>OY776091.1:7098200-8348200 GCA_963675205.1 Catocala nupta | reverse complement strand
AGCTCAATGCATTGTTCTCTTTTTTTCTTCATATCACATACTTCCTTTATAATATTCCACGTTTCTTTTATGTTACCTTTGCATTTACTTAGTTTTTCTTGATAGTATTGTTTTTTTAACGCTTTTATAATATTATTGCACGTATTTCTATATTTCTGGTATTTAATTTTTAGATGTATATTATTTGGTGACTGTACTATAGTTTTATGTAGTTTATCCCTTTTTCTAATGCAGTTGACAATACCGTTTGTAATCCACGGCTTTATTGGCTTAAAACGATTTGATTTTGTAACTATTTGCGTGTTCATTGAAATCACATTAATCAATTTGTTTGTTATCATTTCCGAAACAGTATTAACGTCGATGACCTGATAAAGATTATCCCAGGACTCTTCTGATAATAATGTTTTAATTTTATCGTTGTTAATTAGCACCTTGTTATGTATAGTATGCCCTTTTTCTATTTGCATGCCATTAATAAATAAAAGTATAGGGCAGTGGTCTGTTATTGGCTGTTCAAAAACGACCGTTTGCCAACGATATAAACACTTAACCATAAAGTGATCGATACATGTTTTCATGCGCGTGGGCTTGTCTATACCTTGTCTTAAACCATACATAGCCATAAGATTGAGATAGTTCTGAGCTGTACTCGACAAGTTATCAGGTGATGTATCAATATTAATATCACCTGTGAAAATTATGTTCTTAGTTCGAATTTCCTTTAGGATGTCATTAAGTGATTCCAGGTACACGTTTGGATTTTTAAAACTTGGTGGACGATAGGAACAAATGATAGTGTATTCAGGTTTAATAGTGAGAATGAGACAATTACCTTCCAGTAGTTTCGGTTCATTGGCAATCACTATCAATTCGCTGTGCACATAGACCACTACACCATCGTTCTGATTCAAACTCTGTATAGTCCAAAACATGCTGTAACCACTCATGTCAGGTGGTGGATTATTTTCATTTGTCCAACACTCGGTTAGCACAATAACATCTATATGCATGTTTAGTGCGGATATAAAGGCCACCAGGAAATCGATATTGCGATTAATACTCCTAATATTAAGACTAATTATGACTAACGCGCCTTGTGCTTTTTGATTGTACTTAATCGCCTTTGTACATAGACTGGTATCACTAAGAGAAATACATTCAACCTGGTCATATGAATCTATTTCGTGTGCTACAGATAAATTAATGTTATGATCGAATTTTAGTTTGGAATAATAATGACACTAATGTTGACAATAAGAAATATAGATTATGGTACAATTTTATATGCACCTGAATAACAACTGAACGCAATTTTTGCTGAGTATGTATAGTGTGGATATTGGATATATCATATATTAGAGCTTGATTATAAAATTTAGAGATATGTGATACATAGTAATGCTTACATTGTAGAGAATATAGTTTATAAGGTTTTGGTATTGTGTATGTGTTTGTAAAGGCGTGGTTTTGTGTGTTTGTTCTTTGTATAGTTTGTAAGTATTTATTAACTGTGGTATATGTATTGGTAAGTATTGTAATTGTGTATTTGTGCATGCACTTATAACAAAATAGAAACAAGTTAAACTTAATAATAGATTTCAAAACGAAAAAAGGTAAAAGAGTAATATTGGTACAAGTAGGTAATCAAGTAGGTTAAGTCAAATCTGCATGCATATGTGTTTGTTATGAGCGCTTCTAGTCATTTCTCCTGTTGTTTTAAAACGTCGAAGTCAGATTCCTGTTCTATTTTTCTGGCTTGAGCACCTTCTTTCTTTTTGATGTAGACTTTACCATGAGATGTCCAATGGTAAGCATAGTCATTAAGCCTACAGAATTCTCGTGCCTGATAATATAGTTTCTTTGCTTTACTAGTAAGGCTTTCTGATACAAATATAGGATTATTACCCGTCATTTCTCTCTACACAATGGCAGCACTAAGAACAGCGATTTCACAAGAATGGAACAATATTCCGCAAGACCGTTTAATAACTCTAATCAGATCTATGCGGAACCGAATAGAATCTGTAATAAAATAAGGGAACGTGGAGGCAAAACACCTTATTAAAAAAAAACCTGTTTCAACTTTTTTATTGTAAAGTCCAGCTTTTTAATAAACCTACCAAAACCAATTTTAGTGACATTTACTGTTTTGTTCCAAAAATTTAATGGTCCTTTCCAGTATACAAACATACACATAAGAATATGATTAGTATCATACTTTATATCAGCGTATTATGAAGTTAACAAACCAAACTATAGGTTTCAATTTAAATTTGTATAAAAAGTGTGAATACTTGTTTAAAATGTTTATTTCAAAGGCGTCTTGAACATTGATGCAGTTTATGAGTCCGTCAGTGTAGCTGATTCACCCATATACCTAATAGTGTATAGCACACAGCCACACAGTTTCGTAATGTGCATTTTCACTTCTGTCGACGGCAGAAACGCGAAGTTATCACTTTATTTTCTAGTAGGTACCTAAATGTTTACCTAAGTATCTATCTTCTTTCTAACGACATTGGTGCTGTATTATTCCAAGCTTAGATTAGGTTCAGGGTGAAATTTTAAATTAAAGTCAAGTATTTAAATTAACATACTTTTTATTTAACTAAATAATGTAATTGAAAACATGCATTTACGATAAAAACAAACCATATAGGGCTTTATTTTGGTACTTAAACATTAAAAATAACATAGCTACATAAATAAAACACTTAAGTTAAGAGATGTCGTAAAAAAGACATAAGTATTTAAAAAAAATTTGGTTGCACACCCACTCGAAATAAACAGTAAGTGTTACACAGAACATTCATTTTTTATTATTTTCCTTAACGACTTACAAACGTGCGTTTAAATGGCTATTTACCAGTTGATAACACATTGACTAAATAATATGATTAGTTATTATGTTCATAGTATTATGACAAGTCATATTTGTCAAACAAATATGAATTTGCCACTGCAATTTTCTTTAGAAGGTAGGTAGGTACACTTCTTGATTTCGTCGCACTTCCCTCAGAGATCACATTGCATTGCAACAAAATACAAATTTAAATTCCAACAAGATTGGAATCAGGATTCAATGTGCATCCTTTTCATCAAAGTCTACGCTTAGATCAAAGTTAATACGTCTTTTTTTAAGAAAATTAACACCTTTTATATCGCGTGTTGTTGGAGTCCCAACTTGTTTTGATGCTTTTATCTCTTTAGCTGACTGAACTGGAGATTTCATGTCCTCAAACTCGGGTGTAAAGGACTCCATTCTCACATATGGCGTTCCTTTTATATCTGAAATAAAGCAAAAATATTTCAGTATGCAAATTGCAGATTCACATAATATTTTTCATAATTTACTAAGGTTCCCAACTGCAATTACGCACTTGGATAGTTCGTTTTCTAGGTTCAGAAGTAGGTTAACCATGTACAACAATTAACAACAATTTATTTAAATAAGCCTATCTTCTTCTTCTTTTTGTGTGGTTAGTGGCCAACCTGTTGTCAAGAGTTGTTCAAGCCGCCCGTAGGCCTCTGACATGGCTTAACGACTGATGTCAATTTGGCAACAACCGGGACCGACCATTTTACGTGCCCTCCGAAGCACGGAGAGGCTCAGATGAAATACCACTAAGCTGTCACCCATCTATAGACTGACCGCATCCAACGTTGCTTAATCTCGCTAATCGTTTAACGATCAGTGAGTGCAGCTGGCTATGAGCGTCTATAAGCCTATTTAACGATATAAACTAATGAATTCTTATTAAAGACTTGCTAGAGTTGTCATTCTATTAAGGTAAACATAATAATCGTGTCCGATACCGTACCTAATATCTATTTCCTTACTAACATATTTATTATTATATAGGTAAATATATATGTACAGGTCAGATTGCATGTTAATCTAAAGTAAAACAATTAGCTATTGATAAGACATTTATAATTAATGATAAGAGAAGTTTAAATAATTAAAACTGACTTCACTAAAGCATACTATATATAAAATTCAATAAGTATCTGCAATGTTAACCTTTTGAACGCCAACGTCGGCTATACTCGACAGGCGCAAGCGTGCCCTGTGCGCCAACGTCGTCTATACTCGACAAAAAACAGGGCACAGAAATATACAAAATAAACATATTAAATAATTACTTTTCTGTATTTTATTGATCTAACTTAGAAATTGAATCCCCAATTATTACTTAATTGTACACAGCAAACAGAATTTGCATATTTGTTTTTCAAATATTTGATAATAAAAACAATATATTAATATATCGATTTTCGGGCTTGGTGTACAGGACATGGAGCTGGCGTTATGACGTGGCGTTCAAAAGGTTAATTTATTATAATTTATTTTTTATGTGCGCCTTAGTAAAATTACACGTAAAGTGATTGTCTTACCTTTGCCACGTACGCCGGCACTTTTGCTACTAACAATATTTAGGAGCTCAACAGTGATAAGATAGATGTCTTCCATATTGTAATTTGTAAATACTTTTTTTCACAAGCAGTGGAAATTGTTTATAGAGCCTCGAAATGGTGAAATCAACGAAGGTACTGAATGAAATACGTAGGTCAACGATGTATTTATACGAAATATTGGGATAATTACCTAATTATCCAGTTAAAATAAGGAGTAATACTTAATAAAAATGTAATATAATTATACGTATATAAGTAACTAATTAGTTAATAGCCCGCAATTAATAATTATTTTCTGGGATATGTGATATTATTATTAATTTGTTAAGGTTTTGGTATAAGCTGGGTGCCTAATTAGCAATTAGTTAATAATTATGTTATGGTTAAGGTTCATAATATATGTAGTTTAAGAACTTTGCAAGTACTTAACAATAATAGATAATAACTATTTCTTCATTAAGTTATTTTACATCATTGACCAGACATTGGGTTATTGATAATAATAGTAAGTCGGTGCATAATTGCATACTTACTTAAATATCGATAATATAGGTATGCAGTAGGTAGCTAATAAGCTATCATATTCACTGCATCGTATTTTTTACATTTACACCATTGATATATAAAAATAGACAATCAGAGTCAAAAAACGTCCTTACCAAATAAGTACCCACTTAAATATTTGGGTGCTCATTTAATTTAGTACCGTTCAATCGCTCCGAGAGTAAACATGCCGCAGAGCTCGTTTGAAACTTGTTAAATCACAATTCCAGGACACTGAAAAAGGACGGTGTTTCATATTTTTGGTAAATAATAATGTTATTATTAAAATTATATTATAATACTGATTATTTCGTCAAGGAATTAACGTAAAATGTTTTATTTTTGTTTATTTCGTAACAAAGAGCGACCACATAATACGGCTCATTTAAATGAACACTTACTAAACGCATTAATCATACTATGGTATTTCCACTTGATTAGTTCGGGTTACATGTTGACTTTGTTCTAATATTAATGGAGATGCTGTCACTTTTTAGAAATATTTTTTTTTTGTGGTTTAAAATGATAATGCGATTGTATATATTATTTATTACTAGACTTGTTTTATTGCAAACCATAATAGTATTCGTTAAAAAAAAAACTATGTGGTCTTTACGGTGTCCATATAGTGGGATATTTATAAAATGTATCTACATACTTATGTTTGATTTCAGCTTTCCTCGATGCCGTGCGATGTGCAAAATGGATATCCGTTATAGCACAGCAACGATCACAAGCAAGTACAGCAACAACAACACATATTATAATCATAATTTTTGGGAGTCAGCTTATATTCTTCAAAGTGCCATATTAACAAATAAAAATCATGTAAATAATACTATTAAATCTATTATCGAGAGATATATCATGATAAGATTTCATTATATAACAAAGAAAGATACGGCAAAATTAAAATCCGTCAAAAAGAAGATTATACAATAAACTCAATTTATTTCAAGGAAATTAAAAATCTTATTATGTCCTATCTTTTCAAGTTTGAAATCTTTTTTCCTTTTTATTTTATTGTTTTATGTTACTTTAATTTGTAAGTGTAATCAGTCGCGTAATGTTCAAACACGTATAATTTCAAAGTCGAGCAGCCAGGACGTATATGAACATCAATGAAACATACTCGTAATATAATTTACGTGCGTATTAATTATCTATTACTGTTATATTAAAAACATGCTATTTTACAAATATTTTACTTGTCTTGTCTATTTTGTTAAATAAGTACTACTGTTGTCTGGTAAAATAATAAAAGCTTTTCTACCATCTGTTTAAGAGCTGCCATATATAAATTACTAGATATGCTCGCGGTTTCACCCGCGTTTATAATTACTGCGCCACTCCCGTGAGTCGTAGTGTGATGTTATATAGCCTATAACCTTCCTCAATAAATAAGCTATCCAACAATAAAAGAATTTCTCAATTCGAACCAGTAGTTCCTGAGATTAGCGCGTTCAAGCAAACAAACAAACAAACTCTTCAGCTTTATAATATTAGTATAGATAATGGCAGTTTATTAGTTTCGTTTTATTGAACATCGTAGGACACAACCTTGGTAAAATACCTACAGGTAAAAGTAAAAGCACATATGTATTTATAACACACATTCATATGCATTTTATAAACTCTGCATAATTACGTCAGATTATTAACTTATATTTGTAAAAGCCATATTTGACTCCATCCATTCCTTATTCTATCGGCGATCTCTGCTTATAAAATTTTATTACTTTTTTTAATAGCCTTGTATACCTATTCAACGTTACGTTAAAGCGGTAAGGTTATTAATCTATGCGGAACCGAATAGAATCTGTAATAACTTATCACTTTATTTTCTAGTAGGTACCTAAATGTTTACCTAAGTACCTATCTATCTTCTTTCTAACGACATTGGTGCTGTATTATTCTAAGCTTAGATTAGATTCAAGGTGCAATTTTAAATTAAAATCAAGTATTTAAATAATCATACTTTTTATTTAACTAAATAATGTAATAAAATTGAAAACATGCATTTACGTTGAAAAATTACCTTATAGAGGTACCTTTATTTTAGTACTTAAACATTAAAAATACAGGTACATAAATAAAACACAAGTTAAAGAGATGTCGTAACAATGTCATATTTAAAATTATATAAAACACGCATTAAATATTATTAGGATGCATACCCACTCAAAATAAACAGTAAGTGTTACACAACACATTCATTTTTTATTATTTTCCTTAACGACTTACAATCGTCCGTTTAAGTGGCTGTTTACCAGCTGATATCACATTGACTAAATAATATGATATGTAAGTATGTTCACAGTATTATGATAAGTCATATTTGTCGAGCAACATCTCTTTAGATCCTGATTTCGTCGCACATCGCTCAGAGATCACATTGCAATAAAATACTAAATTAAATTCTAACAAGATTGGAAACAGGATTCAATGTGCATCCTTTTCATCAAGGTCTTCGCTTAGATCAAAGTTAATACGTCTTTTTTTAAGAAAATTAACACCTTTAATATCGCGTGTTGTTAGGGTCCCAACATGTTTTAATACTTTTGTCTCTTTAGCTGACTGAACTGAAGATTTCATGTCCTCAAACTCTGGTGTAAAGGACTCCATTCTCACATATGGCGTTCCTTTTATATCTGAAATAAAGAAAAATATTTAGATATGCAAATTGGAGATTCATTTAATATTTTTCATAATTTACCAAGGTTCCTAATTGCAATTACACACTTGGATAGTTAGTTTTCTAGGTTCAGAAGTATGTGAACCATGTATGACAATCAACATCATTTTGTTTAAATAAGCCTATCTTATTCTTTTCGTGTGGTTAGTGGCCAACCTGTTGTCAAGAGTTATTCAAGCCGCCCGCCCGTAGGCCTCTGACATGGCTTAACGACTGCTGTCAATTTGGCAACAAGCGGGACCGATCATTTTACGTGCCTTCCTAAGCATGGAGACGCTCAGATGAATTACCACTAAGCTGTCACCCATTTTTACACTGACCGCATCCAACGTTGCTTAACCTCGCTAATCGTTTACCTATAAGCCTATGTAACGATATAAACTAATGAATTCATAATAAAGATTTGATAGAGTTATCATTCTATTACAGTGATAAACATAAAAAGGGAGACCTATATTTATAATAGTGTCCGATATTATTATTATAAGTAGCTAATATCTATTTCCTTACTAACATAATTATTATTATGTAGATAAATATATAAAGATCAGATTGCATGTTAATTTAAAGTAAAACAATTAGCTATTGATTAGACATTTAGAATTAATGATAAGAGAAGTTTAAATAATTAAAACTGACTTCACTAAAGCATACTATATTTAAAATTCAATGAGTATCTGCTATGTTAATTTATCTGCAATGTTAATTTATTATATGTAGTTTATGTGCGCCTTAGCAAAATTACACGTAAAGTGATTGTCTTACCTTTGCGACGTACGCCTGCACTTTTGCCACTAACAATATTTAGGAGCTTAGCAGTGATAAGATAGATGTCTTCCATATTTTAATTTGTAAATACTTTTTTTTCACAAGCAGTGGAAATTGTTTATAGAGCCTCAAAATGCTGTTGAAATCAACGAAGGTACTGAATGAAATACGTAGGTCAACGATGTATATATACGAAATATTGGGATAATTACCTAATTATCCAGTTAAAATAAGGAGTAATACTTAATAAAAATGTAATATATACGTAGATATGTAACTAGTTAGTTAATAGCCCGCAATTAATAATTATTTTCTGAGACATGTGATATTATTATTAATTTGTTAAGGTTTTGGTATAAGCTGGTGCTTATTTAGCAATTAGTTACCTAATAATTATGTTATGGTTAAGGTTCATAATATATGTAGTTTAAGAACTTTGCAAGTACTTAACAATAATAGATAATAACGATTTCTTCATTACGTTATTTTACATCATTGACCAGACATTGGGCTATCGATAATATAGGTATGCAGTGAATACGATAGCTTATTATCGTATTTTTTACATTTACACCATTTATATATAAAAATCGTAGATACACAATCAGCGTCAAAAAACGTCCTCACCAAATGAGCACCCATTGGATTGGAACATTTGGGTGCTCATTTAATTAGTACGTAATACAAAAGTACTCTGTGGTTAGTACCGTTCAATCCATAGATTACAATACTATAGTTAAATCGCTCCGAGAGTAAACATGCCGCAGAGCTCGTTTGAAACTTGTAAAATCACACTTCCAGGACACTAAAAAAGGACGGTGTTTCATATTTTTGGTAAGTAATGATGTTATGATTATAATTATATTATAATACTGATTATTGCGTCAAGGAATCAACATAAAATATTTTATTTTTGTTTATTTCGTAACAAAGAGCGACCATATAACACAGCCCATTTAAATGAACATTTACTAAACGCATTAATCATACTATTGTATTTCCACTTGATTATTTCGGGTTACCAACATGTTGACTCTGTTCTAATATTAATGGAGATGCTGTTAGGTACTGTTTAAAAATAAATATATTTTATTTTTAAACAGTAACAGTGTGATTGTATATATTATTTATTACTAGACTTGTTTTATTGCAAATCATAATACTTAGGAATAGATAAAAAAAAAAAAATATCTTTACGGTTTCCTTATAGTGGGATATTTATAAAATGTTTCTACATACTTATGTTGGATTCATAGATATAATAAACAAGTTGGATATCAGCTTTCGTCGAGATCCCGTGCGATGTGCAACATGGATATCCGTCATAGCACAACACATATTATTATCATAATTTTTGTGAGTCAGGTTATATTCTTCAAAGTGCCATATTAACAAAACATAAAATTCATGTAAATTATACTATGAAATCTGTTATCGAGAGATATATCAAGATAAGATTGGATTATATAACAAAGAAAGAAACGGAATAATTAAAATCTATCAAAAAGAAGATTATACAATAAACTCAATTTATTTCGTTTCTTTTTAAGTTTGAAATCTTAATTTCTCTTTAGTTTTATTGTTTTATGTTACTTTAATTTGTAAGTACAATCAGTCGTGTAATGTTCAAACACGTGTATTTTCAAAGTCGGGTAGCCAAGTATATGAACAGCAATGAAAAATACTCGTAATATAATTCACATGCGTAATAATGATCTAAGTATTACTGTTATAGGTACCGTAGAATGGGATTACTTTGAATCGCGGGGTGACTTTGATAAAATCTTCGCTTTATTTTTAAACTTAAATTGTGCGAATTCTTAACGCATTCTTTCAGTCTTTCCTTACGGCTGGCATCATTGTATATCATTGCCATTGTGTGTTCAATCGTTGTGGATGGATTCGTGCCGGTTTGCGGGAAAATACATAAAATATGTAAATACTACTTTTATGTATTTTTTTGTTCCTGTTTGGGGATAGGTACTTTCGATCGCCGTAATAAAAAAGGGGATATCAAAGTAACCCTCCGACCATTGTTTAAAGTTGATCACTGACATTTTATTATTTTTCTCGAAAAATAATATAAAATTAAATATTTTATTTAAAAAATCGACAGTACATACAAAACCGATATTTATATATATTTGTATATTTTTCTGCTCGTATATTTTAAGAAAAATATTGTTTTAATCCTGATTCTACCTTTTGATTATCAAAGTCATCAAGTAGGCAAACTTTTATGTGTGTAAATGTAAAAAATACGATGTAGCTATTATTAGCTACATTGTAATCAGTAGGTACCTACATATATTATCGACCTTTAAGTAGGTATGGAATTATGCACCGACTTACTATTATTATCGGTAATATAATATATGTAATAATAATATAACGTTTATTTTCTCATCACAATATTACGTAGATACTTTTGTGTAAAGAAGGTTAGATACATAATAATTACAGTGTACAATATTGTGTGAGACTGGTGCCTAAGCTAAGCTTGTGGCTTGTATTTTAGGACACCAGGTCTCCACCTCATTTTACATTTTGGTTATGTACTTATATGCATACAAAAAGCACTATCTTTGTTACTTACAAACTATGTATTTATATTTGAAAAACACATTTAAAAACAAAAGAATAATTAATAATAAATTGTTAGTAGTTAGGTTATGAGTGAAAGTACATATGTGTGGTGTGTGTGTGTGTGTGTGTGTGTGTGTGTTTGTGTGTGTTTGTGTGTGTCTAAGAGGAACCAGAGATTTTTTTTATATTTAGACCGGATTAACAAGGAGATTTTCAGTGTCATTGTAATTGTGTGTTAGGAGCCAGGTAGTTAGAGTATTTTTACACTTACTTTTTGCGAGACTGAATATATTCAATATTCTATTTATTTTAATAAATAGGTAACCGCCGAGGTGACAAAAGAAGCGTTTAGAAAACATCGTCGTCAGATGAATTTGATGGCGATCGACAGGGTTAACTCTCCTTTTATCGACACATAATGGAGGGTCATACATTATTAGCGTGTGTTGTTTTAACATAGTATATAAAACAAAAAGTTGACGTACTGTTAGCCCTTTAGTCTCTTGGTATAACTGTGCTGTGGGATAACGATATGGGCGAAACGATGACACTTTCAAGATTGCCCTTGCGTTCTTTCCAAGTCAATTATTGCAGTCCTAGGTGCACCACCCCAGGAGGTGATGCAGTAAGTCACCAGTGACTGGGCCAGCGTAAGGTATACCGCTCTTAGTAGTTTATCTTCTGCCACATGTCTTAATGATTTGAAGATGTATATTATTTTACGCAATTTACTATTTAAGTTTTCTATATGGTCTTGGAATTTTAGGGTAATGTCAATTGGTAGGTAATAAAATAGGTGTAACCTAAATATTTAACCATAAGCGACTTGCGTAGGTGAATACAGTTACATCCATCATTATGTGGTTTCGAGCAAGTATAAGCTACAATAGAATGGCAAGGTGCTGGTGCAGATCCTCCATGGTTTCTCATAGAAAAGGGAACGTAAGTCGTTTTGTCTGCATTAAGGGTGAGTTTGTTGTTTAAAAGCCACTCAGTCACCCTATTGAAACCTGTTTGTGCATGTTTGTATACCTTCGTCCACGAGTTATCGCTGAACAGGAGAGCTGTGTCATCCGCGAAAGTTATTATTTTACCCCTGGGGAGGGCGAGCACACCCAGATCGTTAATGTATATAAGGAATAGTGTAGGACCAATGACGCTGCCCTGAGGGTGCCGTAAGTTAACGTGCGCTCTTCACTAATGATGTCACCTATCTTGACTCTCTGGGTGCCCTGGGATAGCCCAATGTCTGGTCAATTCTATTCTCCTTATTTTTTTCATATGCATCTAGTGCATTTAATTTACTTAATTATTAATATAGTATTCTATCACATACACACAACACCATCTAGCCCAAACTAAGCAGAGCTTGTACTAGACAATGGATAAAAATACATACTTAAATACTTTATTTTTATGTAAATACATACTTATTATACATAGTATAGTACTATTGAGATAGTAGTAGATTTAGGTCAATGACTTAAATCTACTATTATCTCAATAGTACTAACTGTAATATTTGTAATATTACGCAATACGAAAAGAGCAAGACATAAAGGGTGCGTTCCACTTAGCGTTCACGACGCCTAATATGCTCGTTTACCCGTTCCACATGAGGACTACGATTTTTGTGGTCGTGACGAAAACGTCACTCATGACGTCATTACTCACGCTCACGCAAAGCTCACGACGACCCATGCTGAGAGGTGGGTCGTCGTGCGCGTTAAGAAATTTGGCGCAGTTTAAAATATAAATTAACAAAAATGGCGACAATGAAAATTACTTTAGGCGATGCGATTTTGATTAAACGATGAATACTAAATAAGTAAACATTTTATATTGAAATTAAACTACTATATACGGATTTTATCACGTTTATTTATCACTGTATTATAAAATTTTGAAACTATTACACTACTACTACTATTGAATTTTACTAATTTATAAGCTAATAAATTTTTTTAGACTATTAAATCTATTTATATTTAGGTTTACACTTTCCCCGACGTTTCGGTTGCTCTTCAGCAGCCATGGTCACGGGGAGACTAATTTTAATTCTTCATCATAGTAACGATTAATTAGATTATCTTACGTGGTTTAAGTTTCCGTTTTTCACGATCATGATTTTGTATAATGGTATTCCACTCTTCATCTGAACTGGATGAACTAGTACTTTCTAAAGCATTATTATGACGCTCTACCAAATCTTTTACGGCGACAGTTGGATACTGTCGCCGTAAAAGACATCTTCATTATAATATCTGAATGTAAATTAATGAAATACTCCACAAATTTATGAAATACTAGATTTTGCCCGCTGCTTCGACTCGACTATGTAATGTAGATTTATGTTAAAATAGATTTTTAGTATTTATATGTTATTCCGATTAATAAATAATACTTATATATATATATATATATATATATATATATATATATATATTTAATATAAATCCGGTTAACCAATAACTTTAAGAGTTTATTGGTCAGACTTACAAATTGTAACTCTTTCAGCATTCGCTTTTTTTTCTAATTCGTTATTTGTGTTATTTACATAAACGCTCAAAACACTCCATTATCCGTTCCACTTGAGTTTACAATTTTAACGCTCGGAAGCAAATGGAACGGGAAAAACCGTGGTCGTGAGCGTGAGTGTCGTGAGCGCTTAGTGGAACGCAGCCAAAGAGACGCAATTGATTTGTTCATTCAAAATGTAAAAGAAAATGTTAGTATATATTAGGCTTCACACTATTATCAGAAAAAGCGAAATACCTTTATCTTTAGTATGTGCCAGCTAGCCCGCATCCAAAGTTGAAGTTGTATTATTATTATTATACTAGTACTTAAATTTGTATTTATGAGCCACCTGTAATGAGGTCTTGCTTTGTCATAGCACTCTTTCAGTACATTAAGCAAAGATTAAAAAGTCTCAATAGTGATTTACGCGGGAAAGGCAGGGAAAGGGCATTGTTTATGACCCACCTACTATTTTTCTTTTCAGAGTATCTAAAGCAAGGGCTCTTAAATAAAACAGTTATTTTTACAAAATCAATTTATTAATCTTATGAAATATATTAACTAACAATATCATAGGATATTTTGTCAAGCAACAGCTTAAGGCACAATAGTGGATATTCTTTGCCACTATGGTAGAAATCCAGTCAATAAGAAGCTTAAACAAAAAAAAAATTAATTCATTTGTCTTTTAAAATTTAACGATTTTCGCACTGTTAATATTAGTTCTAGATATTATGTAAAACAATAGATATGGAAGTTGTTGATCTACATAGTAATTATGTAGTATATTTCTGATTTATAATTCCTAAATTTCGAGTTATTCCTCCTGGGCTTTTCTCACAGATTATACCTACTAAGAAATTTAACACAATTTCCTTCCAAACTATTTGTATAATAGGTACATAGCCAGGTACCGTGGAGTCAAACAACAGAATGTTGGTTATTTATTATTGGAGTAACAGATTATTGGTTAGATACTATTAATATTCAAAGTACATACACTAACTTATAATAAGAATACTTTGGTATTTCACAGTTTCATATGAAAAGAATCAACACCACAAGATTCCATAAAATCATGGAAGACAAGACAATATAAAATACTTATTAAATAAAATAAAAACATCTTGATTCTTTTCAATTTTACCAAAGCAAAACAAAATCATTCTTTATTAAATTAAACTAAATTTAAAACTAAGTAGAGAATGTTTTTAATAAAAAGACATTAGACAAACATTTCATATCAAAAATATATACTTATTATTAAATGCAATGAGGCACTTTACTTACTGGGAATATACAATACTAACTGATATGATAACATTAAAATACACGTTTCAATTTATGAAATTACAAATAAATGAAAATTTTAAACATAAATCAGAAAATTACATGTTGCTATCTAAAATGAGGTATAAACTAAAAATAATTAGATTCCATAATTGTTGCCAATTTATACATAAGTATGTAATTAAACTCAAGTATTACCTATATAAAGATGAAATTCATGAAAAGATGCTTCGCCTAATTACATCAAAATTTCAAAAGCTAACTATAGTACACTTTAAAAGTATAAAAAAACAAACAAGCAGGAAATGGAAAAAATACTAATTCATTTATAATCTGTTATTAACGTGTGCGTATCTTTATCAGTCTCATATTGAACAATTACAGAATCTGTAACTTAAACTAATCAAACCAAACTTAAAATAGTTGAAAACGTTACAAGTCTTGCAACTGTCCTTGGATATACTTCAAACAGGACTGTATTTCTTCACTATCGGCAATCATACTTTGCAATTTATCCTGTATATCAGCCAACATGTCTTTGGCCAAACTACCCCTTTTTAACGCTGTTAGACAGAAAGTTGTTAGTGCCTTAAAACATTGTTTACGCTGAGTATTATGCGGTTGATTGTCCCACACAGGAGTAGCCTTAACATAGTTCCAAGCGAGAAAAATATATTGTATTACAGACTCCCAATGTTGCGACTCGACTAACAACTTACCTTGCTCGACTACACACTTTTTGAACGCAGCTATGTGCGTGGAAACTCTGGAATACGCGGGAGAATCAGTTTTAGACGTAAGACGGGATGTCGGTAAACTCTTAAAGATGTTGCTCTTCAAATAGCTCAGTCTTTCCTCAAGAGGAGCCAAATCAGGAACTGGCATTTCATTCCTAAGCTCTTGTTCTACTTCAGGGTGTTTATATGTGATCGTTTTGATGATATTAATCAGCTGTGTAGGGCTCAAGCCTTTCAGAGCTGTATCAATAGGGCCTTTGAACTCAGAGTTCAAAGTTCTTTCGAGCTTAGATCTTTTCATAGGAGGAGTACTTTTTATAGGGCTGGTAATTTTGAACTTTTGTGGTGTACTGATGTCGCTAAAGTCTATCTTTTCGGGAGTGAGTGGTATGCGTTCAGTGTCTAGTAAAAGGCGTTTTCGGGGAGTAGAACGGAGGGTAACTCCGAGTTTGAGTGGCGAGCTGTCCTTCGGCGGCGTGCGTATGGTTGAGTGGAATGATGAATTCCGTTTAAGTTCGATGTCCGGCGACCATGTTACTGGGAGTCTCTTGCGACCTGCAAATGGAAAAATACTTGAAAGTAGTCGTGATATGCAGTTGAGTATTTATTTTCTTGTAGATTAGGTTTATAACCAATGAAATAGCTCTATCCATAATTATACTGGGTGTTTCTTAGTATAGTAAAATCCTCTCAGAGGGTGATTATACTTGTTATTATGAAAAAACTTTTGTTGTGCGACATTGCCTAAATCGCGAAAATAAAACAGTTTTTCCATACAAAATTGGACTTTGACTTCGACAAAATGTGCATAATAACAAGTATAATCACCCCCTGAGAGGTTTTCATTATACTAAGAAACACCCAGTATAGTAACTAGACTTATCCACGCCAGTCTCACAACTAACAACTAAAAGTTATCCGAAAGATAAATCGCATGCTCTCTCACTCTTGTTAGGTTAAAGAAGAGAGATGGCGAGACCTTTTATCTTTTAGATAAATGCTATTTGGAGGTGGTGTTGCTCTTAGCTAATAAATAATGAAGATTTTGTCAATAATTTTTTATCCCTAAGGCATAGTACATTTTGTCTGAATTAAAGGTACACGTCCGTTTCTGTACCCTGACCACGTATATGCGAAATTTCATTATGCTCGGTTGAGTAGTTAAGACGTGAAAGGGTAACAAACAAACAAACAAACTCACATTCGCATTTCTAATACTAGTTGGGATATCGTATAACGGCACTAACTAGCAACCAATACCTAGTGTAAGAAAGACGATTTTTTTTTAAAGTAGTTCTGGCAGCGATATTTAATAATAATAATAATAATATAATATTCTACCACATACACACAACACCATCTAGCCCAAACTAAGCAGAGCTTGTACTATGGGTACTAGACAATGGATAAACATACATATATACTTTTTTTTTTGTAAATACATACATATTATACATAGAAACACCCAGACCAAGCCAAACATCCATGTTCATGCACACAAATATTTGTCTTGTGCGGGAATCGAACCCGCGACCACAGGCGTGGCAGTCGGTTACACTAACCACTACGCCATCGAGGCCGACATTTATTTGTAGCTAAACATTTAATTAATTTCTAACCTTAGTTTATGGTTTAAAACTTTCTAATAATTATAACGTACTTATTAACTACAAGCGACCCGCACGGCTATGTTTTGTTATATCTTAAAGGGAAGCCAGCGTTTTCGAAGAAAGCTCCCAGGCGGATTAACTTAACCGGCAGCTTCAACAATTATCGTTATATTTCAACCAATTTACACAAAACCTTAACAAATTATACACCTAAACCTTCTTCATACATCACTCTGTTTATTGGTGAAATCCGCTTGGAAATGCGTTTAGTAGTTTTTGAGTTTATCGCGAACAGACAGACAGACGCGGCGAGTGTCTTTGTTTTATAATATGTAATGATGATCATTAAATTTACTACCCTTTACCTTTTATTAGTGTTGTAAAAATATGATAATCAAGAATAATCAAGATCAATTTAAACGACAGAAGAAATCAAAACCTAACATCTGTTTAGCGACTTATTTCGTGGACTGTACAAGTATATTAATACCAATTACGTGATATGAACTACACATTATAATCTAATTACAATTGAATCCATCAAATGTCCTTGGACTTGTGACCGTCCCCTTGTACGAATTTTCACATAACTCGATTAGATAAAACGTATCTCACGTTTCAACTTATCGTGTTATTAGAGGCGACACATAAAGTATTATACATGTGTATGTACATAAGAAATGTATACCTACGCAATGATTAGAGTAGTGGTTTTACCATGGGGCTTCATGAAAGCACTATCAGAACGTAAATAAATAATTTATACTTAAATAAATTTATTATAAGATTCTAAGAATTAGGTGATACTATCGCATTAGGTATAAACCTGTAAATAAATGTGTATTATTGGATAAATTATAATTGAATTATGCTTTTCTGCTTAGTGAAGAAAAATAAACCACTCAATTTTCGATAGACAACTCGCGATTCCAGATAAGATTCCGATAATCGTAGTGATCTTACCAGCAAAGTTAACGTTTGAACAGCATTTGATTTTACTTTTAGGATAAACGACAATGCGATAGTCTTTGGCGACACCGTTTGACTGCCACGCAGAGGTCTCGAGTTTCATGGATTAAAGCGCGCATGTTCGACTTTTCGAAATTATATGGCTATTAAATTGTTAATTATCGCTTGCTTTAACGGTGAAGGCAAACATCGCAAGGAAAACTGCACGTCTGAAGATTCTCCATAATTTTGACGAAGATATGTGTAGTCTGCCAACCTGCGCTAGACCAGCTTGGTGAACTATGGCCCATGCCCAGCAGTAAGACAGTTTAATGCAGGGCTAATATTATTATTACAATGCAGCTCTACTAATATCGCTAAGGCATTATTCGAGAGGTTTATCTTTCTTAAATAGTGGCATAACTGCATTATCGCCACTTTATAATAACTCATTTATAACCTATTGGCGTGCAGGACATAAGCCATTTTTTAGCATAAGAAAAGATAAGCCACAGTGTATGCTGGTAAGTGTGGGTTGACAAACTTAAATACTTTCCAAGAATTTTATAAAGAACTCTCAGACATGCATCCCTCCTGCGATGAACATCCCTCACTCGCAAAGCAAGCATATTAAAATATGCACATAACTTCGAAATGTCACAGGTGCATGTTGTAGACCCGAAATCGAGACATCTACGTAGCAGTCCAGCAGGTATCGCAACTAGGCTAATGCTCCTTTTTCTCTGCATGCTGTTTGATTAGCTAAAAATGCAGAATGCAGCGATGTCTACTACCATACCGAGTCATGCGTACTATGTTTGTATTTACCCAATGATATTATATATGCACTAGATATGAGATTTTCATATCAAGAGATATAAAAATCTAATCCAGACAACTTTATTGTGAGTAAGTGCACTTCTCTTGAGAATATGAACTAATAAGTAGCGCTTTAAATATAAAAGAACGTCTGTAAAGGAGAGCTATCATACAAGCAATTGTGTTCAAAATTTTGTTACACCAATTTTATTGTGAGACCCATAGAAATACGTCCCAATTGAGACATCTCTTAGTTTTTATTTTGCGTGCGTGCTAGAAACATATCTGCTTCTTTTTGTAGATTATATCAGTGTTGAGATAAAAAGTTCAGTTTTAAGTATTCTGCTTAAAAAGCTTCTAAACAGGCTTTATATTACTGCAATGTGTGGCTGCAATATACTGCCATAATAACAGCCACATTATAGAATTCACAGTCACTACTTTACCTATGGCTATATTTGAAAAATTATGTTTGGTATAGCCAATGCATTCAAATGCCTTGTTGAAGATATTGCAGCCTCATATTGCGGCAAAAATATTATTATATACATAAATACCTATATATATAATACAATATGAAGTTGTAACTCAAGTTTAGTCAGTTCAGTAAAATTTTAAAGATTTGCTTTGTATTATAGTCATAATATACAACTATCTTCATATGTACATTATGTCACATACATATAGCATACCCTTACCATACTAAAGGACTATTTACATGATTTGGTGGTGGTGTCATTATATAATAATAATATTGTATTGATATTACATAATAATATTGTAATACTTGACAGTCCGTCTGGGGCTGTCAAGTATAAGTGCAACAGTAGTAAATATGACTGCTATGCATGAGGTTTCTGGTGTAATTCTCAGGCCAGACAAAGTGATTTGACATTTTCTTTCAAAAAACTCAAAGTAGCAGAATGTTGTCTAATACTGTGCGCAATATACTGCAATAGGCTCACATGCTATTATATAGGACCTAAAAACAACTGGCTAAATAGACCACTGCCTACTCTTTCAGGGAAAGGGTGTGAGACTATGTATATAATTATAAATACTTTCAACATATAGACAATCATAATTATCACTATCACTACAAATTATAAAACAAAGTCCCCTGCCGCGTCTGTCTGTTCGTGATAAACTCAAAAACTATTGAACAATTTTCCTGCAGTTTTCACCAGTAGACAGAGTAATTCATGAAGAAGGTTTAGGTGTATAATTTGTTAAGGTTTTGTACTATCCGTGCGAAGCCGGGGCGAAACGCTAATTCATATAATAAAATATTTGTGGTATATGAATTCAGAGTTCAGGCTTAACTACTTATTAGTCATTGAAAGTACTTATGCCTAATTATATTAGTCGTTTTAGGCAATTAGTCTATACAATACGAATATACCCGTGCGAAGCCAGGGGGGGTCTCTAGTTACCCTTATTAAAAATATTTACATATTACCTACACCAAATAATACATAATTTTATTCACTTATTATATTGATTATTATAGATCGAAAATATAGATATAATAGAGAGAAAATCTTGTAGAACACATAACTTGTTTTCTAAATAGATTATGTTTTAACCTTTTAGTTTGCAAAATAGTGAGGTCATCCATACTAATATAAGAAAAAACAACAGTTGGCACATTTGCATGACTAGACTGTTAAACTGGTTTTGATTAAATTTATTTTACAGACAGCTTGCATAGTAGAAGAGATATAACCTACTTTTAAATCATATACATAAAGTCTCTAGTCTAGTTTTAAATAAAGGTGGTATTTCCTGTTAACTAGCCAGAACAGGTTTTAAAGTGGTACTTACTATTGAGATGTTTTCTTAAATGCTTAATAATAAATATACTTATATGTGTGCACGACTCCATGCAGCTGCTATTGCATTTAATACTTTAACTACTATACAGTAGACAATAGAATATAGATTGTTTATGTTCACCAGATGACTATGATAGTGTTCAATGTTATGTTAATGAGTTAAAATTGATCTCTAGATGTTGCTTTTTGCCATGAAAATATACAGGGAAATGCCCATTTCCCTGTATATTTTCAAGAAAAGTGTGTTCATTGTGAGAAAAAAAGACCAGGCTAAGGAGTACTACAATTCTCTAGTACTCCTTAGCCTGGTCTTTTTAATGGAATTAAGGCCAGTACGAATGTACTGGCCTTAATTCCATAGAACAACTTTTTACTAGCCTTAGACAGACATAGGCCTATAAAGCTTTACTGCCAGCTTGAAGATATAGTCATTAAGATGTTATGTGCAATGTTATACCTCTCTGCTGTATCAGCAGTTCGTCAGGTGATGGTGCTGGACTCAGATACCCTGCTGGCAAAGCAGGAGACCTCTCCCTTAGGTTTGTGACAGGCTGGAGTGGGGTGACACGGAGACGATCAAGCCGGACAGGGATCTCGGCGAGGGCTGCGCGGGTGCGCCGCCCTCCGTCTGGTGTCACTACACCTTCCATGGACACTGGAATATTATTTGCATAATGTGTAGGTATTAAGTAGGTCATTGTGTTTTAGGATTGCAATTTGAATTGAATTGGTTGTTTAGTATCATTGTTTGTAAAACTCATAGGTTGATATCAACCTATGAGTTTTTCGTGCATTCATATATATGAATGCACGAAAAAGCCAGTCTTTAGTAGCTAAGTGCTTTAGCATACTGACCTGTCTTAAACGATAAAATACACTACGTTAGGTTCCGCTTTATCTCGTATTTTTAGTTACTACTTAATATTACTTTCACCGTAGATGTCTAAAAAACGGCATCTATTAAGTGTATAATGAGATATAACGGACATATTATTAATTATTAGTAAAGAAAAAGGCAACTATGCATCTGCCTTTAACGACAAATGAATTGTTTGGGGTAAACGGAAAATGATATTTAGCCGTTGAGAAATCTTAAAAACGAAGTAATGCTATTGTAATTGTTACAAAATTAGGTCATCTTCTAATGTTTGTTGGAAGACTAAGTTATATTTCTTTTAAATATAGCTCAATAAAGAGAAGCGATTAGAATGACGCTTTCATCATATTATTTGATAGTAAAATCACATTGAATTATAAATACATCACTTTACCTCAATTCCAAATCGTATTGTGGTGTTTGTAATCAAAGTTTCATGTGCTACACTGAGAGTAAAACCGATTTATGACAATAAAAATAATAACGAAATTGGCGCAAAATTTGACAACCGTATCGTCAAGCAACACAACCAACCACAACGGTTATTTAAGTTCGTGTTCCAGCTACTTCTATTGTGCGCAACTAACGCATTACTTAATTTAGTTCTACGAATAGTGGTGTGCAATGGCTATACCTTTGCTATTAGCTGTTATCATAATGCGAGAGAAAACAAGTGATAACTACTAAAATATTCAAGTAGAAGAGTATATATATGGAATGAAATTACAAAATAAGCACAGATGTATTAGGTTTATACATCTAGAATTATATTTGAAAACTTTTGTGAGTATTTAATTATTTCATAACAAAAGATTATTTGTGTACTAGTACCGGTACTACTATCATTTGTCTATACTTCAATAATAAGATACGTCGAGACTGGATTGTAGTGACAAATTGTTATTTATTTTTTAATACACAATTAAGTATCTGTGGACAGAGTAATTAATTCCATTCCATTCATTTCATTCACTGTGTCGCTAATGTCGTGACATTTATTATTTTTTGTCAAAATCACTCATAGCAAAAAATTCGATAAAAGAAAGTTGATGTTATAATTAATAATTGACTGAAAATCTAATTACTACTATTGTGATTGCAGAAAGTGTTTTCCTGTGAATGTGCATAATAATATTAAAATAATCATTCCGTTAGATTCGGGAAGAACTTGCGAAATATAAACTAGTTTTTGTTGTTGTCCTGTGAAGTTTGCTGTTTTGATTGTGTTATTATGTATTTTTAATTTATAGTGCGATTTATTCGTCTTATATGTGAAAGGGCAGTGGAAAGTAGGTCAAATAAAACAAGGTAGCGTAAGGATAGTGTGCCGTTGAATCGTATGTTCTAGATCTTGATGCGACAATGGTGGGTATAGTGGAGGGTCATTAGTGATAATGGAGAGGTTGTCTCATGACTTAAACCTGGCTCTGGAAGAAAGTAACTGTGGGCGGCAGGAGCGGAGGAAGCTGGGACTCCGCAGGCGGACCAGGTCCGCTGGAAACCTGCGTTAGTATTGCACTTTATTCATACGAAACTTCATATTACGTGTTTTGCTATTAAATAACACATTTGTTCTCGGCATTATATGCCTTAAAATTCAGCTAACCAATTAAACTAAAAAGAGTGCTGATGAGTAAGTAAAACAACTCGGAATCTTTATTTAAAAATAACTTCATAGTCATAAGTGACTAAAATACAAATGTAAATATTTGGGACTCATTGTTGTCAACTATAAACATTTTTAGAACAATTAGTTTCTGATTCAATATGTGTATTTTAAAAATGTGTCAAACATTTGAAATTTTGCCAAGCTATTGTGCAAATAGTGATTTTTGAATTGTATATGATATTTAACAGTCCCAACTCTTGTTTTGAGGAACATCTATGAAGTTATAAATTATTTATGATACTTGCATGTACAGCTTTTAATTCTATTTGATTTCATATGAAATAGAATTAAATATAGCTTTGAAATTGAGATAAGATGTAATATGCTACCGAAAATAAAAAGCAAAACAAGGCCATGGGTAGTATGAAAATAATATTGTATTCAATCAAACAATTCATTTTATGATATTTGCCCAAATATATACTGAACCTGGTTTTTATTTCATTCATTTTAACACAGACAGAGTAATTAATTAAAATTAAGAAATAAATTCAAAATCATGTACAAAAAAATAGTAGACTAACTCAATCAGAAATAGAGATTTCAAAAAAGATAAAATAATTTTGTGCTACAATAAAAGTTAAAATACAAAGAAAAATTCCAAGGCAGAATCAATTTACTTATTAAAGTTTATAAGACCTTATGTAATACTTAATTTATATAGCTCATATTCAAAAAATGTCTTATGGTGTTCTGCATGCCAGATTTCTGAAGGGATTCAATAGTTATAAAAATTAACAGAACAGCAACAAAGATACTTTCTCATTTATAATTCTGGTATCATAAGATTATAGCAATGTAAATACCAGCTAAGTTAATAAATAAACAATATATTTATCCAGCATTGTACAACAGTAGTGTTTAGTAGCAGTGAATGTGCTAATTTAATTAGTTAACTAGGAGTAAACCAAGCGTAGGAGTCTGACGCAACAAGTGGTAACAGTTACAAAATGTTACATTTGTAACATGTTGTTGCCAATACTACAAATCAAAATAATGATTTATAGTAAACAATTAAATGACAATAGATAAATCTCTATTTTGCATTAAGATATATCAAATTAGATATTTGAATGTTTACTTAACTAATTATTTTCTCTACTATCTTACCTATATTTTTAGGACTCATAATAAAAGCATATCTATTATTATTGTTAACTGAGAAAAATACAGAGCTATTAGTAGTTTTTATAGGTTAAGGTCTTTTTTATACAGCCAAAGCTGTGGCATCAAGTATATACAAACCCAAAAGTAAAAATTACTATAATCATTCTGTAACAATTTATTTTATTGAACTTTAGTTATCAATAATTATTTGGCCATCTCTCAGCCTCCAGTCCCGTGTAAATTGTGGCTTGGGTTGATTCTGGCTCTTGAGAGATTAAAAAGCTTATTAAAATGCCTGTTAGCACCTGCATTGTTTCTTAAACCAAGTCCTGAGATTCTCAAACTGTTCACAGCAGCCGCTGTCACAGTAAGTCTAGTTGAAGATGGAAGTTCCAGCAGTCCACCTCAAGCCCCTCTCATCACGCAGCCATTATCAGACTCAGATGACCCACATCTCAACTTGCACAAGTCAAGTCTCAAGTCCAGACATTATTGTCAGATTGGCAACTTTGAGTCTGATTCCTTCAATGAGAACTTTTCACCGACTAGGCCGGCAAATGCTCGGAGGAAAAGAAAGTATAAAAAGATGCCAGTGGAGTATGCGGATGGGAAGAGATCACCTCCTGTTGAAATATTAAGTGTGACTACTGAGGTGAGATTTTAAATTTCCTTGTATGTTCTGTTAAGTGGTTTCTAGGTCATGTAAAACATTATTGGAGTTTTCTGTTCGGTGATTCTCAGTATTAGCAGGAAGTCTTGACTAATGAGTGGTATACGGTTCTCAGTATTTGCAGGAAAGGGCTTGCCACTTGATAAGGGTGATCTGATTTCATTTTCCTGCATACGTTTTTGCGATGGAATGAGAGTTATACCTTATGTAAATAAGCAGAAGTAGAACCTATCCTTTTGGGGATATATCAGTCTTTGAATAAGTTGATATCTCGACATATATGATTCTTTTTTATCCTTTTAAACGCTTTTTTAGCCTGAATAAAATACAATTTAATTAATTCATAACTTTTTGAGTTATTACATTTGGTAATAGAAAGAAAGAAATTCGGTAATATAAGAAGAAAAAAATCCTGGATATCTTGGCATTGAAGGTACATTATTTAACATAAAGACATATCAAATTAACCCATCACAATATATTCTGTTAACAGATTGATATATTGACATACTAACTTAACTTATGTTGATATATTGGTTTATCAATTTATGCTCGCTAACAAAACAAATATGAAACAAGATATCTCAAATTTTACAATTTGTAGATTGCTGTTTTAGTAAATTATATATTGATATTTTTAGATATTATGTTACGATATAACAATATGCCAAGGATGAAACCCATTACTTGTGATTATAATTGTATTTGCTATAATAGCTAATTACTAATAACTAGCACTTTGGTAATAATAAAGTTTGTGAACCTCATTTGATTTTCGTATAACAAAGAGTGAAATACTTATTGAGGCTGTGCTGTGAATTCATGAATGTCTTAGAAATAAATGTTTGAGATTTACGTTTAAAATAAAGCTATAATTATCTCCAAGATACATTGTTTGTGTAATATACATTTTCTGTGGCGAATTGAAATCCGCAGCAAACCAGTTAGTATTATAGGAATTCCAACACAAATTGATATACATAAATCGCGTATATTGAGTTATCCAGTTATGGTCGCCTAGTATCGCTTATATTAACTACGATATAATTATGTGAGTATTGCGTCCAAAATGGAATATCTTTAGTTATTAAATTAAATCTATAAAAATCTAGTATAAACAAAGCTGTCACCAAACCAATTCAGACATGCAAGTATAACAGTTACCTCGATTTGTCATAATTTTGCAAACTTTAAAATTGCGGCTCTGTAAAATCGCTATTTTGGACATGTCAACATATTCATGCCGGCCACGGATATATAGGTACCTATAGCTCCTTTATATTTAGAATTTTGATGATTCGCGAAAAACGCATCACAGGTTTTTTTTTGGATATCAATGGCCTACTATTTTTGTCAATCGCCAGCTACCCCGTATTTTTGGCGTACAATGACACAACGTAAATGTGATTCACGCTTATGTAGATTCAAAATACTATTATTATACCATTCACAAAGTGCTACTTTATCTGCTATTATTATCTCTTACATAATAAGCGACAAGTGAACTTTAGCCCTGTTAAAAAATTACTTTCTTTGACGTCAAATCATCTCGATATATATTTTGATACGCTGTATTGCAGATGCAGATTCCGAAAGTGTAGAGTTTATGAGGAGACAGTGTATGTCGGGCTTTTTTCTGAGAACAGGGATTTTGCGTAAACTGGGACAGGCTTCTCCCCAGAAGGCATTGGGGCAGTGGCTTTATCATACATATGATTACAACTTAACAACCTTGTGTTGTGTTCCTGCAGTGCTTAAGGTTTCTGGAGACGCTGTACTATTTATATTAATTTTACTTATTTGTGGGAAAGCTTACAGACTAATCTATATATTAATGCGTGAAGCAAAAACTGTGTACCCCTTTTTACGAAAATTGCGCGGATGGAGGAGTATGCAATTTGGCACAGTTAAAGTTTGTATGGAGAACGAGGGGCGAATCTTAATATTTTTATAAAATATGCATTAGAAATACATTAAATTAATGAAAAACACTACACGCACACAACTACCTATGCATTTTACACAAGCAGTCGAATCGCGTTCGTAGTATTTCGGTATTGTTCGGTTGACTTCGTAGAATGCTTCGTAGCTATGGTTACATACTTAGGTATGTGGAGTAGGTGACTAAATGAAATGTGATTATAAGGGTCTTAAGTTCTAGACAATAAAATTTTAATAACGACCAAATTTAAAATTTATATATATTATTGGGTGAATTTTGTCCAGTTGGCGACCGCTAGTAACAATAATAAGTTGGAAAACATACATATAAGAATGAAGAAAGAAAGTGAAAGAAAAATATTTAGTTGACACATACACCAAACACGTTATTAACAAGTATAAAATAAAAATAGATAGGTACAGAAATAAACTTAGCGAAAGGAGAACAAAAAAAATGTATATAAATTATAGTAAGTGTCTAACAGTAGTGTCAAATAGGGCTCAGTTCAGCATGTGTTAGACGAACTGGGTCCTTTAGTGACTCACGGATATAAAACCATCTATAATATAAACAAAGAAAATAAAAATAAAATATTTATACAAGCCGGAACAGGGTGTTAGACAAAGTCATATTAGTTATCAGAAAAATATAATAGAAAATCTATCTCATGTATTTTCGAAATTAAAGGCATTTAAAAAAAAACATGAAAATGAACACCCTGTGATGGTCTTTTAATTCTCGTTGCCACAAATCTGCATTTATTTTTAATTTTACTTTTATTATATAATCCTTAATGATGCTTCCGTAAATTGTTTCCTCAAAATTAAAGCCAACCGCTCCAGCTTGGTAGAAAATGTCACGTATTGCCCAACTAAGTATTCAAAATTAATATTTTGCCCAATTTAAACTGGCTGTACTGTATGTATATGTATAAAAAAAATGTACTACGCTAGTTTGGCAAGTAGCTTTAAAAGTTGGCGTATTTCATAAGGATTCCAAAATGATATGACACTTGCTAGACAATTGGCCATTTAGACGTAGACAATTTTTTTGTAAAGATCCC
This sequence comes from Catocala nupta, assembly GCA_963675205.1. Lineage (NCBI taxonomy): Eukaryota > Metazoa > Arthropoda > Insecta > Lepidoptera > Erebidae > Catocala > Catocala nupta. The sequence goes on along the minus strand of OY776091.1, from coordinate 8,320,099 downwards.
TAGTTTTAAATTAATTTTATTAAGTACATTAAAATGACTCATAGCTTTGCTCAAGACCGTTACTTCAAGATTCTAGTTAGAGTGAGATGGAAAAGTGTAAGCAAGACAGAAACTGTATTTCCAGGTAATCCAAGGGTCCTACGACTCTTGGTTTACCTGGAAAAAATCAATGACTTATTAGTTTTTTGCTAAGTTAAGGTTTGTTTTTCTAGAGACGTTTTAAATGAAACATTTTGTTTGATTCTAAAATTTATTACATTTACTACAACAAATGTTCAAACTGCCTTCCTTCAGCCGCAATACAAGCTTGACATTTTCTTAAAAAAGATCGCGTTATCAGACGAGTGAACCTTCCGTTATTTACAAATTCAACTGCTTCTGTTATTCTTTGTCGTAGTTCAGTTACGTTTTCGATTGGCTTAGAGTAAACTATTTCTCTCATCGCGCCCTAGTAAAAAAAATCCAGTGGATTTAAATCAGGTGAACGGGCTGGCCACGAGATAGTACCAGACCGCCCTATCCATCTGCCTGGATATTCCTCATTGAGGTCACACACACGATCAACAATAGTCCAGGGGAAAGCCAAGGTCGTCAAAACTAACTAGTCCAAATCCAAATCACAAGCAATCAAGTTCAATAAACAAAGCAAAAGTGTGTACGAAATCAACGAGTACGGAAAGATGCGCAGTAAACGAAGGAGCGTAACGTACTGACTGATGACTGACCTGTATTGTGTGCGTCAATGAAGATGGACAATAGCAACTATTGTCTCGCTCGCACTACTCAAATTGCGTATCCATCCATCTCACGTGTTAGTAAAAGTGGCGTCACTACCTGTTTTGCTCACATTTCGGAAATGAATATCTCCGTCTCTTTAAATCATTCATTCTAACACATTAGTAAAGATGGCGTTACTATCCGTCTCTCTCACACTGCGTAAAATGACTCTCTCCGTCTCACCCGAACTGAAATCTTGAAGTAACAGCTTTGAAGAAAACCTTGGGTACACCAGAATGATTTTAATTTACGATAAAAAACAATACTGAAAACCAAGTTTCTTTACAAAAAAAAATATTATAGTCTAAATAGCCAATTGTCAAGCAAGTGTCATACCATTTTGGAATCCTTATGAAACGAGCCAACTTTTAAAGCTACTTGCCAAACTTGCGTAGTACGTTTTTTTTTTCAGTACAGCTAGTTTAAATTGAGCGAAGTATTAATTTTGAATACTTAGTTGGGCAATACGTGGAATTTTTTTCTAAGCTGGAGCAGTTGGCTTTAATTTTTAGGCAATAATTTACGGAAGCATCGTCAAGGATTACAAAAATAAAAATAAAATTTAAAATAAATGCAGATTTGTACTAACGAGAGTTAAAAGACCATCACAGGGTGTTGATTTTCTTGTCTTTTTTTAAGTGTCTATTGTCTATCACCCAATTCTGGCTTGACGTCGACTTCTGGGACACCCTCTCATCAGTCCTAAGCGCCGCTGGGCATCAATTAAGTAAAGACGCAAACATGTTTTAAATGACTCTATAATACTTTGTAATCTAATAGGTGGTGGTAAATTATTCCAAATTTTTGATGCAGCGTAGCGGAAACTGCCCCTAAATGCAGATGTTCTGTGTGGCAGCATAGAGAGCTGTAGTGAGCACTGTCTGCTTGGGCAGTTGCGTTTGCTATTTACTCAGCTCAATTTGCGGTGTAGGGTACGATGGCTCGTGAGTACTAATAATACCGAACATAAGACAGGCCAAATGTAGTTTGCGCCTAGATTTCATCTTAAGGATGTAATTTTTGTTGAGGAAAGGTGTAACATGACTCCTAGATGGTATATTGAAACAAAAACGGGCGCAAGCATTTGTTTTGTCTAATTAAATTAATACCTAAGTTGAGCCCACATTTCGTAGAGCTAGAGACCACTATCGGAGTTCCTTTCAAACTCCACACTGAATATGACATAAAAATTCAATAACCAATAGCCCAATAATAAATCAAGAATACGAGACTACTACCCTATCATGGGGTCCCAGATTCTAGACATCAATGGATTCTATGTTATTGGTAAATCCGATCTCTCATCTCGATATTTGTTACTGCATATGCGCTTAAAAGCTTACACTACTTGAATATCATTTACCCATTGTACTAGTTATACGACCCATTGTACCCACCATGTTCGAGCAACTAAAATATTTTATTTGATCGATGTGATCATATCTATTAACTAAATTATTAATGCTTGATTTTTATTTCAGCCGAACGCATTGCCAGCGACTATAATTCTACAGGGCCAAGTGTTGTCGCCCATGATTCACGTAAACAAGCATAAAACACATATTAAACCTGAAAGGTAAGCAATGAATCATATTTTAATCTGCTTCTCGAAACAGCGCTAGCCCCAAGGTCCATTAGATTAGATCTTCATTATAATATCCGGAGAGTACAATATACTGAGATAAATGATGTGGCATGTGCTTGCCTCAAAGCAGGTCATATTACCTACAACAACGCTCTCACGCATACATCTGTTCAAGTCTGAACGGAAAAGACGCTGTTGCGAATTAATCAGTGACGTTTTCAATGAGCCGGCTAGCTCGCGGAAGTACATCCCTCCATTTGGAAGTGCACTTAAGGAAACCGGCGTAAAAGTAACTATGTTACATTTTGACCGACAAGTAGTAGTTCCAGTGACTCGCATACCTACCCCTCCCATTCATTTATTTTATTTTAACTTTATTTCCTATTTCTTAGAGTTAGCTTAGATGTTCCAAGGGATTATAGGATAGAATAAACGTCTATCATCAAGTTTAACATATGTTTGTTTGCCACTTTTGTGGTATAAAAAAGGCATGTCCCAAATCAAGTTGGCCGAATTTTAAAGACGTTAGTCGTTAGTTGACTACATTCGTATTTATACATATGCGTGTTGCCATGGCATTCGGGTATGATAGTTTTTGTTTATGTCAACCGTGACTTGGGAACGGTTGTGATGACTTTAAAGTTCCCAGTATTGTCTTAATTGTTTTGAAATACACTTTCGTTTTGTGTCTACTTAATGCAAAGTTTATTCATGTATCGTTCAGCATGCGATATGATTGACTACATGTGTTTTTACGCATTTTTTAGTGCGTAACATTTGATATAGCGGGTTTAATAACCGTAGGGAGGAACTACTTATATGGTTGGTAGTGAGTAGTGCTAAGTCTAAATGTTCTTTGAGCCCGTCAAGTCCTGTGACACATGATTGGAATGTCATTATCAGGGTCCCATGGTCATAAAACAGGGAATACAACCCAGCCAGATTCTACAAAGTTATAATTATATTCGTGCCTAGTAACGGATAACGTCAAGCGCTTTTCGTAACTCAGCATATATTCAGTTAGATAATTATAAATGTCGTCCATTTGTATCGCCTGTGTAGTTATGCTTCGACTGTGTGGAATATGATAACTAGGGCGTGTCTAATAGAAAGCAAGCGTATTTTCTGTTCAATGGTCAACGTGCAAACTAAATCCAAAGAATTATTTATGTACAATTTTATTCACGTGTAATGTAACAAAATACGTTTTATAGTGTAATTAATACATGGTTCGCCTATTAGTTGCTTTTTCAGAAACGCGTTCTGCGGCAAGAGGAAATGGTCACACAGAGACAAGGGGGATGGGTGTGAAATGAGAGAGAGGTCCTTTAGCGGTGGATGTTCATCTAAATCTGCATACTTCTCTAAAAACGACTTCAAGTCGAGGAAATACGACACGGACTTGCCTAAGAAAGAGCTTGTTCTGCAACCGGGCAAAATTGTGCTGAAATCCCAAAATATAGAAGGAGCCAAGCCCTCCACTATTACGAATACCCCATCTTTGCCTGGAAGTTCAAGCTTCAACTTTGTATACAAGAATTCCTCCAAAAACGGTACACCTACGCTCTCAAAAATGACAGGGTACAAAATAACTACGGATCTGCCACCATTTTTCAACCCCACTACCAGTTCAGGAAAGATCTGCTTCGATAGCAAATACCATAGAAAGTTTAAGATGTTGAACAAGAGTCATCCGCCGAACTCATTGAGAAACCCCTTACTATTCGACGATTCTAACAGCGGGATGGATTGTGCGGGAAATGAATCCAGTTCTCTAAGCAGCAGTGATTCAGATGGTGTAGTCACTAACGACAGCGATAGAGAAGGTGACGATGAATTGACTGATTGGCCAGGCATCGAAGAACTAAAAGTCTTCAACAAGAGTCTCACATTTAAAACCTCGAAATCAGTCAATAATAATTCTCCAAAGTCTACAAGTAATATGCCACCACCAAAACGCCTGAAGAAGGAAAAAATGCTTGTTAAAAGTGGGTGGGCAAGTTGCAAGAACAGATTCAAAAAGAAACGGGCCAAAGTTGACTCGGGGAACGATGATGATGCTATGATGTCAGATTCGAAAACAGTCGTTGATCTAGAAGACGAAGCCGTTTCGAAGGAGAACCGAGACATATTACAACCCCATTCCTCATTCAGTAGTTTTAGCGATATAAAAAACGCCGGTGTTTCTGGTCAAAACGCGAACGAGTCGTTTTTTCAGTCCTTTCAGGCGTTTCAGGAGAAATCGGCGCAACAGGATGAATCTTTTAACCAGACGCCGCGAACAAATTTTTCGCTGCAGAAAACGTCGTCGAGTGATTTAAATTTAAGCGAAAAATCGCCGCAAAGCGATCATTATTATAGCGAACATTCTATGGGGAATGCGGTGGTTACTGAAGTGAGAGAGATAAGGGCGGGGTGTAGACGAATAAGAGACGAAAGGCCGGGGTTTTTGATACTAAGCGCTGCGAATGAACAGCTCTCAAAGTTCCTCCAAGATTCTTGCCAGACAGAATTGAAACTGCCAAGTTTTCACGATCCAGAAGAAAAGGAAAAATTGGAGTCATTAGCTAAGTTGTATTCGTTGGAACTGCAAGTGGAAATGGGTCGACCTGTTTTGAGGAAAACCAGGTGATTATGCCCATTTTATTTGCAATAGGTATGTGTGATTAACTCGCTTTTACTATCTTCATTGTAATTAACAAATTAAGTGTTTAGTCCTTGTTCTCATTAGCAATTCGTAGCTTTGATTTTACCTATATGATACGATACTGTAACATAAGTAATCATTGGTATTTAAAAGGCTATGCTGAGTAGTACAGCGGGTATAGGACATAAATAGGTAGGAATAGATAGGATGGAAGGGTCAGAGCTTTCTATCCTTATGTTTAGTAAAAACATAACTACTTTACTTTCTTACTACTATAGCCTGGGTTATGTTCTAATTTTATGCAGCTTTATGGTGAGGGTAATCATTAAAAGATACCCTTTTTTTTACAAGTAGCTCGTTTCTGGAATTTTTCAAAAAACTAACACTGGGGCCAACCTCAAAGCATCACAGGATATCCAAACAAATGAACAGATTAGAATTATGTTAGGCGTCCGTGGTCAGAATAGCTCTGACTTCCTCATATTCATCTCCACAATTTACCTAAATAGGTGATAGTGACGAATTGGCTTTTACACTCACTTTTTCCGCGATTCAGATGTTAACCAAACATAAAAGTCACGTAGTAGAATGCGTCACTCACTAATGCACTACCTACATCGTAGGTATTTAGGTCACAGTACTCGCACAGTTGTAATACCCCTAATAGAGGAAAACGGAAAAACGAAACGTTAATTAAAGATTTGTCTAGATTCATAAATATTAGGGCAGTACTTATTTTTTTAAATGTGCTGACCAGTTTTTAGCATGAAATATTTTTTTATTGTATGGTACTTTTTTATATCTCGGTGTTTGTACTCGGTCTAGTAGTTACGGCGTGAAAGCATAACAAACAAACAAACAAACTCACATTCGCATTTATGATATTAGTTAGGATATAGTACAAAGAGATATACAGGGGAAAAATGCATTTCATTTTGTACGATACAACATATTAAATTTTTCTAATTTTTTATCAGCTTGTAATTAACACTACAATGCTTGCTGCACATTGACTTTATAAAACTGTCTTAATACATGGCAGATCACAGGTAACAATAATAGTACTAATAAAGTTCTAAAACGGTATCACAAACCAGGCTGAACAAATCGCATGGTTGACTGTTATCAATCTACTAATTGACAGCTTAAATCATAATATTAAAGGTTTAATACACAGTCAATGCATTTTTTTCTGTCGTGTCTTCGCCTCATACAAACATTTATACAACCGAACCTACGTTTTAAATCTATGTTGCTGCACTCTTAGATATAAAACTGCTACTTTAACCTTTGGAGTTGCAGCGGCACACCGGCGACCAGACACGATAGGTTTTTAATGATGTCTGGCATTCCAAGACTTGACAGGTAACTCAAACAGATTATCAGCCAAAAGATAAGTAGACAGGTATGAACATTCAAGTTCACTAGCATGACAATATCATGCGGTATTTAATATTAATATCAGCAATTAATTATATTACATTTCACTGAGTTAAAGGTCGTTCATGTTGCTATGTTTATTTGCTATTAAGACTGATAAGTGATAAGGCAAAATTAAACTGATAGTTATATAAACAAAATTATATTACGCATCAAAGTATTACTTAAAGTTACAATCAAAAAGTTTTTTGGTCAAAAGAATTTAATGACTGGAGAAAGTATATAACTGTTTTTGATAGGCTGATGTCCCACTGCTGGGTACGGACCTCTTCTCAGTGAGAGAAGGGTATAACAATATATTATCTATAATTAAATTATTTATAGGAAATATAATTTTTTTACTGGTTCCTGAAACACATGAAATTTTTTGTTTAAAATTAGTATTTCATCGTCCCCTTGTACCATAGAAGTGTTTTGACTACAACATTTTGAATGTTATCTGTATAGTAAACTTAATATTATATTATAAACAGAGTGATTGGTAAAAGACTGAAGGACTGGAAGGAGTGTATTCAGTACTCGATTCTGGAACCGAATATCTAAAAAAAAACAAGCACTTAAAATGTTATCTAGTTATCCAAAAAAACTTAATGTTCGGGCACTCTCGACGAGCCGATTGGCCGTGCAACCTTGGTAATTGCACGAAACGACTCCGTAGCCAAAACGTCAGCCTCCGCCCCCCGCTACTGCACCCCGCACTCTCCAGAATTTCGACTGTGTGCAACCCGCGCAGTGTCCACATTTTAAGAATATTTCATAAAGGTTTTCTTTGCAGGTTAAACAGTTTTTTTTTATACGTTACGTCTGACTATTATTTATCATGTCCTTAAGTACGTACAATGTTTAACCAGTCACACTGTATATTGTTTGTTTAACGTTACCTAATGGTCTCAGTTACAATCATTATCATACTGCTCACGCTTAATTCTTTTACACACATGAATAGAATACTATTTTGCACGTGATCTAATCCTAACATACTTTTTTTGCTTTATAACTCTTTTTAAATTGTTCGTGCATGTTTATAGGTTTAGTTCACTTTGCACTGCGTCTGTCAGATCTTCTTTGATCATATACTTACGCCTGTAAACTCCAAAAGAATAGGCACAGGTGTATTACATACAAATTCGCTAGCAGTTTTTAGTCAAACATAATAGAGGGCGATCTACCATAATAGGGTGCCATCTCCCGAGCATATTACCGATTTCGTGTTACTGATTACGTAAAAAAAAACAAATAATCCTCTCTGGCTCGGGAATGGAACTCAGGATTTACGATCGCTCGTAAATATGCCTATTATGCAAACTTATGTTGCGGAACCAACGATTCAAAGTCTTAGACTTTATCAGAACAACCCCTACCACCTGCTTCTTCTAAATTGTCGCCATAGATCTACCTTCGTCTGGCCTTTTCGTACATCACCCAGCTACTTTACGTATATCATATAAACCAGAAAAAATAATAATGGCCTGGCATCCTCAAATTAATAAACACATTTTTTCTTTTCAGCAACACAATGCAAGCGATCCGCGTAGAACATTCCTACTACAATTTTCCATCAGACCATAAACGTCGTTGCTATGGCGACGATACAGATACAAGTCTCTCTCTAAGCGACCAGAACTCGGTCAACTCAATTAATGACCTTGAAGAGTCCCAAGACGTCCCACAAAGGCTATGTGACATGACACCTCAAGATTTAGTGGACAATTTCTCACAGACTACGGTGGATAAGTCTTTACTAGACCCAGGTGAAATTGATTGAATAGTGTCATTTGAATATTAATCTTAAAACAGTTGTATTAGAGTGTAAATCTCTAACTCGTTTCTACTCAGTTTTTATTGAGGAAACTGTAATATATAATAATAATATTGTGAATACAAGTGCGATCTAAATCTATCTGTATTGGTATTGATTCATATTGCTTAGCGACAGCCTACTATCTGTTCTCGTATTTTGAGAATCTGTATTCCGAGTTACTAATCCTTTTAAGCTTTTGAAATTTGTGTTTGTCTTAAAGTCCGAAAGAAAACTCAAAACGTCGATGAAAGTGTATGTCATATCCAAAAGTTGTAAGAAAATAAACCATGACATAACGCGTTTAAAGTTTTAATTTCAAAGAGCAAATTTAGTCTAAATCTGTATATACTTTCAATATGGCAATAACACTGACTAACAGCATTAAAAAAAATTGGTCAGACCGGATGGTACTATAAATATAATATCTTCTTTGACTGTGCAAGATTTACTTGTAATTTGGGCTGTCAATTACATTATTATAATTAAATACAATTATAGTACTATTGCAGAGCCAAATCTAAAGTGCAATTGCCTTCGATTTGTTGACATTTAAAAACTCCTTAGGTGCACAGTTGCTTGCAAGGAATCCTTTTAGACAAAATAATCTTTTAATTGTTGATTTTCACGACACTGATATTTATTGTTATTAGTTTATTTTTCATCTTAATATCAATGATTTTTATTCCTAATCGTTTTTAAAGATATCCTAGTACGGACAGTAATAAATTAAATTCAATATTTAAATTGTATTCTGTTTACATAAACTCTAAATACAAGACAAGATAAATGCCGCGATGGAGAATTTAAATCGTATAGCTAATTTTGAATTAAAGTAATATATTTTAGTATCCATAGTTTTGTTTTGAAGATACGTAAGCCTGTTTTATAGTTAAAGCAGTTCGTTTGTTTAAGATTTTTATCAGTTTCTTTTTGTAACAACTCAATATTGTTTAAATCGGAGTACTAACTGAGACCACCATGACGTGTAATGTCGTGATCACTTAACATCAGAATTATCGCTTCGGTATATACATATACTTACCAATTTATACGAAGTAGGATTTTTGAAACCCGTCCCAATTTGCCCCCGTCTGTATCGAATATCTTTGAGCTAAGTGCAACATATTATAGTAAAATCTTTGTACAGAGGATTTGGAGAAGCAGAACTTAGTGCATAACTTTATATAAATAACAAATCTTTTTGTTGTGTCCTGCGGTGAGTAGATTTGCCAGAACTCTTAAGATAAACTTTCTTATACAAAAAACGATTTCGCGGCTTTAGTTAACTGACAGTAATTTTAAATGTTAACGCTTTTGGTCAAGAGGAATAAAATGTTCCTGACAACATTCTCATTTTTTATACTTACAAAAAATTCTACTAGCAATAATTCCTGCCTCGCGGGACTTTACAAACATTCAAACAACGGACACACGGTTTTAAATCAAAATCTTCTGTCAAATTTGCGTAAGGAACGTACTGTATTTGACGATGTAGGTTACGCAGTATTGGTCTATAAACGCATTTAGTTTATTTAAATAAACGCTCTGGTATACTCAGTTTATACTCCGCTTTAAATGTGTGTGGTAAAATAGTAAGTTAAATAATAATTTAGTACCTAACGTAGGTATTTATTCCCAGAAGGGAGTTTTGTATGATTGTTTGATTTTCCTAGGCGCACGCTGAGCGTCGTCCACTTTCGTTTTTCTCTTGCTGACTGTTTTAAGGCTGTATCTATCTTCTATATTATTGTGTGTTTTAACAAAAAGTATGTTCTTTAATTACGAAAAAGGTATGTCATTTATTTACGACTTTCGTGAACTGTAGACCTCTTGAGATGAAGACACATTACAGAAGGCTGGGCCAATAAAACACCCGCTCATTCATGTTTCGAATAAATGGATTAATAATTAATAATAAGGCGATAAAAATACGAATGTTTTGAATTTATGTTGCTTATGACAGATTATGATTTTATTGACGAAAAGCTTTTGAAAATTCCGTCGATTTCGCCTGATGGTAAACTACTATGTGATCGAGGATAGACAACGCTTTTCGACTTAACTATTCACTCGCTGTCTTACTGATTCCTTCGAAACTATATAAGCGTGACTCTGTTTGTACGTGTCTCCGAGATCTACAGTTATTTGGCAAAGTTCGTACTATTCTTAATAATATGTCTTTCGATTAGATAATAATTATGTTACATATCTTCTTATTTGCTCATTCCTGTCGTCTTTAATTTAGGTCTCTTATGGCTTTAATACTTCGTGTTTGATTCTTATAGTTTAGGTTTATGTTTTCTATTTAGATTGTAAACAATTTAGTTTAGGGACCAATCCCAATATATTTTAGAACGTGTCAAATTATTTCTAGTTATATACATGTCGCAGAGAGATGACGAAACTAGTGTTTTCCTGAAATGTCTAGATCATAAAATGGATAAAAATAAGGTAACGACTTTTAAAAATCACTTAAACATTTCGTGATGTTTCTAGAGGTTTTCAGTAATTACTATTAGTGACATTTTGTTGCGACATTATATTCTTTGCATTTCACGTTAAATTTGAAACTAAATGTCAAATAAAGAACATCAACAAAGTCATAAATGGGCAAAAATAGTTTTTTTTTACGAAATGGGTATATTCTTAATTTAAATAATAATTCGTGGGTAGCACAAGATATGTGTGTCTACGACAAGCCTAATATGTGTATATTGAGTATAAATTTCAAAATTTTATCCCGCTGGTTCGGGAATAACTCCTTTAGGAATACGAGATTCGAATAAGTCACTAAAGTATCACATTAAATTATTTGGCAAACTTAAGTGTAATTTATAAGGATTGTACGTTTCGGGAGTATTTGTGGACATGCCAAATGACGTCATATAAGCTAGAGGTTGAGTCTTTACGGGTTGTAACATGTTTGCAATGTCAACATTATGTACTTAAATTGCGGTTCTAGCAACCGGTTGCCTACGGCGACGCAATCAGTTTCGTACGTGTTGCCTACTACGACGTCGTCCTTTTAGCATGGAACGAATTGACGGTTTCCACATTTATTTCCATAATATATTGTGTAATGTATTTGGTCATCCGGTATCTTATAGCACGTTGACTAATTGTTGTGTGAATTTCTATTGAACGTGGTAGAGTAGGAGCTAGATTTCTATGTATCGTTACAGCTGTAAATAATTATTAACAATGATTGATCGACGTAAATGAATAAACATATTACATCGTCAAAGAAAAATGCCCAAAAAATACAGAAAAGAATAATGTAAATATCAAATACTTCGTATTTAAATTATTCTTTCAAGAGTTGAGTACTGCCAATCAATTGCAAAATCAAAAAATTCAAAAAATTAAATGCAGCACTGCTTATGCAGTTAGGATAAACTCGAGTCTTCATGTCTTGCATACTTTTACAAACCAAAAGTAACAGTGTTTTATAACCCATTTTTTTTCTAGATTGTGGTTCGTAACATCGTCTCTAATGTCATTACAATATGGCAAGAGCAAGACAAAGGATCCACTTGCTATCCCGTTTTTTCCTACGAAATAATAATGCTATGGTCGCAAGTCAATAATTTAACGTATATAACTTCTATGTATGCTCGGGCAAATAAAACAGTCTAAAGACGATTTCTACGTTTATTTGTTAATGTCGTGCAGTGTCTCAACTAAATCCTTTATTGTTAAGAGATTTAGCTATGTAATCATATTTCTATTTCTTTTGCATATATATTAAATAAATGTAGCAATATAAGATTTCACTTTTAACACGTTTTTGGAAGATTGTTAATGTGTAAAGATTTTTTTCTTATTTCACGTATTATTTGTATGTACGTAACACAATCGGATGCCAAAGTGCATATTGGCAAGGTATACAAATCCTTAAATTTGCCATAAGATTTTTGTACTTTATAGACGAAATAATTAATAGAATTTTTACTCGTTTTAAATTATAGAAATTTCATCAAATTCTTTTCTATAACTTAAACGAAATAATTATCTAAGTCCATCCATAACAGTTGATAAAATTTGTAATAATAATTATTATCAATAAGAGTATCTCTATGTGACCTCGACAATGATTATTAATACTTATTATTAAATTTAGAAGACTTTCTGGATTTATATATTGGTTCGTGTTTGAAATTAATTTTATATTTAGTTGGCAAGGCTAAAAGTCAAATGAATGTATCTTCATGTCAATTATATTAAAGTTCAAGATTCGACCTAATTATTTCTTCTATAAGTTTCTCTTTATATTGTAAGGATAAGCCCTCGAAGTAATAAAAACGAAGTTTAAAGACTATTAATTAGTTGTAAAATATATTTTGTTGTGTAAGTTTTAACAAGTCATACATATACATTTAATTACACTAACGAGGTTATTTGTAGAATATGAATCAATGTCATAATTGAAATCGATTATGGATTAATACAAAAATATACTTTTTGGATTATATTTATTCTTTTTTTTTTTCGCTTGAGATAATAAGTAATATCAGCTCTATTTATAAACTGTGCAACTGCTGGGCACGGGTCTCTTCTCAGTATGAGAAAAGTAAAACCATAGTCTACCACGCCGGCTCAGAGCGGGCGGAGATTTTCGAGAAAATTATATTGAACTGCCAGACATGTTCCTCACGATGTTTTCCTTCACCGTTAAAGCGAGCGATACTATTTAATATGCACATAACTTGAAAAGTCAACGGTGCGTTCCTTAAGATCAAATTCGGGGCAGACAGAAGCCTGGCAGTCCAGCAGTATCCCACTAGGCTTTCGCTGCTTCTTGCTCTTAATTTCGGTTCGCTGCTTTAAATAAACCTATATTAGTTAATGTTAATAATTAACAAGAATACCACTAATCACTTTACAATGTAATAACGCACGAGGCGTGCTTCTTTTAACTATGCTTATGATACGGTCAGAGAGTGAGTTAGGTCTTCTTTAGTGATAGCTAGCACTCTTCGACCGTCTCATCAACGTCCAGCCCAAACCCAGAACGCTGATATTTTGTACGTTTACTAACCAAGGAACATGGTTCTACTTTCGAAATAACCATGGATTGGGGCATAATAGACTTTTGTCAGTTGTCTTGTTGCCTATCTTCTTTATATACAGCCTTGGCCAAAAGTATTGAGCACCCCATGTATTTTTCACGTGCGTAATATTTGCAGTAGAAAACGATACATTTTATTTAAATATAGAATACCTAGGTGGCATCTAAAAATATATTTAAAACAATAGTGTACCCAGTTAGGGCTAATAAAACATCCGATACAAAGCATCTTATCCGTTTAGTAATTTCCAATCTTTAATTCAGTTTACTATTTTGCGTCGTTGTGTACACATACCGTCATCTAGCGCACATTTTGTATTATTTTGTGTTCAGTTATATTAATTTCAATACACAATACCTAAAACATCCGAACTATCTCTTGAAATACGTGTGAAAATACAACCTTTTGATGAACAAGGGTAATCCCAAGTTGAGATATCCAGAACTGTTAAGTGGTCGCGCCAAGCGGTGCAATTTACCATTGAGCGATTCGCCGCTACCGGTACGCACAGCGATATGCCCAGAACTGGGTGAAAAGGTATTACCAGTGACCGTGAAGATCGAAAATTTGTGAGAGAGTCTTTGAAAAACCGGACAAAAATGTCTTCTGAGTTCGCTGCTGAGTTCTCAGTGGCGAGTAACAACACAATTTCTGCCAAAACGACTCCTCAAATACTTCAGGAAGCTGGTCTCAAACGGTGTAAAACCAGGAAGAAGCCATTGATCTCAGACAATAATAAAAAGGCTTGCTATGCATGGGCCTTAAAGTACCAACATTACACTAAAAAAGACTGGTCAAATATTGTGTGGTCACACGAATCAAACTTTGAAGTAAGTTAGATAATATGAATGTCCTAATGGATAAATAAGTATTGTTGAAATATAAAAAGCTATACTGTTGTCTTTTCATGATTAGTTAATTTCTATTTATTTTGTTTTTTTTGGTCTTTGGAACCTCTGATGCTACCTTCGTGCGTCGCCGTGGGGGAGAAGAATTTATGCCAGAGTGTGTGGTCCCGACTGTAGAACACGGCGCAGGTACCGGGATGACCTGGGTCTGCATGTCTGATACAGGAGTCGGCGAAATGTTTGTGTATGAGGGCCGAAGGGACTCTACAAAATACACGAATGTGTTTGGAATCAGCTTTATTGCCTTCGTTTTTACACTTTTTGGTGACATTAATATGGATGGAGTTAAATTCCAGAAGATAACGCACCATGCCATAAATCTGCCCGCACAATGTAATAGTTTCGTGAAAATTCCATTGAGCTCCTGGAATGGTCTGCACAGTCGCCGGACCTTAATCCTATAGAACATTTATGGGGAATCCTAAAGCGTAAGGTCCGGCGCCACACAATAACAACAAAAGAAGAACTAAAAATACGCCGCCGCCAAGAATGGAATACCATAACTGAAGAACAATGTAAAAATCTTGTAGGCTCTATGTCAAGATGAATAGCTACTGTGTTAGCGGCTAAGGGTGGCCGACGAAATATTGATTTTATATCAAAGTAAAGATCATTTAAAATGTACACAAGTTGTTTCGTTTCATTCTATACAAAACTTTTTACGAAATGCAGTTTTTATAGGGGTGCTCCATACTTTTGGCCAAGGCTGTATATAATTCTTCTGTACGTGTGTTGACAGTGAACTCCTACTAAACGGCTGGACTGACTTGAATATTTTTTTTTGTGTGTGTTCAAGTGGATTCGAGGATGGTTTAGATTTAGTTTTTTTTTGTCTATACTTGTTAACCGTCTGTCGGTCCGCTAGTTATGTTATATATTATTAAGACAGACTTTAAACTTGGCGAAGTATTTGCATACACGGAATTTTTCCATACATACCTATTACTAAAATCAGATAATAAGAATTAAAGGTAAGCGGAATGAAAGAAAAGGAATTGGATAGGTCTATATGTAGGCCTTCAGAATTGTTACTCCCTGGACGTAACGCAATAAAAATTATGCTTCTCGCAATGTACTACTTTACATTAGTTCCTTTCAAGAGAATGGTGATTCCGCGAGTAAGCTTATTCGGTACCATAACTATAAAAAATGGTAACAGCAGGCTCTTTCATCTAAATCTACGATAAAAGCTTTATATTTAATATTATATAGTACATATAAAGGAGACTGCAGCCAAATAACTATGTTGTGGGTTGCATAAAATTTCCAGGACACTAAGGAGGCGCTGTGCAGTTAGTAATAGAACCAATAAATTTTGCTACTTGTACCTTGATCAATTCAATTGTGACACATAGGACTAATAATAAAATACGGCAGTGGTTGTAAGGGTTAACGGTGGTTAACCCTTACAACCAATGCAATATGTATAAACTGGAGTCAGGAGAATTGTGACACCGCTACACATCGATCGACCGTTTGTGCAATAATAAAATTAATTATTTTCATAGTCATCCCATATATCTCATTGGTTTTAATAATACTGAAATATTGTTATCTTTTATCCTAGTTTATCTTAATCTCACTCCAACCCCTAACAGTGGTCAACAGGGTTCATAAATACCCCTCAAGAGTAAAAAGAAATAACATTGTATGAAATAAAAATGATTTTATTAAATAAAAACAAAGTTATGCTGGGGTATCAACAATAACAAATGAGCACCGATCACACAAATCGTTACACGATAACCAAATATAAAAACAATAAGTTAACATTACCAAGTACAGAGGTCACAGGTACAACCGATACCAATCATATCGTGACGACGCCTTTCCAATTCCTCGCAGACTAAATTATAAAAAAAATATGTATATTTGATTTGATTTTAGAACATCATAGACTCTTTTTAATTTAGTTTTCAGGATCAAATATTTAAGTTTAAAATCAATTGTTGTAAAACCGAACAATTGGCATAAACCAGATAATGATTTAAACAAACTAAAAACGAACTTGGTATGTTCTTAATTATATTGCTTTCAATGTATTTTTAGAGTGAAATAATTATCATCATATCAATATAAAATAGCTAACAATAATTTTATTTAAGAATGATGATTGATTTCATGTTTATTTAGTATACGACATTTTATGCCATTCTTCTTATTATTTTCTATATTAGAGAATAGTAATAAAATTCATTATAATTAATAATTTAATAAAAATTCTACAATTTAGTCAGCAAGGCTCCTAAATTACACCCTGGTTATTCAACGCACGACTCTTCTTCACGCTTACGTTATACATTTCATTCTTAATATATCTATTCGATTTTCCGATAGGTACGTTTTTATATATTATGCTATAAATAATTTCCATTCACTTTTGTACTGTACTGCGAATTAAGTCACTGTAAATTGACACTACTATATAGTGTTTAATATCACATTATTTACCGACCTGCATCATTAAAAAAATGTCTTTTAAAATCGATATACCAAAATTGATTTAACGAAAAACATTAATAATTGCATTTATACTTAAATCATAATTGCTCGAACGTAACAAATTAAAAAAATTATATTTTTGTGCCGAATAATAAGTCTTTTCTCGATTTGATAGATTCCTGTCGTTGTAAAAACAACTTTATTTGTATAGTCATTAGGGTTCTATTCGATGGTGCAGATGAGGTCGTCGCCCTCTAATTTCTGTCCGTTCATGATGGCTACGGATGTGACTGTGCCGGCTTTGGGTGCTTGGACGATCATTTCCATCTTCATGGCGGATAGTACAGCAATAGGTTGACCTTTCTCGACCTTGTCGCCTTCCTTTACTTTGATTGCTGTAAATAAATATTTTAATAAGTAAATCATATAGATAATTTATAAACAACCTGTACAAACAGTCTGACCGCATTTATTTAAATTGTAATCGAAGGACTTTACTTTTACGATTTACACGCTAGACGGTTTCTTTCAATTAAATGACAGTGGGATATTTCAATTAAATGACACTTATCCCTAATGTTTATTATAATAAATACATTTTTTTAGTATTTAAATCATACATATTCAATCAAATTAAATAAAAGTTTAGGACGTAAATTAAACAATTTCCAATAGTTAGGCTTGTAAGCGCTAAGAAGTCTGCCAATACAAGAGTAGCTAATCTATTACGAACACAAAATCAGTTAAATGCTTATCCATTGTTATTTCACTATCGACGTATCGGTAGATATTTAATTACACTAATAATATTATTAATTTCTAAGAGCCTGATATATTCAAATTTAGAGAATATTTATATAAAACTAGATGACCTGGGAAACGTTGTTCCGCCATATAAATTGTGTCTTAGCGGTATGAAATATATGTACTTTACGACCTATTCTCATACTTACCAAATATACATAAAATATTTCATGAAAATCGGTCGAGCCGTTTCGGAAGAGAGCGACCACAAACACCGTGACTCGAGATTTTTATATATAAAGATTGTATATACTAGTCAAATAAATATGTAATAGATAACAATACTTACTGAGTACAGTGCCGGGCATGGGTGCTCCAACCTGGTCCTTGTGTCCCTTAATGGCCTTAGGGTGGATTTTCATTTCCTGCAGAACAATATTAGATTAGTGAGAAATAAGTTTTGGGGAGCAAACAAACTCCATCTCGGACTCGTTTATACGTTTTGTCGAATAGTGTATCCAGTGTTTACAATGAAAGTTTGTGTCCGATGTTTAAATTTTTGTAAAGTCCCCCGGCAATACAGGAAATATTTATTAATAGAAAGGAAAAATTCTCAGTTTCAAAGATTTCAATACTCTTTACTGTTGTCTCTGTTAAGTCAATTACGGCATCCTCTGTGGACTTACCTTTAACAAAACCATATTGGTTTTTTGCAATTAAATTGAATTTTTCAAGATAGTTTATAAGTCTCACGTTAATGTATTTCTCGAAAATTTTTGACATAGTTGTTAAAACTGAGATGGGGCGATAATTGACAACTTGGTGTCTCTCCCCACTCTTATAAACGGGTTGCACAAGGGCCTTTTTATAAATGTTAGGGAAAGTACCATAGGCGAATGAGAGATTAAAAATATGCTTTAATGGTGGAATCAGATGATGACGTGTAGATTTTAATATGGAAGAAGAAATGCCGTCCCACCCCACTGCACAGTTATCTTTGAGGCTTTGAATTATTGTATCCAATTCAGCGGCAGTAATATCCGGAAGAGCCATTGAATTTCCTCGGTTATTTTTATCTGGTACATTAAACGATTTATGTGTGATGTTATTGCGTGTATTTGTTTGAATTTTCGCTGCAAGAGAGTTGCCAATATTTACAAAATATTTATTAACAACATTCACCGATTGTCTTGGGTCATTGTGTAAATTTAGGAGTTCATTTGGAGGTGTCTTACTCTGACAAGTATCAGTAATGGTCTTGATGACCTCCCAAGTAGCCTTTATATTGCCTTTAGCAGTTTGGAAATGGTTGCGATCGTAAGAAGATTTTAACTTGTGCAACAAGTTGTTACAGTAATAACGATAGCGTTTATAAATTGTTTGTTGTATGGTATTATCAGGGTTTGCTTTCGCTTTTTGATGTAGAGAGTCTCGATGTTTTATACATTTCAGAAGGCCAGGTGTGATCCAGGGACGTATAATTATTTTCCTGTGTGGTATTTTAACCACTGTGGAGTGCTTTTGGATGATATCTGAGATAATCGATGTAAGGGATTCAGCAGCGAAATCGGCATCGTGTATTTCGTATAAAAATGAGAAATTGCACGCTTTCAACTCAGAAATTACAGCATGCTGGTCAGTACGTCGAGCAAAGCATCGAGGTTTATCTGAAACATTGCTAGAGTCAAGACTCAGCAGGCTAGGCAAGTGATCTGTGATATAGGTATTCGGCACCAAAGTTTTAGCGCGTCTCTGTGTTTTTAAAATTACATGTTCCAAACACGTACCGTCTCTTGTTGGTATAAAGTGAGCGGGTAGAAGTCCATGAAAGGAACAGACATTGAGGTATTCTTCAGATTGGGAATCCAGCCGCTTAGATGCAATGTTGATGTTTAAGTCTCCAATAATTGCTATTGTTTTATATGTATGTAGTGACTGTAGGGTATCATTGAGACTGAGCAAGAAATTATCAATGTTGTTAAACGACGGAGAACGATATATAGCAATTATAGCGACATCCCCACTTGTACATATCAAACAGTTAGCATCCATAAATGTTGGTTGGTATACGGAATGCTTTAAATTGGCTCTAACATAAATACACATACTTTCGCTTTGATTAGAATATGTGGAACGATAGTTACTAAAACCGTCCAATATTGGTATTTCACCTACTTTGCTAAGCCAACACTCCGACAGTAGCACAAAGTCACACGATACATCTATAGAATCCAGGAGGACAACTAACTCAGCAAAGTTTTTATTCAGACTCCGTGTGTTCATATGAAACATGTTAAGGGATTTACTTTTTTTGTATACGTGCTGTGCGCTGTCACCAGGTAGGCATAAAATCGATTTAGATACGCTTATGGTTTCAAGTTCATTCGTTACTTTAGCTAAATTAGCCATTGATAGTTAATAAAAACAATTTTGAACTTATGACTTGACTGATGAAAGAGAGATTTAGGGCAAGTTACCATTTTAGGACATTCTACTCCATAGTAAGCTTTATAAGATGTTTGTGATACAGTTGTAGTGTTTATTGTAATGTAATTGCAATATGTTTGTGACTGATTGTGTAAATTAATATAAGCAATACTATAATAAAGAAAAATGCATGCAAACATGTTTAAATATCGATTACAATTCCATGAAAGTATGTTAATTTTAAATTCAATGATAATTATGGTAAAATTTCGATCAAACAATATAAAATAAGTTAAAATTAATTATATAAATAAAAATAGTCATGCTTGTGTTTCCAGTTTATTAAGATCTATCTCAGAAGTAAGCCGAATAGCTGAAACACTTTCCTTCTTAGGTATATATTGTTGTTCGTAGTCCAACAGAACGCATAATTGTTAGTTTTGGCGTAATTTCGAGCAGCAAAGAACAAACGTCTTGTTTTGAGTGTAAGGTTCTCTAATAAAAATATAGGTTTCGGAGGCGTATCTTTATTTATCAGGGCAGTAGAAAGTTTTCTGCGGCTATTTCTCTTGTTATAATCTTTGAAAGATTTTAATTTGGTAGTGATACGATAAACATCGCGAATTTCATTTTTCTCAACAGGTACTTCTAAAGTCTTACCAATGTTTATGATTAAATTGCATAGGTCATCTTTTGTTTCGTCTTTTGTAGCAGGTATATTTATGTATTCCAAACTCGATGACTTGCTCTTTTTTTCTAATAACTCGACCTTTTCCTCTAAGCTACGAATATACGCCAGATTTTCCTTTCGTTCTATTTCGAGCTCATCAAATTTCTTTTTTATATCATCGTAAATTTCTGAGAAAAATGTGATAGACGAAGATATGCTCATGTTTTGTTCTTTTATTTCCTTTACAGTCTCCAATAATACAGTATACTTCTTGTCTTGTTGTGCTTCAAATGTTGAGAACATAGATCTTAATTCGGCCATGTTGTCGTCACCATGCTCATATTTTCTTTTCGATCTTTGTGTAATGTTTGTGGCCTCGTCTGTGTTTTTTAGTATGGATGTCTCAGTAGTTATATTGGGAGACAATGATCTTGAAGGTGGTGGGAGTACGTTTCATTATAATAATAGTATGTACTGGTAATAAAATTTGATATACCTACTGGAACAGCGAGAAGGCAAGCCGGTATATATATAGACCTCCTACAATCGTATTTGCAGCTACGGTGTGTTGTCACTCCAACACCGATCGTTTATTCACTTAGTATTAATATTTCCCACAATATCTTGTGAATATTATGCTGTGGCAATAATGCGGAGTGGAAATATGTCAAATCAGATGACAATTGACAGTCTGTAATGACGTATGATACCGAATGAAGTGACGTTTATGACAGATGACAGTACTCACTTGTGAGTACGGCCTAGCTCACTGGATGCTGTCAACTGTTGCCATCTCCTTCACACTACTACTCTATGTTGCTAGTGGCTTTATGCGCGCCTAGTACTTTGCTCGTGGAATTTTGATTTAATATTTTTTGAATATTTAAATATTAATTGTTAAAAACTTTTACGTAAAACACGTCCACACACTTTCGTGATCCGAGTGGAAGAAAATAATAATTAAATTAAATTTCGTCGCTCGGCATCCAAAACCGCGAATGTGATATTTGGTTCAAACATCAGAATTTTATTTTATGTCGTTCTATATAGGTTAAAATGATGATCCTATAAATCAATTTTGGCCAAAAGTTAATCCAATCCTGTTATATTTCGAGTCGTACAAAACCGCGATCTTAAACATTTTAGGTGTATCTACAGTATCAATGAATACTACTTACTTTGTAAATAATTTGTCTACTGTAAAATTATATGAATGTTGCATTCGCGGTATTGAATTCCGCACAACGTTAGATTATATGAACGTAGAAAGAAAATTATACTATTATAGTTCTACATTTGCACTAGTATATTCTCACTCTCACCTTGCTAGCATTCTCGTCTCTGATGAACACGGACCGCAGTTGTCCGTTGAGCTCGAAGAACACCTCGCGTTCGCCCGCCGCCGTCATCTCGTCGGAGACGGCCACGGTCTTGATGTCCAGGGTCTTACCGCGCTCGATCTTCACCTCTATCGTTTCACCAACCTGGAGGAAGAATAATATCAGTTTAAAAACTGTCCTACTACTAGGCACGCGGGTCTCTTTTCAGCAAGTTCATAGCTATAGTTTAACTTGTGTGAATGAATGAACGAATGAAAGTATTTATAAGACACACGGTTTAAAGAACATTCTTAAAACTTAGATAATATTAGTTGCTGACATAGAGAGTGCCTAAAATTTAATAGCTTAATCTTATACAGATTACTTTGGTGCTATTTTTCCGCTTAGGCTTAGAAATAGCTCACGTACGAAAGTATGCTATTAAATAAGTGCGGCTTGATATACTTTCAGTGAATATTATACAGAACTCTTAGACATGAAAGTTCTTCAAATGTTTTTTTACTAATAAAATTAGAATATTTAACTATTTAATCAGCATATAGCACTTTTGCGGTATAAAAAGTAAGAGGTGCGTGCCGTGCCGATTTCAAAACTCCTTCTCTCGCCAGTAAGCTATCGGCAAAAATAATAGCATCATATATTTACTTTTGAAAATTATTTTGTCTGTCTATTTTCCACCCAGAAAATCTAAGCCAGGACCTAGAGTAATTTAACTTCTTAAAATTTCTCTAATATTTGGAATACTTACAGTAGGTCCAACTAAGAAGGTCTTGGTGTCCAAATGCTTAACGGGTCCATACTTGTCACGGATGCGGAAGAAGTCGTTCGCCACTTGTGGGTACATGGCCACAGACATCACATCTTGGTCAGACACCTACAAAATAAAACATTTAAAACTTTAATATTTACTGTATACTAGATTTTGACCGCAGCTTCGCTCGTAAAAAGGGGATTATTCCACTTTGATCACCCAGGTGATATCACCTGGGTGATCAAAGTGGCATAATCAATCAAAGTGGATTTAAGGAAACATAATAAACAAATTTTAATTATGTGGAATTTGATCACTCAGGTGATTTAAAGAAACAATAAATAAATTGAAATCATGTGGAATTTGATCACCCAGGTGATTTGTTTGTAGGTGATTTTAGGACACAAAATGTGGAATTTTCCGTAAAAAGGTAGGTTAGATTAGTAACATTACTTTTTTTTCTGGATAACAGGTACCCTATGTCTTATTCTGTATCCCAGACAACGTGTATGCGAAATTTCATGATGATCGGTCAAGTAGTTAAAGCGTGAAAGCGGAACAAACAAACAAACTCACTTTCGCATTTATAATATTAGTAAAGATACATACTAAGATGCCCTATCCCCTAGAACTTTGTAAATGGTGTATAACATCCACATTTCTCCAGATATGTATTAAAATCCACGTGTTAATCTAATATCTGCTTAGTGGGTCATTTCCTGACATCTTGCTATTATTAAAAATTTCTCAGCAGATAAACTCAATAACACTGCCTAATGCGTGAATGCCTAAACCCAAGTCTTAGTATAACGAAATGGTGGAAAAATCCGAGATTCAACCTCTTGCGTCTTCATGTGACCTTTTATTTTATTTTATTTTTCATCAGCTTTTTGTAATGTTACACTGCTGGGCAAAAGCCTCTCCCTTCGACTTATATCTAGGGGGTCTTTTGACCCACAGGGCCCATAGGGCTGAATCACAAATGATTTTACAAACAATTTAGAGACTAAGAAAAACATCCAGGCAGCACAAATATTAATTGTGGATTTTACAAATGTTTATCTGGTTTCCAAAGGTGGAATCGAAGCCTTACATGAAGCGTTCTGACAGTGACGAGACTTTATAAACCCTTACTTTCACAACAACCACTTATAACCCACGTTTCATTATATACCAGCGCCTCGACTCGATTTCGCTCAGTTTGAAAATAATATATAGCCTATCTGTAACTAGATGACCCGCGTAACTTCATATGCGTACATAAGAGAGTTCTACTCGTTTTGCAACATTTTCCATTAATGCTCCGCTCCTATTGGTCGTAACGTGATGTTATATAGCTTAGCCTTCCTCAATAAATGGGCTATCCAATACTAAAATATTTTTTCAATTCGATACAGTAGTTCCTGAAATTAGCGCGTTGAACCAAACCAACAAACTATTCAGCTTTATAATATTAGTATTAATAATAATGTACATTTTAAACGGTGGAAGAATTTTATAAATAAGTGTAATGTTTCCGGAGATTATAAGTTTCTTACAAACAATTTTTATGAGTTTAAATATATGCGTTTATCACAATAAACGCATATATTTAAAATATCGATATAGATAATGTTTACCCCTGGGTATGTTTCAACAAGCTCCTCCTTAAGTTTATTGAAGTCCAGTGGCGCCAATTCCTTGCCAGGCCTGTCTTCAATTCTTGGCATGTTCTTCAGTACTTTAGATCTGTGAATAATTACACCGGATTTATTATTCAATTTTCTTTCTAAAATTCTTAGGTTATGAAGATAGTATAAGTTTATGTTTTTAATGTTTTAATATCACTATGTGGACCCAGTGCGTACTGAGTTAGCGAGGAGGAATAAGCTCTAACAGTCTTACTCTCTCTTTGTGAGCCGGTGACTGCAGGGGGTATATTTATAAAATCAGGACTTTACAATATTAGATAAAAAAACAACGCTCGCACTCATTTTAATACCAGTACCGCGAGGAACTTTACATATATTCAAACAATGGTCGTAAAGAACATCCAGGCTCGGAATATTCATTTGTGGACCATACAAAATGTTGTCTCGTGTGGGATTCGAACCCACTACATTCGGCGCAGTGGCAGCGGTGAGGCGACCACTTAAACAACTAAGCCATTCGTGCACTCAAATAATATTTGCAAAATTATGAAAAATAGTGTTTTGAAATTAACAACACGATAAAATCCATATAAAAAAGCACGGAAAATGTAATTAGATATATAATATACAATATAATAAACCCTGTCCGTTAAGGTCTTGTTTCTATCTTAACAAACATGCTAAGAAAAATAATAAAAGTAATCTATACAATCGTAAAACGTCTCCGTAATATTATTATGTACAGTATTGATCAGCATTTTTACCCTTAAATTACTGAAATTTTGCACAGTCTAGCAACACTCCACTAAACTTGACAAGGGCGCGAAGCGTGACATACTCTTGGCGGCATTTTTCTAAAGACCCTAGTACACAATGGCCTGTGATGGGCCATGCTTTGCAATGCACAACTGTAGGCCACGACCACTTGGTGTTCACAGAATGGCGCATGGCTCATTGCTGCCTGGCGAAACACTTGCGATGGACGTGGAAGTAATTACGGCTGCAGCTATTTATTTATATAATGCTTACAAGTATTACAAAAGCGTGTACCGCCACAAAGTAATAAAAAAATAATGACTCAAAAGGCGATGGTGGATGCTGACCATTCATTGTAACAGGACAAGGTACGTAGATTTTTAATGTTACTTATGTGTATTTCTAAGTTGTTTTGGCCTTATTTTAAATACGTATAGAATGTTAACGTACATAACTAAGTAATTTTTATCGTTTTCAGGCAAACCATGAACAATCTGCTATGCGACCTTGTTGCAGAATCATCAGGGGAATTTAATAACTTTGTTCGTATGTCATCTAGTGATTTTGAATATATTTTAAAAGTGCACTATCCCGGTCTGAGATCGGTGACGAATTAAACAATTGGCGATTGTGTGAACACCACAAGCCACGCTACGCCACGATTCCTTTGAAGTGTGTCCAAAAAACCGACAACATCCCGATTGCGCGCCACGATTGACAATTGTCCGCCACTATATACAATTACCCCCTGTACACAGTGGCGATCGCCTGAAGTGGGCCAGCATACGCCATTGTGTACAGGAGCCTTAAGGCGTAGTACAGTGTGTGATTTTGGCTTAGTTGTGGCCATGTATAGTTTATGTGTTTATTTGATAGCTGTTACTATTTTAGTAGTATGACAAAGACACCGACATTTATTTTTAAACTAGTTTTGGAGTTGTTGCGATTATCGAGAAAACCCATAGAAACCATAGAAATGCAATATCTTTTTCCAGGTACATGATTTACGAATAAGTAAAATATCTTCTCATAAGAAAAGTGCTTAGTTATAACCTTCCCAAAAACTACATAAAACACCGTTAATTAAGACACAATTAACGTTTTTACCAAAATTGAAAATGATTTTTGTGGGACTGTTTTTAAATTAGCACATTTTCTTTTTAATAGAAAGGATTTACATAATAAAAACACATTTAAATATAAATATCAGTTAATAAAAATAAAGGAGTGACGCTAACTTTTCTATGACCCTTTAATTATCATATTAATTTATTCTGCTCATCAATAAATTCGTAAATTATGGTATGCTACATTACTTAAATTATTATATCACATTCACTAAATCACTCATCTCATAACATTTTAAAAGACGATATTTCGATGTAAACATCCACAACATCAATATAAAATTTAAAAATTACAGTTAATTTTCAGTTTTATTGAAATTAAACTACATACTATATAAGGATTTTATTGCGATATTTATTTATCACTGTATTACATAATTTTGAAACTGTTACACTACTAGGTACTACTACTATTGAATTTTACCAATTTATAAGCTAATAAAATTATTTAAACTATTAAAACTTTATATTTAGGTTTACACTTTCCCCGACGTTTCCGTTGCTTTTCAGCAGCCATGGTCACGGGGAGACTAATATGGTAGTTGTCTCAGTGTTCCAGTTTTATAACAAACACCATCTTTGAATCTGCTAAAATTTGTGATACGCAATAACGTTGCGAAAAAATATCTATGAAGTAAATGTGTGGTATTGGGAAACCTGGAATAGTACATAGGATACTTTTAACCTCGAAAAATGGATGGTTCCCATGGGTTAACAAGAATAGTGGTCCACGCAGGCGAAATCGCGGGCGGTCGCTAGTTTCTTATATAGCAGACAGAAGGTATTAATTACCTCACAATAACATTTTCTAATAAATATACCTT
Organism: Catocala nupta; assembly: GCA_963675205.1. NCBI lineage: Eukaryota > Metazoa > Arthropoda > Insecta > Lepidoptera > Erebidae > Catocala > Catocala nupta. The sequence goes on along the minus strand of OY776091.1, from coordinate 8,293,160 downwards.
AACCGTCACTGTTCACAAAATTTTAATACATGGTGCGCATATTATAGATTATTTTTCTATACCTATTAGAATGCTCTCAGAACAAGCCCGTGAATCACGCAACAAATGTTGACTTTACGATTGAGAGCATCACACTCGCAAATTCAACCGTCAAACAACTGTCCTTGACTTGGTTCACCGAGCTTTAGAGTCTTCTGACCCTCTTTTGTCGACTATGTCAACCTTTTAAAACCAACAATGGATAACGTACTCATCCTCGATGACCTGTCACTGCAAAAATATTTGGTTGATAGTACTATTAAGGAATTTGAATGTGACACTGACGATGAAGACGATATCAACATTGTCTTGTTTGTCTTGGGTGTTTCTATGTATAATAGGTATGTATTTACAAAAAAAAGTATGTATGCATGTTTATCCATTGTCTAGTACCCGTAGTACAAGCACTGCTTAGTTTGGGCTAGATGGTGTTGTGTAGATAGAATATTATTATTATTGATAGGCCTAATAAGTATTTACCTGAGCGGTTCCGGGAATCCTCCATAAGGTATACCGATGGCGCCCTGCAGGTACTCCACCACGGACTTGGGGAACGACAACTCCTCGGCGCGCGCCTCGATATCGGCGGCCGTCAGCTTGTTCTGTACCATGAACTGCGCCAGGTCACCCACCACCTTCGATGATGGAGTCACCTTGATGATGTCGCCGAGGATCAAGTTCGCTTCCCTGCAACGAATATTGTATAGTTTAAATATCTGAACGAAAATGGCGACGACGGTATAAGTGAAAAGTTAAAAGTCGAGCTATGGCATGAGCTATTAGTTTCTTTAAATTATACTTTTGAAATCATCCTACATAAACTTGCTATAGCCTAGCCAATCTGGCTATACAGTATCCCGTAAAGAATGGATAATCCTGAAACATCTTATAGTTAACTTATTGGGGGCCAAACATTTTATCCAAAAACAAGTGAGAAACGGCAATGAATTGCCGTAAATATTAGTTTGAAAAAATGGTTCAAGTAATATGCAAAGGTCACGAGTTACCACGTGACCTTGAGGTCAGAGGTTAAAGGTCATAGCCATTTCGGGGGTATATCGACTCTTGCTCTTATGGTTCTTGAGCTGAACGTTGTATAATAGATAGACGGACGGACAAAGCGGTTGTATACGAGTTTTTGCGAACTCTAAAAAGTACTGTAACTTACATATGCGCGAGCGAAGCCGCGGGCAGCTAGTATCACTACATATAAAATAAAGTCCCCCGCCGCGTCTGTCTCTGTTCGCGATAAACTCAAAAACTACTGAATGGATTTTCATGCAGTTTTCACTAATAGACAGAGTGATTTAGGTGTATAATTTGTTGAGGTTATCCGTGCGTAGCCGGGGCGAGTCGTTAGTTCTATATCATTCTAGAAGTACTAGAACTAGTATCGTACCTGTAAGCCTTCTTAACTTCTTCAAACTGGCTGCCAAGTCCAAGAGAGAAGGCCTGGAACTGCAGGTTAGTGTACTGTCCTCCAGGGATTTCGTTGAGGTATACGTCAGCGTTGCCAGACTTCATGGTAGCGGTGGCTTCGAACGGACCGTATAAGGTACGGGCCTGTTCCCAGTATGCTGAGTATTCCGATACCTTCTGTAGGGTGATATCTGTGGAAGTTTTGGTTAATTTAGTTTTGATTATTATATCGTAATTAATATAATAAATGTGCATGTGAGTTTGTTTGTTACGCTTTCACGCCTTAACTACTCGATCGATCATTATGATATTTCAAATACACGTTGTGAGGGGTACATAAAAGGCATAAGGTACCTTTTATACAGAAAAAACTGCTCCCGAGGGATAGAAATTTATTGACATAATTTAGTAGTATATAATAATATGTATACATAAATTTATAACTAGATCGTAGATACTATCTGCTCACTTGATGATGTTTTAAATATTTTCATTGTTTGTAGAGTCACCTGTTATAGTGCATGGTTACCTTAAGGGCCAAAATCCTGTGAACACTCGAATTAGAATGAATAAGAATGAACTAGATAGCGTTATTTTATAAATATTGCGACGCGTACTATTTTAGCAAATAGGTGAAATTTATAAGAAATTATTATCTCAACCGAAAAGGCACTCGAACACAGGGCCAGAATAATGTTTGCGTAGGAACAGAATAGCGAGTCATCGAAAGTATCTATAAAATAAACTACCCACTATAAATTTATAGGTAAATTCATTTGTAATTCTTTGTTTCTTGTTTTACTCTGAAGTGTGTTCTTTTTTTAAATAAACTTTTGTGAATAGAGATTAAAAAATTGTTAAAAGTAAATTTATCAAAATTGAGTCATTAAGAAATCTACTTCTTTGATTTTATAGCAGTGTACCGCCGTCTATTACGATATAAATAAACTATTAGAAGGTATAGTATTATAGTTCTTGTATAGATTTCCGTCAATTACCGGCTTATACTATTTTAGTTTTGAAATGGGTATGCACTTTTGCAGCTCACTGTACATGTTATCTAGAATTAGGACAGCGTTATATTTCGTACCTTTGATTTGGTCTCCGATTGTAACTTGTTTTGTGTATTCTTGCCAAGTTGTTATATTTTATTAAATAAAACGCTTTCAAATGATTTTCGAAAACAGTTGTTTGTCTTTACTTTTTAAATATGAATCAATTGTTTAAAAGTGTTATTTTTTAACTTAATAAATAAATAATTGTATACTTTGATATAAAATGAAAATTTGTGCTGACAAGGAAAGTCTCCTTTCTTCTTCATATGAAATAGATCATAGAAGAAGCATAGTCCTTTGTTATAGACGCCTTGTTACGTACATGTTATACGGAATAGTCTTAAAACTCATGGTACTCACTAGTATCAAGTTTAGTTCCCTGCAGCGACGCGACTAAAGCACCCATGCTGGGCTGGCTGGTGAGTCCGGACATGGAGTCCACGGCCACGTCCACGACGTCGGCGCCGGCCTCCGCGCACGCCAGCATGGCCGCCACGCCCGCGCCCGACGTGTCGTGCGTGTGCACGTGGATCGGCACGTCTGGGTGCTTGTCACGGATGGCCGTGATTAAAAGTCTGTGGCACAAATTATTTATTTTATTTTATTTATTCATGAAAAACTTACAGCTAATTTAACATAACAGTAATCATTCTAAGTATCCAGACAGCCAATTAGGTACAAGTTTCACTTCTAGGTGACATCCTAAAAGAAAATTAAATGAAAATTACATTTTACGAAAATAAGAGGTAAAGAAACACCTAGATTTTTAAATTTACAATTAAATGTTTTCGTTTCTGAACATTTTATTTAGATGCGTTCTATCAATGAAGACATCACTCGTCATAAATTTTGGACGCGATATTTTTTATGATGCATAGCTGCTTGAGTATTTATTTAAATTAAAAACTAAATCTAAGTTCAAATTATATTATTTACATATAAAAACCTTATGTACACTTAGTTGACAATAAAATACTTAAATAAAAATATGTTTAATATTGTCTTCTGTTTACGCGAATGTTATTCATTGAAATTAAACTACTATATACGGATTTTATCGCGTTGTTTATTTATCACTGTATTACAAAATTTTGAAAATATTACACTACTACTACTATTGATTTTATTTGACTAATTTATAAGCTAATAAAATTATTTAAACTATTAAATCTATTTATTTTTGGTTTACACTTTCCCCGACGTTTCGGTTGCTTTTCAGCAGCCATGGTCACGGAGAGACTACGATGGTAGTTGTCTCAATGTTCCAGTGTAGTTATTTCAAAGTACCTGAACATAATTTAATTATTGGTGTTTCTATTTACGCAGAATGAGCTCAAAGTATCATGAAGTCTAGCTGTGGTTTGTTTCTTCTTGGGTTTGACTATTTGAAGTACTGGATCCCAAGCTGGTGGTACATTCCAACCATCTTCTCTATTGAAATTGGGATGTTTTTTGATCTCAATAGCCTCGCGAAGCATCCTTGGCAGGAATCGGTGTTCTTTAGCGAGAATCTGTGGTTTGTCAAATCTCAGGTAGTGGTTGGTCCCCTGTTGTACGTGTTCACACACAGCAGACTTCAACGAGCGTTTGTGTTTCACGTCAGCTATGTGTTCTTTTATGCGGGTGCCTATGCTTCTCTTGGTTTGACCAATGTATGAGAGCCCGCAGTCACAATCTATTTTATAGACCCCTGCATCTTGTAAAGGTAATTGGCACTTGACGGATGGTAAAAATTGACTTATCTTCGTTGGCGGCTTGAAGTACTTGCTTGACATGTTGAAGCTCGGCGTCCAGGTGCCCACGGGATCTGTGACAAGAAACACCTGGACGCCGAGCTTCAACATGTCAAGCAAGTACTTCAAGACAACAAGCTCCAACAGCCACGCCGCTGTCACAGATCCCGAGAAAAGCCAGCCACAGTCGAGCGCCAGCCTGCTATACTGCCTTATGTAAGGGGTGTCACTGACAAGATTGGCTACATCTTGAAGCGAGCTTCAATCAACACATACTTCAAGCCGCCAACGAAGATAAGTCAATTTTTACCATCCGTCAAGTGCCAATTACCTTTACAAGATGCAGGGGTCTATAAAATAGATTGTGACTGCGGGCTCTCATACATTGGTCAAACCAAGAGAAGCATAGGCACCCGCATAAAAGAACACATAGCTGACGTGAAACACAAACGCTCGTTGAAGTCTGCTGTGTGTGAACACGTACAACAGGGGACCAACCACTACCTGAGATTTGACAAACCACAGATTCTCGCTAAAGAACACCGATTCCTGCCAAGGATGCTTCGCGAGGCTATTGAGATCAAAAAACATCCCAATTTCAATAGAGAAGATGGTTGGAATGTACCACCAGCTTGGGATCCAGTACTTCAAATAGTCAAACCCAAGAAGAAACAAACCACAGCTAGACTTCATGATACTTTGAGCTCATTCTGCGTAAATAGAAACACCAATAATTAAATTATGTTCAGGTACTTTGAAATAACTACACTGGAACATTGAGACAACTACCATCTTAGTCTCCCCGTGACCATGGCTGCTGAAAAGCAACCGAAACGTCGGGGAAAGTGTAAACCAAAAATAAATAGATTTAATAGTTTAAATAATTTTATTAGCTTATAAATTAGTCAAATAAAATCAATAGTAGTAGTAGTGTAATATTTTCAAAATGTTGTAATACAGTGATAAATAAACAACGCGATAAAATCCGTATATAGTAGTTTAATTTCAATAAAAATATGTTTCTGTCGCACACAAAGTCAAGATTCACGTCCCAATTTTTTCTGTTGGGCATAGGTAAAAATCCGTTCAAAAAAATCTTGCAAACAATAAACAGCGCCACTATTTACACCGCGTTTCTTATAAGTTTGAAAGTTATTAAATAACAAACTAGTCCGGTCACTAAATTTCCGACTTCCATGTCTAAGAAGTACAGTACATATTATCTATAAAATATAATTGCATAGACCACAAATCTAATAACATCTTATCTTTTAAATGTTGAAGATACCTACCTACTCCTTAAAAACAAAACTGTAACAGAATATTTTCTGATTCAGTTTTGTTTCAGAGTAACTACCTACATAATGATGGCTGTAGCACACTACTGAAGGACACAGCGATTCCTAAACTAAGACCTGCTCGTATTTTAGAAATCGATAGCTCATCAATTTGTGTCGTAATTTTGGTAAATTATGACATAAATTGGTAAGCTATGGTTGCAATGTGCGATGGTTCACACTTCGTGGACTTGATGCACATTATAATACAAGACTTCGTTTCCATATTTATTAAATACATATACATATTTATGATACTCACTTGGCAGCCTGAGGCTTCAGAAGACCAGCCATATCCTTAATACCCAACACATGAGTGCCAGCTTTCACAAGTTCATCAGCTAAGGTCGTGTAGTATTTGAGGTCATATTTCTTCTTGTTGGGGTCAGAAACGTCTCCAGTGTAGGAGATAGCGGCTTCAACGACACCGCCGGCTTTGCCTGCGGCTTCCATACCCAAGATCAGGTTAGGAAGGTAATTCAGGGAGTCGAATACTCTGAAGACGTCCATGCCTGCTTGTACCTAGTTAAAAAGTTATTAATCATTTTAAAATCGGTTTGATTATTGATAAACTTAGGTATAATTAGAATTCTGTCGTAATGTGTGGCAGCTCAGTTGATACAAGCTACCGATTTAATCATCTGCAATATTGAAAGAGGTATTTCAGACTACCGTGTACTGCCAGAATCAGCAAAAAATCATTACCTTAATATTTTATCAAAATATCCATTAGTTTTCTTATACGCAGTCAATGCCGATAATAAGCGGGCAACAACCCACGCCGATCATACGGTAGCTCGCCTGTGGTCGAGGGCGAACATACTAAACTAGTGCAGGTTGCAGGTGATTAAATCGGCTACCTGTATTATGTCTTTATTCAGAATAAGACTATAACATGTCATCTACAAGATGAAGAACGAACGTCGCATACTTTATTTCTTTAAACGCTTTGTATTATAATTTGCGTCGCAAACTATTAATATTTTTTACAGTAGATTATACTCACAGCCATATCACAGAACTTGAAGACGACATTGTCGGGGTAGTTAGTGTAACCAACAGCGTTGGCACCTCGCAACAACATCTGGAACGGAATGTTCGGGATCAGCGCACGCATATCGCGGAGACGCTCCCACGGACACTCGTGGAGGAACCTGCAAAGTGTCAAATATAACATTATAATAAAGTATTAAATAATATCAGTCCTATATATAAACTGTCCCAATGCTGGGCACTGGCCTCTCCTTAGTGTGAGAAGGGTAAGGCCATGAACCACTAAGCTGGCCCAGTATAGGTTGGCAGACTGGCAATAATTGGGAAAAACATAATATCGGATAATATTATATTATTATATACTATATCAAAACAGAATGGATTTTCTGCCAAACTCAACCCTGCCAACATGGCTAGCACGGTGGAAAAGTGTTTTTTTAATATAGTGGGTTAAAATATGTCTCTGTTAGGACCTCACTAAAATTATGCAAATGCAAATGCTTTTTGTATTGGCCGGTATGCTTTCTACAAAATACGTGGCACTCTATTGAATGTACATCATTCGTGCAGCCGCTATGTTGCTATAAAAAGTATGTTGTTAAATCATAGCCTAGCAAAAGATAATTTACAGTCTGTTAATGATCATATACAGATGACGTTTATACCGTCTTATTAAGCGGTAAGCCTGTACTTATCTCAACTCAACTCCTCGCACGAATACTTTTGTGCTTTTCTAACGATACTGTATTGATTAGCTAAAACATCTAGTATTTGATTTCATATTTGACGCAACAAGGTCTTTTAAATTTAAAAAGTTAGTTTATGTTTATTCACTCACCTCAAAGCAACATCAAACGTAGCGCCACCCCAGTTCTCCAACGAGTACAGGTTGTTAAAGTTATGTGCCACATAGGGGCTCACAGCCAACAGATCATGGGTTCTGACCCTAGTCGCCAATAACGACTGATGGGCATCCCTGTACGTGGTGTCCATGAGAAGCAGACCTTTGTTCTGTCGTACGGCTTTAGCGAAAGCTTCAGGGCCGCCTTCATTTAGAATCTGCTTGAAACCTCTTGGTGGTTGTACCGCTGTAAATGTTTTTTAGTTTTACCAACTAGTAGTGATGAAATTGATGTGTTGTTTAGATTGTATTGATTGTAATGATAGTTAGGCATTATGGATGGATATCGTAAAATTATACCACAAATAGTTACTATGTCTTCCTAGTGAAACATTTTTGAATCGTAACTTTACGATTTTAGTTAAATAGTAATTTCAACGGTTTTTATTAAATTTAAGTTTATTATGTTTTCGCTATATTTGCTTCATGCAATTAGGCGACAATCACAATAGTAAATTAATAATGTATTTATGAAATGTTGCTTTTGCTTGTTAAACGCTGTATTTGTTTGTTATCGTCGCTAAAGACAGTGTTAAAATGTGTGAAACATGTATAGCTAGGTATACGATTTATTTTTGTGTTAATATGTGTATCACAGTACCCCCAAAACAGTATTTTTCCTTGTCTTTAAGAACCCAAATTATAAAATAGCGAAAACTGATATTATTTCAATTCTATAATTTTTATATAGGTATTATAATAAGTCCTTGTAATTGTAAATTGTATAGACAGGACATAAATAAATATTATGTTAACGAAATATGATAAAAGCTTAATATAGATGATATATTAATCACAATTTATATTAATAACTTTTGAAAAACCGCAACCGTAAAATACTGACAAAATATGTAAATAACGGACATAGAGTTAAGCTTAAACAAATATCGATAAAATGTAATAATTTTGAAAATCAGTACAAGAGTAGATATGGTTATACGATAATAAGGGTTGGACTTCATATAGGCGAGGCGGGTCAGCATTCGAAAATACGTGTTCAGGGAACTAGTCCGTGTTCTCAGTATAGCAGTGTAGCTTTCTGCCATCACTTCCCAATGGAAGTAACACGTATTGACAACAAATTCTGCATAGTGAGGCTATATTAGGTCCAACCCGATAATGGTTTTAATTGAATTTACATTTATTACTTTAACTAATATTAATATTAATATTAATTCGATGATTCATTCTTTCGATTTCTTTAATTTAGATTTGATAGAATTCGTTCCATGGCTTGTATGGCCTACATTCAAGTCTTATTACTATAACTTTCGTTGTCACTTTGAGTATACCCTACTAAGGGTGTCGTATAAAATGTTACTTTTTCTTTATTTATCTACGACTTTAATAAAGGAAGAGGGTCTCAATTCGACTGTAGGTATTTATACGGTCGGCTTTTATGGTCTAAAAAAGAGTTGCTTAATAATATATAATATCGTATCGCCATGTAAACTTTGTACGAATAATAAAAGAATACACTCTCACCTGTATTTTCCCCTGTTAGTTCTTGTCTTTTAATAGCCTCTGGGGAAAGGTCTGAAAAATATGTTAAGTGAATAATGAAAGTGCGGGAATGATTGACGTGCGAATTAAAATAAAAAAAATGGCATGAATACCAAAAGAACAAAAACAACAATATATTATGAAACTACTCCTGTGAGTACTAACAGGATTATACATATAATGGCACGGAAACATATCAAATAAATTTAGACATGAATTATGAAAATTTTAATCATGTGTACAGCATGTAATAGAATAACGCAATCATATTCGAGGATCACATGACGTTGAACAAAAGCTTAAAGATCATTTTAAACATCAATGGCTTTTTATGTTAATGTTTTTATATTAGCGCCAATAGAGCACGGCTCACTAAAAATTTTAATTTTAAATTAATTCAAGCGCCATCTATCGTTATTGACCTTCGATAAATATATAAAACGGATTTATTAATTGGTAGAATATACATAAACTTTAAATTATAAAGAATACAACGACAAATAATAGTCATATTTTTATATCATAGTGAAAATGTTTGTAAAGTAAGTAAGTTAAATAAATTGTTAAATTGTTATTATTATTATCTTTTCATAAAGAAATATTAACTACATATTATTTGAATGTTGATAAAGTATACGGATGATAAAGTATTTGAATGTTGATAAACATAGTCAGTTCATTTCTGATGAGAAATTGCGATGCCATATTACAATTAGAAAATCTGATAAGCTTCGTGAACGCACAAAAGATACAAGATAAATAAATACGTAACACACGTCATGATCCTTAAATCTGACCACACGTTTCTGTTACATGCTGTTAAATATTATTATTATTAACATAAAACATACTTCACATCAAATATCCCGTGTTCAAATGGCAAGTGTGTTCCCAGATACAAAAATAGTTATAACATTTAAAACCTTCACGGGTATTTAAACATTTAAAATCTTGCTTGTATAAATAAATACATATAGAACCAATTTAAAAGGAATAGACGTGCTAGAGATCTGTGCTTTTAAGAGATATCAAATTTGTCACCAGTTAGCGCCACTAGAGTAACGGTTTTTATTTAAAATTGGAATCTGAATGTATTAACACAGATTTAGAATAATATACTTGATACATATTAAAAAGAAGAGTAAGGTCAGTGACTATTGCGTGTAGATAAAGTGTTTTATAGTGTGAATATAAAAAAAACATAATAGGGATTTAGTTTAATAGTAATATAAAGTACTAACTAAATAGAAAAGCTGTAAGTACAGACATAAAATAACCCACAACAGTTATATTTTAAATTAAATGCTTGAGTAAACATATATCCACAATAACAATTTTGTAGTAAAGGCAAAGCTAAATAGAAATTGCAAATATATAAAATTGCTAAACAATATTTAAATATTTAAAAATGTTCAAGAGAACCTACCATACCCATGGCGTGATACTGCAAAAATAAATTGAAAATCCTTTTTTATTTAACAGTTTTTTCTGTTACGCTTTTGAATCAACATTATATCTTTATTCTATTATATCTTTTAAAACAAACTGGGAACAACTGAGTCTTCTCGTGTTAAATGTTGCCAGCCGATGTTAATATTACCAGATTTATTAATATTCACTCTGATTAATAAAAAACCATGCAAAGCATTTCAATGGACTAGTCTTATTAAAGACTTTCTATACAAAATAAAGGTGAACTAATCACACTCTTTTATACTCAAGTTCCAGACCATTAGAGACTATATTGCGAACATGTAATTATAGTATATTTTATTAACAAAAATATTATAATAGGGTGAGGTTATATTGCCCATAATTAACTAAGAATTTATCAGAATCCATTCATAAAAATACGATAGCTTGTCTAATGTGGTGGATGGAGTAGTTGTCACATGACAGAAAAAGCACGCACGTGCTATTTTGTAACGCGTATGAGGAACATGGCAGGTATTAACCCTCTGCGTACTCACGTTTTCTTAAACTCAAATTTAAAATATGACCATAATAGCTCCATCATGTTCCAACCAATTTCGATGCAGTTTATTAAAGGTAAACGAACATAGTTTAAATATTCGTGTTCCTATTTAGGCAAAATGAGCTCAAAGTATTATAGTATTTTTTGTTGGGTTTGAATATCTGAATAACTGGATCTCAAGCTGGTTGTACTTTAGTACATATTCCTTATACCCAAAAAGGTCAAGGAAATGGTGTATATTTTATGTAAAGAGGAAAATATTGCAATATAGTAACATGCTGTTTTATATACCGTCGGATTACTAAGTTTTAGTCTGCGTACTCTAATGGTCTTGAACATTCTTATACGTTGAGCGATGTGCCTTAAGAGGGAATATCCGTACATAAATGCACGCCTGTTTACTGGAGCTGTAAACAGACACTATGGAAGTCCACCTACTGTGCATATCCAGTACCAACATCAAGAAACAAAAACACCACTTAACGAGTGATTATGTTTCGTCTCATAGGCAAACACCTTTCAGGATTCACATTTTCCACAAATGTGTTTTAAGTCACCCTTTTCGAGATTAAAACATAAAGGATTTGTAGGAGCAAATCTTAAAAAACATCATCCGTATCAAAGTAACTTACCCAGTGGCACCGGTGGAATGTATGGCTTAACGTTGGAGGGAGGGATTGAAGTGGCCAGGGGTGTGGCCGGGCCGTTGACGATCACCTGGCCCAGGTAGTTAAGGATCTTTTGGGCGCGGTTTTGGGAAGTCTTGAACATAAACAGCTGTGGATTCTCGTCGATGAAGTACGTGTCGACTGAGCCTAGAGAGTGATAAAGAAGATTGGTAATAGATCTGTATTTATTTAAGTAGCTTGTTACATGAATCAGTTATATGGTATAATAGAGTAAAACGTAGTAATTAACTGATAAGTGTAATGATAATATATATGTACTTATGGTTATTGACTTAGGCTACTAATGATGCAGATTGAGATTGGCACACAGTTCGATCTGCAGAGCCTGTGGTGAACAGGACGAGTCCATATCGCACCTATTGTGTGAATGCGACGCGTTGGCTGGATTGAGGATGGGTCTGATGGGATTGGCATATCCAAACCCTAAAAACTTCAGGCTTCTCCCTCTGAAGTGTACGCTGCGGCTGATGCAGTATATTTATAAGGAGATAGCTAAGGGATAAATCTTGGGGCCGACACAAAAGATCCCACTGGGTCGAAGTGTCGCCGGTCTGTACTGACTGGCCCCCACACACAAAACAAGATAAGATAGGCAACTAAACAAAGTTGGATTACTTCGCAAGAAAATGTTGTGTAAATATCTTTGGTAACCCGAAAGGATAGCGATAGGACTTTTCGATGCCTTCCATTGGACAATAGAAGGCATCGAATCATCCCATCCCATTGTCTTCTCAATTGCAAGTCCACTAATTAATAAATTGTCCTGTAGTTATAAACTCTCATTGTTATTAATTTTCTTCAACTACTATTAGTGTAAACTGTGTAAATAATTAAAAATAATTGTACATATTATGATGATTGATGATTACAACATAAAATCTATCTTGTGCCTTACTTTTAAACCGTCTTACCATTAGCATAAAATATGTTTGTATGTTCTTACCATTAAGGAACTTCTGGTTTTCCAATACATTGAGTAGGAACGGAATGTTGGTCTTTACACCACGGATACGGAACTCGCGAAGTGCGCGGTTCATCTTAGCGGCGGAGGACGGCAGGTCGTGAGCGTGAGAGATAACCTGTATAGACATTATATACATAATGTAGAGAATTACCTTATATAAGCATTCAGCATTCACAAGGTTATTGTTGATCAAAATAATCTGTGTTATGTTCCAGGTTCCTTGTATATATGTTGGTCCCGTAAAACGCTATACACTGTCCTAGGTTAGACTACTCAGTCTTTATTTAGTCAGTCTAAATACAGAGGACAGTTAAACTAGGACATATATACATACAAGAAATCTGGAGAAAAATACACCTATAGAATGACGCAGAACTATAACTTTTCTGAACTGTTCTCATTCAAAGTCTCTCTCTTGACATTAACGATGAATCTAATCCAAAATCTTAGACGTAAAAATAAAAATGGGTACATTATCCTCAAAACAAAATTTTATCTTAAACCTAGATTTTGGACCATAATATTTAAAATAGAGAAGTTAAATATACTTGCCTTTACAAGAAGCGAGTCGTAATATGGAGAAATGACGGCGCCGGCGTACGTGGAAGCTGAGTCCAGACGGATACCCATACCCTCACCAGACCTATAGGAAAATGCAGCATATATATATATCGCGGACATTCGGGGCTACTAGAGAACCTAGCTAATGGAGAACCTGATAACACTGAACAATACTGCACATCTCCATACTAAATATTATCACTAAACTTTTCTTTTTCTATAAAGATACACACACAAATTTTTATTTTGTTAATTATAGGATAAATTGGAAGTTTCATCCGTATGCTTGTAGTTAATATCATTTATCCTTTGTCTGATTAGTAATTCATCGCTTAGGAATCTTTTAATATCCATGTTTATAAATAATATTAATAATTTATTTATATATTTTAGTACATTATTCATACATTTTAATATATTATTAATAAGTGTATGCTATGATTATCCATAACATTTGGAGTGTTTTCTTTAGTCACATGGTTCATAATATCTTAACACATGACTTTAACACATCTCTCACCTACAGGAAAACACGCGTCCGAGACTACGAACTGAAAAAAAAACAACTTGCAAAGAACACTTGATTATATTCTACTGTCTTACCTAAACACTTCGATCCTGCCAGTGCTGGGCTGGAAGTTATTAGCCGGGTCCTCAGTAGTGACACGGCACTGTATCGCGTAACCCTGCGCGTTGATCTTGTCTTGCGTCAGACCCATCTCTGGTAGAGTCATACCTTCCGCCACCCTGATCTGAGATTGTACCAGATCTATGCCAGTCACCTCTTCTGTAATCGTGTGTTCTACTTGTAACCTGGGAAGAAAAATATTGGATTTAGTTAGATTAAGCCTCCAAAACCTTTCTTACATTGAGAATAGGCCCGTGCCTAGCAGTAGGATAGTTAAATGTTTTTATATAGCCTGAAAATATTTTCACAATAATTATTCTATTAAACTATACAACGCAATAACGAAATAGAATAAACGCCCATTATTTTAACTTTAATAGCTATTTGTGTTGCATACTTGTGTTACAATTGGTTTTACGTTGTAATACAACGAACGAATGATTTTGAACGAACGATCTGTCGAACGCAAGTACTATGCATCTATTGTTCTACTATCTTCACAAGTAAAAGTAGTAAGATATTGACAACGTGGAACTCTGTTTTTGGATAGTCGCCGTGTCGTAAGATCTGCGCGCATCCCAACTTTGAATATTCTGTTTCAAGCACAAAATTTGTCTTGACATGAGTTTCGTCTCTCTTCGAGGCACGCCTAAGACTGTTAAGCGACATGTTAAGAATTAGTAAGTAAGGTAGGTAGTAAGCATACCTGGCGTTGACTTCAATGAAGTAGAAGTTGCCTTTGTCGTCGAGTAAGAACTCCACAGTACCAGCGTTCTCGTAGCCGACGTGTCTTGCTAAGTGAACTGCGCAGTCTACCATCTTTTGACGAGTCTGTAAATACATAGAAATTGTGATTATTTTTCTTAAGTGAATGCGACTGCCATGCCTGAGAAGATATCGATTTCTGGTTAGGCAGGATTTTTCTGATAGGGACATGTTTAGACTGTTGTCTCGTAGAAATTACTTAAAATACCGATAAGAAAAACTTTTATTAAAATTTTATAATCACACGTAGGTTAGTAATATATTTGACTATGGAAAAGCAATCTGTCTGTCTGCCAATATACTTAACTGGATACCGGGCTTAAGTAAATGACCAATCGAGTGAGAATTATTGTATTAAAAAGAAAATAACTCGTAAGTAAAACAATGGTAGCAAAACTTTACTTAGTGCTTAGTATATACTAAGCACTAAGTAAAGTTTTGCTACATTCGATCTATTAAACTCGAGGAATATTCCTAGAGTTTAATAGATCGAATGTTTTCATGTCTTGTGTATAAAAAGGACTTACTTCAGAGGCTAGATGTGGCGCGGGTGCGATCTCCACGACCTTCTGATGTCTCCTCTGCACGGAGCAGTCACGCTCGTACAAGTGCACCACGTTACCCGCTTTGTCACCTGGAGTGATAAACAACGATAAGTATAATATACTTTGTGAGTGGATTTAGCCACTGCTAACAGCTACCATTGTTACTTTTGATGGTTATAAGATCCTTAGCGCCTTGGACGAGGCGCACTCGAACGACGACTCCACCTTGCTCATAACTAAGCAGGTACCTACTGACCCAGCAGCTGCACCTCAATGTGCTGGGGGCGCTCGATGAACCGCTCGATGAACCTGGAGCCGTTGTCGAAGGCGCGCTCGAACGACGACTCCACTTCGCTCATAACTAAGCAGGTACTGACCCAGGAGCTGCACCTCGATGTGCCGGGGGCGCTCGATGAACCACTCGATGAACCTGGAGCCATTGCCGAAGGCGCCGCGCGCCTCGGGAGAGGCGCGCTCGAACGACGACTCCACTTCGCTCATAATTAAGCAGGTACTGACCCAGCAGCTGCACCTCGATGTGCTGGGGGCGCTCGATGAACCGCTCGATGAACCTGGAGCCGTTGCCGAAGGCGCGCTCGAACGACGACTCCACTTCGCTCATAACTAAGCAGGTACTGACCCAGCAGCTGCACCTCGATGTGCCGGGGGCGCTCGATGAACCGCTCGATGAACCTGGAGCCGTTGCCGAAGGCGCCGCGCGCCTCGGGCGAGGCGCGCTCGAACGACGACTCCACTTCGCTCATAATTAAGCAGGTACTGACCCAGCAGCTGCACCTCGATGTGCCGGGGGCGCTCGATGAACCTGGAGCCGTTGCCGAAGGCGCGCTCGAACGACGACTCCACTTCGCTCATAACTAAGCAGGTACTGACCCAGCAGCTGCACCTCGATGTGCCGGGGGCGCTCGATGAACCACTCGATGAACCTGGAGCCGTTGCCGAAGGCGCCGCGCGCCTAGGGCGAGGCGCGCTCGAACGACGACTCCACTTCGCTCATAATTAAGCAGGTACTGACCCAGCAGCTGCACCTCGATGTGCCGGGGGCGCTCGATGAACCGCTCGATGAACATGGAGCCATTGCCGAAGGCGCCGAGCGCCTCGGACGAGGCGCGCTCGAACGACGACTCCACCTCACTCATCTCGCGCACCACACGCATACCACGACCGCCGCCACCGTACGCCGCCTGCAACAGCCGCATACGTTATAGAGCCATGAACGGGTATAACGCATCAACCCTCATTTTTTTACCAAGGTAGCCAATAAACAAAGAGGCATACTGCTAGCTTCAAAGAGATTGCCGTAGCCTATGACTGCTAGTAAAACCAGGAGTATGGTAGTGCCTGAGGGATCATAGAAACGCAGACTTGCCATAAATTTTCTTAATTCTCGACGCACCTCAACCCATGTTATCGTAGGCATGTTCTACATAACTCTTGATGAGTTCTAAAGTCATAACTGTAGGAGCTTTCAGAAAATACATATATGAGAAAAGAGCTATATAACCTAAAAGTATTACTTTCTGAATGGATATTAAATAAAGTTACCTTGAATATAACTGGAAGACCATGACTCTTACAAAACTCCATTGCTTCTTCCTTTGTGGTGACCGGTCCGTCAGTACCGGGGACTATTGGCACCTCTGGAATAAACAAACAAGTTATTATATGTATAAGTTATTTTTTCTGGAAAGTTTAGTTTTGCCTAATTGGTTTAGGATCATAAGTTGATGTTAGATTTACTGCTGATTGTTAGGTCCTGAGTTCGATTGTCAGGTTAGACAATATTTACAAATAGACAATTATACTTCCATTTCTCAATAACACCACTGAATGTCAACGGCAAATGCGACCATAACCTGCGACCTGAACATAACTGCCCAAAATATTGGAGCTATTATTTTTGTTTATTGGTATTGGCGGCAGGAACATGAACAAATTTAATAATAATTTCATCAATTTAAAAGCGGCTAAGCAGGGGCGTGATGCCTTCTACCGACTATATCTCTCCAAGCTGTATTCAGCAACTACTGAGAATATCCTGACAGAAAACACTTTAGGTTATCCGAAATTCGAACACTTACGATACGATAAGCATGAACTTTCTCAAAACCAACAAGGCAGTTTAACATAAAACTA
Source organism: Catocala nupta (assembly GCA_963675205.1). Classification (NCBI taxonomy): domain Eukaryota; kingdom Metazoa; phylum Arthropoda; class Insecta; order Lepidoptera; family Erebidae; genus Catocala; species Catocala nupta. Next base: position 8,275,899 of record OY776091.1, on the reverse strand, counting down.
TAATTAACAAGTATACTGACTGGCTTGAATGGCAGCTTGTCTGGCAGCGACTTTGTCACCCATTTGCTGCACAACAAAAGGTGAGGGTCCAATGAACCGAAGACCAGCATTGATAATTGCTTGAGCGAAGTCTGATCTGGAAAATTATTGATTGATTAATTATTAGATGGTGACTTGGTATCATATCACAAATTATTATTGAATGTGACAGTTTGTTAAGATGCTCTTGATATATACATGTTTCACAAAACAAATTGAAAATAGAATCTTAAAATCCTTTAGCGTCTCCAATATCTTATCTGATATCTGATCCGACACATGAATTAATGTTAGTAAGTACATATTAGTAATCAAAATTACTTCATTATTTATTTTATATTTAGTTTCGTTTATTTTTATATCTATTGTTATTAAGTCCTACTAAATATTATTAATTAAATAGTGTCATGTCATATTAGTATATAAGTGCTGGTTAGCCTATAATTGGTAAATGTATCAGAAACTCATTGTGTCATGTAAAGGTATCGCTCCAATGTATTATATATTATTACTGGTGGCAAATCAAATAAATAAAAAAAAGTTAAATGTTTGGAGGTTTGGATGTTAATCACACAATAATATGTGAACCATTAACCGGATTCAATTGAACGTGGCACATAAACAACGTAAGTCCTGGCATTAACCCACACATAGAACTTTTAATCCATTGTGATAAAAGTATTCTATGTGAATATATAAATATATACCGATGTGTTCTCGGGACAGTATCGTGGGTGAAGACGCGATAAGACAAGAGTCATATAATAAATAAATCTAATTAAAATATATTTTTCATATTACATAATTGATTCATCCATAATATAGAATGAAATTTGAATACACGGATGGCGATGTGGTTAAAGCGATCACCTCGCTATTCTCGCCGCGCCGGGACAAACATTGTTTAGTTCACAAATTGTAGTCCAAGTCTTGGTGTTCTTTGTGTCCCTTGATTATGTGTTTGTAAAGTGCACCACAATACAAGAATTATACCTAGACTAGAGGCCATTCATTTTAAAAAGAAATGAAATGATAAAGAAAATTGATAAAATCTGTGAGCTTCTTCTTCTTACCTCTCAGACAGAAGACCATAACCGGGATGAACTGCGTCGACATCATTCTCCTTGGCTACCCTGATGATCTCGGGAATGCTGAGGTACGCTTCTACTGGAGGCAGACCTTTACCTACCATGTATGATTCGTCGGCTTTTTGTCTGAAATACGCCAAGAGAAAACTTCATACCACTTTTTAAGAATAAAGCGCTCTTCGCGGTCTTTTAGATTTAGGTATAGTTAAAATGTATATGTAGAGAAAGTGCAGAAAGCTTATATTGATAAATATAGACGGTAAATATCAGATTTTGACCACTGCGCGATCACAAGTCATTATTATTTTGTCAGCCGCGTATAACAATTTAGTGTGAGTGTTCTAAAACTCTTATTCTGTTTTAAGCTCTATGTCTCTAAACATTTATATAGGTATACATCTTCTATGCGTATCACAAGTAATAGTAATAGTAATAGGTACGTATGATTACTTTTTCGATTCATTACTATTCGTGATGCAGCGGAAGTGAATGCAACTGCACGTGAGCGCTCGGGATCAAGTCCCGGGCCGGGGCAACAAAATGTTAGGAATTTGGCACTATAACACACCCCGTGCCTCGGCATGCACAAGTAGTTGGTCCTGCGCCTGAGCTGGGCACTTGTTTTTATGGCACTTATGCTCTACAATATCTACTGCCTTATTAGCTAGTAGTAGTTAATTGGATTAAGGATATATTGAACTTTTAACTTTAGAACTCACCTGTGCATCTGCAATTTGTCCTGTTCGCTGTATATGGCGACGGAACGGATACCCAACTCGGTACATGCTCGGAATACTCTGATAGCGATTTCTCCTCTGTTGGCCACCAGGACGCTCCTGATTGGCTTGTATTCCACCTTCGTATCCTGGAACATGGAAACATTGTGTTAAATCAACTGTAGATTCGACAAAGCGATTTTCTTTCACTGAACATTATAGCTCTATCGGCTCTATCAGGCAATGTAATTCAGAAAATGTGTACATAAAGTAAGCATTACTGAGCACAGTACAGGCTAGTTTTCTGCTAGAGCCACCCTATATGTTAAGCCTTCTACTAGTGCAGATTTACGACGGCTTGTCGTAAGCTATATATGATTATATAAAGCTTACGACAAGCCTAGAAGGTCATTCAGTTCGCATCGATTAAATAAAAACAACTAACGCGACCTGAACAGGCAATCGAAGGTCACGCAAACACGCACAGGTTCACCGCACCCGGTCAAAATAATTGATTTTTGATTTTGTTCTGGTCGCCTTTGAAGGTTCATAAATCTGCACAGGTTTATTCCAATACACGCTCATGACTACCTGTATAGCTACGCCTGCCTATATTAGTGACAATTGCATTATAATCAGCAAATATAATCATGACACTTAGGTATATTCTTAACGGTTCTGACGGGGCCGACACCGTTTATCAATATTGATATTACTTTTTTCTTTATAGCATGCGCGGCGCGCCGTAATTTTTTATTATGCCTACCTATAAGCGTAATTTTTTGTTAGCCTGGTGGGCACAAATCGTGACTAATTAGGTGCCACAAGACAGTCAGACCCAAACAAAGATGGCGGGATGACTTGAACGTGTCCGAAAGGGACTGGCAGAACATCTTTTTGAACAGACTAATTTGGATGTCCAATGGAAAGACTTTTGCTTCGCAGTGAGACATACCAAAACTATGTAAATGTTTTTTGGAGCATATTTTTACCATTCTGCGTTTTTAGAGACTTAAACTGCCTTGTTGCCTAAAAACCCTGAATACACATAACGAGCGCTTGCATTGTAGAAATTGAAAATTCGTTGTCTCTGCCTGCCCTTCCAATAAACAGGTGTAAATCTATGCTTAATTAAATGTAAACACTCCCTGCTATCATTTGGACATTGATATTAATAAACAATTATCGATTTTAATCCGAACAATATTTGTCAAATTATCGTCGGATTTTGTCAACACTTCGAATTTTCGAGCATTGCTGTCAGCAAATCCTTGATAAACATAATAAAGGCAATAAGCATAATTCATACGTTGTTTGTTTATCAATTATCCGTTATCAATATTAGTGAACTAAGTATTATTGTGTACGATAGCATTTTATACGTCTATCGATTATTGTTGGTAATTGACAGTTTGAACATGCAGTTATATGTATGCATGGAGGTAGTGGATAGCTGTCGTGCGCGTGTCACGATTCTGGTCAGGTGACCATGAATTGATAATTTATGTAATTTTATTGTATTAAAGTATTAGATTATTGTCTCAAGTAGGTATACGGGTTTTCCTGTTCGGAAGTTCTAAGAAGCAACAAGGAGTCTAGAAGTCACGGTAGATATCAGTGACTCGGTCTGGGATTACCTAGGATTTAAAAAGTTAGCTGCACTGTTTCGGTTTTCTGTATTAAGCTATTCAAACATACCTACTTAAACTAGATTTTTTGAGGTGTTTATCCAGGACATGGTCTATGTGTGCCTAGTTTTAGCCGAATCCGTTTAACGAGACGTGTGCAATCAAGATGCTAAAATCTTTGCAAACTTTCACATTAAACAATATTAGCAAATAGTCGATTTCTCATTTCCTAAAAGAAACATCATACATACAATTTTCTTCTCGAATAGCAAATTTTAATTAATCGCTACATGACCGTTTGACGACTTTAATTACTTACGAGTGTGAAATACCTAATCAATAAACGCAATACGACATTATGGAGTTTTATTTTTCTGACTAGCTGTTAACCGCGTCTTCGTCCGCGTGGAACTTAACAATTCTTTTTTCTTAAATAATGGTAGCCTAAGTTGCTCCTTATACCATCAGCTATCTGCCAGTAACAGTCGTGTCAAAATCGGTCCAGCCGTTGCAACGATTAGCCGGAATAGACAGACATATATATTTTTATATAAGTATTGCGTAATAATTTCATATGCATTTAGTAAAAAGCTGTTATTTTGATACAAATAGACACTTCAAATTTATTTATTTGTATCGATTAGAACGTAGGTAGCTCGTCGTAACGAAGCTTATAAATTGCTATTTTATCGAATCGCACGCAAAGATAGAAGCCAATGATTCTTATAATCAATGTCCTAGTTTTAACTCTCGGAGTATTCATTGTACTTCAGGGCTTAATAGGCAATCTGTTAATGACACGAATGAATTAGCTCGTCCAGCCAAGTACCTATTTATCACCGATTCACTGTATTACACGCAACCTATGTACGTAAGGCTGTTACTGCGTTTCGACTGTCAAATAAAAGTGCCATTAAAGTCTATGAAATACTATACAGGTTCATTCAACCTTTAGATCACTAAGCTAAGCCCGGCTTCTTCTAGAAATTAGCTTCAGACTTCTGACTGTTTAACTTTACAGATTGTTTATTACAACACAAGCATAATAAGACCATCGATATGGTTGAATCAAATTTCATCACTATTGGAGCGTCAGTTTTCGAGATAAGTTGGTATAAATACAGTAAAAATTGGCATATATTTTACATCACGTATCGATAAGTCATATCAAATTATTGTGTAAACTATGGGTGTGATACTATTGTAACAATATTTAAATTCTGACGTAAAATAACGGTTTATTTTAAATGGCGCAATGGTTTATACGGTCATTTTGCCAATGCCAGTGTGCTGCGTGTTATGGGTACGATTCCCACCACGGGCTAAAAATTTGTATAGACGACAAATAGTTGTCGAGTCAAGGAGCTATTTGTTTTAATGTTTGTTAAGTGTCCCACGACACAGGAATTACTGATAGAGTCTAGATTCTTTAAAAAAACATATTTTGATTTTGACTTAGGCATTCTACCTACTTAGTTTTTAATTGTTAACTTCTGAACGTTCAAAATGAACATTATTCATTTCATTTATTTATTTTATAACAAAAATACATTTGGGTCTTCAAATTACAAAAAAATAATTATACACAAACACCATCATAAATACACAAGAACATGTCAATTCTTTTTCATTAATAGATGCCAATAATTAAAATACAAACAATTCTATTAAGTTAATTAGGATGTCAAAATTGCTTATGTTAATAATATTCAATTATATTATTATTATTTAATAGCATTCAATTATATTGTCATTATTTATCATTACAAAATCCATAATCAGTATAATAAGCCTTTTCAAGTAATAATGTCTTAAGTTTAATTTAAAAAACGTTAAAGCCCCTTAATTTTTTTCAGTTCTGAAAGTAATTTGTTAAAAAGATTTATAGACTGCACATAAAATGAGTGTTTAACAATATTGCTTGTAAAATTGTCTGTGAATCTTTTCTCCGTGTTGCTATTCTATGTTCTGCAAATCTTTTTGAAAGTGAGTCAGCAGAACTGTTACATACAGACATGGTGCTGTTATTTGTATTTTGTGTTTGCTATGAATAAACTCAAAAAGTACCAGACCGATTTTAATCATTCTTTCACCATCAGAAAGATTCTTTATCCTGGAGTATAGGTCCTGACATATGTCTTCCTTATACATTATCATCAACATCAACATTACATTACAAGCCGCGGGTACGAAGAAATAATCATACAAGTGCGTGAAACAGTTGGGGACAGCTGGTAGCTATATAATTTTGCCTTAACCCATAACATAAGTCTAGGCTTATACCTACAGGCGATTATGAGGTTTGATACTTAGATCTGGCGAAGTTTATCGGGCTTTTCATTCGGTATTCTTAGCACGGTATTGAAGACTATACCCGGAAGAACGCTTGGCCTCTATTATGTAGGACTTAAAAGAACAGTCAAAATGAGGGCACCTACTCTAATAGTTTGTCTAAACTTAAAGACATGCTATGTAATGCTGTGTTTCGTATCTGATAAATCAAATGGAAAACTAAAGAAAACTATTATTGGTATAAAATTTGAATAAATATTGATATATTAAAATACCTCATTTTAAATGAACGACGTTTTGACCACACGGATGGCTTAGTGGATTAAGATGTCGTTTATTATTTATTTCCTAGTGCATACATTGTCTTTTTTTGAAAAATAATGAGCAATGTTAAGATAGCTGCATCTCTGTTCAACTCTAGTGCTTACCTCGATTGGAAACTCCATCCAAGAGAAGATTACAAGTCAGCACTAAAAGTTGTTTGACTAGGACTGTTTACTATTCATTGGGTAAAGTAATCCGGATAGCCATTCCATCATTGTGTCATGCTTGATGTTATTATGTGTAAAGCCTCACCGAGCAATCACTTGACTGATAGTATAATATCTTTACATTTATAGTTAAATTATATTATAGTATGTGGATGAGGCAAAATTCATATAATATACATAAAGGAGAAGTTATAATTAGCGATAAGAGATGGTGCTGTACTCAATTTCACAATTGTACTAGTGCCTGCATCGCGCTAACGAAGTGTACACGGCAGGCGTCTTGTTGGGACATCTGTAATGCCCTTGTATAGCCCTGATGTTATGTTATAATGGTATTGTATGATGTTTAATATCTACATAGTATTATTGATTTCACAATATGTAGATATATAATAAAAATAAAATATAAACGAAATTATGTTTATTATATATATCGCATAGATATCTACTGTTAATCTCATATCTGCGTATACTCAACAAAGCAGACTTGACAAAAGTGCTGAACCGATTTTGATAAAAGTTTGCATGTTGGAGAACATGGGCTTAAATTATTCACGTTACTTAGATTGCGGACAATACCTAATTAAAAATAAATAAAATACATCATGGAACATAACTTAGAATAATACTTACCTATATTAAATTTGTTAATGCTATTAGGATTAAAACAAACACATACGGACTGTATTTATTAATGCACGAACCATGTATATTTGATAAGATAACATTGTTTACGATGATATGCAACAATACATGTTGAAGACACGGGTATGTACTCATAGAAGGCATAGATAGCATTTCGACAAAAACTAAGCATTTATCTTTATAGACAAATACTTGTTTAGATAACTTATAGTCTGTGGATTATGATGATTGATTGATGTCAAGGAATATTAAACACAATGCCATAGAAATGGCGTTGAAGTTCGCGAATTAAGGAACTAGTTTCGCTATAAATATCCCAATAGTTACATTGAAATGAAATCTTTTGATATTAATCAAAAGCATCCATTCGATGTTTTACATATATTATCTATATTATAAAATTAAGCGATAGCCTAGTTAGACTGTTGTAATGCTACGTAGAGGTCTCCAGTTCGAACCTAAGGCATACATCTCTGACGTTTCGAAGTTACGTACGTATTAGATCATTAATTGTCGCTCGCTTTAACGGTGATGGAAAACATTGTAAGAAAACCTGCATGTCTAAGACATATAGGTATATAGAGTTCTCAAATATATGTGAAGTCTGCCAACCCGCACTGAACCAGCGTGGTAGATTATGGCTTAATCCTTCTCACACTAAGAGAGGCTCGTGCCTAGCAGTAGGTCAGGTTATATACCTACAGGGCTGTTATTATAATAAGTGACAAGATAAAAAGTATAAAGGACAACTCACCGTAGACGCTGGCCGTGACTTCGCGTTGCTCCATGCTTGGAATTGACTCGCACTCGCTCTCAGAGCAAAACGTGCCTTCAAGATCTGCATTTTAACACTTAACTACAAAACTTATCAACAAATAAAATAAGTACAATCTTAAACTATTATAATAACACAGCGGCTTATTTCATTTTTTGTAATATTTTATTATAAAATATTGTGATTTTATTTGACTAGATTACTTCGTTTAGTGTCGTGTTTTCGGCGTTTCGAATCTGAAACAATAGAAACATAAGTTAGAATTTTCATCAATAACAAAATGAGTTCTTAATACACAGTCACAAATTACATAGTTATAGAATGCTTGCTTAAAGAAACGTGTGACTAGAATCACTGACACAGAGGCGTAGGTACAGCGAAAACAGCGAATGCCTATTACAGTCGGTAGACTTTTTAACACCGTGCGCCTGCTCATGATTTAGTTGCCCCGTTAGCTCCAAAACTAGTCGCTCTAATAAATTTACTTTAATTGTACTTTTATATCTATACTAATATTATAAAGCTGAAGAATTTGTTTGTTTGGTTAAACGCGCTAATCTCAGGATCTACGGGTTCGAATTCAAAAATTGTTTTAGTACATTATCGAGGAAGGCTATAGGCTATATAAAGTCACGCTTCGGCCAACAGGGGTGGAGCATCAATGAAGAATGTTGCAAATACGGAAAATACTCTTATGTGAAACAGACGAAGTTGCGCGGGTCACTTAGTTATTAATAATCAGGTTCGGGAAACACATCTTACTAATAAAACAGTAAGAAAATATTATATATATAACAATACTGACAATTATAGACTATTTATATGTGTACTGTGCTAATAGTATAAATGTATATATACATATATATAGTATAAAATACTGTAAAGATGTTTAGATATCTGTTACATAATCATACCATGAGTAATACGTTGAACGTATTGGCACATAGGCAGACTATGAACTGGATTATTTTTTGACCCCGGCAAAGCAATCCTATCGGCCTATCATTATTAATAGTTATTCTAAAACACTTGGTTAAGGAAGTACTTTATCCCATCGAATTATAGTTCAGGCAAAAACACTAATGTGGGTACACATGCGAAGGCAATAAACGAGAGGCAAAAAAAGTTTACAAGGCAATGAAGCAGTCTTTGATCAGTTGATTGACAAATGACAGCATGCAATATTATGATAAATGTATATATTATTAGTTGGCTATAAATAGTAAAGTGCATAAATAGCAATGTCAATTGTTCAACTAGAGTTAATTGGCTTATTCGTTACAAATTGCATCGTCCACGCATATCAGTTACTACAGCATAGAAATACGCACTCCTCATAAAATAGAGACCTATCTGTGTATTTTGGATCAAGCCAATTTAAACTCTGTTGCAATTACTTAAAACAAATATAATAGTAGAATTTATAGTCATAGTTAGAGTTCAATTTGCCTTACTGCCAAATTTTGAGTTAAGTAGCTGTTTTATTAAGAATGCGGATATGCATGTCTGTGTTCAAGGAAGATACTTATAGAACCTACCAACCATTCAGTAAAGTGGTATAAAAGTACAAACACTTAACAGTGTTCGTACACACGGCTACACAACAAGTTAGACACCCTATATACGCATAACTACGCTACATACAAAATAGAGAATTGTCGGAAAGGGACAGTGCATAGTGGTGTCGATGTAATGGTAAGGATAGAGCGTAACAAAAATATATAGCGCACTCTCTCGCACGATTCGCAGCGTTCAACTTCTATTAGTTCAAAGTCCAAACAGTCTAGGTTGATACGTCGCTGTGTGTTACTGCGTTTCGCTTGGAAATAGGGTTGCCAACATACTTTCGACGAAATATAGTATTTTTAAAATAAGCTTCAATAAAATATAGTACAATTATAGTATTTTATGGGAACCAAAAAAAAAAACATTTATTTGTTACGGTTTATTTAGTTTGACCTTTAATTTCATATTACGGGTAGGTTCGAAACGGATTATGTTATGCACTTTCGCGTCAGTTTTAAGTAGTGAAGGAGCGTAGATAGTTTTCTTAAATTAACGTTTTTGTTTGTTATTTGTCGTTGTTCCAATACAGTATTTTTGAATACGATATATTTCTTCAACAGTATATAGTACGCAGACTCGAAAAATAGTACAATACTATATATATATTGTACGGTTGGCAACCCTACTTGGAAAGCGTACCGGCGAAATTTTATTACTGTGTTGCTAGCGGTCTAAGGCTACGATACAGCAAATAATTTATCAGAGCGAGAAATGCTATTTTTAAGTTTAATATAAACCTATTACCAACTATCTTTTTTATTATGAAAGACTATTATTTCTAGCAGCCGCTAGTTGCCGTTTAGGTAACTGTTTACTGGATAGGAGGAAAAATACCACAAATTCTTTGCAAAGTGGAGTTGGGTTTCCCTGAATATATTTCCTTAATAGTCCATCATTTACTTTCGTGGTTTCATTACATCACTAAGAACGATCTTGGATAGAAAACAACGAATATTTTAGAATTACATATCGTAATTATAAAATTCGTATGTTTGAAGCCCTTTAACATAATTGTTTGGTTTATTAATAACACTTCAATTATCTTAATTTTTATGAACTTCACATGAACAATTATAGCCGAAGTAGGCAGAGATGTATCTATTAACTCAGTAGTGAGGCTATTCTCATTCAGTCGGCAAATTTGGCATTCAAATATAGACAATACACTATTGAAATCTATTCAAAGAGCCACTAGCCAGCGCATGGACAACGGAAATAATTAGGATTAAATGTACGAGTGTAACATCTTAGAGCTCGCCTTTGTCAAGTAAGCCTTAGTTTAACTAAAAGTAAATAAAATAAAATTTTGTATCATACTTATAAAGCAAGATAATAAGTACTATTATGTATCTGCACTAAACATTTCGTTGAAGAGCCGCAGCCGAGGAGTCAAAGATCTCCAAGCGGCTTGCGAGCCGCGGTTTGCCGACCACTTTTTTTTTTTTTTTTTTTTACGTGGGGGAATGCAGTGACGCATATCCCTCCGCGGGGGCGGGCGGAGGGATTATGTCGGACTCGCCGGGGTAAAAGAAAGATGTTGAAAAGATAATGTACCTCCCGGAATACCGACTAAACCTACCACGGTGTTCCTCGACAAAACCACTATCGACGGGGCCCGCCGAGGTTACGGCCCGCCGTGTAAAACGGCAGGCCACTACGCGAAGAGACCTACCCAAAGGACTCACTTCTATAATATACCCTACTGTCCCCCCCTAGAGGGGAGACGGACTCGAAACAGAGGCGCGCGTGGGAACACGCACGCCGCCTCTTGGACCTGGTGCTGAACGGATGGTGGGCAGGCCCTCAAAGCCCACCACCCCCAGGTCAAACCTCAGGGTGGCTGGAGGTCATCTCGCGCCCTCCGGCGCCCGGCTCTGCGGTTGGGGAGAGGGTTTAAACGCTCCCTCTCCCGCTCCGCCGCCTCCTTGATGGAAATTACTTCCTCGCAGAAGGAGGCGACGGCGTTCCACGACCTCTCACTCCGGACCATAGACTGAACTACGGCCGGGAGCGGGAGGGCAACCGATCCGACTGCCGCGATCAACTCACGGCGCTGCGATGCCCAGGCGGGGCAAACCGCCAAAGTGTGCAGCGCCGTGTCCTCAACAACGTCGCGGCAGTCGCCGCAGTGGTGACAACCGGGCGTCTCTTGCCGGCGTATACGACACAGGAACCGGCCAAAACAACCGTGGCCAGTCAGAACCTGTGTCAGCCGGAAGGTGAGGGCGCCATGCCGCCTCTCCAGCCACTCCTCAAACACGGGACTTACCGCCACGATCGTGGCGTGCCCGTGCCGACCACTGGCCTAACTGAAAAACCGATTCAGAGAACTGACGAACGCAAACTTATGCCAAAAGACCACGAGTCTAACATGGCAGTCACGGTAGTCATTAGAATATGTTACTTTACATATTTAAAATCACACAACACATGGTAACTTAACAAATGAACATCGGCAGCCGAATAGAAGATAAATTACTTAACTCTTTCTTACGTAGACCTGACATTAATACCAAACCAGACGTATGTATTTATTCTTATCCTTACTGTGCGATTTTTTCCCTTGTAAAAGAATACTCATGCTCTCGTTATGTGCTACTTTCGCGCGGAACGGTTTTTCCTTTTATTTGTGAACCACACATTTTTTTGTACCGTGTAAGGGGTCGATCAAGAATTACGTAAGCAAGATTTCAGTCCTCTCCCCGTTCCTTCCCCTTGTCAAATAAGCATAGCGAAGACTCATTGGTGCTTACGCAGTACTTGAACTACCCCTAAGGATCGAACTCACAAAATTTTGCGCACTGGCCGTACGCCATTTATACAGTAAAATGTTGCTTTAAGTTTAGACTTCTATTTAAGTATCCACCTTATTTTAAAATGATAATAAGTATAGCTTTCGTTACGTAAGCGTATATATTTAGCTGTCTCGATGGCGTAGTGGTTAGCGTAACCGACTATCACGATTGAGGTCGCGGGTTCGATTCCCGCACAAGTCAAATACTTGGTCTGGTTGTTTCTATATATACCTAATATGTAAGTAAATACAAAAAAGTATATATTTATATGTATGTTTATCCATTGTCTAGTACCCATAGTACAAGCTCTGCTTAGTTTGGGCGAGATGGTGTTGTGTTTATGTGATAGAATATTATACGCACGGAACAATATGTTATCAATCGGATCAGATTGAGATCGGATCGAGTATCTTATTGGGATTTACAATTCTCAGTAGCATTTTGGAGTCTGCTACTCGGGGAGAAGGTGATAAACTAAAGGTCTTATATACGATACATAACGCGGCAATTAAACATACATAACTTTCAACGTTTGTGAAACATCTCTGGCTAGCCTTTATGTACTTTATATAACCGTGATGATGTATAAAATGTCATGTAAGAAGTTATTTTAAGGTAATCGACTGCACGAACAACGCTGCGGTTTAAAGCTTCTCCCAATTGTACTACTGCGTGTAATGTGTTCAATGCCTGCACGGAATAAAAACATAGTTTACGAAAAGCCAGTCTAGATGGTCTTTATTCTTTATTCGAAGGTTTGTAAAGACCACGCAATGTTTTTCAGTTTAGCGTTTTACATTATACATAGGTGTTTAAAAAAGTGGCCGTGACTTTCTTGCAGATATCTTTCCATAGGGTCAACCTTTTGCCTGGACCTTCCAACTTACCTAAATGTAAATTCCGTAAGTTCACTTTGACATTTATAAGTGTTACTTTGTAACCTACATAAATAAATAAAATTAAAATATTTTGACTTCGACTTGACTTAATCTTTTGACTTTTCGATGACTTAAAATCCTTACACGGACATTCTTGATATAGTAACTGGTCTTTAGAATATATCTAAGCTTTATTTATATTCGTCCTCATTCGATTAGTAGTACAAATGACCGAAACGACCCCATTGACATTGCACAAATCACCTTTGGATAACATTCTATTAAGTTTATTTTATTGTATAATAAACAAAGTCAATCTTAACTGTTATGCACTACTTGAGCGCATGTTATTTTATTTGAATGTTATATATTTAATATGTTCTCAGGCTAATAAATTTCTGTCGGGTAAATTTTTGTTTTTGACAGATGAAAATTATTAAGATAAAGTATAATTAAGAAATAAAATGTATATTAAATCTTTACTATAAACGCGAAAGTTTGTATGGATGTTTGTTATTCTTTCACGCATAAACTACTGGACCGATTGGGATGAAACTTAGTATGTAGATAGCTAGAGACCTGGATTCATACATAAGCTAAAGGGTTAAGATAACATTTTTATCTGTAACCTGTTCGTTATAAGGTTAAACCCAGCGATTCTTTTTACTGTACTTTACGGCATCCAAAAAAATTTAATATCATTTCAATCTAAAGCATATTATTTTTATAATTATACTAGCGATCTGGGTAGTACAAAACCTTAGCAAATTATCTATATATTAATACGTGAAGCAAAAACTTTGTACCCCTTTTTACGAAAATTGCGCGGACGAAGTATGAAATTTGGCACAGTTAAAGTTTATATGGAGAAGGAGGGACGAATTCTAATATTTATATAAATTATGCATTAGAAATACATTAAATTAATACACGCACACAACCATGCATTTGACATACGCAGTCAAATATTCTTCGTAACTATGGTTAAATATATTAATATATAATAGAAAAAGATAAGTAAATTAACCTGTATAGCCTTGGCAAAATCTAAATGAAATGTGATTATAAGGGTATAGTTCTAGACAATAAAACCTTAATAACTGATAACTAAATAATTATGGTCTAATTTCGTCCACTAGACGACCGCTAGTACACTTAAAACCTTCCTGATGAGTCACTCTGTCTATTGGTGAAAACCGTATGTAAATCCGTTCAGTAGTTTATGAGTTTATCGCGCACAGAGAGACGGGGACGTTTTATAATATGTAGTGATCAGGCTAGATTTTGCCACGGCTTTGCTCACATAAATTTAGGACAGTTTAGTAACAATACTATTTTCTGGGTAAATGGTATCCTATGTCCTTTTTTGTTTTGTTCTAAACGTGTATGCGTAATTTCGTGATGATCGGTCGAGTAGTTTAGCCGTGAAAGCGTAACAAACGAACAAACTCACATTCGCATTTATAATATTAGTTAGGATTTTGTGTAGTCTTACTATTCTGAATGAAGAAGTAGAAGCCGTTTACAAGTCATTGAACAAATACTAAATCATAAAACTAAACGGTTTAGAGAAACGTGATGATAATGTTTAAATGGCAGCATATGACCTTCACAGAGAACATTGTCTGAGCGCACGCTCTATAGACTACAGAGTACCGATGATGATTTACAAGAGTTTACTTGGAAAACGTAGTAATTATTGCACAATGAAAAAATACTTTGTTGGATAAAAACTATTTTTATTTTTTATGCTGGCGTAGCTAGACAATTTATAAGTTGAATTCATTAAACGTGTTTTCTCAATATTGCCAAGTGTTAAGACAACAGTTGCACTAATAAGTCATTTGTATATCATGGACTTTGCTTATATTCATTCAACAAACTCAAAGAATACTCGTATTTGGAACTACTACATATTTGTAGAAAACACAAATGTTTGTGTCGTGTGAGGATGGTTTCCAATGTGCAGTTAGGATATTCAATACCTTTCACTAAGATATAGTATACTAGTTTTTTCCGCGGTTTCACCCGCGTAAGTCTCGTTCCCGTGGGAATATCGGGATAAAAAGTAGCCTATGTGTGAAGGTCTTCAGCTATCTACATTCCAAGTTTCATCGCAATCGGTCCAGTAGTTTTTGCGTGAAAGAGTAACAAACTCCATACATCCATACAAACTTTCGCGTTTATAATATTAGTAAGGATTATAATGTTGGTCTTCTCTATTCATAAACGTTGCATTGTCAGCAAAATTATAAAACGGCTCTTAAATCAAAGGATGCGGCGGTAGGCTAATGGTTAAAGTATAGGACCTGCGATCATGAATTCGTCGGTTCGATTATACTATCGACTTCACTTCATACAAATAATTTCTAGTTGCAACGGCTAATTCAAATTCTAGTAGATTTAAGGCAAGTTGTTAGCAATCATGAAACATATTCTAAGGCGCTATTAGCACACCAAAAACAGAATCTTAAAATAAAACTATTTACGGTAACGGTTTATTTAAATTATTATAACTTTTGATCTATGGAGAGACTGGTGCAAACTAGCGCATAATAGGGATATGTGGCAAAGCGGAGAAGGGAGGCCTTTGCCCTGCAGTGGCAGTGGCAATACAGGCTGAAAATAATAAATAATAATTGATCTATGTATATCTTTACACTTTTTTTGACAAAACTCTTTTCATCAGCGTAACTGCTACTAAAATACTTTGAAATAAGTAGATATTTATTAATATCAATGTGCGCGTGCCATTCACTTAAACGTAAGAGAATATTAAATACAGTGTACACACAGCGACACATCAACCTAGACTGTTTGGACTTTGAACTATTAGAAGTTGAACGCTGCGAATCGTGCGAGAGAGACCGTTATACTTTTGTTACGCTCTATCCTTACCATTATATCGACACCAGAATGCACTGTCTCTTTCCGGCAATTCTCTATTTTGCATGTAGCGTAGTTATGCGTATATAGGATGTCTAACTTTATGTGTAGCCGTGTGTACTTGTAATCCAAAGTAGTAGCGATAGCTCAGTGGGGAGACCAACAGACTGCAATGCAGAGGGTCTCGGGTTCGAACCCACGTCGACACTCTAACTTTCGGAAGTTATATGACTATTCGAAATTATGTGCGTATTGATTGACAATTAGCGCCTGCTCCGTGCCTCACGAGAGCAGGTTAAGCCGTCGGTCCCGGCTGCCATGATCATCTATGGCAGTCGTTATTGGGAAGTCATTGCCTTATAATATCCTGACACTGGTCTAGCCTTAGGGTACTGGTCTAGCCTTAGGGTACTGGTTTAGCCTTAGGGTACTGGTCTAGCTTTAGGGCTCCGTGTAAAAACCGATATTCAGTCAAATCCGGTTAGACTCGAAAAGCCGGCCCCAAGTGACTTGGGAATAATAAAGGCTGGGGAGAAGAAGACTTGTAATCCAAACTAATATTATAAATACGAATGTGAGTTTGTTTGTTATGATTTCACGCCTTAACTACTTGGCTGATCGTCATGAAATGTTGCATACTCGCAATCAGGGGTACAGAAAAGGACATAGGGTAGCTTTTATCCAGAAAATGTACTATCACTAACCTAACCTCGGAACATTAACGCGAGCGAAGCCGTGTAGAGAATCTAGATTTATATAAAGTAAATAAACGACCTCTGTGTAGGCAGCTGTGAGCCTTATTTGTACAGTCACACATATGTATTTAGTACAGATAAAACCCACTTATATTAATAAGTTAGTCTGCTTATTAACACGTATATTCTTTACATAGTATATAATTTGAGAATAATATATTTTGAGTCAATATGTAGGTAAGTTATGTCACTTAGAACATAACAAATATAAAATCACTTAGCAGAGATATATCTATTATGTACCTAGTCTTAATAGACTTTGTATTGCTACTGAAAATAGCCTGATAGATTAATCTAATCGAATCTGCGAGCTCACGATCGGCCGTTGGGCATGTGCTCACACTTCACTGCACTGTAAAGGCTAGGAGTATTTTTAACAAGACCTAGAACCAGTTATAATAATATTACTCCTGTATTAGACTGTCCCACTGCTGGGCACGGGTCTCTTCTAAGTGTTATAAAGCTTAGGCCATAGTACACCACGCTGGCCCACTGTGGGTTGGCAGACTTCACATATTTGAGATCATTTTGGAGAACTCTCAGACATGCAGGTTTCCTTCACCGTTAAAGCAAACGATAAATAACTATTTTTATGTTAGAGTTGTGCGCCTTAGGGATCTCGAGACCTCTGTGGGGCATTCCAACGGTCTCCCACTAGGCTATTGCAGTAGCTAGCTAGAACTTGAACAATAAAATATTAGTATCCTTTAAATATAGATGGCGTTAAACCAATTCCATTGAGATTTTATATCACGATTTAAATCACGTTCACGAGAAGACAGCAAGCCTAATGTTTTTTGTATGAGAACGTTATTATGTAAATTGATGCAAAGCGCTAGACAACCGAAAGAACCATTATTTGTTCTGTCTGTTTATTTACACTGAGATTTACTGTAACTACTGATATAGTTGTCTACTTTATTAAGTGGATAAGAGCTCGGTACGGCGTTGAAATAATGTAATTAGGAATACCCTCATGTAGAATATTAGTAATTTGATACTAAACCGAAATAAGTTTAAGGACCCACGAAACACCACTGGGGTGTTATTTAGCGGTGTCGTTGATAACAAATGGATAATATGTTCTCTCAAATTTCTAATATTTAAGAAGATACATAAATTCTCTTAAATATTGGTATGAAATAATTTTATTTAGCCGATTTATTTTTAGTTGCGAGTGATCTACAAGATCCTACTACATTTGATAAACTAAGTCTAGACCTCATGTAAAAGGCAGCGAGTACATCATTATGCTGAACAAATTTTCCGACCACGCCTAATGGCCGACGTACAAGTTTTCGCTAGAGGCGCTTTTATGTAGAACATTACAAAGTCCGTCGAGGGCAGCGTAATCTCATTATAGATCGTCTAATTAACTTTACCGAAGATTTTTAGCTAGAAAAGCTTAAAATAACAAATATCTGTCCATCTTATTCAACAGCAACTCCACTGATTGGCTTTTACCATTAAACGTTTAGAAACGATTTATAAAGACCACATGTAATACAAAAGTGTACGATAGTTGCAACTTTTCTTTAAAGAGAAATATTTAATAACTTTGCCTTGCATTTACATTCACGAGCGATTCACTTAGTAAAACGAAATAAGGGATTATTTAAAAAAAACTTGCCATGGTGACCAGTTATGTGTAAAGTGGAAAGTAAAGATTCTTATACCGAAAAGCTTCTCTGCATTGCACCAAACACATCCAACACGCGAATATCAAAATTCTGTTGCAAGCACGATTCCAGCTTGATTCTTACACAAAATAAAAAATATGGACAGCAGATTATGAATATGGCTTATCTCTATCTATTTTTCCCGTAGTTACACAAGCTATTAACTTTCCAGATTTTCAATAGGCTTCAAAAAGTGTTTATAGTCTAATGCTTTTGAGAGTTCTTAAAAGACAAGCTTCTTGAAAATAGTTGTAAGCGTGTTTTTCTTACAATACTCAAGGTTCGTTTTCTCAAATTAATGGCTACGTAAATATTTGTATGCCGAATTGTTGATTAAGGTGATAATATTATTAGCAAATGAATAAATATTATAAATTATGAACATACAACATGGTTAAGCCAATATTTAAATAAAATCCATTGTAATTCAAAAATTATACTTCAACAGAATTTGCTTTACCCATCAAGACTTAAAAGCAATAAATCTAGCAACAAAATAACAATGCAATACAACCAATTTAAACCGCAACGATCTATCATACATAGTCCACAAATAAATCATCCAACACCTTGGGGTACACTTATGTAGTTATTTGCAGCTGCAATAGTAGAATAAGTGTCTTCAATCATTGCATGAAAACAATGCAGCGTCCCAACTATGTAATAGCATCACAAGACTGCAATATGGTGATCGCCGGATGCTTAATTAAGAGGCATTGATTTGAGTGCCGAGGAAGAGGAATTAGTTGTGTAATATATTTCAATGCTGACTCCATCTTAAGAGATAGACGTTTGTCCTGTATCTCTTAACCTGTTGAGTCGCAGCTACACAATAGATTTTAATGATGTCTGGTTTTCTAAGACTTGACAGACTACGATAGATTGATTGTTGAACTGGAGATGGACACATTATAGACCTGGTAACAGACAACAAACGGACAAGAAATGTTCTCAAGCGGTGACCAAGGATAGAAAAAGTGAAAGGCCAAATTATAATGTAAATTGAGAAATAGTGTCCTTGATTATTAGTGCTATTTTCTAATTGCGTCATTTTCTCAAGGCTAGTCTGAGGCATAGCTAATCTGTTTCAATAATATTTTTATTGATATGAAGTGTGTTCAATTTTGTTATATGGTTTTCTAACACTCGCGCTAGTAAGACTGTGTTGCAAGTACCAGTGCCAATCTGCTCCTTAAAATATAAAAAGTATAGTAGTATAACAATATAGACAATAGTGAAGAAGCAACTAGCGAGGATCAGATAGGCAAACATCAGGACGTCCACCGAAGAATAATAATTATAACTATGGTCTGCTAATGATTGTACTAAAGACATCATGTGGCGAGTTGCGAGACAGGCTGGGCAAAGAAAATTCGCACTTACTATTTAGTTCGTACCTTACAGATTGTATGAATGATTAACTAGACTGTAGTAAGCTAAGTTGATGATCAGATATTCAAAATAAATTGTTGGATTTAAACTAACCTACACGTCGATCTGTTGAGTCTTTTTTCCCTGCAGCTCTTTTCTTAAACGTTATAATAAACTTTGCAATTATATCAGCATGTTTCGATTGCAGTTATTAATATAAATATCCCCTAGCTTATTAACCTGACATGTCGTCAGTTTATACGGTCAGTGACTACAAAATCAGGTGGGTATCGATTAGAGACGACCACAAATAAATCACCAATTAATAGATTACGATACTGCGTTAAATCGAGTGCTTTAGGAATAGATAATCTAAATCTTATATATAAAATTCTCGTGTCACAATGTTCGTTCCCGTACTCCTCCGAAACGGCTTGACCGATTCTCATGAAATTTTGTGAGCATATTGAGTAGGTCTGAGAATCGGCCAACATCTATTTTTCATACCCCGTAGTGATAAGGGTTGTCAACCCCTAACAATTTTTTATTCTTTTGGTCAAAACATTTTTTTTATGGCAAAACGACGTTTGCCGGGTCAGCTAGTTTAATTAAGATAATACGTGAACTATTATAGCAAGCAGTATAAAAGCAAACTATGCTTAGTTTGCTAACTAAACACACGACGTCATGTTATGTTGCTTTACATATAGGAATGATAAAATGTTTTGTAAACAGAAGAACCGGTGTCCGTGTAATTGAAAACCAGTTTAGATATTGTACGAATCGACTGCTTTTTTGAAAACCTTTAGATATATAAACAGTTTTTATTGTTAATTTAACATTTTATTTTCTTTTATTGTTTAATAATGAATATAGAGCTATATGCAGGGAAAAATATTGGTTATACGCGAATAAATGAGACTGGCATAACACCTAAAAGTGGCATAATAGAGGTTAGAACTTTATTTACCAGTAGATAGAAATGGGCGGAAAAGCCGCCAGCTTAGCGATAATAGCAGTATCTATGATTTTTTGGAGTTATTTGGAATACTTTACTTACTAATTGGTATCAGCTCGTAACACTGATTCTGAATCTATAAGTAACATAAGTAATCTTCACAATTTGTGTGCATGAACATGGATGTTTGTCTTGGTCTGGGTATTTCTATGTATAATACGTATGTATTTACAAAAAAATATATATATAATTATATATACTTATGTATGTTTATCCATTGTCTAGTACCCATAGTACAAGCTCTGCTTAGTTTGGGCTAGATGGTGTTGTGTGTATATGGTAGAATATTATATTATATTATATATTATATTGTATGAGAGGTAGGTCTGCCTTGTCACATACTGTGCACAATATGGTCTAATCTACACCTAAGCCTGGTAATAAACTAGTGCAACCCGACTGGGGAAAACCTGCGCTCTACAGAAGATGGCAAATCACGCAATAATATGTTTAAATCGGTGAAGAACACTTCACTACTTCAATAGAAGATTGTAGTATTGTTTTAATCTCTGTTTGTAATTCAAATATTTATTTGTCAAAAGTTAGTGTGAATTTTGTAAGGAAACTAATAATTATCTCTGTCTATTTCGACAAATATTTGATAAGACAAACGTATGTAAAATAATTAAAAATAAACGCCGATACCACGATATCATTATTTACTGTCATGCATTGTTTTGATATTGATTAGTAGGTAGGTAATGACTTGGAGAAAATACATACAACTTGAAATAGATTACTGATACTAGCTTAAAAAGACGTACGAGATATGACGATATTACACATAATAGCAAGAATGACGCGAGCAAACAGCTATTTTGCCGCATGCACTAAATATTCGGCCACTACAGTCGAAAGAGGAAGACCTCGGCAAATGTTCTATTACCACATTAGAGACATTCTGGAAAAAGGTTAGTTTTAAAGTACTAAACCGACGAGAGAGCATAAAAACTAGTGAATGAAGCAAGAGCAGTATTCCAAGATCAGCAATAGGAACTCCGTAGTAGACTACGGAGTTCCTTTAAGAGCCAGGTACAGGTACCTGGCTCTTAAAAACCGGTGCTTCGCTAGCAATGTGAACTTATCGATTCCAAATTCAATTATTATATTATACGAATTTGCAAGTAAATCTAATAATTTAAAATATTTATAACTATTCGAATGTAAAAATTGTTGGGTTTGTGAGATTATTTAGAATGTAGGTATATCCGTCAAATTGTTTACGCGGTATGATGTGAGCATATAAATATATGAAAAATTAAGAAGAAAGACCTAAAAATGTACTTGTCGCGTCGGAAAACATCGAACACGACTTTTCAATCATCATCAAATCAAATTTCGGATTACGAATAACAAATAATAACTGATTATAATCAGTGACAGCTAAAATTAATGAACATATTCAATTTCATTTTTCGCGGCAATTAGATATCGGTTGTTTTTGAGTTATTTTATTATAGAACTATCTATCTACTCTGTGGCATTGTTTCGACCATCTGCAGCTATCATTTACGATAATAGTGTTAGAATTCTACCGTTCAGGCACATATGATTTAATCGCACCACGCATATCTGCCGAAGTCAATAAACCTTTATATCGGCATAAACAAATCACATTGTGGTTTTATTACTATGTAGGTAAGTATGTGTGTAGCATTGTTCAGGTTTCCTACGATTGTTTCATTGGTTTCAGAGGCGAAGCGAATCAATCATACGGTGAGGTTTGTAATCATTTGAATGATTGCATTCAATTATTTTTGTCAGTCTTCTTATCATTGTGTTGTCGTAATTGTTTTGATAGTTGTTTAGATGTACAGATCTCAACATCGACAGTTAAAAATCTGAAATATATTTCATTGCATATTTTCACTATTCACTAATATTATAGATGTCAAAATTTAAAAGATGTTTGTTACTAATATCGATTTTTTTAAATGACGTATCAATCTCAAATCTCATCAATTTCCTGTCAAGTGGTTTGATTGGCTGTTCCTAATTCAGTCAATCATCAGTTGACATGTGCTTATCCGTCTAGAAACATAATTGAATAAAATTTGACATACAGATAGCCATGTCCTAGCGTAATGATGTTTGCTATCGTGGTAATGAGTTGCCGGTGGGATTTACGCGAGAAAAGCCGTGGACGTAAGCTAGCTTACATAAACATCTATGTCAGTTGGTACGAGAAGCTAGTAGGTACTTGATATAATGTGACATCTAGTCTTACGTTGGAATACCATTGTGATAATACGTTCCGTCAAAAAGTGATAAGCCGAAAAATTAATTTAAATATTGAGAACTTGTATAATCCCATCTCATTCGGAATATGCAATCCTCTCCTTATATTTTTCGCGTTTTTCCATTGAACAGGGGCTAAATTATGTAATGCTTAAATATGAGCAAACCTTTTTGTTACACGCTGTATAAGAAGGTATACATATATGTATATCCTGCATGACGATGTTTTTTTAAGCGGCTAACGACTGTTTTTATCAAGTATTTCTTCTCTGCGATTAAGGGAAAGGATAACCAAACTCGCGGATATAAACTAATACAATTATATTTGAAGAAAATGACGCTAATGATTTATGAGGCCAGCCCGACATGGCTGTGTTCACGTGACCTCAGTCGAAGGGCCTTTAGCGAAAGGAATAACCTTAAAGTACTTACTTAAGTTGCACGAGCATACATGTGATGATTTCATCATCATTACATGTTTTATTTTTATATGAAACTAGTCTCTGTCGCTATTTAACCGCTTTTAGCCCATCCCAAATATATTTACTAAATTGAACTAGGATTTTGCGAACTTTGAGGTATATTTTTAGTTTATCACAATATTAGCCATATTTTAGTAACAAACTACGCGACTTTCAGCACATGCATGTGCATGAGGTCACAGGTTTGATACCTGGGCGGTGTCATTTAAGTAGTTTCGCCTAAAATAAATTATCAATACTAGTACAAAATGAAACGGCACGTGCCTGGTGAACGGTGGTAATAAGTTTGACTCCTTATACGTGAAACCTAAACCCAAATCTGGCGAAATGGAGATGTGACATACTCTAGCTAGCTGCTTAGCTTCTTGGAGATATAGGCAGAGGGACAACAAGGATGCACCAATATGTAGCCAAAGCAATTCATAAGATGGGTACCTATTAATATAATATATAGAAACCGTCATCTATTTAAAACGAATGATAGTTTCTTTTTTTTCAAAAAACAACGGCAGTTTTCTTTTTAGAGAAGAGAAAATGAAATGTTCATTATTCTTAGAGCAGGAACACCAGGAATAATTACTGTGTGGAACTTAACAAACATACAAAAAATTGAAACAAAGAACAACTGATTGTGTATCAGATAATTTTTAACCTATGTGCGGATCGAACACTTAAAACTCGGCGCAGAGGTGACCACTTAAGCCACTGCGCTATTCGTGCAGTTAAAAGATAAGATAAGATAAGATAAAAGAGTCCAGCTAGGCCATAAAATCGTTTAATACCGATAAAGAGTTAGTTTTTTATTGCGCTTTGCCGAGATTTCTATTGTTTTAGGTAACCGGTTCTTGCGTTTCAGTCTCGTAGTTTCTTAACGAGCCTGTGTCAATGACCGCAGATAAGCGTACGCGAATATATGGCACAAACAGAAATATTCAAGACGCAGTCATGTAATAACATAACATTCATAATGGTGTTGTTGTAATAATTGTTAATTGCTGCGTTCTTGTTGTAATTAAAAAAATATGTAACAATCTTTTGTCTCATTGATTGGGCATCAAATTATCGCCTGACGGTAAGCGATTACCGCCACCCATGGAGACCCGCAACACCAGAGAAGCCACAAGTGAGTTGCCGGAAACTTAGGTGGAAAACAAGCATACGGCTAACCTGATGGTAAGTGGTCACCATAACCTAGGCACGCCTGCAACACCAGAGGCAACACTTGCGCGTTGCCGACCCTTTAGTAAAAAAAAAGGAAGTGGGCAGGATAAGGAGCGGGAGGGGGAAAGAGGGTGACTGGGTTCCAGGTTGGACAAAATGTTAAGTATTGATTAATTATAATTGCTTCGTTGAAGTTCAGGTAGAGTTATGCCAGCATTTAACCACCTGTGTATATGTACGTTCCACCTCATAGGAGGCGAGGCTATCATCCAATTAGTATAGTTCTGACTTTTATCCTGAATGTTTGTTCAGAGATATCACCATAGCAATATTCCTGACTGCGAGAATTAAAAACATGATCTCCAGCATATACCATTGGATATACAGAACTGATTATTATTTAACATTACTCTAATATTTATATAATAAAACAAAAAAGGAACAAAATATATTATAGCACAGTAAATGGCTAGGTTAGGTAGCGTCACAAAATGCCGCAACATGACAGTTGAAAGGAAAAGTGCCTAGAAGACAGGCAGCATTGCCGCGCTGAATAGATTGCAATACAACGTGGCAACGCAGCAAATTTCCAAATACTAGCGGTATTTTCTTTTAATGTATTTCTAATGCATATTTTATATAAATATTAGGATTCGCCCATATATGCTTTAACTGTGTCGAATTTCATACTCCTCCGTTCGTACAAATTTCGTAAAATGGGGTACAAAGTTTTTGCTTCACGTATTAATATATAGATATATTTTTTTTTATTTCTGTTCCCGCACCTGGATTAATTCCGGTCACGGGGAACTTTAAAAACATTCAAACAACGGGCATGGAGAATACCCAGACTCGAAACATCTATTTGTGGATCATACAAAGTTTTGTTTAGTGTGGGATTCGAACCCACAACACTCGGCGTTGTGGCAGTGGCGAGACGACCACTTAAACCTTTACTATCTAATTAATCTTACAATAGAAAATGTTTGTTTACATTTTACAACTCGAGAGCATAACCTTGTTTACATGTTTACTTTGGTATAACCAACTGATTATGATTGTTGGAGCCAAACCAAATTATGTTACATACAATATCTATTGTAGAGCAAGATTCCTAACCACAAACGTACATAAAGCAATATTACAGGAATAAAAATATTTTATTAGCTTTGTAAACGTAGATATTCCTTAAATTTATGTGCCTCTAAAAATCCAAAACGATAAACAAATATAATGGATGCAAACAATATTTGGATGTCGTCATTTTAATGGAACTTTGTTCTCTTAAGGGCAAATGTATGCCTCGGTAATCAAAACAATATTATTTTAAGAATAAAATTGTCATTGATAGTTAACGAATAATAAATGTCAATGATAAAGTAACTGTCCGTTGGTACAAAAACCAAATAGCAGGTACAGGTGTCAATGTAAGTATATGCACAACAATATAGGTACAACCAGCCCGTACACTGTACAGTACTACGCATACCGGATAAGATTTTGACGGTAGGTAAATTCACAATAACATTTGGCAGTCAAAAGATTTAACAAAAAACAAACGAGGATTGCACACGATACGACTGATGATGTAATCAAAACGTAATTTTGTTCCGATTTCCAGAGATAAACGAATGATTTGACAATAATACTGGTAGCAAAAAACTAACAACAACGAATCATCGCGATAAAGCGATATTTACCTACAGAACGTTTAGGGTACAATGTACAAGTATTGCATGACCCATCATATACGTATTGCATTAATAGGTACCGTACACGTAGTCCTTCATGTTCGAAACCTCATTGCCCAATCAATAATAATAATGTACCCTCCAACCCGAATTACGGTCACGGCGGCCAATCTTAACGGAGACTCGCAGAAAATATTATAGTGCACAAGTGTGTGCGCAAACACAAGTGCACTCTTTGTTCCTTAACTCTCATAATCAGATAGGATGGCAAACCGACACGACCGGAGAGAGATCAGGCGCAGTACCAATGGCTTTACGCGCTTTCCGAGGCACGCGGGTGTGTAACACCTCGAACTCGCTAACTCCGGGCTGCTACTGAGAATGTAATAACTCTTTGCTGGCCCGACCCAGGATTCGAAACCAAAACCTCATGCACAGCAGTCACATAGGTGACCGTTTTGCCACCGAGACACAGGTGGCCCAAGACCGGTCTGTGTGAAAAACCTTGGGGGAGTCCTATGTCCAGCAGTGGACGTCTTTCGGCCGAGATGATGATGCCACCGAGGCAGTAAAATAGATACGTTTGCGCAGAATCGCTTTTATTAGTGGTTTAAATGGTAGCGTCATCTGTACCTATGCTCTAAGTGTTGTATATTCGACAGATAATATCTTTAATCTAGATGATAGCGCGTCTATTTTTTTAATGTAAAGTTTTCAAAGGTGT
Source organism: Catocala nupta (assembly GCA_963675205.1). Classification (NCBI taxonomy): domain Eukaryota; kingdom Metazoa; phylum Arthropoda; class Insecta; order Lepidoptera; family Erebidae; genus Catocala; species Catocala nupta. The sequence goes on along the minus strand of OY776091.1, from coordinate 8,248,981 downwards.
GATTGCGAAAGACTGAAAAAGACGGGCTTATTTGTATAATACGCTTTTTTTTCTTGTGTCTTTGTTTTATAGTACCAACTTTCAGTTGGAAGTTGGAATAAGGAGCTGATTAATAAATCTTAACAATGGTACTCCCAAATTATTTTCCAAATTCTACAACAGAAAAAATCCGATCCAGAAGAATTGACAAATATTACGGAGAATCTATCTAGAACCAACATGTTTATCGACATCTGAGGTAGATATATATATATAATAGGTCATACCTATATCAAGTCGCCATTATTAATTTCTTCTTTGTTTCTTCTCATAAAAAATGCCTATAAATTATTATAAAAAGTAATTAATTGTTGCTAAAACATTTCTTTTAATATACTTAGTTAAACACTATAGAAGTACGGTAATTAAAAATAGGTAATTATTTTTATTAAATTCGTATTTAATTGTTCTGCTATTATCTCTATAATAAGGTACTAATTAGGCGTTAAAAATTATGTTATAATTATTAAATTAGACCATTAACAGACTTCTATTAGACTATAAACAATTTAAGGTTAAAGCTGAGTTATAAAGCCATTTAATTATTACACTCTCGTTTATAATTAGAGCGACCTTTTAATTGTGTCTCGGGAATGTTTGGCCCCTTCAATTGGTCTGGCTGCTCACAAAAGTAATGAAATAGTACGGTAACGTTATTTTTTGGGAGCTTTAAAGCGTCTAGCCGAAATTACCACGCACACACACACACGACAATTGGCCGGTGGCCCAAGCTAGAAGTATGCGTACTTTGAAAGTGCATACTAACACTACTCTATCCCACATTTTGTTACTCAGAATATAAGTAACGTCTGGGGAAAGTTACACTTAGATGTTATAACCTAAGTATGAGTCATCCGACAGTAATCTTAATTACAAGTCTAGACACGAAGCCCTAAAATCGAGGTCGTATAGACTAATTGCCTAAAACGACTAATATAATTAGGCATAAGTACTTTCAATGACTAATAAGTAGTTAAGCCTGAACTCTGAATTCGTATACCACAAATATTTTATGATATGAATTAGCGTTTCGCCCCGGCTTCGCACGGATAGTACAAAACCTTAACAGATTATACACCTAGGCCTTCCTTATAAATCACTCTCTCTATTGGTGAAAACCGCATGAAAATACGTTCAGTAGTTTTTAAGTTTGTCGCGAACAGACAGACAGACCTGGCGGGGGACTTTGTTTAATAATAATATATGTAGTGATCTGTGCGCACTGTGTTGTTATGCATTATTTCTATATGTCAAGGGGAATTTAATTATTACTGAACGTTTTTTACGTATGTATTCCAAAAGGCGTTTATAAATGTGTGGCTGCAGTATTATGGTTAGCAATAACAGCCATATTATGTCATGTCATACATGCCAATATATTGCATAATATGGCTATGTAAAGGATTATTCATAGAACGGCCGATGCATTCAAATGTTTTTATATAGCTGTAGATGAAAACATTATGCACCAGCCACAGTAGCAGATCAATATCAGTTTAGAAGCTCTGTTAAATATCCAAAATGTTTAGCTTTGTAAGATCTTATGTCAAATCATATGATGCACCACGTAATTAGCATCATTATGTATTGTTCACTCACTTTTATTTTTATATAAGTGTGTCTAGTTCATAACATTTGGGCCGGTTTGATAGATTTGATAACACGTAATCAAAAAAACAAAAAATTGATGCGCTGCTAGTGCAAGGGACGTAGATTTTTAGTTCCTTGCTGCCAACAAACAAACGAACGAAACCAACTAATCTCAGAAACACAATACTAGATTTTTTGTTATTAAATTAAATCTAATTTTAACTAATAGGTACCTATTTGATCATAGTGGTTATTTTATTCAGGTTTTAATTTATCAAAATCTCGGACATTAGGTTAGGCGTTGATAGTAAATGTCCAATTTATATAAAACACTAAGTATTCTTGTTTGATTTAAATTTAAAACACGCATAATATGAAGCTTTTCGTAAATGTTAGTACGATTGTTTGGCAACAGTCATGTGAGCGCCAGTGGCGGACGTTGAACCCATACCTGTTTGTTGACATTATGCAAAGAGAACGGGTCTCTCAACACTACATAATATTTATACCTAAAGTATTAAATATACACTTTAAGTAGTTTTTTTATTTTGATTTTATCTGCCAATTTTACCTAATTTTGATTTATACCTAATATAGTTTAGTAGTAGTTTGTGGTAACTACGTAAGCTCTACTCTACGCGATTATTAGAAAAAAAAATTGTGTCGTGGCGTTCTTGTTTTAAATGAGGTCATAGTTTTTCACCTTAAAGCAATAAAAAAGTCCTTACTGTAAAATAAATTTTCTGTAATAGGTGTATGTAAAAAGGATGCATTACGTATTTACATACACTACCTAAAAAAATATATCTTTGTTGGTTATATCAGCGGTCGGCATTTTAATCTAGGTAATTACGGTATCCACAATTCGACTTAAATATACTACTACTATTAAACATGATGAGACCACAGCTACTTTGAAAATATAGGTATAGAAAAATAAAAACTTAAGTTTTCGTAATTTCTCAAAAACCGGTAAGTAACTGCATAAAAGAACGATTAAATCGGACTTTGACCTCACGAGGCATTGACGCGAGGACACTGCCATTATCAAATAAAGATAACCATAGACATTAATCTCTATATTATTGACACTAATCCGATCCGTTTATCAATCACAAAACAAAATATTTGCTTCCTTATAAGGGCCAAGGGACTGAGATGATCTTTAATAGTAAACATTAAAACTACTTACCGGAGGTAACGGATAAGATAATTGTTTACAAAAACATGGCTACATAAATTTGAACTTGGAAAGTCATTTCCTTTTTTAAAGAAATATTGATGCCTGCTGTTTCATTATTTATGATTATGATACTTCAGTCTACAAACGTTTATGTTTAAAGAAGTTAAATGTTAATTTTATCTTCGTAACAAGGGATAAAATTGCATTATCCGTTGACGGAATTACGAAAAGCAAACTTGCCAATTTAATCGGATCTGTGTAAAGGTTTCTTTTACTAATAATTTGTACTTGAAAAGATGTACTGATAATAATTATAATTAGAAGAGCAATTACTATGGCTCGTTCTCGCGTATGAGATAACTTTGATAATAATGAACGAAGGTCGTATACTTCATACATGCAACATTTTGTTCGATATTCATATAATCTGATTTAAATATCGAAAAAGCAAAATAAATATTAAATAAAAAAAAAAGATGGTACCTTTATCGAAATGCAACCGAATATAAACAAATATGGCGAAAACTGACACGTCCACACGGTCCGACGGCCGGCACGCAACTAATGATTTGTGTAGTTTTGTAAAACTATACAGACAGGTCACAGCGACCTCTAAAGAGACTTATCAGCTAGGTTCAATGGCAATAAGCTTGGTGGCTTTTATCTGTTACGTAATTGGCTACTTCATGCGTGATCGCGTCATTGGAGCTGAAGACTGGCTGATAATCATGATCCTTGAGAAATAAAAAACTAGGTCTCACTAATGCCACCGCGTACGAAGTTTTAAAGTAGGGTAGGGAGGAGCTGGTTGAGCATACGGGTAAGTTGGACAATCGAAATATCTCAGAAACGATACATCGCACCCTAACACTTCAAATTGCGAAAAGATGCGGTCGCGGATAGAGAACTCATTGCGCGATCGCCACCGACGACTTGTCGATCGAGTGAAGTATAAACATGCTTTGTGTATTTAGCAACCAGTGCTTGGGAATATTTCTTCTGAAGGAGTCAAAAATTATCCGTTTTCAATCAGGTAAGTTTTAAACTTTTATAAAGTTAGTATATTTTCGGTATGTATAAAGGATATTCATATAATTCTTAAAGGTTTGTCATAACTTCACTTTTTTTGGTGTTAGTTGAGCAATAATTGCTTACTTAACCCCTCAATTTAGAACTAAAGTAATGTACGATTTTTATTTTACTTTATATAAGTCGTCAAGAGGTTCTTACACTACCCACGACTAAAATGATGCTGCAAAAGTTTCCCGGGTAAAGCTATCACTGATGAAGAAAAAGTGTGAAAGCCGCTGCCAAAGAATTCGGTATTAAACAGATCACTTTGACTAGTTTTTTTTTAAAATAAATTAGGCTCTGAATGTGGTGTTATAACTCATCGATGAAACACCATCACATTGTATACAATACCGAGGCAAGTGTATTCACCCACGTGAAAAGATTCTTTAAAAACTACTTCCTATCTATTTTCCAAAAGCTATCAGTAAAAAAGGAAAGCTGGCATTCTGACAGATACATCCGAATAGAACGCAATGCAAGAGGAACAAAATAAAATCACTAAAAAGTTAAGAAGCCAAAGAAAACAGAAACATTGATTATAAAAGAAGAAGAAATTAAGTTCCAATCCAAAAGTTAAGCTTAAAATAATTATGTTGAGGTTTTGTTGATTCCATTTTTTGTTTAATATTAAAAGAAGATTATTTTTAGTTTCAAAGTTATATCAGTAAAATATTATAAATAAAAAGTTGATTGTAAAGTTGAAGTTTCATTTTATCTTGTAAACATTAAACCCATGGTTTCGCTAGAATTTCTAACTGCTCAATTAACCCCATACCCTTGCTCAACATACCTCACCTATGGGGTACATTGGGCATCTCTGACTTTCTTTACTTAAATGGCTGTAGCTCTTAAATGCTATTTGTTAGATATAAATTACTATGGGCACTTTTGGAAAGGGACTACTAACCCATCAGTATGCATAACAAGACATTAAGACTTATCGTTGAGGAGTTATGACCGCTCAAGTGTAAAATTTCTCGACCAGTCCCTCCCTACCCTATCCTAGTTCCAAAGGATTCAAATTAATTAAAAATTGGTTTGTCAGGTTCGTCGTGAAATAGCGTATTCACGATACTGTATGGAGTATGGATGCTTTTGTTAATAATGAGTGCACGAGTTAAGGTGGCGACCTCGCCATTGATAATGGTGTCAAATGTTACACGGGACAAACATCTATAAGATATGCTTGAAAAACTGTACCAATTCGTTCTCGCCAGAGAATCAAGAGATACCTACACGTAGAGTATCTTTAAAAATAAATAACTTCGAGTAATTAAATTAGTGTTATCTCTATTCGGTTTATTTTGTCCAACTTTGTTATCGTAATTAAGGGAAAATTTTGACTTTGTGTGCAGTATGTGAGAGAGTGATTAATTACAGTTATATGTAAATTGCGTGAGCTCGTACATTAAAAATCGAACATAATGACCGTCGTACTCTTTCTACTTAATACGCCTAGAGCGCCTTTAAGAATATTTATTTAGTTGAACTTTGTGTAATTTGCCAAAATTGTATGTGCATTGTCTGTGAGAGAGCGCTTTATTATACGTACATATACTGTATTTGTTTATGTGTGTGTGAGCTCGAAGAATTATTTGAAATTCGTACAAAATGACGGTCTTCTCTTTCAACACATCAATCCTAGAAATACTCACATGGTATGCACGTGTGCTCGTGTAATAACTAAATATCGGTAGGCAATCTAGTCATTTTGTTTACTCATACTTTTTAATATCCAGATATATGACCCTAACCCGTTGATATCAAAGTTTTTAGGTGGGTACTATACTAGGAAACTTCGATATCGATAGCAACAGAGAGTTACAGTTAGATCTGGGCCCAGTCCCAATCTAAGGCAGCCTGACTGGAGATGTCACGACAATTAACAACTTAGTATTGTGTTTATGGTGAGCAGTGTGTTTATCCTCCTTGGTGTGTGACGGACGTAGGTATGCAGTAATTGGTGCTACAACACTACTTACTCAGTCGTCAGTAATTTGCAAGTGTCAATTGGATTGCGATGACCGCCTACCACCAGACGAACTTTAAGCTCAGTAGCTTTTATTAACCAGAATGTAGTTGTAGTAGCGTAGTAGCAGCCTGAAGTTAGGAAATGACCCTAGTCGATGACATAAAGTTATATGTCATGTATGTCCCCTGATTATGTGGATCTTAGAACAAAAGGACGAGAGGTTGTAATAGAATCCTGGCGAACGCCCGAACGTATATAGTGGTGAGTCTATGTATGTAAAAATATCACGATAAAGAAATATTTTTTATGGGTATGTAATAATTCTGCTGTAGAGAATGACTTGTTTTAACATACACTGCGAAGGGTTCTGCAAATGAATATCGGGCATCTATATTTTCTATGCTGTAACGTAGTTATGTAATATATATTAACAGTTGAAGCGATGGCAGTCTACAGATTTAAACTACGAATCTTTACTTAAAAATATACTGAAATATGCAAGATGAATTCAAACCTAGGACCACACGTTTGGCAGTCTTGCCTTCGTTTACACCACTAAACAAAGTGTGCAATTTCGATTATAGATTGTACCTATTCTAAATAAAGAGCATTTCATTCAAGAATCTTAAATGAGTATTAAAATAATGTAATTGCCCAGGACAGTGCCAAGAGAATGGATACAAAAATAGAAAATCGTACACATGCATACCGTAGAACACATGTGCATGTATTTTTGTATGACATGCGTAAACTTTGGCACTGGAGTTTTCTTTTGCAGCCTTGTTAACTAAATAATCAAAGTTTTATGTAAACATACAAATGGAATAATTTTTTGTCATGCAATAATATAATATTCTAATGTATATATTTTTATACATAAAAAGTATAATCTATTTTTCTTCCGTGTACAATAAAGAATTAAGGAAAATATTGTGTCAGAAAATATAAATCTGTTTCAAGCAAGATACTTTATATTTACGTTTGTGTACGCTAATCTCAAAAAAGGCTGAACCATTTGGATATGGTTTTCAGTGATCTATAAAGATAAGGCCAGGCTAACAATACGTGGCTAACTATTATTATACTTGAATCGGTTGACAAATACACCAGACACGCCTGAAGTGCCCTAGGATAGGCTGAAGATATGCATATTTTCGCATATAAAATCGCGACCACGTCTAGTAATAAAATTATTGATTAACTAATAAAGATTTTTATAAGCTTTCTCAGTTTTAAGATAAGGCATATCAAACCTATTGGACAAAACTGTGTGTAGAACTATTGTTGACTACTGCGACATTACTAACTTGTTACGTCACAGGCTAGTGACGCAAGATATGCTGTTTTAGTTATGGATTTTATCAGTGTTGTTAAAAAATTATACTAAAACGCCGAAAAATAGCCGAGTAAAAAAACAGAACTGACTTTCAATAATTATCACCTGGCAACGTGCCCGTAGAAAATATGTAAGTATATGAAAAAATATCAAACAGACATTAGATAGCAAGTGCAAATAGTTCTACGTTCCAATGTTATAATATATTATGCGATATTTTCTTTATACGCGCTTTTGGATAAAGGGCAAATATTGCTGTTAAATAATCGACTAATTACAAAGCGTGCTCCAATATGTAATGAAAAACTAGACACAATAAATAAACGAGACCTAATATATAAATATGAATGTAAGTTTCTTAGTTTGTTTATTACGTTTTCACGTCTTAACTACTCTACCAATCATCATGTTTCTCATATACGTTATAACAGGGGAACAGAAAAGGACATAGGGTGGATACCTTTCCTCCAGATAAAGTACTGTTGAAGACGGATAGAATTTAATCGACAAAATCTACATTACCACGGGCATAGGTAATCTAGTAATTACTATAAGTTAGTGTAATGGCAAGACGAAGGAGGCAAGTATTTGTTTTCGAGTTTCTTTTGCACTTAGCAATCTTGGCACCAGTCCCTTGCCTAGTAATTATATCTCACCTATATATATTCACTTACTTACCTTGAGTACTTAATTATTGTGATTGATCTATTTATTGTAGACCTAGTATTTAAACTATACTAGACTTATGTCTGTAGGTAATGCTAGTGTTTTCATAGATATTTATACTGATTATATTAATTTATTTTTACGTGGGTATCACATATGTGTGTACTGAAAGAATACAGTGCAACTGTAAAACATCATAATAATATGTGTAATGCGAATAAATTAGTTCTGATTTAATGTTGAATGGGTTTCTTACGAGTATGAAGAAAAGTAAAAATAACCTACACCATCATCTCAACCGAAACACGGCCACTGTTGGGCATAGATCTCGATATGGGAGACCTATGCCCGCCTTGTGGAGAGGCCTGGGTACCTGGCCTTACCATAGTTTGCATATCTCTAGATGCACCCACGCAAACACGTACACGTGTCGGACGACTTTGATAGTCGTTCCATATTTATTTTAAGGTTTCTTTATCGGAAACTTTCGAACTGGATCAAAACATACCTTCGTTTCTTGACAGGTAGGACTTCTGTTTCTTTACTGATGTAGACTATATTGTGCCTGCTCATACCTCAAAATTTCTCCAATGATATCAATAAAACATAGCCGTGTCCATAAGCGGCGGTTACTGCTAACCATCAGGTAGATCGCTGGCTCTTCTGCTACCAGTAGTAATAAAAATATAAACTCATTAGAAAGACATTCTGACGAAAGTGTAATTTTATAAAGTCTGATGTTATAACCACTAGGTAACTAGAAGACTCCAGCATATAATGTTTATACGAATAAATTAGACTCCACATAACTCGAGCACACTGACCACAAATTGTTGCCAAATCACGGTTCATGTTAGTAAACAAAGTAATCGACGCGATGTAAACGTTGCATTAAGCGAGCGCGAAATAGACGAGCTGTGTAAAATTACGAGAAAATGCAACGAAATTAAATGCAGAAATTCGCCGAATTCGCGAGAAGATTTGAAACCGATAGGATGACAGACGTTGGAAGGTTAGTATTAGAGTCAGTCACCATCTTTTGGATTCGGGATCCGGGAAAATTAAATTTTGGCATTAAAATACACATTGCAAAGTACCTACCTTGCCCCTTGTCATTTATAGTTTATGCTCGCGTGCGTTTTATGGATCTGGGTTCGTTTGCCAGGTCCGCCAAAGTACTGTTGGGATTTTTGTTAGAAATTTCTCAGTAACAGCACGGAGACTAGAAATATTAGACCGCAATAGGCGAATCCGCAATTACGCAACACTACAACATAGCTGGCGAAATTTAATGTAGGTGTTGGGCTTTAGCAGCGATAGCTTAGTGGGAAACTCTTGGACTGCCACGCAGAGATCTCGAGTTCGAACCCAAGGCGCAAATCTCTGACTTTTCGAAGTAATATGCATATTAAATAGTTAATTATCACTTGCTTAAACGGTGAAGGAAACCATCGTGAGAAAACCTGCATGTCTGAGATTTCTCCATAATGTTCTCGAAGATATGTGAAGTCTGCCAACCCGTATTAGGCCAGCGCAGCGTGGTGGACTATGGCCTAACCTTTCTCACAGTGAAAAGAGGCCCGTGCCCAGCAGTGGGGCAGTTTAAGGCAGGGCTGATATTATTATATACAGAGTTTGGCTTTTTGTCTGATAAATAGTAAAAAGGTACTCTTTTTATTTGGGTATTATAAACTATTACATACTTCTCGAATATGATTCTATATTGTAAGACAAACCATAATTAAAAATTTGGATAACTATGTGTGTAATTTGTATTGATAGTTGTAACACAGCTAGTTCTGCGGAGTAATGTCTACATATATTGAGAATGCTTTTATTAAGTGTCCATTAAAAATATATAATAACTGCACAGTTTCCTTTAATTTGAGTCTCATTACTAAATGTAGGTACAACTTTTGTTTGTGTTTTTTTATAGTTTAAGTGTGTCTTATTAGATAGGTATTGAAAATAATTAATGTGCCTATCACCATCATAATTTTAATTCATATTATAAATGATGCAATACAGTTTATTTGAAGAAATATAACAAAAAATACAGAAATGTACAATAACAACTATTTATTGTTATTGTAGTTTCCTGTAATTTTAAAATAGGTACAACGAGACAACTCGAGATATTTTTCTAAACATTTATCCTACTATTACTTATATACTTAGGTAAAACATATTTTTTTAAGAATACACTTACATTTATAAAATAAAAGTTAGTATTATACCCAGCAAATACGAAATCAAACTCAACAAGTCATTTATTTTTAAAAGTACAAGCACTTAGACCCTTGTGAAACTTACAAGCCTTGATCTACTTTTATGGAATTAAATAAACACAGTTGCAGCCAGCTAGTCTTTTATTTATTATCTGTGTTTACTCTCATACTTTTATCCATCACAGCAACACACATACTGTCTTAGTTAATGCATGAAACATTAAACCTTATGTAATTGAGTTAAGTATGATTACTGTCTGTGAAGTTGTATTTAATGATTAAGATTTCAAGGATCATTGTTCAAGACCCCTTTTGAAGGTTACTAGTTGGATCACATATTTGCAAAGATAATCATATAAGACTCAACTAACATATTTAAGGTAAAATTATTTTAATTAAAATGCTAAGAGGCAAAATAATATTTTAATATAATATTTTCAGTTTAATCTTATTTTCATCCAAAATTTGTAACAGTAGAGTTTGCCAATACATGTTTATTATCAAAATACATAGTAAGATAGAACACACAATATTAAGTTATTTATTATACTTATCAATAATTTTAATTTTTATATCTATCTACTTATTTATCCTAAATATCTATCTATATAATAAAGTAACCACACTTACAATTATTTGAGTAAGGAAAGTCTATTTTTGTGCCTATTGTTAAGTTATGAATTTAATATAGCAGGTAAAATCATAAACAAAAAATATTTTTAATAATTGCGCAGATATTATGTTACAAAGTATTTTTATATCGCACGAACAACACAACAGAAATTATATAATAAATTAGACGAGCTTACTTACCGGCAAATTATGTTAACACTTTTTACTGTAACTAAAGATTAACTTGCGACTTATTAAAAATAATAAGCACGCGTAAATTTTTAAATGATTACACAAGGTGAACTTGAGGAATTGACAGATGAACTGAAAGAAGGTTGGTAACCAAATAGTGACGTTAATGACAGTTTTAAATTATCTGGTACTGGTATACAAAATAATTTTCCTTATCATGCAAAATAATTATATTATCATGTGTTAGTAACCTACAGCAAGCACTTGATTATATATTTAACACGTTTTCTCGGATTTAGTCTTTTCATGGTAAATTAAAGGTACTACGATTAAATGAATACTTTTAAGTAAGTTGTGAGAATAATTTTCAATTGACTACTTTTGCAATGGAATCGGTTTTAAAACAGTATTTTGCATTTTTCACAGTTAGTGCTTAAAAATGTGATAATTAATAAAGTGACTATTATTAATAGTATAATTGTTTTGATATAGCAAAAAGAAATCTTGTTGTACGTAATTAAAAGTAGCATTCCCTTGGGCAGTACTCGTATTTCGGGGTCCAGATGATTATTGAAGTATTTTCTATTATCTATTATTAGATACAATTTTATATTGAAGAAAAATATATTATGTAGATAAAGAAATATTGAAATATTGCCGAAAATCTGCCTAATATTAAATTCCAATTATCGATATCGATATTTGAATTGTATTCTATTGAAAGCGAAACCCATATTTAGTCATTGAGTTATCCTTTCTATCACTTGCTAAATGCCATTAGTGTCATTTACGGACAAATATAACTTTATGAATAGTGAATAATGTTTCAAGAATAATCAAAATAAACATCTAAAAAAGGGGCAAATATATATATTATATTTCAATGGATATCGTAGTTAGCGACGAAAATTACGTCAGTTGTTGTCGGACTTGTTTATACGATGGCTCTGAAGAAATGTATGATATTTTTGACCATAATAGAGAAGCAGTAAATATACATGAAATGTTGGCTACATACGCTTCGTTGAGGGTAAGAATTACTTTACACGGTGTATTCACTTAGCAAAATGACTAAATAATGTATAAATACAAGTTTAATGCTGGTAAATATTCGCAACACAAGTTGATAAAGCGAGTGAGTAGTAAAATATTTGAATTAGCAGACAGCTCTACAGTTCAACGCCTTGCTATCACTTTAATGACTGTCCTATAAATACGGTACGAATTGACTAGAATTAGTTTACACTTAAATGATTTACCCAATATTTACTTTTTAGCAATATAGTGTGTGCTAAACATATTGTGCCTATCTTTAATAAACTTGTACTATTAGCATATTACTCATCTTTGTATTTTAAATACATTTTTAAACCGAAAAGGTATACAAGCATTGAAATCAGTAATACTTTGTCTCTCCAGCACACATTTTTCTTGCATATTGAGATACTATTATACAGTTAGATTTGGTGCATCAATAGTCCTACAACATGTGAAAGAAGGTGTATAGCATGTATTCCACAGGTTTTTAAATTTATGATTTTACTTTCCTTGTGACAAGTATCACATACTCCTCTATGACATAGGAGTATGTCACAAGGATCAAAAGGCTATGGTATAGTGATACCATAGTCTGTTGGCCCTTGTGATAGAGTTGCTACATTCATATAACAGACTATGTAATTTCAATTTAATGTATTTAATTTCAATGAACATTCGCGTAAACAGAAGTCAATATAATATGTAAAATCTGTTTTATGACTTACTGTTGTTCTGGACAAAGCTCAAATAGTATGATTAGCAATTGTCATATTGGTCATTTGTGCTCAAAGGCCCTATTTCCAGACTATATTCTAAAAAATACTTACAACAAACTAACTAAATAAAGTTTTTGGTAAAGAACCTCATGTATTTTATTTAGCTATTTGTTTTTATGTTTCAGGTGGTTATAGATGATCAGTTACCAAAGAAACTATGCAGTAGCTGTTACAATTGTCTATTAAGTTTTCATAATTTTACTAACATTGCATTAAATGCAGATATGAAGTTAAGAGAATACTTTTCCAACAATCAACCTTCTCAAATGAAGCAGGAACTAAGCTATTGTAGTTTTGGTGACAGTACTGAAAACCTAGATCACTTAGAAACATCTATAAAAATGGAAATTGTGGTAGATGAAAATGTAAACTATGCTTATTCAACAGAAGATAACATAGAAAATGATATACCAAATAAATCCAATGAAATCGGTCTAACAGTAAAACATTCCAAAAACAAAAAGGTTACAAGCAAAAGAAGAAAACAGCCAAAGACAGAAAAAGAAAAACATACAATAGAATATAATTGTGCACTATGTACTGATATATTCAGTGACCGTAAATTGTATCTACAGCACTTGGTTACGCATACTCATAATTCAACAGACAAGTCTGTTACACTAGAAAGTAATGAAAATATTAACCAAAGTTTACTATGTGAAGTTTGTTCTTGTCCTTTTAAGTCTATACAGTCATTATCAGCACACAAGAAGGTTCACATTGCCAAAGATAGAATACTGCAATGCAGCATATGTAACAAAATATTTAAGAAAATAAGTCATTTGAAACGGCATGAATTAAGCCATAGGGATAACCGTCCATTCAAATGTACATTATGTACGAAAGCATATGCAACGGAAGACTCTTTATCAGCTCATGTAAACATGCATAATGGGGTCAAGAATCATCATTGTCCAGTTTGCATGAGGATGTTTTGTCATTTAAGGACTTTGACAAACCATTTAAAATTGCATACAAGAGAGAAGCCATATTTGTGTCCAACTTGTGGGAAGATGTTTGAATCAAGTACAAATTTGAACCAACATATGAAAAGGCATGCTGGATTAAAGTTGTTTGCATGTAATTTATGCCCTAAAAGATTTATTAGTAAAGGTGAGTGATTACAATCATAATATAATATACAAAATGATAACAAGTTACTTTTTTTATATTTCAATAGTAGTTTTAAATCCATAAATATTACCTACTTACTCACGGTAGGGAGATGGAGCAGGCTATGATTGGAGTTTCTTTGAGGGATAAACTTAGAAATGAAATTATCTGTCAAAAAACCAAGGTTATCGACATAGCTGGCAGAATAAGCAAGCTGAAGTGGCAATATGCTGGCCATATCTGTAGAAGGACCGAAGGAGCAGGCGAGTCGTAGAGTGGAGACTGCGACTTGGTAAACGTAAGGTAGGACTTCCCCTGGCCAGATTGACTGATGACCTGAAAAAGGTAGCTGGGACAGACTGGATGCGGAAGGCGGAAGATCAGATGTTGTGACGTAAAATGGGAGAGGCCTATGTCCAGCTGGTCCACAGCTTCCATTTTTATCTGGTGGACTGATTGATTGATTGATTGAACTTATCTCTCCATAGCAAATACATACATAAGATTTTTATTAACCTACATTTTGAGTTGTCTGTTGATAAAAAATACAAGAGGCATTTAGGTGGACATACAGATAATATTTAAAGTGAATCTATATTCTACCTCTTTTAAAATTGAACTTGGACTTTTAACATTGAATTAGGATATTTGACTTAGTCTTAGTTTCACGCCTATAGCCTCAAAAGAGTGGTCAGAAGTTAAAAGGAAAAACTTTCTTCGTGTATAAGCGTAATCTCTGGAATCACTAAACTGATTCTAGAATTCTTTCATCAAATAGGAAGCTATGATATTCCAAAATAATAAAGGTTTTTTTATGACATATTTACGAAGCAAAGGAAGCATAGGTGGTAACTTTTTTATAGATAAAACATTTTATTTTCCAGGTGAATTAAAAGCACACGGGATAACCCATTCCGGCGAGCGATCATTCAAATGCAACCAGTGTAATGGAGCGTTTACAAAACGCAGTTCTTTAGAGAAACACAAATTGATGCACTTAGGTGTAAAGCCGCATCAGTGCGATGTGTGTTCGATGAAGTAAGTTATATTATTATTATTATACTCTTTATTTAAATATTTCCAATATATTTTTCATTTTTAATATACATATATAAAAATACATTTAAAAATATAAAATAAATATATGGTACTCCACCGGCATCGGGAACATGGTCCAAGCTGCCGGTGGTTAGGATTCCAGAGATAGAAATCTCCTCACAATGCGTGCTGTATTTAGATACAGTAAGGGTTTGATGCAGAAGGCAGTGCTGTTAGTAGCACTGCCTTCTGCATCAAACCCTTGATCCAAGCACCCAACACGAGCCTCTTTAGATGGTGATCGAGGCTCTTGGCTATTAGACCATTGACAGATATGACGATCGGCACAATGATTGCCGAATCTACATCCCACATGTCGACAACCTCGCGAGCTAAATCGAGATATTTAATTATTTATTATTATTATTTTTATTATTATAGCTTTATTCTCCACTTAACAATTCTTACAATATACATCTGATTATAATCATTTTCTTTTCTTTTCTTTGTTATGTGGCTCCCCTATGGGTAAAAATGGCCTCCTCCATTGTTTTCCATCTTTCCCTGTCTTTGGCCGTATACATCCAACTTTTTCCTGCTATGTTTATTATGTCATCTTTTCTTCTGTCTTCCCACGTTTCTTTTGCCTTTTGGGCCCTGCCATTTAGTTGTTTGGTAAGTCCATCTCTTATCGTTGTATCTTGACAAGTGCCCTGCCTAGTTCCACTTCTGTTTCAAACTAAAATGAAGTGCGTCTGTTAATTTAGTTTTCATGCGGATGTCTGCGTTTCCGATTTTTTGTATTTTTCTCAGTTTTAGTATACTTCTTTCCATTGCATGTTGACAAGATGAAATTTTGTTATTTACTCTTTCAGTGAAGACCCATGTCTAGCTAGCGTAGGTTAGGCTTGGGAGAATGCAAGAATCCATTATAGTCTTTTTTATATTAGGGCTATAGTTCCCTTATAAAATTTCTTTTTGGGCACAGTATTTCTTCTAAGTTATACTTATTCGTCTGTCTATTTCATTTTCGTTGCTATTTGCATCGAAGGACACCAGTTTACCATTAAACATATACCATTAGTATATTCTATCGAGTTTTCTTCTACTTTGATAGTTATATTATATAACTATTTAATCATTTCCGTTTCTCATTGCATTCTCTTCATTATAGGACATTGTAACACCTTATGTAATATATAATTGCAATTTTATATATTATAATTCCTGTAATTCATTTTCTACAATTATTCTAATATTCTCTCAAAATATTTTCGCCTGCACGGATGGCCACGGCGCCGAGTATGGTTTGTAGTTCCTGAGATGATGACGTAGTGGTTTAAACTTTAAGTGTAGTTCGATTCCCACACGAAATAAAACTGTGTAATCCACGAATAGTTGTTCCGAGTCTGGTTATAACTATGTGCCCGTTGTTTGTACAGTCCACCGCGACAGAAATTATTCATATTGCGGGATTGCTTTTAAAACTAAAACGTTTTATACGATTTAGGATGGAATCTTCAACATGTGAAGCAATATTCGGATTTATTTTGGCTGACTCTTGAATCCTAGTGGTATTAAAGTAGATATGCCTGAAAATAAATGGTGATGATTTCGTATTATATCAAGTAAGGCGTAAATTATACAGAAGCGGCATAAGGTGCAGCAGAAGCATGGTGCCGCTACAAAACATTTCTATACAAAATTTAAGAAAGAGGCGCTTTGTCAATTACCAACACACAAACGGCGCGACCCAAGCCAAGCACAAAAAGCACTTCGCTTGTTATATATAGTACTAATGAAGACTTCCTGTTATCGCAACAAAATCGTACTGTATAGTGACATTCCTAGCCGTGTCGTCGCCTCTTTTGTATAATTTAAATCGTGTCTATGGCTTATCCGTTCCATGCTTACGCCACGCATGGGCCGTGCCGGCGCCTTACGCCTATTCTGTGTAATTTATGGCTAAGACCTAAAACAATTGCGCAACTAATCTTCTTTCAATCAGGCAATATATAATTCTCTTACAATTTGCAGGTTCGCAGACAAAAATCACTTGAAACGTCACTACAGAATACATACAGGTGAAAAGCCGTATCGATGCGAGATCTGTGATCGAGCGTTCACGCAGAGTAATGACCTGGTCAAGCACAAACGGACACACTTAGGAAATAATTTGTACAAGTTAGTATTGTACAGAAATCTTATAATCTATCTAATTCTAGTTTAGGGGTGCTTGGGATCCAGGTTTAGAACTATAGATTGGCGTGAATGACGTCATAGCGTTAGCAAGACTAGTTGTACTTAAGTTAAACTTACAGTAGGTTCTCATGAAAATGTCTATTCGAAACTTCGGGCGAACAAAATATGAAGACTACTGGTTCTTTGGATTTCTTTCTTGCAAAGTAACATTACTCCGTTGGTTGGACCACTTCATTGTAGAATTTAGGATTATTAACGCGCTTAATAATGTGTGTCATGGTTTTAGTAATTCCAATAATAGACCCGAAATAATATATACGTTTATAGAATATTTTACGTATATAGAATATTTACGTTTCATGGTTTGCCTACATGCTTCTTACTTCTTACTTCGCCATACTCTCTCCATGGCCTTCTGAGAGTTGAAAAGCATAAAGTGAAGATTGAAAGAAATGTCGAAGTGTTTTAATTTTAACAACTTTAAACTTTTTACAGATGTGACGAATGCAACCATAGCTTCAGACTGAAGACGGAGTTACGGCAGCACATATCGGAACACTTCATATCGGCACAACTGCAGTCCAAAGTTGCTGTTAACACTGAACTGGCTCTTACTAACAGCAAAGAACTTTTAGAGGCAGTTCAATGAAAACAGTGTTATTCTAACTTACATGTTTTCGAGTGATCTATGAGATAGTAACAAACAACTTTTAACGGGTAGGGTTGTGAACCATATCTATAATCGTCAATCGGCAATGCAAAGCCACGGTGCATCTATTTGTTTTAAATGATCTTGAAGGAGAGTAATTTCGAGAAGAAATAAGACTCGATCAGAAACAGTCTGAACCGGAATGGTATTTCTAAGTCGAGTCGGCTCATACGTATGTACCATTATCAAATAAACGGCGAGCTCTATCATTTCAACGGGGGCTATCGTGTTTGTGCTCACCAGGCGGCGCCACTAGCGAGTAAGGTCCTGTCATCACTGTCACAGCTGCTGTCAAAAGCCGTATTTCGCGGTAATGATTGTTGGTTTTTGAAGTGGCTATAAAGTTTGACGTCTAGATCTTACCATCCACTAGCACCTCTAGCGGTGAATCCAAGCGCGATAGCCTAATTGCTGTGTGTGAGTTCGTTTGTTTTCCAAGTATGTTTATTGAGAACTTATCTTACATCTGGTTTCTGAAAGGCTAATGAACAAAGTGTAAAAATTCAACTCATGTCAAGTGATTTAATTATTTGTTGTTAATTCAGTCAGCCAATCACAGCAGTTAACATGCATTTGACGGTCTCATTTTTTTTTGTTTTGTTTTGTCTTTAAAAAACCGAGTGTGCACCTTCCAGATATGCTAGGAAAACATAACTTATTTGGCATTCAGCCTCTTTATTCATCTGTATCAGCAGGATGGTTTATTATGTGTCAATAGTGGACGTTTTGAACCTTTAGGTCTTCGTCAACAGTGCAGTGGTCCAAGGCCTCCTTCCAGATCACTCCTAAACTTATAATTCCTTTAAATGTGTACCTTGTAGTTCGTTGGTTGTTCTGAGGTTTATTATCGAGTGGTACGGGGATTAAAGTATACTTTCTATAAAATGTTGTATTTTTATTAAATACGGAGTAATAAGTTTTTATTATCGTTGTATAAAAATATATTTTATGAGCATTTACTATACAGTGTTTTATTGGGTCGAACATCTCTAACATTTCAGCTGCAGCGACTCGCAGGCGGCCAGACGCAATTGTTTTTGAATAATGTCTGGCATTCCGGGAATTGACAGATTACATAGTAAATAATGGGTAAACTGGGCTAGAGTCGTATCCCAGAGAATATAGAAATATCTCTCCATCGGCCTCTATGGCGTAGTGGTTAATGTAACCGACTGCCACGCCGGAGGTCGCGGGTTCGATTCCCGCACAAGTCAAACATTTGTGTGTATGAACATGGATGTTTGTCTTGGTCTGGGTGTTTCTATGTATAATAATTATGTATTTATTTGCAAATAAAGAGTATATATGTATGTTTATCCATTGTCTAGTAACCATAGTACAAGCTCTGCTTAGTTTGGGCTAGATGGTGTTGTGTGTATGTGATAGAATATTATCTATCATGTTTTTGTTTAGTGTGTATATGTCATAAAATTCCATCGCTATCTTAACCCAGTAACCAAAAAACAATTTCACATAGCAAGGATTTGCCAGTAGTTCAGATGTCATATCTACTCTAATCAACAATCTGAATCATACAGTTGTGAACTCTTTAAGAATCTTAACTAATATTAGTAATGCGAATATGAGTGTGAGTGTTTGTTTGTTAAGCTTTCACGCCGTAACTATTCGACCTATCAACATGAAATTACCCATACACGTTGCCAGGACAAGGACATAGGGTACCTATCATAGACAAAAATTAATATTCCCCAGCGAGCGCAGCCGCAGGTAAAAGCTAGTTTGAATTTAAATGTAACCAAAGATGGGTAATTCTGCACGTTTGACTTGCGACCTATGGTGAAGGTCTACCACAAATGTATGGTACGCTTTCAAATGCAGAACGAACGCACCAACTACTAAACGAATGTGCGCTCTTTATCTATGATTCGTTCATACAAATGGGAATAGAGACTATAATATAAGGCTTTATGACTCTTCCATCAGCGATGAATAGGGAACTCGGAAGCGAGCGGATGGTTATGAAAATTTTGTAGCTGGGTTATGACTTATGGTTGAGTGTGCGAGTGCGTTGGGTGATTAAGTTCTCTTGCTAAACGCTATTTTTTCTGTCTGTCTAAATATCGTTATATCTAAGCATCGCTGAACGCGTTTAGCTAAGTGAGCGTCATTACACTATTTTAGCTGAGTGATAATCAAATTTTACTAGTCATGCGTTTACCGGGTTTAGTCTGAGAATTTCTTGACAGAAATTTTAATAACATTGCCTCACCCGGCAATCCAACTACTAGTAGTCGCATATTTAATACCTACCCATAATATAACTTCGATGGTAAAATGCAAAATGGTCGAAGATGACTCGCCGGGCCAGCTAATTATTTATATAACGAATATTACTCACATTATTGCCAGCCGTTATTGTCCTGATAAGATCTCATAAGTGAGTGAAGTTACCTTTTCTACAAAGTTAAGTAGGTATACATATTATGAAGGTAAGTATAAAATAGGTGTACTACGAAGGTACATTTGTAAAGCATATAAATCTGGCGACATTGTTATTATAATGATGGTTGCGGTTAGCTTGCATCACGACAGACGAGTCATTACGGATTTATGAAGGAAAATATCTTCATTCATGTCTATGCGGTAGATACATTTGGCATGCACGCATTATTTTAGTATTTGTGGTTTGCGAGTCATTTGAAGTGTTTCGTGCAAAGCCTATTTGAAAGTTGTATATTTTGTTAGGTACTCTTAAAAGGACATGAGCTTGCCGAAAATGTAGCTAAGGAATGCCATACAGGAGAGAAATGATTGTGCGTTGTGTCTTGCTAACGCTAGCGTGCTTTCTTAAGTAGCCTATTTAAACCATTTATTTTCGTTACACATACATATATACAAAAGTTACATATTTATAGAATTACGGCTGTATTTACAAGGCTATACATACAAAATAAATATAAACTGGCATACATGCATAAGAAAGGGCTCCAGCTCAGTATTTGCTGCGCACATGCACAACACTGATTTTCAGCTATCCTACCTACTTACTACGAAACACATGTAAACAAAGAATAATATATTACTACATAAATGCAATGCCATTAAGTGTGTGAACAGTGGTATAAGGTTGTCTGAATGCGATCTACTGTAAAGGAATAAGAACGTTCTCAGGTGAACTGCTCTAATTAGAGAAAACTCTGAAATATTAGGGGGAATACCGCTTGCTATGCCCTACGTCTCATTTTTTATATGAAGGGAAGTAGGCTAAGAGTAGGATAATTTCGTTTATGTCTTGATGGTACAGGATAGTAAATGCTACTGCTGTAGGCATATGAGAACGTGGTTTCAAATTCCGAGTCGGGGCCAAAAAATTCCCAATAGCAGCGCGGTCTTAGGAAGATGGTGGTGTGCCTCATTGAGATCGTAAGGCGTTGGTCCTGCGTCCGATCTCTGCGGTCGTGGTGGATTGCTGTCTTATCGTACTATGAGAGTTAGCGAAAAGAGCGCAATAGCACTTGTGTATGCGTACTTGCTTGTGCACAATCTCTATTGCGTAGAAAGCCAGACTCAGTTATAATCGGCCCTAAGACAGAATTTGGTCTGAAAGATAATTAATGTGTAAAGTAAATATATAGCGCTAGCGCCGACTACATGAAGCCTGGGGGTGCCCGAGTCGCCAAATCGTATTATCGGCGAGGCTGATATCCCAATATTTTTGCTGGTTCTTGTATAGTAGCTATGGTGATAGGCCTGCACTACACTCTCAGTAATTTATAAACACAAAACTTCAATATTTATTATATATGTACCTACGGCTTAAAAAAGCTCGAAAGTTTTGCGTCAGCCTCAATATTGTTAAAATACCTTTTAAAAACCTTGCCGCGAGAGATCAGACTTGTCTTTCATAATATGAAAGACTTAAAACATAGACTGAATACAATTCTCAGCCGTGTGGGCGTGCTACTTTTCTCGAGTATTGTGACATGGTATGTTCTAGCAACCACATTCACATAACATAGGTTAACGCATCGAAGAAAATAATGCTTAGATTGCAGTTGCAATGTAATACCAAACTATTTGTTTCCTTAAGCCCCACTATACCGTGTCTTCGTTGTTACGTCGATGCGGAAAACGTCAAGAGAATATTGGTACTATGTTGTATTCCACTTACTGAGCATTTGGCAATATCATAAGGCAATAATAGGCATAAGCGTATGCTTATGCCTATTACATTATAGCTGCCGTATGGTAGCTGGTCTCTGAAATACGTTACAGAAAATTGGAGTCAATGTACTTAGGTATTTCTGGTTAAGTTTTGCTTTGGCGAATGAGATTTTTTGGAAATTGAATGTGTTTTCTAGTAATTATAGGAGTGCATTAGTACTCGGTAGAGAATGCGACTGCTGTGCATTGTCTCGGGTTCGGTTCCCGGGTTGGGCACAGCATTACCTATTAGGCTTTTCTGTCAAATAAAGTTTCGGTATTTGGAATATTTGGTGGCGTTACCGTTTCCATAGCTGGCGAATTGCGGGTTTGTCTACTTCTGCCTCTCTCTTTGAAAATAAAGGCATGTGACTATTTAGTCAAACAATCTCGTGCCTTACAAATATAAGTTTTTCATAGGCAGTCTATTAATATGACTGCGCCTTTACTCTATGGTGAATTGTAGCGTTCTCCATAACGAAGTTGTGCGTAGATTCTATTGCATATAGTACATCATTAGGAATTTATGGTCCCTAACCTCACATGCGCAATAATATAACTAGCTCTTTCTAACTGTGTTAATCGGGCCTACTTATTACAAAATCTGAGGATTGCATCAATCTTTATGATACTGGTATAACCAGTACATGGATAGATTTAATCTTGTTGAGTATTAAGGGCTATAAAGTTGCACAAAAAGTGTGTTTTTTTCGTAGTATTGTTGTTGGTATATTAGATGATTTCGTTGAATTTAACATTGTTGGATAGATTGATAGTCATGTGACTCACAGGAACAACGTACTACTTTTCAACACTTTTGATTATATTCGTATTAGTTTTTGGCCATGAAACTCATGCGCTGTGACACTAATCAGTTCGATGGTAAGGCGCGTGCTAAGGACGTTGCAGTTACATGCGTATTCAATAGTTAACTAACACTCGCTTTAATTGCAAAAGCATTGTGAGAAAACCTGCATGTCTCGGAGTTCTCATAATGTTATCAAAGATTTGTGATGTCTCCCAATTCGTATTGGAGCAGCATGGTGGACTATAGCTTAATCCTTTTCAGACTGCAAACAGGCACGCGCCCAGCAGTGGGACCGTGTACCTATATACTATAACTGATATACATACCTATAAGCTCAATTAAGAGACCAAAAAAAAGCCGTTGACTGTTTTGCTCGTAACAATTTATGCTTATATATGCTTTTTATGGCACAAGTTGGCGAACGAGCAGACGGATCGCCTGATGGTAAGCGATTACCGCCGCCCATGGACACCCGCAACCCCAAAGGAGTCACAAGTGCGTTGCCAGCCATTTAAAAACAAATGAAGGAAGGAAAGGACAAAGGAAAGGATAGGAAAAGGATCGGGGTAACTGAGCCTCCGGCTCTCTCACTCACCGATACGAAACGCAACAGTACGGGTACCGTTACTTCACGCCGGTATTCTGTGAGAGGGTAGTACTACCCCGGTCGATCCGGCCCATTCATGCTGAAACCAGCGAGGATCTACTACCTAACAAAATATTATATATTTTTAATGTTGTATTCATTAGGATAACATAGTAATATTAAATCAATAGCGTAGTAATTAAATTGTTATGCGGCGTTCGAATTCAATAAATAAACACTATGTTCACTGAGTCAAGAAATCTAATAACCAACATTATAAGCTACATAAATCTGTGTCGTTCTGAGGCCATTCTCCAACCTTTGTAACTACGTGATTAAATAGAATTAGCGTTTTACATGCACGTACAGTGATCGAATTGTTTATAGCATTACAATACGTCACATGGTGGTGAATAAAATTGAAATAGATAATCGTATCAGAGAATAGTCGTGACATGCAAGTTTAATTCTGTACTGTCTAAAGGAATTATGTGTGTGTTATCTTCACATAATAATGAAAACGAAATAGAATGGTTTGCAGTAATTACAGAGGCGTGTTCGATCCCAACGCACCTCTAACTTTTCGAAGTTTTGTGCGTATTACATACATAGTTATTTATCGCTTGATTTAATGGTGAAGGATAACATTGTGATAAAACCTGCATGTCTGAGATTTCTTCATAATGTTCTCGAAAACATGAGAAGTCTGTTAACACGCACTGGGCAACGGTGGTGGACAAATGGCATAACCCATCTCACACTGAGACAGTTTAATAGATTGCTAATATTATATTATAAATACATATGTTAAAGAGAATATATAGGTACTTAAAATACTATTAATATATAAAATAGAAATCTACAAGCATAATGCTATAAGCTGGTATAGATATCTGTGGCTATAAGTTATGGAATATCTCGCGAACTTTACCTATGCCATCTTTATTTCAGAATTGGGCGGCTTACAACCATTAATACGATACATATAAAACTTATCTGGGCCACTCGAACTGCTAAGATATTTTGGATGCCTCGTATGCTAAAAGTAAATTGAAATGATAAGAAAAGTATTTGGGGTATGTTTTCTGTAATTCTTTAACAATTACAGAAAACTGTATGTGTAATTGTATGTGTAATGTGTCAATCATTTTCATAAATACATAGCTGGCAACGTTTTCGCAAAGTTGATAGTCGGTGATACTCGTTTGTGATTAGATTGTTCCTATATAGCTCGATAGATGGCGCCAGACAACGCTACAATTATAGATATCCATTATTTTATCGCAAGGCGCTATGTATACGGGACCAAAAAACCAATGATTTTTATGCTTTACTGTTTACTTACATATATAGAGTTATTTTCGAGGAAGGACTTGGTCTCTGAAGAACCTACACACCACGCCAGAAGTTAGTAGTTGCAACGTTTATTGCAGTGATGCGATTGCCACACTTCTGTTTTGCCAAGGCAGTCAAATACGTTATCTTTGTTCTATTAAAACGACGACTGCCACATTAGTGATAGGTATAGATAGCCTTGTGACGCGGAGACTTTAAGAACACATAAGTAATGTACACAAAGAACTATCGGGTTTACAACAATCATCGGATCATACAAATATATCTCCTGCTAATGAACTCACAACAAGGCGGCAGCGGTGGCGTTCCTGACGCTGTCTTGTATTAAAATGTGCCTCCCTTATATACACTATAATGATACGCACTAAGTCAGATCCTACGAAAAAAAGGTTATTTAGATTACAAAGTATCAATTATGATGGCCAAACGCCAGTTCCCAATAAGTGGTTTTTGCGTAAGAAAGGTTTGATATACCTAATCTCAATATAATTATATCAGATTCCTATCGCAAGAAGAAATACCTACATTCAGTTAAAACGATTATTAAGAACAACTTAGAATACAAAAATAGTTAATATAATACTTACATAGTTTCAATAGTTAATAAATCACTTTGTAGTCTGTTTAAATAAATCTGAATAAATAAATAATAAGACGAACCCGTCCCCACTTACGTTAATGGTTCCTTAAACCGAGCGATGGATTCGTTTGTGCATATGTAATAGATTTAAGGCCTATAACACGAGGCCAGTTTTGCCATAGTATGGACTTAAAAAATATAACGATATTTTTGATATTATCAATTTGACTGCCTCTTTGGTTCCGTAGCAAAGTAAGTGTGATGTGCGAGGTCCCGGTAACGATTTACGAGTAAAGTATTGCTGCAGTTTATTATTAGAGAATTGTTAGTAATAGCATGAAGTTGCAAACGGTCCCCATCGCATAGGCGGCAAGAGGCTCGTTCCAAATTATGTGGTAACTAAAACATAACTAACGAAAACTGAAAAGTTATCCATACTATCCTAATCCTAACTAATATTATAAATGCGAATGTGAGTTTGTTTGTTACGCCGCCACGTCTTAACTACTTGACCACTCATCATGAAATTTCGCATACACGTTGTCAGGGGAACAGAAAAGGACATGGGTACATTTCATCCACAAGTACCGTTACTAATCTAACCTAAAGAGGCTCTATTTCTCTGTCTGTTACACTTTCACGACTAAACCACTGAACCCATTTTGATGATATTGAGCAAAGAGATATATATTGTATCCTGGGGTATGACATAGTCTACCTTTTATCCCCGTTTACGATACCATAGGATTCAGGAGGGCAAAGTCACGGGCAGGAACTAGTTAATTATAATAATGATAATACACCTCTACTTATCCTGTATGATACATATGAAATTATAAAGCCGAAGTTTGTTTGTTTGGTTGAACGCGCAAATCTTAGGAACTACTGATTTGTATTGAAAAATGATTTTAGTGTTTGATAGTCCATTTATCGAGGAAGGCTATAAGCTATATAACATCACGCTACAACCAATAGGAGCGAAGCATCAATGAAAAATGTTGCGACAACGGGGAAGACTCTTATATGACGTAGACGATGTTGCGCGGGTCAGTTAGTGAAATGATATAACCTTTAAAAAATATACGCGTTTTATTTTTAAAAGTGCATGTTACACAATTTTGTAAAGAGGATAATTAACGTTTTCTGTTTTTGATCTTGTCTAAAGGTCTCTCATGTCTGACCATAAATTACATTGACACTTGAAATAAGTAATTGTATACTGTTAATGTCAAAAGTGCTCAAAACCATGTGTTGAACATGGTACTGTAATTATTTTTTAATAAAGAGTATCTTCTTCTGTTTACGCGAATGTTATTCATTGAAATTAAACTCATTTATACGGATTTAGTCGTGTTGTTTATTTAACACTGTATTACATAATTTAGAAACTAAAAATTAAATAAACTACGCGATAAAATCCGTATAAATGAGTTTGATTTCAATAAAGAGTATCTGTCAAAATGCATATGTGAAACTGCTATCTGATGTTAAAGAGTATTTTAAAATATAATTGTAGGAATATTTTATTATTGGTAATATTTCTTATGGCTTTTACCCAGCAGTTTAAGAAAACAACGAGCCTAATTACAAAAAATATTACTTAATTTATTATAATATAACTAAAGCTTTTAAATGCAACTCTGTACAGTTAGCGACATAAACAGCTGAATATTTTGTAGATTTTGTTTTCTGCTATCAATCAAAATAACCATTATTCTCTTGTTTTACTACAGTAATAGCCAAATGATAGTTAATTTAATAATGGTTAATAAATAAATTTTAATAATTACACCGTTTTAATTCATAAACTAATGTTACGAATGTTCAGTGTTAGCTACTTATGTCGTTGACTGTATCTGTTTTTACGAAAAGGGGAGGGAAGTGGTCTCGGGGTTTTTTGTTAAGAGGTTTTCGAGCAGCGATAGCTCAGTGGGGAGACCAACAGACTGCAATGCAGAGAGTCTCGGATTCGAACCCACGTCGCGCACATCTGACTTTCCAAAGTTATATGACTCATCGACATTATGTGCGTATTGATTGACAATTATCCCGTGCTCCGTGCCTCGGAGAGCACGTTAAGCCGTCGGTCCCGGCTGCCATGAATGGCAGTCGTTATTGGGGAAGTCGACACAAAAGATCCTACTGGGTCGAAGTGTCGCCAGTCTGTACTGACTGGCCCCCACACAAGATAAGATAAGAGGTTTTCAGTAGTAGCAGGACAAAAAAGTATGGTAATATAATAGCACACCTCTGCCAACTTTTTCGGGGATATATGCATTAGACCTTTGCTTTATCTTATTAAATAGGTGACTTATATTTTATGTAATACATTTTTCATACTGATTTTATTTGGTAATCAGATAATTTGTTATAAAATCATTCAATTACTGCGTTCGTTTTCTAATAAATAAGATAATCAAAAATAAAAAAGTTCTGTACCTAAGTATGTGTTGATCTCTAGTGCTAGTCACTAGAGATCAACGTCCATACGCCATGTTTCTTTACTAAATAAGGCAAATGGACATAATTTTTTTCCTTTTTTTTTTAATATTTATTTTCCATTAAAGGGTTTTTATCCACAAGGATACGCCAACCCCATCGCACCTTATCATACACAACACAACATTTTCTTAATATTGGCAAATGTACATTAGATTGTACCTTTTCCTTGATCGTTACGAATCCCGAATTCGATACGATACAGCATTATCTTTCATTAAGTATAATGATAATGGCTTTTCTAGTACTATGTAACGTAGTACTATTTCTTTTTCAAACGTTCGAATCTTGTATTACAAATAAATCCTGTATCGCGAGGGAATTTACAAACATTCAAATAACGGACACAAAGAAAACCTGGAATCAGAACAACTATTTGTGGATAATACAAATTTGTGTCCCGTGTCGGGATCGAATTCGCAACACTAGGCGCGGCGGCAGTGGCGAGACGGTCATCTACCCCCTATGCCATCCGTGCAGTCAGTACTATATCTATATTATATATATATATATATATACTTTACGTGAAGCAATAACTTTGTACCCCTTTTTACGAAAATTGCAATACATTAAATTAATGGAAAAGCATTACACGCACACAACCATGCATTTGACACACGCAGTCGAATCGCGTTTGTAGTATTTCAACATTGTTCGTCTGACGTCGTACAATTTTTTGTAACTATGGTTACCTATACCTTATTTATATGTAATAAAGAAAAACAGAAAACAAAATAGCAAGCTTAGAAAATTTGGTCGAATTTTAACCGCTAGGAGACTTTCTTCATATTGGCGTTTATCCCGGTTGCATCCGCGGCGTTGGCGTTGGAACTCAGGGTCCGCTTTCTCGCTTAGTCTCCTCTATTTCGCACGATCTTCAGCATCCTGTGGTGTGAGGTTGTTGGCACGCATGTCATCTCCTACGACGTCAAGCCAGTATTTTTGAGTCTGCCCCGTTTACTCGGGCCAGGCGGAGGTGGTATGGCAAGACATTTGTTCCCCATGTAACATGCCGGTTTTCGTAAAACTAGGAGACCGCTCGTAATTATAGTTCTGTTAAGATCTTTAGGATTTATTTTGATTATGGATTTTTTGTACTGTAAGTCACGTATTAAAATATTATTTAATCATTGCTGCAATCTTTAAATTTAGACAGCTTTCTATTATTACATTGTTTATGTATTACGTACAATGTAACTTTCAATGTGTGCGTGTGCCAAAAATAGCTGGCTTATTGTTGTATACTATCTATATTTATGTCGTTACGTTGCCTATGTGGTTTCGTGGCATAGGTTTTCACTCAGGTTTGTGCCCGATCGCGAGGTACCGGGTTCTATTGTCAGCAAAATTAAATGTTACTGAGTTTACTGTTTGGAAATATTATCTTAGTAGGTAGTAATATAATATAATATAAATAAACATTTATACGGGGTGAAACAATAATTGATATAAAAATATTAGGAAGAGAGGAACCCGCCACGCACCCTCGATTGCCCTCCCTAAATATTGCAATAGAAATAGGTTGACAATTCTGAACTCCTCTGAATATGGACAGCCACGATGACGTGGGATTCGGGCGTACCTACTCCAACTTGCAGTATTCCGCTTCGAGCTCAAAATATGCGTAAATAATAAATGAGTAAACACACACACATATTAAGAGTAGTTATAATTTCAAATTAGAAATAAAAATAAATCCTATACTCACAATTAATATGAAACAACAAATATTTTAAGAACAATGATATATTTTTTTTATAGGTTAGGAGGCAAACAAGCCGCAACACCAGAGGAGGCACAAGTGGGTTGCTGGCCTTTTAAATAGAAGTACGCTCTTTTCTTGAAGGTTTGAAAGTCGTGTTGGTCCGGAAATATCGCAGACATTTTTGGAGAAACGCACAGTAGTGGACTGCCAACCATCTAAATGATGTGGATGAAATGCTGTCGCGTAGGACGACGGCGAGAAACGGCAGCTGGGATGAGTCCAAACAATTCCTCGGAGCACTCCCCATAGTAAAAGCGATAGAAGATGCTTAGCCATATACATAGATATAGTTTTGATTCAGAGATATAATTTTTTTTTATATACTTGTGTATATAACTTTTTGTTATGTGTTGAGTATACAAAATGTAACAATATTTTGTGTTTTACTATATCCTTTTTTACATAACACAATATTTTAAGAAATTCTATAGATTTAATACAGAAAAATGTATTCAAAATTGTGCCTTGAATAAATGTTGATACAGTGGACTTCTCAGCAGATGGATGAGCTGATGGGACTTACCTAGTTCTCGAGGGTACTGATGTCATGTCCGAATTGGTCCGGAATTGTACGAATAAAAAAACCAAGAATGAAATTGATGTGCAGACATAACAAGTTGTGTTTAGAATACAACAATAAATAATTAAGTATCACCTCCGAAATTGGTAAAACATTTTTTTTAACGATTACTCTCAGTTTTAGTTGCAAATAACTAGTATTCTTGTACTTCTTACTCTTCAGGCAAGCTAAAATGCTAGTGTTAAGAGTGGGTTCATATCGGTACTGCAATACTTTCGACGCTAAATTGTTTTTCTTAATATTTTGTTATGTCACACTACTGGTTTAGGTCTGCCCCGTCGCCGTCTTCTGTCTTATGGCACCCAATTGGCTACGATTTGTGCCCACCAGAGTGGTGGGCACTAATCGTCGGGTGCATGCGACAATCTAAAATATGTCCACACATTTAAGTTACATGCTGTATAACATTAACTACAAGGCCAAAAGACATTCTAAGGCCAGATACATAGATGACTTGAACCATCATATAATGTAATAAATAACTAATTATTTAGACATAATTGGTTACTAGAATATTTGAAGGCAATCACTAGCTACATACATACATATGTCGCCTATGATGGATGTCTATCGCTGGGCTGATGGCTTACGGAACAAATATTGTGATTGTGATTTTTATCAAATATTTCCTCTCTTACGAAATCGTTTTTGGCGAGATCCAATGATATTATATAGATACAGAGAAGTAGCAGATATATTACTAGTACACAAAATGTACTAATAAACGACACGATTGGGTCGTTTTTCTTTTATTCTTAAACCAAAATTGGTTCAATCTGGATCTTTTGCAGAATAGTCAATACACAATATTTCGTGCGTTTTTTTAGTGCGATTATTATTTTATATAATAATTTATTATACAAGTGCAATTACTAATAACAAAATTGTGTAAATCAGATTTTAACGTCCATTTTTAAAAAGTGAGATCAAATAAATAAAACCCTTACAGATATAATTAATTTAAAGTATTATTTATAGTACTTACTCTACTTTTTTGCTGTTAACACGGCTCAGTGTCAAACGCCCGCGCTGTAATTGAAGTTTATTATGATATGATAGACTAAATCAATGATAATTCGGAATTCAAACAAGGACCTTACGGTAAGCACTAGCTATTGCAGCACTGCGTCGGCTTTAATTACTTACTGTTGAACATAACAATAAGCCAACATACACTCGAGCATTCCTCGTAAATATAAATCGTACGAAAATCGTAGAGGGGTAATCCTGTGCGGACGTGGTAGGGCACTGTCAGTTGCGAATACGCGCGTTCGATGCACGCGCACGCGCATCGATACCGATATTCGAATTTCGAAGTTCGAACGATTCTATTAACGGTTGTTTGTTTGGTGAAGTTAGTGCTGGATTTTTTTACTTTTTGTGGTAAGTTTTGTCAAGTGTTTTTGATACGAATATATATCTTAAATAATGATTTTGATTAATTAAAGTACAATAATAAATTACTTAATGTTCAAAACCAAAACATAAAATAAAATATTTCCTAATTAAAATTAGAACATTATAAATTTATAATATATGGTTATAACTGTTATAACTTTATAAGGCATAAAAAAAGACAATTATTTTTGAAAATAAATCCTTGAAAGAAATAAGTTCATATTCATTTGGTGTCATAAAATTATTGATGACATCGTAATTATTTTCATTCATAAAATAATTCAAGTTATTGATTTTACATAATATAATAGATGAATATAGACATAAACATTGAAATTAAACTACATACTATATACGGATTTTATCGCGTTGTTTATTTAACACTCTATTACATAATTTAGAAATTGTTACACTACTACTACTATTAAACTTTACAAATTTTAAGCTAATTAAATTATTAAAACTAGGAGACTAAAAACAGGAGACAGCAGATTCAGTCTCCCCGTGACCATGGCAGCTGAAAAGCAACCGAAACGTCGGGGAAAGTGTAAACATAAATATAAATAGTTTAATAATTTAATTAGCTTAAAAACTTAATAGTAGTAGTAGTGTAACAATTTCTAAATTATGTAATAGAGTGTTAAATAAACAACGCGATAAAATCCGTATATAGTAGTTTAATTTCAAAGAATAACATTTGCGTAAACAGAAGACAATAGACATAAACATTACATTTTTTTGTAAGATATTAATGTAGTGTCTAAGACTAAAACAATGACTATATTAATTCTGCGTTAGGCAGGTATTTTTGAGTTATGCTTACGTCATATATTTTCACAATTTTTATCAATATAGTACCGTTGCTATGAGCAAGAGTTAGTTATAACTAACGTGATAATTTCCACATTTCCCATTCGGTTGTTAGCTGGGACTATCTTTTCATCATTCAGGTCGTATGCCACCATTTTCGAGATCTTGGTGGCAATATCTACCATCGAGTCATGACAAAGAAATAAGAATTATATTTGAAAGGCTTTGTAAAATTGCAAAGGCCTTGCAATAAAATTAAGGCTAGTTTTAACATAGCTAGAATATTTAACTGTTTGATACAATAAAACCGAAAATGGAACATAATTTGCATTGACAGATAATGAAATAATGTAACATAAAAATAATTAGACCTGCGACAAATAAAATACGGCATTCTATACTAATATTATGAAGCTGAAGAGTTTGTTTCTTTGTTTGGTTGAACGCGGTAACCTCAGGAACTACTGGTTCGAATTGAAAAATTATTTTAGTGTTGGATAGACTATTTATCGAGGAAGGCTATAGGCTATATAATATCACGCTACGACTCACGGGGGCGGCGTAGTAATGATAAACGCGTGTGAAACCGCGGGTACATCTAGTATAAAAATAAAACCACTCTAGACAACTCAATTAACATTCATGTTGGAGTCGCAAGCGCATCAGTAGATATTAAAATATATTTTATCATTTAGTTTTATTTGGAAAAGCTAGCAATAATGAGAATGCTCTATCACACTTCCAAGTAAAATAAAAAATATAATATTAAGATAACAACTATACGTAAAAATTTAAAAAGCTATTTAAATACGATGCCAAACAAATTCCAAGCACTACGAAAATCTTTTTACTACTTATATTATTTATAAATACTCACGTTCTCGTACTCGCGTTCAACCAAACAAACAAACTCTTCAGCTTTATAATATTAGTATAGATTATAAAGCTGAAGAGTTTGTTTGTTTGGTTGAACGGGCTAATCTCAGGAACTACTGCTCCAAATTGAAAAATTCTTTTAGTATTGGGTAGCCCATTTATCGAAGAAGGCTTCGGGGGATTTACGTAAGACTGTAAATGCGTGTGCATTAACTAGTTTTGGATATAATAGCCATGATTAGTTACTAAGTTACTGTGTTTATTTTTTTGAGTGCCTCAGTAGCGCAGCGGTAGTAAATGCGTTTAACCGTTACGTATGACGTCTCGGGTTCGATACACGGACCAATAAAAATTATTGGGTACTAGCTGTTACCCGCGACTTCATCCGCGTGGAATTTAAGAAAAAGTGTTTGTTCAGTTCGCAGAGATATTTTTAAAATAAAAGTAGCCTGAGTTATTCTTTATAGCATCAGGTATCTGCCAGTGAATGTCCCGTCAAAATCGGTCCAGGCATTTGAGAAATTAGCCGGAATAGATAGACAGACAGACAAAAATTTTACAAATTGATTATTTGATAGAAGTAACGTATATACTTTCATATGCAAACAAACACTTTGTGTTTATTTTGTAAGCTGTTTATACTGTGTAACATGTACTTTGTATTTTATCTAACAGAATATTAACAATGTTTTTATCAAATAAAGGTCGTCAGTCTTATTCTATTAAGACCGTTTAGGTAATTGCTTAGTCAATTAGTTAAACGAACTGTTTTAGAAGGTCGTTTTTATGTCTGGTACCTAATATTTTCCAGTTTTCACAAGAAATAGGTTAATTGACCTTGACTGAATATGCCAGCCTTTATTACAAGAAAATCTAGATATTTCAACGAATTTTGGTACCTAAGCCTTGAAATCTTGACGACATTACCAAATTGTTTCGAATCGTTCTGAAACGGTGTACTAACCTTGCAACAGAATTGATAAAAATAATCTCTTCAGATTAACTTTTTTTGTTACTGTTGTAATTTTAATTCGAATTAAGAAACGTAGTACCTTGGCAGGATTATTAGAAAGTTTCTATATTGAAATCAAACTATTATATACGGATTATATCGCACTTTATTAAAAAAAACACAGTCTTTAACAATTTATAAAATATTAATTTTTGCTTGCGGCATCACAAGGGTACTTTATTCTGATAAAAGGTACCCTTTGTCCTTTTCTGTACCATTGACAACGTGCATGCGTAATTTTATAATGATCGGTCGCGTATTTAAGTTGAAAAGGCATAACAAACAAACAAACTCACATTTATAATATTAGTTAGGACAACAAGTTAGATTTTATATTTACACATGCTCCGATGTTTCGGTTGCCTTTCAGCTGGCATATTCATGGGGAAACAACAGATGCAAAGAACATCCAAATTTGAAACAATATGTTACCCATACCGTTAGCACTCTAAGACTACTAAAGTTCATGTGCCATTCGTGCAGTTAAAGATTTGCTTTCTAGTTTAAAGGCCAGTGGTAAAGGATGTTGTACCTATATGTGAAGGTTTGAAGGGTCTTGTACTCATGTATTAGTTAATATACCTCCCTTGCCCTCCTCATAAGCATTGGCGTGCGGTTGAGTGCGTCTATAGGGAAAACACTTGCCCGATGCAGTAATCAAACCGGGGTCTTTACTCTGCTAAAATTAATGAGATAATCTATCTTATAATAATATTTTAGTACTCACCAGTGCAATTGATTCTATTATTTACATTTGATTTTGTACTAAAGTATGTAGAAGATATTCTAATATCACATTCATAAGGATTCGTTATAATCGGATTGGGTCTAATTCCTTTTGTATGTATTTCATACAAATGTTATCCTTGTAAGTAGCCTGAGTAACGGATCACAAGAATAGTCTAATTCAATATCGTATTTCCTGTCCTTTAGAAATATCTAGGGGCAAGGGGTCCATGACGCATAGGCACGCGGTTCGATCGATACGCGGGGTTAATCAACATCGTCTTAGTTATACCCATAGATGTGTTGTGATATTGCGGCATTTAAATATAATAAAATATGTTTTAGTGTTTTTAAAAGATAACTCCCGCTCTAGAAAAATCCTGCGTCGTAGGATCTTCCTGAACAACGGACACAAAGAACACTGCATGCAATTATATCCAGTACTATGCTAAGGTTGTTCTTGGTATAATTTAATTTTCATTATGTATCCTTTTAGTGGTCGCCAGTGGTAAAAATTCACTATTGCACATTAACGCTAAAATATATATATTTTTAATTTTGTCTTCCTATACTCTTCGCGTGCAATCTATATGTACATATATATAAAAATGATTCCCTGGTTCCTTTGGTCACGCTATAACTTGAGAACCATTTTACCGATTACATTCATCTTTTTTTTAAATTTCTAATACTTTGTAGAAGGCTCTTACAAAAAGAAAAGTTAAGAAAATTGCGCAGAAAATTGGATAAATTCAGAAAACTTGGCGACTGTTTTAACTGCCCGAGTTTGGGAGTTCGTCTAAGACAGGACGCCTGTCGGGTGAGCTAGTATTGTCATAAAGTATTACAAAGTATTGAGCAGCGATAGCTCAGTGGGGAGACCAACAAACTGCAATGTCACGCACTTCTGACTTTCGGAAGTTATATGACTTTTCGAAATTATGTGCGTATTGATTGATAAAATTATCGCCTGCTCCGTGTCTCGGAGAGCACGTTAAGCCGTCGGTCCCGGCTGCCATGAACATCTATGGCAGTCGTTATTGGGGAAGTCGACACAAAAGATCCCACTGGGTCGAAGTATCGCCGGTCTGTGCTGACTAGCCCCACAAGATAAGATAAGATTACAAAGTATTCCTTTAATATATTAATAAGTATATAGACTTAACTTTAACTTTGTGTGTCTCAAAAACGTGTTTCTGTCCTTTTTTGTTATTGATGTTAATGTTATATGGGTATATCACAGTGGTATCATTTCGCTTACCAGGTATTCACGGATTCAACATTAAAGATTGAGCACTACAAGGATAAGGCTGTCATTTCATACCAATGTAAATCGAATAATTGTGTTGCAATTATGCAAGTTTAAGACGTCTACAATCGTTTAAGTGACCTAATTCTATTCGTTAGTCACGCGATATTTTAGTAATAAAAAAGTTACTATAGTAGCACGCAGACTGGAATTGTGGCAGCAGCCAGAAGTATCTATATTGCATCAATATTTTGTTAGTTATGGACCTAGGTTCCACCGCGTAATATATACACGTCTAATATATAGCCTAGTAATATATAGCCTAGTGGGAAACCGTTGGACTGCCACGCAGACGTCTCGAGTTCGAACCCAAGGCGCGCATCTCTGACTTTTCGAAGTTATATGCGCATTAAATAGTTAATTATCGCTTGCTTTAACGGTGAAGGAAAACATCGTGAGGAAACCTGCATGTCTGAGAGTTCTCCATAATGTTCTCGAAGATATGTGAAGTCTGCCAATCCGCACTAGGCCAGCGTGGTGGACTATGGCCTAACCCTTCTCACACTGAGAAGAGGCCCGTGCCCAGCAGTGGGACAGTTTAATACAGGGCTGATATTATTTTATTATTTATTATTATTATATTTTCGCCCAAGGTATATTTATCCAGTAATTGTTACATTATTTCTACACTATTAAATAAGACTATAAATAGTAACTAAATGCACAACATTTTAAGGTTTTACAGCATGCATTATTATGGTTTAACACCGTTATCTTATTATAAAAAACAACAAATACTAATAAGTGAGAATTATAAAGAATTTACAAACAATAAAATTAGAAAAAAATTAGAAACAAAAATTTAAGAATTTAATTTGGTACCAAAATAAATTTAGAGATTTTGTCTGACTTATCTTTACGACCTTAATATAACTTTTTTAAATATGAAATGCTTGTCCGCAAACACTTCCATTGTCTGGAACATTTTAGATACCGTGCTGTCGTTGACAATTTCTTGATAGAAAACCTAACACTAACCCGTGACCGAGCCTTAGGTTCAAATCAACAGTTAAATTTATTTTTCAAGTTAAATTTACTGAGAAAAAAAATTATGAAGAATACTATTCGTATTTCGACATGCATGCGACTATAACCACTTGCATTAGCAACGTGTTAAT
This sequence comes from Catocala nupta, assembly GCA_963675205.1. NCBI lineage: Eukaryota > Metazoa > Arthropoda > Insecta > Lepidoptera > Erebidae > Catocala > Catocala nupta. The sequence goes on along the minus strand of OY776091.1, from coordinate 8,211,626 downwards.
ATTAAACAGTCTAATTATTATTTAGGTGATGTCTGGAGAAAGTATTTTTAGGCGCGTATTGTGTGTATGTGCGCGGGGCGATAGTTAATCGTATAATTTATAATTAATTTAAACATATGATACTAGATGTTGCCCGCCGCTTCGCCCGCGTTAATGCAGGCCAAGTTAGGTTAGCAACAATACTTTTTTTAAATGGAAGGTACCCTATGTCCTTTTCTGTTCCTCTGACAACGTGTAAGCGAAATTTCATGATGATCGGTCGAGTAGTTAAGGCGTGAAAGCGTAACAAATAAACTCACATCGCCTTTATAATATTAAGTAAGGATTTACATGATATATCATTTGGCTGGTGGCACAGCGATCGTGCCGTGCGGTCTCGGGTTCGATTCTGGGTTTGTGTGTAATGATTTTGGGTTTTTCTATCACGAAATTTTTAGTAGCAGCATGAAGTTCAAAATTGTGCCCAGTAAACGGCAATAGGCTTCCATATTGCATGGGACCTTTTTTTATACAACTTAAGTGGCAAACAAGCATATGGCCCACCTGATGGTAAGTGATCACCGTAACCTATGGACGCCTGCAACACCCGTGTAAAAAACCTTTTTGAAGAACCCCATACTGTAGTCTTGTGTGAAAACCTCGGCAGGGTGTTCATTCCACAACCTGAGTGCTGCGGGAGAAAATTCCTTTGGAACCGCTTGAACCTAAAATATAGTTAGCGAAATGTTGGTGTGGAACACCTCTCTCTACTTTTTCTTGAATATAAATATGATTACATAAAATTTGCAGTATACATACCTAAATATTATGATAGATCTAAAATGAACAGGCTCGGTCTAGTTCAGCCGCGCTCAAGGAACTTAGAATGTACATTATTGTGAGTACTAGACATTGTTGTACGTTGCGAGCAGAGCCTATACTGACCTAGATTTAAGGTACTATTATGTGTTGGGAATAAAACAATATTTTTAATAAAGGTTGTAGCTCTAGGTATAATTTCTATATCACGGGACACATTACAAACAACGAACAAATAAAATATCTAGACTCATAACAATCATTAGTTACAAAAAAATATTGTTTTCCTTGGTATACGAACCCACAACACTCGGCATATTGGCAATTGACACAGTGGCGAGGTGTCCATTTAAACCACTTTGTTATCCGTGCTGTCAATTTTAATTTTGTTGTAATTTTGAGGTATACGAGTGCATTCATGATTTCACGCCTGTTTTATATACCTAACTATGTAGATGTGTCCGCGGTTTCACCCGCATTTATCGTTACTGCGCCACCCCCGCGGGTCGTAGCGTGATATATATAGCCTATAGCCAAAAATAATATATATATAGCCTATAGCCAAAAAAGTTCAGCACCAAAAAAAAATTTCAATTCGAACCAGTAGTTCTTGAGATTAGCGCGTTCAAGCAAACAAACAAACAAACTCTTCAGCTTTATAATATTAGTATAGATAATAATTTATTTATTTCTTCCATACCACAATTAAACACAGAAGTACAATGTTGCCAATTAAAGATACTGGGAGACTGGTTTCCAAAATAGATAAAAACCTGTTTTATGGATAACCAGGCTTCCTTTCCACGGAAAAGTCATACTCTAAAAACAGTGTAAATTGTATTTAACAATAGACGTAGACATAAAAAGTAAAAAAAGGAAATAGAAACCCTCAAAACAGGTAAGAAAAATCAAAATAAACAGAGGCAAAGTTAAAATTAAACTGTCTGGGAATGTATGTAATGATGATATTTTCATCCTGTCATATCTTGTTTGCTTCATAACTACTCTCTCGTTAGAAGAATCATGCACGCTCATTGATTAAGAATATTCATAAAAGATACTACCACCAGTAACATTAAGATTTTACATTCAGTAACATTTTATGTATAAACAAGCTTTGTATACTGTTCAATTTTAATTGACCAGCTTAATGTACTTATTAAACAGGCCATTTACATTTTAACGGTGTAATCGCGGTATGCGATTAGCGTTACAAATATTTGTTAATACTAATATCAATATTCCTTCTGACTTTTATAAATACCTAAGTCCAATGGTAAAGTAGAAGGATAAGGAATTATAAATGAGATGAAAGGAATAGGATAAGTAGGTATAGATCTTCAAGAATTCTTACTTAAAATGATAAGCGTAGCAGGAGTATTGCATACTACAACTACCTGTAGAAGAAGTGTATCAACTGATTGTCATGGCATGCTCTTCTACATGATTCCTTTATGGTTATTATTTGGTATCAAAAATACTTTTATTCATGTAAGTCACAAAGTAACACATATGATCATCAAAGTTACACTTATTAATGTGAATTTACATAATGGTGCAATCTTTAGCACAGAATTAAAGGGCATAGAACTAATAAGAAGAACTGGCAAGAAACTCACGGCCACTCTTTTTAATCGCCACGTTTACAGAATTGATCATTTTACAAATAAAAAAAGGCTGCATCCATTTAACCACTTACCACTCTTGAAACACTCAAGCAACTAGTAAGTAATATTAAAAAATTTGCCTCTAAGTTTATGGTAAAAAGGAGCATCCACTTACGGTACACAGAATAAAAAACTGTTTACTATCTTTCTAGTCAGCTTAACTGTCGACAGACATACATATATGTAAATGGCACAGGATGTTAATAATTATTTATTAATAACTCTTAGTATTACTTTAATTAAAACTGTCAGAAATAATTAGTTTAGAATTCGTGCAGTTACAAAAGTTTTACTAAAATTAGTACATTATAAACTGTACAAATTATTTATTCCTTAAAAATAAAACATTGCATCGTGAGATGATTTTTAAGTATATAAGAAGCTTAGGAGATTCTTGGATTAGTAGCTGTGCCGCATCGAGACAGGATCTAGGAGGGAGAGAGATTAATTATGGCGCCCCTTTGCTTGCTTCTACTTTATTTTTCTCTTACCACCGAGACGCCCAATGCCCTCTATGACTTGGCACCTATGTAGAGCGGCTGCTCCCTTGGCTCTATGGTATGGCCGGCACTAAGTTGAGTCTCAGTGATTCTCAATCAAATACTACGTTATTCAGGTATCTGTTCGAGCCTTGCAATTGACCCATTGTACATAAGTGATCGACATGTGGTTGGTCGGTTACTAATACTATCTAGCTACTTTTCTCATTTTCATATTTTTATTATTTTAATATTATAGTTTATTTTTAAGTTTATTGTACTGGTAGGTACTTCCTGTGTTAGTTGTGGTTGCCTATAACAGAATGAGCACAAGGCATATATTAATATAACATCTTTTATTGTGTAAGAATTGTGTATCATTTGTTGGCGATCCTTATAAATAAATAAATAAATAGCTTTGGCCACTAAGACAGTTAAAAATCAATCACAGATCTTGGAGGAAACTGACCAGTTAACGCATTACTTAAAACTGACGAATTATGAAAATGAAGAATTAAAGAAACTTGCGAATTGAGGAAACTTACGAAGACACTCGTCAGTTTCCTCAATTTGCCAGTTTCTTTCCCTAACCCATATAAAAGTTGAAGTTGTGTGGCAAAAGGCTTTCGATAGCCACTACACATAGCTGGCGTAATATGTGATTCACCTCTTTTATGCTATGTGCATATGAATGTGAATTTGTTTTTATAATGCACCTGAGTTCAATGGTAGTTATTAATCACTTGGCTTCTTTCCGGGGTCCTAGCTAAGAATTTATTGTTGACAACGATTTTGTCTGGATGACGAAGCTTTTTCACTGTGTCTGGTTGCCCGCTATTGCCGTCATAATAATCTAAGTGGATTAATATCCACTTTGATTAAAATGTCGGATAAGTACGGGTTAACGCAAGTACGCATTTACAAAGAAAGAGTGATATTGGAGTGTCAGTAAGTCGTCAGCGGTTTTACAAATACCTAACGGATTTTTGTCTTGCAGACGTTAATATCAAAATAACTTTCAAATTTGCAGTAAAACTATCCGATATTTTGTATCGATATTACGGAAAATCAATATTGGCGCTATTAATTTTATTAAGTCATTTCAATTGAAAAACTTAGTTCGGAACTGTATTTTTATCTAAGAAGTTTAAACTAGAATTATTAATGTTGAAGTGAGAATAAGTTCGTGATAAAACTTCAAGAGAGTAGCACGACTAACTTTTAGATTAATAACTAGAAAAATTATCTTTGAAACAATATTCTACAGATTTTCCCTGCACTCTCTTATCGATTAGGGCGAGTTTCTCTTTATTAGAAACATATGAGAGGACAAAAGAGGACATAAATTATTCGTCATGCTTACGTTTTTGTATGTAAAATATTGACAAACGAATATACGGCCTGTGTGATACCAATTAGCGGTTATTTATCCAGCTAGGTACTTGTGTTAAGAATGAAATTATCCTATTAATTTGTATAATTAGATATTATGTCTTTGTGACGTGGTTATTGGCATTTGTACCTTTGACATTCGGTAATCGTTAGAAATGATTACATACATACATAAATTCACGCCTGTTTCCCAGAGGGAAGGCAGAGACTACGGATTTCCATTTGCTACGATCCTGACACACTTCTCTGGCTTCATTCACTTTCATAGCATTCCTCATACACGCTCGCCGGTTTAAGGTGCTCTCATATAAGAAACGATTATAATACCAGACTATTACATCGATTGTGTGTCGTAGACCTTTATTAGGTTATTAATTTTAATGTGTGTATTTTAATTCTAATAATAAATGCGAATGTGAGTTTGTTGGTTTGTTACGATTTCCCGCCTTTACTTTTTACAAAAAAGTACACAGGGTACCTTTCATCCAGAAAACGTATTGTTCCGAAGCGTGCGAAGCTGCGGGAAAAAGGAAGTGAAAATAGTTCTTATTAGTAAATATTTGGTAGATTGCAGCGTAGACAGTGAAAAGTCTTTTAGTTTTTTAAAACGAGTAAAAATAAAAGAACCGTGCTTGTAGTAGAAAATTTGCAACGGAAATACCAGGACGTTATGAATCGCAAGCAGTACTTCCTTATTGTGGAAAACAGCTGATGCAAAGTGAATCGTAACTTAGACGAGAACAATACTAGCCCCCGTTCCACTACTCTAGACTTTAATATCGGAAGCGTTTAGACTGCACTTTTATATAACAGGCTTCCCAGTATTGCAATATTAAATGTGTTCTTTTTAAACTTGTTTCTAGACGAGCGGTTAACAAAGAGGTGTGAGTATTGAGGGTTGTGACGTTTAGTAGATATTCTCAATTCGAAAACGTTTTTTTTTTCAGTGGCTGCGTTGATCTTAATGTATGAGAGCGGTATTCACAACTGCTGCTCGTGCAGTCTAGAAGGTTGCTCCATTTCGTTTAGGTAACTTATCGAATGACACGATACGATTTATACGATTTCGAATTGTGAATGATATAACTTAACAGATCGGAAAGCCGAGATGTTTAAGTCATTTAACTTCACGAATCGATTCAATTATTCTCTGAGTTCATATTCATTGTATCAAGTTGATCTTCTATACAATGTTTTTCAATTAGAGGTATAGTAAATTCAAGGTGTAGTGTGATTGTGTGGCAGCGATAGCTTAGTTGGGAAACCTGCAATGTTTCGAACCGATGTCGCGCACCTCTGACTTTCGGAAGTTATGTGACATTTCGAAATTATGTGCGTATTGATTGACAATTATCGCCTGCTCCGTGCCTCGGAGAGTACGTTACGTCGTCGGTCCCGGCTGCCATGAACATCTATGGCAGTCGTTACTAGAAAGTCAGTGCCCTATAATAACCTGACACTGGTCTAGCTTTAGGGTATCGTTAGCCTTCGGGTTGCGAATGTCAGGTGGCAGCCGCTCCGTGTAAAAACTGATATCCAGTCAAATCCGGTTAGATCAGAAAAGCCGACCCCAAGTTACTTGGGAATAATAAAGGCTAGAGAGAAGAAGAAGTATGATTGTGTGTCATCATACCGAATCGATTGACAACTAAGTTGATGATGGTTCACGATTATATCGAGCAAATCTTCTTTATAATTATATAAGACCAGCTTCCGTTTGTTTATGTTCGCAAACCTCGAAAAGTAATAGATGGATTGACTTCAAATTTTAACACAAGGTTGCATTTCTACATAAGAGTGTTTGTATATACTTACCTAATATCCCAAAGTTCTTACGGAACGAAATGGACGAGAAAGGGTAAATAAAAATTTCAGGTTGAACCAAAGCGAACCGTGGTCAAGTTTAGCTAGATTATTTATAACATGTGATTTATGTCAAGAAACATTTATAGTCCCACTGCATCTTGTACATTTTCTAGTAGGCAACATTAGGCTTATTTACTTCTGTGACAGTATCGTAGGTGGCGGCATGTGGGTGTAATTCAAGCAGACTTGGATGCCAAATTATTTGATTTGCAAATTTTGTGAGGCTAAGTAGGCATGATGTTATACGTTAACTTGACAGTTAATACATTTGCTACCTGTATAATTAATTTTATTTTAAATACAAAAATCAACTTCTATACTATACCTATAAGTACCAACTTACACTAAAATGTAAAAAATAGTTTTAAAGTCGGTTTTAGTATTTTTTAATTAATTTTATATTCCTATTTTAGTAGGAAGTAAGGTTTTAATGTTTATTGATCCTTATTTATAAGGCCTACTAAACGCGCTGCTCAAATGACAGCGCCTTTTGGAAGAAAGTAGATCTGGGTATATATTTTGATGTTTATTAATTTTCTCAAAAAGCGCTAAATAACGTTCGATAACATTTATATGGGACTCTGAAACTGGACCTCTGAAGTATGAGTTACCAAATAAAAAAGAATAATCAAAATCGATTCATAATTGGCGGAATGATCGCGTAACATAAATACAAAAAAAAAATTTACAGACAGTCGAATTGAGAACTTCCTTCTTTTTTGCAGACGGTTAAAAAGTAGTAGTGGGACTACTTCGATGGCATAGTAGCAGTAGTAAAAGTATTGTGCATGAGGTCTCAGGTTCGATTCAGATTCGTTATTGAACTCTTTTTGTCTCATTCTTAACAGCAATACGGGGCGTTGAGCTGTGCGGGTATGGCAATAGTCTTCATAGCTGGCAAAATTTGGGTGTAATATACAACTGCGTACCTACCAGGATATATGTATGAGAACAGTCTATATGTTTTAGGTAAGTTGTACTTAATAATGTGTACAGTGACCTTTAAAATAGTGGTCATTGTAGAAATACGAGCATTTTTTTTCATAGTAACTTGCTTCTTATATTCAAACAATTTGTATTATTTACATATTAATTTAACTTAAAGTATTCCTGTGCCTTAAACAGCAAAGTGAAGATGAAGACAATGACATATACCTGTCACTATCGTGCCTTAAGTTTGGGCAGATGACCGTGAATGAGCGGGAAGCACGTACCTTTTTGTACGACTTACATATAGTATATTTATCAGAAAATAGATAAAGTACAATGTTATGTAACAGTATTGTGTGTTTTTATCAATATGCGTTTAGAATCGAAGCACGCATTAGAAGCTATGCACGTGTTTGCCAACTTTGCGAGAGAGTTGACACTGCTTTGACAGTGCAGAGGTCTACGCAAGGATATACCGCTGGGCTTTACTCTGACAGCACAATGTTTTCTCAGAAGTTTTAAATCCTTCTCCACACCGGAACACAAAACAAGGGAAAAGAGTCAAAGATTGATCTTATCAGCTATATATCTATCTATCCATGGGAACAACACGAACAATAAGGATTTCTAAAATATGACTGAAGATAAAGTACGGATTCGCATTGCCCACGATGCTTTTTTCTTTTCCATAAACCGTGGCTCATATGTAAAATCCAAGTTTGAAGTATTTATTGGACACGTCAAAATTAAAGAACAAGGTTAATAGGAAATAAATTAATATGTAAGTTCATTGAACAGTTCCGGTGGTGCAGTCTAGTATTATGCCCAATAAACCGCAATGGACTCGTCCTTGTTAGGTACGGGCATAAATCTATTGAAGGCGAAATGAGAGTGTAATACAAGTTTCCCTGTCCCGTTAGTGATGCATAGTTGTCAGACTATGTATACTTATTAAGACAAGTATTTACATAAATATATTAATATTTATATAATTCTGTATTTAAAAGCAACTAGTTAACGGAGTAGAGTAAATCTGACTGATATTCCGTATTTATTATGATTTATACGTTCCAGTTAGAAACGTATATACAAAATGCGTCTCTTTTTATATCTTTGCTTGCAGCGGAAATAATCGTCTAAACTTGCCGTAGTAGTCCGGGTAGGGTATAGAATCCGAGACCTCATAAAGAAGTCGCATACATTACTACTGTACCACCAGGGCATTATCTATTGCAATTTAGATTAATTATTGTTTGATGATTGTTTTTGCGTACAAGGTACAGATTAACGTCTCACGCAACCATACGGCACGCACCATGTTTCGATGTTATGTGCGTATTCGATAATTAACTACACTTAATAGAAACTAACCTGCTTATCTAATAGTTAAAATTAACTATAATTAAATTTAACCTGCATTTATAAGAGTTCTACATAATATTTTCGAAGATGATAACTTTGTTAACCCACACTGAGCATCAAAATTAAATTAAAATATGTTTATTTATTTAGGTGACGATGTAATACTTATGAACATTATAGTTACACTAAAGTATACATTTATCTATACCCCGTTCAGTAAAGTATCGATGTATACTAAAACTTATCGCACTGAGATGAGTTACAACTCATATTTGACTATACTCGATGTGTATTGGTTTCAATGGTTGACTCGCGCCTGCCAATGCGCCGAGTGTTATGGGTTCAATCCTCTTACCGATCAAAAAATTTACTTCTTCCGCTCAATCAATAATGCCTGTATCACGGGGTCTCTACAAAAATTCGAACAACAAACACAAAATACATTCAGCCTTGGTACAACCATTTGTGAATCACACAATATTATAATAATTCTTACTAATATTATAAACGTGAAAGTTTGTATGATGTATATGTTGATGTTTGTTACTCTTTCACGCAAAAACTACTGGACCGATTGTGATGAGACCTGAATTCACACATAGGCTTTTTATCCCGATATTCCCACAGGAATGGGACTTACGCGGGTGAAACCGCGGAGAAAAAATTAGTAATAAAATAAAAATAAGTTTATTTTCCACCAAACATAATATTACAATTTCGCATAACGTGACATTTCAAATCGTAGCAGCACTAGGTAGTAAAGTAAATATAACAAGTAACGTATTATGAGGGGTTGACAGGGGGACAGCCTAAACTAGGGAAACCCTGTATTTCAGGTCTCCTGGACACTAACCCGTGGCTTTGTGAGTGTTTGTTTTACTTCATAAGTTTTATGAAATCTATGCGAGCGTGTGTGTGTGTGATTGTATAAGTTTATGTGTGTGTATATATGTTTCATACCTGTTGTTATTATAATAATATTAATTTATTTCACTATAGATATAAAGGCTTCTGTGTTGTCATAGTTTCAATCCAGTAAATAATTTCTAACTTCTTAATCTCTTCTTTACATTGGCGTGTAGTTTTAGGATATATGTTTTACAAAGCGTTGAGTTTATTATAGAGATAATTTTTTAGAAAACATGGTTGTCGTCTGAAGAAAACAGTATGGTGTCTCACTACTATAAATAAGAAGATAACTCTGTTAGTATGCTACATTATCACGTTTAAATTGCTGAACAGGTATTGGTAAAACTTGGATTCTTTAATATGCTGCACACACACAACGTGTAAATGTTTTTGACAATTAATTAAATTGTTACATAAGTATGGTGCACTTTATATTGAGAATATTTATGACCTGGTCTTGGTTGGCAAAGCGGCGTTGAACTTTAAATCGCCCCGCCTTAAAAGGGTCTTTGTGCCTACTGTGTGACCTTACAGATATAACTGTTAAGATATCGATATTATAATTACTTTAAAATAATAATATGCGCATCGTGAACTTGTTCGCGATGTGGGAATAATTCTGTCGCAATCGTTGCCACCTTATACTTTACAAGACCCGAAAGTACGAATGAGAAGTATTTCGCACAAAGCTTGGAAGTATAAGAAATATATGTGAAACACACAAATTTTAAAACCTAAACCATTGCGCGATCTGCGCATTCATAGAAAAAGCGTTCTAGTATGTAGGTGCAAGTATCATCATCGAATACTAGCGTTATATAATTTGTATACCGCGATTTTTTTGTAGATGCATTCAATTTGGAAATGTGCTCGATGGACGGTTATATATTTGCTTTGCCTGCTTACTTATCGTCACAGATATATGTAAATAGATTTTGTTCTGTAAGTTTTACAATAAATATTTGCTATAGTCTTTACAATAAACATGTGTCATAAGAGAAGAAACCACCATGCCCCTCGGATTGCCTACCCATACAATTGCAATAAAAACTTTGACAATACCAAGCTCCTATAATGAAAGGTAACCACGTCATAGGATCCGAGCGTACTTCAACGTGCAGTATTCCACGTCGAAAACGAAATAAGCGTCTTTGTTGAGCGTGTTTCGTCTAAACGCAGTCCTCGTAAGACAGCTGTCCGACAACTGTCATATTTTATTAGAAAATTCGAAGAAATCCACGCAGACAAAAGTATGCTTAGTAAGTAAATAAAGAAACTAGCTATGATACTAATATAAAGCTGACATACTGACCCCAAGGTACTAAAACCCAACGTCATTCTGTAGTAAGTTATGCACCAGATTGTTACATAAAACTTTGCGGAAACAAGGCTTCTGTAACAGGGATTGCACCTCGAACTCGTCGGTGGCATTTTTGTTTATCGTGTAGTATCAACTGTGTAGTGTAACTCGTTATTCATGTCTTCATTCGTTATTAAATATCGGTTGTATTTCGTATATATTAGTAAAGTGGTACATATTATATGGTAGCAAGAATCTTATTTGTAACTAATATTATGATTGCGAACGTGTTTTTTTTGTTTTTGTTTTAACTACTCGACCGATCATCATGAAATTTCGCATACACGTTGTCAGGAGAACAAAAAAGGACATAGAGTACCTTTCATTCTGAAAAAAAGTATTAATCCCGAGCGAAGCTGTGGGCAAAAATAAGTTATTGGTTAATGTACTTGTATTGTGTTGTAGTTGTATGTAGTTGTATAGAAAAATACATTAATGTGATTGATACAGCAAATGTAGGTTTGCTAGTGATTTTCTTCGAAGTGTTCTTTATTCTTTATTGTACAACAATAAACAAATACCATAAAAGTATTATATAAATATATATTATGTACAAAGACGAGCTTACCCAATATAGGTTTCTTACCAGCAAACTTTTAAACATTTAAGTACATGCCCATTTAAGATTTCCAATAATGACCTTAAAAGTTAATTTAAACATTCGACTACGACGAATCAATAACATTAACAGCGCTTGTCAACATGTCATCAAATCGTGATTTGAGTATTCGACTACGATTCGAATATTGTTTGTGGTAAGAACGAATGAATAACATTCTAATGCAATCCTACAATATTTGTGTGTGTTTCCTAACAAGCGCGCATCGCTACCACGGTCTGATTATAAATAAAAAAGTGTACTGTGTACATAATCCCGGGATTTCGGAATATGAAAATTCGAGACCATTTGGAATGACAGAGTTTTACTTCCTGAAACAAAGTCAACACATTTCGGTACATTTATAGCCACTTCTTGGCAATCCTCGAAATACAGCTACGAATAAAAACCTGTATTTATTTCTTTGAATTTTTACCTTATTTTTGCGAAAGATTTCAGCAACTAAAAATAAAATCTTACACGTAAGGATACGTTGAAATAAGAACTTACGTTCGGTACCGAGAATTAAGTTTAGTAACTTTTTCGTTGAGAAACTTGATGAGTTTGTAATTTGGGATGCCTTTGAAGGCTATATTTCATACTGTGTTCCTATATCAAGGAATAGTAGACAGCATGCTATTTGCTTTTGACAAAGGATAGGTGAATTCCCTGCAATAGATAAAATATTATATATGTAAGTGTATCCTGCTGATGTTCTCAAGACCTTTATAAAAATATCAAATTGGACAGGTGTTGCAATGGTTTAAGTTAACTGCCTCATTGGCTCTATTCATGTTTCGGGGTTGAACGTAAGGGTCTATTAGACTGCAAGATGGTGTAGTAGTTCTAGTGGCTGCCTCGCTGCTAACTCTGCCCCAAGTGTTGCGGAATCGAACCCCACAAAAAAAATCCCACTTATTATTCTTCGCAGACTGGTTGTTCTTTCTATTCTTATTTAAATGTTTGTAAACGACGCGACGTAGGAACTCTTCTTAGCGCGAGAGATGTCTTTTTAAAAAGAGAAATTTGAAGGTGCCGTTGAATGTGATGATACCATATTCTTGAGAGATGATCGATCGAGCAGTTAAGGCGTAATAGCGTAACAAGCAGACTCACATTCACATTATTTAGGATAGAAATGTAGTTATTGCTCAATTTAACCAGTGCATTAAGATAAGTGATGATACACTGCTGTTAATATATTCGAGCTCAGGATATTATTATTTTAGTTTACGACCTAAAATCGATCGAGAATCCATTGTGTATAAAATCTTATGTATTTGAAATGTGAATGATGTAAGCGAAGGTGTGAATGCGAGCCTCTTTGCAACTGATTATCACTTGCCACGTACAAACCGTTTTACGACTTTCGTAGTAAATAAGGTGTCACATTTTGGATGTTTAAACTGATGACATCAAAACGACAAATACACAATATGTACATATGATGATATTCTTTTTTACTAAAAAGTTCAACGTCATTATTCCTTGTAGGTAGGTAGAGATTCTTAGTACGAGGTGTACTTCCGTACTAGGAATAATGCCGTATATCTCCTGTATCGTAGGGGTCTTTGCAAACATTCATACAACGTACGCAAAGAACAGCTAAACTCGAGACAGCCATTTGTTGATCATACTTTTTTTATCTCATGTATTTAATTAATAGATGGTATAATTGTAAAGTATACAATTCTACTATCCATTCATTTTGTAAGTGTGAAAAATAGTACAAATATACATACCTACCTTCGTAGATATTTACATATATTTACATTCGTATGTTAAGATGTATATTACCTAACTAGCTGACCCGCGCAACGTCGTCTGCTTCATATAAGAGAATTTTCCCCGGTTTTGCAAAAAAATTTCATTGCTGCTCCGCTCCTATTGGTCGTAGCGTGATGTTATATAGCCTTAGCCTATAGCCTCTCAATAAATGGGCTATCTAACACAAAAATAATTTTGCAAATCGAACAAGTAGTACCTGAGATTAGCGCGTTCAACCAAACAAACAAACAATGCCTGAAGTGTGTAAGAGATTTGGTTTGGTTGTTTCTTTGTTACGCGTTCACGCTTTAACTACTCAACCGATCATCATGAACTTTCGCAAACACATTGTCAGGGGTACAGAAAAGAATATAGGGTAGCTTTCATCCAGAACAAAGTATTGTTCCCGAGGAAGCAAAGCTGCGGGCAAAAGCTAGTTTTTAACTAGGTTCCTGTCAACATTATTTATGATACGATCTTGCATGTTACGATGACTAGTTGTCAAAAATGACGGTAACATACCAAATACATATATGAAAATTACATATACAAACATAAGAAAGTATGTTCGTGAGTAAGCTTTACGAACACTTAGCTATCGGCTTAGCAGGTCAGCGTGATGTCAAGGTTTTTATGCGAGATGTTGAATACGTAATAATTAAAACTTACATAAGACCTTTTTGTTAGTATTGCGTCTAGTGGTGTAACTGCAAACCTAACTAATATTATAAATGCGAATGTTAGTTTGTTTGTTACGCTTTCACGCCTTAACTACTTGACCGATCATCATGGAATTTAGCATACGCGTTGTCAGGGAAACAGAAAAGGAGATAAGGTACTTTTCATCCAGGCAGAAGTAGTATTTTTTATAAAAGATAATGAACCCGTTTAACTGTCTAACCCGTCAAATTCCGCACTTGGGATAATTTTTCTATTGCCGGGGACTTTACAAACATTCAAACAACGGACACAAAGAACATTCAGACTCAAAACAACCATTTGTGGATCGCACAAAGTTTTGTCCCGTTTTGGATTCGAACCCACAACACTCGACGTACTGGCAGTAGCGAGGCGACCACTTAAACCCCATCAGAAAAGGCATCCCAAACTTTACGTTGTTATTATTACTGAAATAAATAAAAAAAAAAAGCATCCATTTATTAATAAATATGTGTGTGTCCACGGAAGCCTGTATTTATGACGTCATAAAACTTACTGCTTCCGTTGCTCCATAAACTTGAAAGTTGTTATTAATATCGGTTTTACGTAACAGAGCATCTTAGGATCATCACGGCTGTTTATCATCGTAGAATGAGAAGTGTCATACACACTTGTCAGTTATGTTTAAGTCCTATTTAGTTGGGGATGTATCTAGTGTTATCTTAAAGGCTTTATTGCAGCCTGTTTGTTGCTTTTTTAATTAACATTTAAAAAACGCTTCCATCAATGATATTTTTTTAAAATTAGTGTGATCTCATGTAATAGAAGAAAATTCTTCACCTGGATATCGGCAGAGGGATGTGCCGGACTATTATCGGCTAAACAATTGGTTTAGCCGATAATAGTGTGCCTATTTTTGCCAATGGCTGGGGGGTAGAGTGCCGATCCCCGGCACCAACGGGGACCTGGGATTCAATCTAGATATTTCATACTTACGGCTCTATGAAACTAAATAAGTGCAAAATTTTAAAGTCCCTATAATATAAATAGACTTGTGCGTTAAATTTGTCAGTTAAAGTTTGTATTCAAATAGGTATATAATAAGATTTTGCTGGTCGAAGTTATAAAAAGGTTAAGAAAGCAAACATCAAACCACGGGCACGCAGAACATCCAGACACAAATTACTTTCCCGCATGAGTTCTGTACCCATAACACATGTATGTCACAATGGCAGTGGCGAGACGACCTGTTTAACCGTCATCCGTGAAGTCAATTTATTTTGTAAGCTTTGTAAATCGCTTTGGCGTCCAGCATAGCTTCCTCTGTAACTACAAACGTCAATCCTCCCTAGCTTTAGGGTGTTAGATGCTTCACTACTCCTCAATTAATTGAGCGGATCTCGATTAAGGCCCAGGGCTACCTAGAGTTTACACGATTAAATGCCCTGTCTATACTCAAAGGCAAATGCTTTGTACAGATACCCCGGTTATATGGTATTTGCTGTTGTTATTAAAACATTAATGTCATATTCTATAGAGTAACACAGAGACGAATTTTATTATTTTGGGATTTATTTGATTGCCCAGCACAGTTGGTGTACCAGTAGGCTTAGCCAAGTATTGTATCTATTATATTTCTACAATCGATAACGTTATAGCATAAGCAATTTTAGACAACATTTGTAAATACTTCATCAGCCCAAATTATTTCATCTCTATAATATTATTAAGTTATTATTGTTATTATCTTTAGTTTTTTATAGTCAGTAGTATATGGCATAGTGGCTGCAGCACCTTGTTAATCTGAGTTGTAAAATACTGAAATTATATTTAATTGGCGATTTTAAAGAGTGGCCGTGAGTTTCTTGCAGGTTTCTTGTTATAGGCGCATCCCTTTGCCTGAACCTAGCAACTAACTTAAATGTAGCTTCAGTAACTTAGTAAACTCACTAACCTATATATTTTAACGTTCATAAGTGTTACTTTGTGACCTAAATTAATAATTTTTTTTTTATTTTGATTTATTGTAGGCTCATATCCCACGTGAAATTATTTGAATGATCTATGAATTATTTATTGTTTTAAGTTTGGGCGTAGCTACTTTGTGTCCGTTAATTGTATAATTGTATAGCCTCTCTCGCCCGTGACACAAAGTTAAAGACTGCACTGATGGTCTAGTGGTCGACTAGCCACTACAACTACACCAAGTATTGTGGGTTCGAGTCCCGTACGGGATAAATATTTGTGTTATCCACAAATAGCTGTTCTGAGTCTGGGTGTTTTTAAATGTCCGTTGTTCGAATGTTTGGAACGTCTACCGCGAAACACGATTTAATACAAAAGAGGATTTTTTTTTAAAGAAATAACCTTGCAATGACGTAAAAGAAGTATATATAAATGAAACAGTTGCAAAAGAAAGATCTAACCGAACGTTCCTTGTCCTGTAGGCTGATGTAGAAACTAATTAGAGTTCAGTGCTGACATTCGATTCGTTTAATGAAATGAAATATAATTTCCAATCAGGAATGTTGTAGTCTTTGGTTGTATAGATAATCATTCAATTAATATCGACTCAATAAATATATAAATTGATTCTTATAACTAAATGTTTCAGATAGCTCGAAAAGACATCGACAAGGCGAGATGAAAGTCGTGTGGAATCGTTCGATTAGTTATCTGGACGTTCCGAATCGGCCTATAGATTAGAAATATTCTTGTGAAAGGCCAGATTAAGGGTAATATAAGCCGACAAACATGCATGAATGATATGATAAGAATACATAGAGCAAAATAAGGGTTTCTGAAATCTTGCATATAGAATTGTGTTTATGCCGTTGGGAATCAAGGCAGTAAGAGAATGCTGTGTGTGCATGTATCAGTGATATTTAGTATGCCTCTTTTTCTATCTTGAGTGAATACTTAATGTGGGTTAAAGAGAGAGTAGAATTTATAAAAAAAATTGTCATACTTTATTTTTCCTACATATACAAAGAAGTTTTACTTCAAAAAAGTAAAGTCATTGGTTCTGTGCCTGATCTCTCTCAAGTGTCAGGTTGCTGTCCCATCGGACTATGAGAATTAGGAAATAGAGAGGACCAATACGACCTACAAACGTTCAAGAAAAGAGCGTACTCCTTTTTAAAAGGCCGGCAACGCATTTGTAATTCCTCTGGTGTTGCGGGTGTCCATGGGCGGCGGTAATCGCTTACCATCAGGCGCTCCGTCAGCTCGTTTGCCACTAACCACATTAAAAAAAAAAAACTTGTGCCCTATAATATCGCCTGCGCAGTCGGACGGCTGTGTCCAAAATTCTCTTTTAAGGACCTTACATACATATATAAATTTACCTTGATAGAGAAGCTTTACAATCTTATGAATAAGAATTATGAATAAATAGGTAATTTAATTAAGCAGCCTCATTACGGCTATTGCAAACGGATAAGGGACGACAGCGAAGACTATTGTAATATTAAATTTATACCGGTTGTAGGATTAATTAAAAGTTTGCCTTTGAGGGGATATCTAACAGTACACATTCCTTTGTGAGCTAATTATTATAATAAATTATATTATACTTATAGATATTGTTAAGCGGATTACGTTTACTTGTAAGTATTATCTGAAACTTTAGAAGGTTTCGTATTTTATTGTTAAGATGGGGCTAAAATATACTGTCGTTATTTCTTTGCCTTTACGTAGGTATTTCTGGCACTGATCAATTAATATATCGGTAGAGAATTTACAAACATTCAGATAATAAACACAAAGCTTACCAAGACTCAGAACAACCAATTGTGGATAATAAAAGTTAAGTTAGCGGGATCAAACCGCACTACTTGTTACGGTGTAGTGTCAAGGTTAGTCACCTTCGTGTTACACCGTACGTAAAACTTACATCGTATTTAAATTGTTACACTATCAATACAGTCAGGAAAGTTGAAAGTTTATAGATTCTAGATAGTCCGAAAATAGCATGTGCCAATAGCTTCTAGCTTGAAAGAATAATAATAATAATAAATTTATTGACACCAAAGAAAGTACAAGGTTGTATACATCATAGTACATAGTTATATGTACCAGCCCGTTTGTTATTATGCATACAATTTATTTAGATTCATGTCCCACGCGCTAGGAAAGTCCTGTGTTGCGGAGGCCATCCATCCGTCTTTCATAGTGATTACAATTTTGATTATGCGTACTGTATTACAATAGTAATAATAGTGTGCGTGTGTGTTGTGTGTGAATTTGTGGGTTGTGTTTGTATGTGTGTGCATGTGTGTGTGTGTGTGTGTGCGTGTGTGTTTGTGTGTCTGTATATGTTCAGTCTATTTAAATGGTGGTTTTATCAAATCCTCTGTTTGCTCATAATTTAATGTAAATAAGTATTCTATCGATAATACATGTAATAAAAAAGCTTTTAATTCCAGGAGTTTAAATACACGATGCAAGGCTAAATACGCAAGGTACTCGTGAACGTAACATGTGCGGATTGGTTTTTATTTTTATATTATTCTGAAATACTTGCTTGCATGGCTCGCGGCAGTCATTTACAGTGTTATGGTCATGTATAGAACCTGCGCAAGATAGTAGTTGGTAGTTAGTTATAGCATAGTTGTTAGTTATAGTATACTTGCGAATGTTACCAGCATCTTGTACAAGGGCCATAACGCAAATGTAAAGTTTATCTGTCTACACCTTATCCAATTTAAATTACAAGATATATAGCGGTTACGTTTCTAAGAACATTCCTAAAAGAAAATCAAGATTATAGCTAGGTGTATGTCATAACTATTTATGTCTAGAAAATATATACGATCAAAAAAGCTATCTAGCTCTTTCATTAATCATATTTGATCAGAATAAAAATGTACTCTTTAAAAAGACAGACAGTCAAAGGCTTTGATTATGTTCAATGATTAAATAACGGGATGAATTGAGACTTCTTTATTAGCGTTGCTTTAGTGAGGATGTACTTTAATTTAGCGTCTTATATTCGCTCCCCCCTAGGACGATCGATGTGTTTCTATATCACATTAAAATCTTCTTCTTCCTAGCCTTTATTATTCCCAAGTCACTTGGGGTCGGCTTTTCTAGTCTAACCGGATTTGACTGGATATCAGATTTTACACGAAGTATCTGCCATCTGACCTCCGCAACCCGAAGGCTAACGATACCTTAAAGCTAGACCAGTGTCAGGATATTATAGGGCACTGACCCCTTCCAAGTAACGACTGCCATAGATGTTAATGGCAGCCGGGACCGACAGCTTAACGTGCTCTCCGAGGCACGGAGCAAGCGATAATTGTCAATCAATACCCACATAATTTTGAAAACTCATACTATATAATCAACTGCGCGACATGGGTTCGAACCCGAGACCCTCTGCATTTTAATGTAATGTAAACCTAATCTTATTTAAATGAATGATCTAGGGTTAGGATTAGAATCCACTATTTACACACATTGACAGACTGTTGTTCCAGGGCAAGTGATGTGATCATTAAGAGCATAATATGATCACATTACTATATACGTATATGTACCTGTCGCTTTGTAATCCAAATGTTACGTACGAAAGTGGCAAATTAGCCAGCTGAGCCAACAAAAATAAAACAAATTCTAACAATGAATAAAATATATTATACTTTACAAGTAAGTGTTACGTATAAAACAGGTTTTTAATACATACAAATTGGTAAGCGTAAAAAATATGCATTAGAAAATTTAATATTATTATAAATATTTAACACTGTTTCCGATCCGGAAAGACCACTATCACCGTTTCTCACGTAATACTACACATCTGTAAGCAATGTTGTCGTACATAGTACTGTTTGTTTACATTCGTGAGTTTGCTATCGAGTTTTTGCCTGCATAGAAAGTGCGATATCATCTTATCACGTTATGTAATAGATACTCGATTATTGAACCGATAGTAGGGTTAATAAGGATGTAATAACAAAATAACAAACAACGAAATGAAAGACGTGGGCGACATGTCTCTACTAATTTCAAGTCAATAATTTATATTTAAACCATATTAGGTTTACGCAAAAAGAAAGCTGGCGATTTGACAAGTAAGTTGTAAATATTTGGCACACATCCAAAACGATTTCTACAAAAACTGATTGTTACGAACTTCTTAAACTGTACAGTGTTCCTTAAGTCTCACTTGTTATAGTCTAGAAACTGAGTTAAGCGACCGTGATGTTTCATTGTCCGTTTATCAAACGGAAAAATAAATGTTTCGTGAAGAGCTGTGAAATTGTTATAGCTTTCAAAAATGCAAACGGAAAGTTGTTAAAATTTGAATCGCCTTTTTTGTTGTTTTGTATTTGAATATCTGACACTGGCAGGTTATGTATTAAAAATAAAAAAGTTCATCGTTTGACAGCAAAAATGGCAGGCGAAATAGAAAAACAAGAAATAAAATCTTTTACAATTATTGTTTTAAAAATAAGTTATAAAAAATATGAATGTAAATTGACTCTAGGCTGTATTATGGGAAGGGAAAGGCTTTGCACATATTGATATGAAATAATGAGTGATATGCACAAAGCTGTCTCAAGTTTTTTGTCATAGTTGACTTGAGAAATATTGGTACGAATCATTGTAGGAATGCTTTCATTAATTAATAGGAGCGTTTCTGAATAAACGAATTAATGTATGGGTAAATGATTTATTAGACAAAGAGCTTGGACGAAAATCATAAAGATAAGATAATATTTACTTACGTAGTGTGCTTAAAAGGCTCTAGTTGAGCCCATGCTGAGGCCAGGATGAGCTGAGCTTGCAAACGACTCACGGAGTTTAAAAGACTTTAAGTATTGTATTAACTTTCAATAATGTCCTTGGTAGACTGGTTTTTCCTTGGTGTATGTGTGTGATTTTGTGATTGCCAGATTGGGGGCAAAATGTTATTTGGTATTTCTGTTTGAAAACCACAGTAGTAGTTCGGAGTCAAGCAATATGTTCAATAGACGGCAATAGGATTGCTCCCTATAACGCAAGACCGTAACAGACGAAAAAATGTGAGTGTAATTATCATCTCCTACTTAATAGAGCTGAGAGATAATATTTTAAAAAATTAAGCATTTTGAACTGTAATATCTGCCTGTTATTTACGATTATAAACCGCTCAAACTCCGCTGAAGCCGATCGGCGTCCGATTGGGTCTTCAGATTTGTACACGTCAAACCGCGGTGACGCGATAGGACGTCGAGCACACTCGATTGTGCATTGGTTACGTTAGCGCAAATAAGTAATGCTAACGTAAACAATACACAATCGAGTGTGCTCGACGCCCTATCGCGTCACCGGGGTTTGACAGTACAAATCTGAAGTTGCCAATCGGCGTCAGCGGGGATTGAGGGGTAAATGGAAGTTTGAATGATTATAATAACCATTCTATTTATTAAAAAACAACTGCCGCACTGGGAATAATTTCTATTTCGTGAGGAAAAGTTCCACAAACATTCAAACTTTAGACACAAAGAACACCTAGTCTCGGAATATCTATTTGTGTAACTATTTGTGTATTTATGGCTCACACAAGTTTCTGTCCCGTATGGGAATTGTACCCACAATACTCAGCGCAGTGGCAGGGGCAAGGAAACTACATAAAGCACGATGCCATCTTAGCAATCAAATTTATTTGCTCTTAGGTTTCATACATTCTTATAGGTCTTACAATAATGAAAAGCCATCAGTTAGCCAATAAAATAACATGGCAGGTTAACCGCATTAGCAAAACAAAAAAAATTGTTTGGTAAAAAATATAATATGCAAATATTGTTATTTATCATAGCATCTTATTTCATTCACAAAGTTTTATTTGCATTTTAAAATTGGCTCGGGTCAATGGTAGTACGGTTGCGTTGACACCGTTTGATGTTACTTGCAACGCGAACTTGCGTAACATTAGGCTCAAAGAGCTTACTCGGAATAGAATATTGTTGGAACAAAAATAAACATGTATCTAAGATTTTATTCAAATATATTGCAAAAGCTTTGCAGTGGGTTTGCACAAGAGTTTTAAAGTAATGACATGAACATCGCACTGTAAATTTAATTTGTTTTTATTCTTAAATAGATATAGGTACATATTCTAACACACTGTTAATGTAAAATTGCATAAATATACATAATATATCATAATTACATATGTATAGAATACAAAATTCAAAATCTCTACGATTAAAATAAAATTCGTTTTACGCATAAACATAACTTTAAGTATTTATTAAAGATCGTCTCCTAACTTACATTTACGACCTGGGTACTAAAATCAATCAAAACAAAGACATCAGACAGACAATCATTATTCGCTTATAATTATTAAGTATACGCTTTTTGAATTTACTACCACAAAATAATTGTATTAAAGTTGTAAGTAAATTCAAAAAGCATTCCATTAGTCTATGATGTTTGCCTATTCGTTACTCTTATCACACGTTAAATCGGTTTAGATTAAACTTGGCATGCAGATATATCAAGTCTTAGAGTAATACAAGATACTTTAATTCTGTGCCCAGTGGGACTTATGCGGGCATCCGCGAACAGAAACAATTTATCAATATAACTTTGAGTAAATCTATTCAATAATTACATACACACATATAGGTATCTATAGTAGATGCTACAACTAATAAATACCCCACGTATAACTAAGATTACATCTTGCAATTATAAACTTAAAGATTACTTACAAAGATTGCCATCAAATTAGGTAGACCTTTTGATGTTATTTATTCGCATTATAAACTATTAAAAGGGGCACCTTGTCCTCAATCATAAACGTTACTTTTTGGCGAACGGCGAAGGAAAGTGGCTAGCCTTTAATCGAGTTATGATCCCAGTAATACGTATGATACTCCTTGACCGTCTTAAATACTGATGTTACCTTGACGAATTCAATATGTACGTACTTTTATTAATCCAGGAGTTACCTGTTTTACAAATAACATGTTTTAGGTACTTTAAAATTGAGAGGTGTATCGGTCAGTGTCATTCAAGAGTGGTTAATCTGGTTAAATTGTATCCACTTTTATTTCACAGTGAAATAAAACTGCCTTTTTTATGTTGCCGGAGAAATAAACAGAATTGTAACCTTAATTTGACAACTAGGTTCAAATCTCCGTAATTTAAACGTTGCCTTTTTATTTGGAAAGCTAATACGGATTGGCATTCCTAAATCTATCACCACCTGCGAATGCCACTGCTAATGAAATAAAACCTTGAATAATTTAAGAGATACGGCTTCCTCTGTTAAACAAAACATTGCTTTTTACGGCAGTAACAAGTAGCAGAAAAATAACTACTACCATCCACATTTTGCTACCAGTATTTTTAATCCCACGTAATAAGTTACAAACTTAATGCCTATAGAGCATTTCAAGTCCTCACAGCCACTGACAATTGCCTAATTTGCAAAGCCATACTTGATCAACCCTTAATAAAATCCAGGACCTTATTATCGGCAGCAAACTAATGCCACGGGACCAAGGAGGCAAATGTTAAACATAGTAAGCTATAGTGGAAGGATTTTCATGCCATTGCTGTGTGTATAAATAAAAAAAATCGTAAAAAATTAAGAGTAGATTAATTATAAAATTACACTGTTCTTGATTTTAAAATGAAAATACTGGCCGTACTATCCATTAGGCTTCAACCACAATTACGGCAAGAAAAACAATTCAGCAAGACGACCCGGGCATCATAAAAAACATAAACTTTTACATCGGCAATGTAAGGATTAAGTTACGTAAACGAAAGAGGATGACGCCGACTGACATAAAAACTTTTTAAAGCAATAAAATATAGTTGCGTAAGAATGTTTTTTCGTAACTTTTGAACTCAAAGGCGAAGGAAACCTTTTTGATGAAATTGTATCAACTGTATTTTGGTATCAACACGTGTAAGAAAGAATATTTGGATAGTATTTTGCTCTTCTTGTGGTTAACCAATTTAGCGACCGAGTTTTCAAGTCGCTTGATCAACTCTGATTTGGTTCAACAGCCTAACATATTTCAAGACAATATAATATAATATGTATCCATTTGTTTATCCAGTACTCGTATCAAATCTGAAAATCTGTCGCACATCTTTTCATCAAAAATACCTGATTGAACTTTACACAATGTATTCTGTGTAACAAAACAATTTGCTGCGGACTTTCCATCGCTATTCCAGTATCGATTCTGAGAAAACGATAAACTTTTTGCTGATACCGAGTCTAGGCATTAGCGGCACTAGGCTGTACGTGTAATAATCTAAACTAGAATTGTAAGTTAGGTCTGCAGATATCTGCTACTGATAAAAAAGTTTTATTTTTTAAGAAAACGTTGATGTCTCTTTTTTGCATACATTTTTACTGAAATTGTCTGTAAATAATGAGAAAATAGACTTAAATTGTCGCAGACATTTTTGTAGTCAGTTATAGTGTTCAAATAAAACGTGAAGGTACTGAAATTATTTTTATTTAGCCACGCAAATGTTCTTCAGGGAGTAAATTCTTGCCTAGACATTTCAACACCTATTGTGGCGCTTGTCTCGAAATTTGCATTTCATTGCTGTCGTCTTAGGTTTTCAAAATGGCGATAGCTTTGAATTAAAGTATCTAACCAACCTTATTTAGATAAAAAAATTAAATGTTTTATATTTGAAATAGGATTTGTTCTGTTTTGACGCGTGACATTATGTATCAAGAAAATATTAGTTTAGTTTGTTTGCTGAACTTTAAAAATAAAAAAATAAAAATAGAAAGTTTACTCGCTCGCAAGAAAATAAAATCAAAATAAAGTCGTAAAAGAAAATTAATTCGGATGCCTCATTTATCCAGTATTGTTACTGTGTTTGTTATGCGTAATTAAATGATATTCGACGACCAATCTGATTACCAGGTCAAGTAAAGTATTGATAATATTTTAAATGCTAGAATATTAGTTTAGTTTGTTTGCTGAACTTTAAAAATAAAAAATAAAAATAGAAAGTTTACTCGCTCGCAAGATAATAAAATCAAAATAAAGTCGTAAAAGAAAATTAATTTTGATGCCTCGTTTATCCAGTATTGTTACTGTGTTTGTTATGCGTAGTTAAATGATACGACCAATTTGATTACCAGGTCAAGCAAAGTATTGATAATATTTTAAATAAGGAAGTTTTTAGTGGCAATGAGCCCACAACTTTAGTTACTGTTTAAATTTTTGGGATTAATAAAACTAGTGATAGGTACGTGGATGTAATCCACGTTAGCTGTACCGTTCGTTAAAAACACCCTTGTGCAATTCAGGGTTAACACAAGTTCGGCTCGGCATATACAGTTTGGCTTTTTTAAAACGGACCCATAGAAACAGCTATCTGTCCGGTTTTTATTCCATCAGTCTGATTGGCTGAATCTATTTATTCGGCAACCATTTGGACTTTTTATTTTTGAGCAAACATGGTTTCGCTCGTTTCGTTTATGCTCTTGCTTTATTTGGTACTTTTCAGCCAGCATTATTATCGAACGTTCATAAATTATAAGCCAGTTTCAATATACAAAAAACTTAGAGTTTTAGCTACGGACTGTTAATTTTTAAACATATTCTATTAAAAAGATGCCAACTTTTAACTGGCCGTAGCTAAAACGATTCAATGTCGACTAGCCTTCTTAATACGTGTCTTAGGGTGACCATTTTATTAAATATTAATAATTCTTCTTTTACTGATCATCTTTCTTTCTTTTATATTGGCGCCATGAATTGTAGTAAACATCAAGTATAGACGCCGCCATACGTATTAATGGCCATAAATGATAAATTGTATCGTAACACTATAATATTTTTATTGCAGACAGATTCTATAGCTATTGGATTCTATTCGATAAAATCTAGACAGTACCTAATTATTATGTACTCGTTTTTCCTCGCCGTTTCACCCGCGTAAGTTCCGTTCCGTGGGAATATCGGAATAAAAAGTAGCCTATGTGTGAATCCAGGTTTCCAGCTATCTGCATACTAAGTTTCATCGCAATAGGTTCAGTAGTTTTTGCGTGAAAGAGTAACAAACATCCATACATCCATACAAACTTTCGCGTTTATAATATTAAGTAAGTATAGTAAGGATTGAGTTAAATAAGACATGTAGGTACCTACTTATATACTAAAGAAAGTATTTATTTTTGTTTCGAGTAGCGACTAATCTAGGCCCAAGAGCTGCTTGAATGGCTGGATAAGTCTCCAGATAAGTACCACCAGAACCAGTTATCTGCCCTGAATTTTATACTAGTTGCTGCTTTTATCTTCGCTAACAAATGTTGGTGAAGATAAAAGCACCAAAAAAAAAATAATAAAAAACGTAAGCACCAAATGGTCTAGCTTCGCCTTAATATAAATATTATATAATATAATAAAAACAATGTATTTTAATATGACATGCATTTTTCTAATCATTATGTCATATTTTAACCAAGAAGTCGCAAACTTACAAGTATAATAATAACAATTGGTAATCTTACATAAGTACCGGGCGACGCGACGCCGACATTCGAAACCATTCCGTAACATCACCCGGATTTCAGAACGTTACTACTTTTATTTTAGACTCTCGTTGCAACTTATCTTCGACACCTTGTTAATCCTGGAAATCCATAGGCAAAATAACTATTGATCTATGCCTAAACGCTCTCGCTTATGTCTATGGATTATCAAGGTAGTCAACAAAAAGATATTCAATCTTATATAAAAGTTGTTATTGTCACTACACTCAGTCACATTCGCATTTCACGCATTAAGTAATCTACACACACATGTTTATTATCGTAAGACTTTTTATCACAGCATTGGTGAGTTGGGAGTGTATAAGAAGTTAATCTTTTTGTAAAAAAAATTCCTGATGACAATAGACAAGTTATTTGAAAGTAACTACTACGATTATAATTTAAAATATTTCGTATTTGAAATACAGACGTAGGTATAGGAAAACTAAGCATACAAAATATAAAAAATAAAATAGGTAGGTACTAATAAAAATCTTAACCAACTTATTTCTAAAAATAAAAATCAGAAATAAAATACTTGAGCAGGTACATGAACTTTCATAAAAACGGCGACAAGGAAATCCCAATGCCAACTACAGTCTGAAACTTGGGTGTTGCGAAACATTTACATAATGCGACCAGTAGACCGTCAAGTTAATCATTTACCAATAACCCACCGAAACTATCGGTTCGTATCGAAATCATCTCGGAGTGGAGCAAAAACCATCACAAACAGACACTTACTTTCACTAACTCACTATTATATTTTTTTGCAGGCAAAGCCGAGGAAGTGAGAACATTCGGTGCATTCGATTCAGACAGTGCTGTGAATAGTGAATGACCGCTGATTTTGTGAATTTTGTGATATAGTGAGTGTAAATATTGTTACGTTGACATACAATTGAAAAGATGGTGAGTTCTTTACTAAGTACTTTTTTATGATTAGGCTGAATGATAGATTGCCTTTAGACATTAGAAAAATAAGGAATGACTAATTATAAATCCAAAATACTACATAATTATAAAGTGCTCTAGAGTAAAAATACTTATTTTATCAATGTTCCAATCATAGGCTTTCAATATCTAAATTACCTGCCAGTCGATAAGGCTGAATAAAATGTTGTCTATGTTTATACGCAAAATAAATGATCATCACGTTTTTAAAACTTAAGTTGTGTAGTCTTTTAAATATGGCGCGTTTTGTATTTGTTCCACAACTTTGTTCATTCCCGTCTTTATTTTCTTCTTATATATATGACGATATAACAAACGAATTTAAAGTATAAATAATCTACTAACTGTTATTAAATCTGCCGCCATTTTACCTTCACGAGCTAAGAAGTTTAGCAAATAAGTTTTTAATCTAACGCTCCTATTTATTTAAGTTACCCAACTTGACATTATGTTACTTACAAAATTGAAACTGTAGACTTGTAGAATATTATAACGGAATTACTTGTTAAATTACTTCAAGTTTTAAATAAAATTTGGTGTTTAAGTTCTCGAGGTAATTAATAAAACTAAGTCTGCTTTATAATTTCTAACGGTTTGTTTTGAGGTAGAATAGTACTTATAAAATAATTCTGTCTAAACGGAGTGTTTTAATTGAGCATTTTATTTAAAGCGGTTCTTGATTGAAATTTGTCTATTAGGCTTTATTCGCGAAAGGGTAGGCAGAGGTTATATTACTCTCATATTACTCAAGCTTTGCGTACTGATCTCAAGTAAAGTGGGCGAGAGTCTTAACCTATTGGTACCCTTACCTATAGAAAATCCTATAGTTGTCGGACAGGGAAATGGATGATCGATAGTAAATGTCAGTGCGTATTTACGACGCTGGTCATCCGAGGTAGTGTAATCATAAATACAGTAAACTGTAAAATAATTAAAAAATAACAAATTGTAATTAATGTAACATTATGAATAAAAAAACAGTCGAATTGAGAACTTCCTCCTTTTTTGAAGTCGGTTAAAAGAGATAACTCTGATAGTTTGTTGATATTGTAAAAAGCATCCAGTCGTAGGTTTATACGTTTTATTATAGACATTTTAATATATTATTATACATTTAAATTAAAATAAAGTCTTTTTAAAATTATAATATGAGGAATTATATTGCTACCCTTGTTCCTTAATCATTATGGCTGAATAATGCCACATATAAAACACAGTAAAAAACAGAAAAATATTAAATAATTTATATTACGTTCTTTATATAAACAAAAAGTTAAATTTTGTTACTTTACAAACATAAGTGATTATATATTAGCCGCAAACGATATATTTGTACGCTGATAGTAGAATCTAGATTATTAAGTACATTGCAATATTTCTACACAAACAAAATATTACAAATATAGGCTCAATACTTAACACTGACCTTAGTCCTTGTCCTTACATAAAAAAAACAATAACAAGCTTCCTCGTCATAAACCCATTTGGCGCCAAAATGGCTCATTATTCTATTATTTATTGTGTTCACAATGGGTGCTTAGAATGTATTTGTATATAATTTTATATAGTCGGAAGACATAAGGATAAAAAATAAGGTACCGTTTTGATTGCAAATTGGTTTAATTAATTATTAAAGGCCCTGTTATTATACAGAAGTCAGAATAACTCTTTAATTTGTCAAGTGGAAATCTTATTTTTGAGCGGCGGGCGTTACTTCCTATACACCTAGTATGGAGTAAAATAAATGTTGGTATGAGTAAATTTAAACCACTTTTAATGAAACCTTATTATTATATTATGTCGTGATGTTTTGTTATCCAATTTATTTAAAAGCGAAAATAACTGTATCTATTGTTACGTTTTTGCGACTTAGCAACTGAGAAGCTATTTTGAGAAAAATATTTAGTGTCAACTAAAGAATTTTCCTCAATCTCGCTTCAATAGTTGCTGGAAATAGATAATAGCTACTTTTTAAATCACTATCAAATTGGCTATTCTATACTGATATAGTGGTTTGAGATAAACGTTTGATTGGATTTATATTAAAAGACTGTATTTAAATAACTATTAAAAAATGAAATGGAAAGCCTTCTTATTCTTAGTGCATTTTCCTCAATTATGTTATTAGTTTTTTAGTTATTTATACTTTATCTGTATTCACAATAGCAGTTCATTTAAAACGTTCAGAAATCCACTTCGTTATGTACATCACTATCATTAGTAATTAATCAACTTATCATTGGCAGGCCCGCCGGACTATTGCAAGTCTGCAAAGTTAAGGATCGCCACTTAATGTCCATTCTAATTAATCTACCTAACTTATCCTAAGACTTTGAGGCACAATCATCATTAAACTTTTATAGCTTGCCTACGAAGTAAGATGTAGAGGTCAGTGATATTATATAGAGAAAAGAATATACATATTCTACCAGCGAACGAAAAATGAAGACGCATAAACGACCTGATTGTGTCATTTTTCCGCTGTTTTTAAAAGAAAATTGGTTCACCAAAATTCTTTGAAAAACAGTCAAAGTACAATTTGTCGTATAAAAGCTACTACTTTCAAGTATCTATGAAACAGTTATATCTAGTGCAAGTGCAGTGTAGTTTAAATTATTAATACTATTATATCTGTTTTGATTTAATTTTACACTTTCCCCGTGACCATGGCTGCTGAAAAGCAACCGAAACGTCGGGGAAAGTTCTAATAATTTAATTAGCTTCAAAATTAGTAAAGTTTAATAGTAGTAGTATGTAGTGTAACAGTTTCTTCATTTTGTAAAAGAGTGTCAAATAAACGACGCGATAAAATCCGTATATAGTAGTTTAATTTCAACATAGAATGTTTTATCTATCTAAGCCTATAGATTTAAAATCAAAATAACTTATTGTTCGAAGAATTAAATGACACCTATCTTTTGTGTCCGTATTAGGAACTTGATAGATAATTTTATTGCAATTTTTACGTCTTACTTCAAAACAAATAAAAAACGTGTTACCTTCATTCTATATTATTAAAAACAATATTATACATAACTGAATAATTATTATTCATATCGCAGTAATACCACTATTTCTAAACTTTTTATGACCTCTGCAAAAGTTACATGCTGATAAAAATTATTAGAAAAACGAAAGAAACAATTTGTTAGATCCTTATATCTTATATAATAGCCCAAAATAAATAAGTAATAGAGGTATGTTGGAGCTACGTTTATAAGTTTATTCAGGTCTTCGAAACAGATTAAGTGGCTATAAGGGTACAATAAAAGTTTTCTACCAATTCATTCTGTATTTCTTATACCCAATTCTCACTAATCAGACTATACAATTTATTTGTGAAGTTCCTGTACGTTTTATTAGGTATAAATCCTTACTAATATTATAAATGTGAATGTTTGTATGGATGTATGGATGTTTGTTACTCTTTCACGCAAAAACTACTGGACTGATTGCGATGAAAGATATGTAGATAACTGGAGACCTGGATTCACACATAGGCTACTTTTATCCTGATATTCCCACGGGAACGCGACTTAGGCGGGTGAAACCGCGGGGAAAGACTAGTGTTGTATACTTATATTACATTTTGTCTGCTGCTTTCCTTGGGTGAATATAGCGTACAATCATAACAGTACTTATTTCTGGATGAAAGGTTGAAAACATGTCCTTTTCTGTTCCCTGACAATGTGTATGCGAAATTTCATGATGATTGGTCGAGTAGTTAAGTCGTCAAAGCGTAACAAACAGACTAACTCTCATTCGTATTTATAATATTTGTGAGGATTAGGATAGTTAGGATTATTAAGAGGCAAGATTCGTATTTTTGTTGGTAAATATACTCAGAAACTACTGAACCGATTTTAATAATTCTTTCACTATTAGAAAGCTACTTTATCTAGAAGTAACAGAGGCTACATAAGTTCATGCTACGAGCCACGGGAGAAGAGTAGTAATCATATACGTGGGTGAAACCGCGCGGGACAGCTAGTGCCACATAAATACACGGCAAAAGTATTTACTATCACTATTTCTTACTTTACTTAGCTTTGCAATTACTGTTATTGTTGTTTTACGTTTACGCGAATGTTACAGATTTAAATGAAAGTACTTTTTAGGACTGCAGCGGTTTGTGTTTATATAAGTAAGTATAGCTGTATGAATAGCGGCTCGGTTTTTGTGACGTTTCGTGTGCAATCAATAGATAAACTTACGGAGATTTATAATTCACACATAACACGGTTCTACATGTATTTGATTTGTTTATATGAATATGAATTACTAGCTTTTGCCCGCGGTTTCGCTTGCTCGGGAACAGGTCTATTTTAGGTATTCTATCTCTTTTTTTATAATACTGACAATGTGATGATGATCGGTCAGAAGATATAATAATAATAATCTTTATTTTCAGACCCATGATCCATAGACAAATTTAAATTATATTCGTAACAAATAAATAGGAACAAAATTTATTATTATTTGTATATTACAATAGCAGCGATAGCCTAGTGGGAAACCGTTAGACTGCCACGCAGAGGTCTCGAGTTCGAACCCAAGGCGCGCATCTCTGACTTTTCGAAGTTATATGCGTATTAAATAGTTAATTATCGCTTGCTTTAACGGTGAAGGAAAATATCGTGAGGAAACCTGCATGTCTGAGAGTTCTCCATAATGTTCTCGAAGATATGTGAAGTCTGCCAACCCGCACTAGGCCAGCGTGGTGGACTATTGCCTAACCCTTCTCACAGTGAGAAGAGGCCCGTGCCCAGCAGTGGGACAGTTTAATACACGGCTGATATTATATATTACAAGGTCAATTTAATATTTTGTATTAATGACATAACTTAGGAAATATATTACATTAATTAAATATTAGAATTTAACTTTTATTAGAATTTGTAGTAAACAAAACAAATATTAATACATACAATACACACTACCTGGCAGGCTGGCATAGTCCCAAACACATCGTAGCTACTGTCAATTTTGACAAACATTAACGAAACTAGCGTGAGTGCATGTTGTTCACGCTTACGCCATTCGATCGTTAATTTATTACAAAATTTCTATGAATGGCACGTTTTCAATAATATTTTACTGCTATTTATTCATTTTACGACTTAGTCACAATTATATGACTGTTATATGTCACGTTGAAATGAATATTTTGTTTAATAAATACTGATGTTCCTATCTATATTTTATAATATGTACAATTGAGATCAGAGGACCAATTCTCGTAATAAAATCTGTTCAAAGTTCAAAATAGAGTTCCAATCTAGACAAAGACGTTTATTAAACTAAATGGGAACTATATTTTGCATATACATATTTTGTAATAAGAATTATTGGCCTTCTATTTTTGTGGTCTAAGCTTTTCAAGCTGCGGACTTACCTTAAGAAATAAAAACTTAGGTATTTCATATTTCAATAATATTTAACGCCCATGTAAACTAATTATATAAAATACTAGCTTTTTCCGACGGCTTCGCTCAAGTAAAAATGGGTAAGGTTAGGTGAAACAGAAGCTTTTTAAAATAAAATATAGCCTATGTGACTCGGTGATAGATAATATGACTTTCAAATGAAGAAAGAATTTTTTTAAATCGGTTCATAAGTTTGTGAGTTACATCGTCACAAATGAACTAACAAAATCAAATCTTTCTTCTTTATAATATAACATATAATATAGATTATTTTTAAGTATGTTACATGCGAAGATACGACGTAAATTATAAACAGGATAAACACTCTTTGATCTTGAACCTGCCACCTCGACAAGCCGTGTCGTCGCTTTAATACCTATTAAGCTATGCATGGTTTAGTAGAAGGATTTGAATTTGCCTCTGCATAAGCATCTAAGACGATGTTAAGCGCCACCTATCGCAGAGTTATGGAATATTAACGCACGAGTACATATACCGAATGTACTCTGGTAAAGACGAACGCTGCAATACAATTTTCACCCGAACTGATTGTCATTTTACTCATGACATGAACGTTCTATATATTATATGCTTTAAGTACAGAAGGATTTGCATGCCTTTTGAAGGATCTCCTTCAAAAACGAAAATTATCCCTATACAATCTAACTTTAGTCTGATGAGGACTGGAATATATAATATAATACCAAAGTATACAGGGTGATTTTGAAATCGTGTAATTCCTTTTAACTACGCATTCTACTGGTGATATAGAATAACCCTGACCATATTTTTATTTAATTAGAATTATTTATTTTGAAAAATTTATGTTCCGTTTTTTTCGTGAAATGGTGTCAGATAGTCATATGTTAACCAACCGAGGCAATTTTAATTTTTTACTAATTAAAATAAAAAACATATTAATAATTAATGTCGTAAATAATAACGGGCGGTCCTTTTTATTGCCCCTATTATTTACGACATCAGTTATTGTTATGTTATTATTTTTAAATTAGCAAAATCTTAATATTGTGTCAGGTGGTTAAAATATGACTATTTGAAATCATTTCATGAAAAAAATCTGTACTCTAATTTTGCCGAAACCATTATTCTAATTAAGAAAAAATATGGTCAGGGTTATTCTATATCACCAGTAGAATGCGTGGTTAAAAGGAATTACACGATTTCAAAATCATCCTGTATATAATACCAAAGTTGGTATTTGGAATTTCACATAAAATACACACTTATATATGGTATCCCTGCAACTTAAGGCAAATGTACAGAACAAGATGTTCTTTATGTGAATCTAAAGGTTTAATATAATAGGGGGCGAGCGCCTTCCACGTCTTCCGTTATTACTTACTAGTTTTTGCCCGCGGTATTACCCATGTAAGTCCGGGTCGGGATAAAAAATAGCCTATGTGTCAATCCAGGTCGCTAGCTATCAACATGCCAAGTTTCATCGCATTCGGTCTAGTAGTTTTTGCATGAAAGAGTAACAAATATCCATACATCCATACAAACTTTCGCGTTTATAATATTAGTAAGGATTACAAATAGGTCTATTAGCATTTAATGTTATAGAAGCATCTCACAAAATTATATTAAATTATGCTCAGAAATCGAACTCCGTACTACACGGAAGCAGTAGCACAATCGCTAACACATAAACCATTAGACAAACAAGGAGGTCACAACATTAGAGATAACATTTCACCTGCCATCAAAAACATGAACATTTAAAAAATGCAAAAGAATCATATGATCGAACATAACACCACATCGCGTGATATAACTTGAACATAAACATAATTTTTAATATCGTTAAGATCAGACAACTGGATCGGTTACACAATACGGACATCCTGCTTGCGGAAATTCGATCTAATTACCTTAAATTTAAGGTGTATATTTGTATAATCGATGTAGGATATCCGGATGGCGTTTGATTCAAGGAATTATAATCTCTAATTATTGGGTGATAAAGCTGGGATTTAGTTGTGTTGGGGCGGTGAGACGGCGAAAGTGTTGCAGGCTGGCTAGGGTTGTCCGCTATGCTATATTATATATAACATAAATAATATATAATCCGGAAGTGTATTAAGTTTTATATCCCGCGTGATAGAAGATTGTCTATTTGTCCATTTTTTACCGCTTTAAGCAATTTCTTAATAAATATCTCACTACCCTATTGGGCTAGATTCGAACCCTAAACTTCACTATCAGCTATTTGACTAAGAGCAAAATTATGTATTAACTAACGAGGCCAATCGGATTCGTTGACATTTTATAAGTTTATTATATATAAAATACAGTTGGTTAGTTAGAAGAGTCGGGTCACTTAAGAATTCTGATATTTACAAATCAAGAAAAGTGGCATTATCGTAAGGGCAGCTTAAGAAACATAATTTTCTTCAGAGAACCTGCCATTGAACTGCCACTAGTTAAAGGGATAAAAAAATACTAGAGCTTATTCTAAATACAAGTTTAGTAAAACAAAAGTAGTGTATTCATTTTCCAATTGTCTGTGTTCCACCAAGAGCTTTACGCGCCCTCCGAGGCACTTAGGTTTGCCAGTCATCTATGACCAAGTCGTTGACAACGTTGATAAACCTCTAGAATCGATTGATCTACATGTTTACCAACGTGTTACGCGAGCCAAATATCTTTCTGGAAAATACTATGTTTTCCCGAGAAAGTATTGGCAGCCCTAGAAGTGGTTGGCTCATATATTTTTTTACTCTCACTATTTACCCGCGGCTCGGGCGGCGGTCACGGTCGGCGTGCTCGTACGTTTACTATGGGTAGTCTCGAACGTGACAATGGGTAATTTTGGCGCGCGCTAATGGGCTACATACGGTTCCGTAACGTCTTATGTGATGAAAGTTCACGGTTATTTCGTTTCCATGATGATTGTTGTATTCACTTAGTTGTCGTTCGCTTTATAGGCCTTTGTGTACTTACCACAAGTCGTAGTTGTAGAAAGGAATTGCGATTTAGATATAGTTGGGATATTTTTCTCACGGTGTAATTAGGACTATGTGTATGGGTTATAGCACTCGGTGTAAATACGCTTCTTATGGACGTAGAGTATTGATGTTTGAGTCTGGGACTAAAACAAATAAAATAATCTACAGTCAAGTCTGCCAACTTTGTGAATCTTTAATTGTTTTATTGCTGGTGGAGGCTTTGCAATATAGCATTTATCGTTAGTGCTGGTGTATTTTTATGACCATAAGTTAAAAACAACTGTTTCCGAATAAACACCTGTTATAGGGAAAATGTGTGTCGTAATATTTTATAACAGTGAATCAATAATAGAGTCTGGAAATATAGATTGCAATAAGCGCACTCTATATTATAGGTGCCTTTGATGTATAATGGGTTAAATGCATCTGCTTGTTCCTTTGGGGTGGATATACAGCCCTAAGTCCAATGAGTAATAAGATATATAGTGTATGTAGTTTACTAGTTTATTTTTTTATTTTACATATACAATATAGAGACGGTGTAATTGGCAGTTCAAAAATACACTGCCATTTTCTTATTGTTGTCGTGGGAAATAATATTAGACATATTTATATTATTGTGGAGAGATGTATGAATGAACACACAATGGCTACCTTTCTTTAATTATTTTATTTATATTAGAAATTTACATTTTTGTGGCACATTTTGTTTCATTCAAACTAAATAAAACAATTTACTTATTTGTTACAAGGGGAAGTGTAAGTGTGCTTTCTTATTACAATCTTGTTTTCATTATGGCAGGTTTTTTATAGAAGCATCAGTTTTGGAATATTATCTCAAAGACGAACAATTAAGAATGTTCTTGGAAACATATATACACAACTTCACCAACAGTGCTGAATCTATGCTAATATTATAAAGCTGAAGAATTTGTTTGTTTGTTTGCTTGAACGCGATAATCTCAGGAACTACTGGTTCGAATTGAAAAATTCTTTTAATGTTGGACAGCCTATTTATCTAGGAAGGTTATAGGCTATATAATATCACGCTACGACCCACGGGGGCAGTTTGTATGTTTCGCAGTAAACATAAACGCGGCTAAAACCGCGTGCATAGCTAGTTAAGTTATATGCAAGTACTATATCAGAACGTGAGTAAATGGAAAATATAGCACTGGTGCCAGAAGACTAATCTATACATACATATGATATCAATAAAATTCAAGTGTCTTTCGGTAATAAATACAAGCCTTGTATTAAGCTCAGTGAATATTTTACTCCACGGATCCAGGCGTAGTTGTTCAAGTAGCCGAGAGTTCTTGGTTCAAACGCCCTACGTGATAAAAAATTATGTGATTCACAAATACCTAGAGTCTGAGTGTTCTTTGTGTCCGTTATTTTAAAGTTTGTAAAGTCCCTCGCAAAACAGTACATATTTCGAGGATTCCGGCGACTGGGACCGCAATTAACTCGGACCAAGGCCCCAGTTGCCGAATCCATTTAATTTTAATATATTTCTGCCGGCAACTGGGACCAACCATAAGTAAATACAAAAATCTATTGTTCAAGCCAAAAACAGTACAGTCAAACGAAAAACTTTTCAAAGTAATAATTAAAGAAAAAAGCTCCTTGATTCAAAAATATCATTTGATGATATATATGATGATGATATTTAGATTAGATTAGACAATAGATTTTTGTATTTATTTATGGGTGGTCCCAGTTGACGGAAGAAAAATATTAAAGTTAAATGGATCCGGCAACTGAGACCGCAGTCCGAGTTAATTGCGGTCCCAGTCGCCGGAATCCTCCATATTTCTAGTGTGTAATAATATGGAAAGAAAAATCTAAATATAAAGTTTCGTTTTTGTATGTTTATCTATCTGAACCCACTGATCTTCGGTACAGCGGTACTATTCGCAATAAAGTGCACACAGGTAAAATAATATGCGTGCAATAATCCAGCCTATTCAGTTTAATTTTATTTTAATAATACCGACGTAGTCATAGATATAATTTTGTTCAGGAATATAATTTACAGCTAAAGACTGTTTCCAACCACTCCCATAATCATCAGTTGTGTGACACGGCTTACAAATCATCGATGATTAAATACTTTCTCCGGTTATTAACGAGCCTACCCATGAATGAACATACCTAACCTTAAATCATTTCCTTCATAATTTAACCTTAGATTATAATAAAACATAATGCATGTAATTGATATATAGAACTATATTTAAAGGTTAATAGACTTTATCTTCCTTAAGTTAAAGTCTAAAATCTTTATATCCATAAAAAATGTTGAACGAACAAATGATTTTATTATTATATTTTATCAGAATTGACGTGTCCATCAATTCTGATAAAATATAATAATAAAAGTAAATAATTTTTCATCCATAGTAACCTATATACCTGTCCCCATAGCCCATTTATATTAGAATCCATACGTAGCATTAGTCCTACGTCGGCTTCGGCTAATGCCGCCGTAGGGGTTCCAGCCCATCTTAGATTAAAACTCTCGAAGCCTTTTCACGTTGAACCTATTTCTCCGCGTAAGACTCCCAAAGGGCCAGGTATTTAGGTATTTTTCTAATATATTATATTACTAGCTTTTGGGCGCGGTTCCGCCCGCGTGGTGCCTAACAATAAAAAGTAGCCTATGTCCTTCCCCAGGTTTTAAACTATACCTGTGCCGAATTTCATCAAAATCGGTTGAGACAGACAGAATTACTTTCAAATTTATAATATTAGTAAGGATGTTAGAACATACCTGTGGCAAGAGAAAAATAAATAAAAGGAAATAATAATTTTGCATCGAAAATTCTACTTACTTCCATGGATTAAACTTCTTCTTTACTGATTTCTTGGTCTTGTTGAAATTAAACTACTATATACGGATTCTATCGCGTTGTTTATTTATCACTGTATTACAAAATTTTGAAAATATTACACTACTACTACTATTGATTTTATTTTACTAATTTATAAGCTAATAAAATTATGTATTTAAACTATTAAATCTATTTATTTTTGGTTTACACTTTCCCCGACGTTTCGGTTGCTTTTCAGCAGCCATGGTCACAGGGAGACATCTTGGTCTTGCTTCAGAATCGAAGCATTCTTCTCGATTTCCTGCTGAGGCCTGGCCTATTACGTCCTGTCCCACTTCCACCATTGTGAGAGGACTGATATCTTCCTGGACCCCCTGCTCTACCCTGACCTTGGGGAATGTAGGGCTTTGGTGGGAATTAGGCAGCTGAGCTCAGCGCAAAGATTGTTGTGATGATAAACTATAACAAAAAACTTAAATGCGAAAGCAAAATCACATTACTTGATTGCACGAATGGCGTATTGGTTTAAGTGGTTGTCTCGCCGCTGCCACAGCGCCGAGTGTTGTGGGTTCGAATCCCACACGAGCAAAACTTTGTGTGATCCACAAATGGTTGTTCCGAGTCTGGGTGTTCTTTGTGTCCGTTGTTTGAATGTTTGTAAAATCCCCCGCGACACAGGATTTATTCCTAGTGCGGACGTTGTATTTATTAAGAAAAAACTTACATAGTTAGTACACACTGAAAATATGAATTTAGTAGCTTACCTCGCGATTTCAACCACCTTAATGACTACTGTTCCACTCGTGTGACTTGTAGCGTGATGTTATATTGCCTATGTGACTTCTAAATAAAGTACGTTTCTAACGGGGATATAACGGCTGCAACACCTCGTTGATACGAGTAGTAAATTCCTGAAATGATATTTAATTGGCGATTTAAAAGAGTGGCCGTGAGTTTTTTTTCATGGGCTCAATGCCCTTTACCTGAACTTAGTAACTAACCTAAATGTAGCTTCAGGAACTTAATAAATACTCTAACGTACATATTTTAACCTTCTTAAGTGTAATTTTGACATAAATAAATAAATGATTTTTGACTTTAACTTTGACAGAATTATTAAAAGCCGTTCTGTAGTTATTGAGTTTATTAGTTAAAGATGCAAATCTTCTCTCTTTATAATATTTGTTAACATAAGAAAACAAAAATACTTTTCCATCGATCTTTGCTCACAATGCACACACACCAGAATGACCAGCGATATAAAAAAGTAGAATAGTTCAGAAGGTTCAGTAGCTATTCTTCTAACAGATTATTATACACAAAAATCATTCGCCATCATGATAGAATGTAAAATTTTTAAAGTACATGTGTAACAATCAAGGTACCGGTCGACTAATGGAAAAGTGTTTTAATTGACTATAATTTATCTAGACGAGACTGATTCTAACCGCTATTATTTATACACTTTCTAATACAATAAGTTTTTAACTTAAATTAATATTATAAATGTGTAGGCGTAAAAGCGTTACAAACAAGCAAACTCCCATTTGCTTGTTTGTAACGCTTTTAGGCCTTAACTACTCAATCAACCATCATAAAATTTCACACACACAAAAGGGCGTAGCGTACCTTTTATCCAGATAAAAAGTATTATTGCCGAGGGGTAGAAATTTACTGACTAAATCTAGAGTAACGCGAGCAAGGCCGCGGGCAAAATGTAGTCTTAAAATAAGTTTTGTTGTGTCTATTAAGAAAGATACATATATACAGACATAGACTCACGAATATATCTCCAAGGGGTAGTTAGA
The DNA here is from genome assembly GCA_963675205.1 of Catocala nupta. Lineage (NCBI taxonomy): Eukaryota > Metazoa > Arthropoda > Insecta > Lepidoptera > Erebidae > Catocala > Catocala nupta. Next base: position 8,171,327 of record OY776091.1, on the reverse strand, counting down.
TGTTTATTACATACACAATTTGTCAGCTACGATTTTTTTCATTTTTTTATAATAGTGTGGTCTTGTAATTAACTACATGGTCATATAAATGTTATTTAGTAAGGGGTATATTGCCGTAAAACGGTTACCAGACCCTATGTAACTAACTATTGCGCGCCAAAAAAAATCAATATATCTTTGTCTAACCCGGGTAACGAATCCGCGATCACTAAGCAGCACACAGCTTTTATTACGGCTGTGCCACCGAGGCAGTAACAATATTAACATGTATTTCCAAATTGTTATTTAACCACCGCTCTTTTACGACCCTCATAAAATATCTTCGAATAACGTCTAACAAGCAATAACACATGCTAGAATATGATTAATCCTTTATTTATCATAGTTCAAAGATTAAACAATCTGACTTCGTTGACACGTAGCCCATTATCGTAGGTGATATTGCTTATTATTGCCATGATTAAATACATATGTAGCATACAAAAAGAGGACATGTAACATTTTTAAAAACTTCTAATAGCAAAAAAGTAGGAATTTCTTTGTCTGGTATATGCTGAACTAGGTCCCATTTGGCTAAACTTATTTATTATATATATATTTAAAGAGTTAATTTTGTTTTTGATCAAATAAATAAATTTTCTGACATAAATAGTTTTTTCAAATTTGACTCTTTTGTACCGCAGCTTTGCGCTTATGTTTGTGTGCGATCGGGTTTAGTCGTTTAAAGTGTCATTGGGTTTAACTGGTAGAAAATTCTCAATAGCAGCAGACAATTTATTATGTTTCCACATAAAATTTTGACCAATGCGCTCGGTCTTACTACATTGTTTACTTACGGTCGTTGATACAATCAGACTCTTAAGGAGATCAGGTTGAGGTCAACGACATTAAGTTGCTCTCCTTAAAAAAATTTACACCAACAAAGAACGTTAATTGAGGTCCTTTTAACAGATCCATTCACATTTGTGATATGCACTTTCATGGTTAAATCTTATATACCTTGTCAATTTTTTTTATTCAATATTATTACTTATTTTGAATAATTAATCATATTGTCGTGCATGTCATTTGACTTTAAAAATATTATAAGATAAATAAATCTGACATTGCAATAAAAATGTGTTAGTCGACAGGCAGATTTTGGAGATTCATATAATATTGTATAGTTTAATAACTATTGTACCCAAAATCACACAAATAAATAAGTTTGAAATTCAAAGATTAAATCATAGATGCACCTTACTACTACATTTAAATATGGACGCATGTTTCTGGACGTTAAGTTGTCATCTGACACGCAATGCTAAAATAAACTATAAAATATAATTATAAATATTCATTATCACGCCTACTCATATTGAAGATTGTACTCTATCGTTCTCCATCTAATGTGTGAGCTCACTCTTCTTAGTGTGGACACTTTTTCGTGCAATATGTGAGGACTAAATTATAATTTATATCTTTGAATATAGTAAACTTTTATAGTGCCTAATAATATTATAAACTATGTGGAAGATTGTGTAGATGTCTGGATGTTTGTTACTTAATTCAGCGCGAATCGTCGAACAAATATGGATGAAACTTGATACTCAGATAGGCCATGTCTGGGAGTAATCTGTAGTATACTACATTACAGGATATTAGGTATACCTAATACGGTATACGGTATACGTTGTGGTAGGATTTATATAGGCGAACACACGAGCAGAACCTAGAATGCAACACGTGTAAGTTAGTGAAAATGTTTAAATATTTGTTACTAACTAACACTCGTAATCTTCTAAACGGATTTAGGTAAAAGTTTGCATATAGATAAGCCTGAAGGCAGTTGAGGTATATACGATGGCTACCTGCTGACATCTTTATTGCCGATTCCGTCTAGTTGGCAAACTTCCGGAACCAGATAGGCGTGTGACAGGTAACAGTGACAGTTGCATATAATATCATACATTCCGGGAAATGATTCACGGAAACTAATATACTGTAATAACAGAATAATGGATGTTACACACGGAAATCAGAATTACTGTGTTGGGTGAGAGTAAGAATTCTTCAACCAAGTAAAAGCCTGGGTAGCCTATTAGTAGACTGCTAGACTGCAACTTTATCTTCTCATAGGTTCAACCCTTTTGCTCAACCAGGCAACCTAAATGTATCTTCACTAACTTAGTAAACGAAGGCATGCCTTTCTGACAGATAATACTTTGCCCGACCCGGAAATCGAATCTGAGACCACATGCATATCAGCTGCATGCTGCACTGTGCCACTGAGGCAATCCACAACTGCTTTTATTTTATTACTATATTTTGCACGCGTTTTCGTTCGCATTCTTCTGGATGAAAGGTACTATGACTTTTTCTGTACCCTTAACAACAGGTATGCAAAAATTTATGATTATCGTTTGAGCAGTTAATGCTTGAAAGCGTTACAAGCAAACATTCATCCAGAAAAAGTACAGTTAATCATAACTTTTAAGTGAGCGAAGTCGCAGAGAAAATCTAGTCAATACTAATACAATAAAGCTGAAGAGTTTGGTTGAACGAGCTCATCTCAGGATTCAGGGGAGATGTAGGCAATCAGAGTCAGTAGGCAATGGTGGTCACCTCAAAATAAAAGAAACCGAACGCTATCAACTGGTACCGACATGACTATGCGCTAGCTTAACGTCATTCCCGTGCGCCGTTGCTCGCTCACTCAATTTGCGCGACGCGCTGGATAGAAACGGGCGTGTGAAGATTTCACGCCAATTTAATGTAATTTTACGAGTTGGTAAAACCAAAGGCAAGTCTTGAATTACAAAATATTTATTTCTGTATTAATGATATGTGGTAATCGTAACATGTTAAATCGATAATTGAAACTCAGATTCATAATATATTGTCAACTTTTTCGTTTGGATTCATTTTTTCTCATTTTCGCCCATGCAGGCAACTGGTGACTCTTATTGCCCACATTACCTAACCTCGATGAAACGATGTATTTTTTGTTTGTAGATGCCGAAAGTTTGTCCCTGGAAGACAAACAAAGCTAGTTGGTTTATGGACCAACTGGAAAAAGCTATAAAACTCATGGACGAACAGAATTATTCAATGAGAAAAGCCGGAAACGTTATGAATATTCGATTTTACAGTTTTCAAAAGAGGTATACAAAAAAAAATTAAGGAACCCGTAATACAGTCTTTACGACCGATATAAAAAAATTATTAGCAGAGACAATCAAGAAAAAGGCCAATATCTTCTATGGTAGCACCCCAAATCAAATAAAAAGAGTGGCATTCGAATAAGCGGAATCGCTAAAGCTAAGGCATAATTTTAAAACATCTTCAAGATTGGCTTTGAAGGATTTATTAGCAGGAATAATATTCAGTACGGCAGCCTTAAGCCACTAGCATCAACAGGGCTACAGCTTTTAATAAAACCGAAGTTCAACAATTCTACAAGCTACAAATTTCTGCTAAAACATTTTAAACTGCGACGAAACCGGCATTGCCACTGTTCAAGACCCTGGAAAAGTAAGGATAGGATCAATAACAAGATGGGAAAGGGGAAAGAATATCACTTTGCTCTGCGCCATGAGTGCTGCCGGTGGAAACATTCCTCCAATGTTTATCTTTCCCAGAAAGAGGATAGATCCGACCTTAGAAAAGACCAACATGAGACATTTATAAATGCTCAGACAATGGATGGATCAATGAGGAGCTTGTTCTTGAATGGCTCAAGCATTTTACCCAGCATGCCAAACCTTCTGCTGAAGAACCGGTTCTATTGATATTAGACAATCATGCAAGCCATATTTCTCTGGCCCATCAAGAGCATTGCAAAGAAAATCATATTCATATGTTGTCTCCACCACCCCATATGTTTCACTGTATGCAGCCATTGGATGTGTCTTTTTCATGAAGAGCCATCTTTCAGAAAAAATAACACTTTATGATGTAGCTTTCTTGGTTTAAAAAGCATTCTTAAGTGTTGCCTTCATGAGCAAGGGCAAACCGGGATTTAGAGCAACGAGCATATTTCCCATAAACCTTTATGTCTTTTCAGATGAAAACTGAACAGCTGAAGTCCTTCAGTCAGAGCCCATTGTAGTACAAGATTTTACCGATGCTCGATTTCAGAATCCTGCTTGCCTGCTGCTAGAGCTATTGAGTCTATTTCTGTGCTAACAGTTTCTGTTGAGGTAGAACAAGATAATCCAAGTACATATACAGCATGTTCCACAATTTCTGAACCAGCGACTGCATCGTCGTCTCAATTCGAACATGCAATGCCATCAACATCTGGGAACCTCCCAAGTATCCAAAGTTTAATCCAGATTCCTGGTAAGCTTCTAATCTTAAGAAAAGACAAGTAAGAAAAAAGTAGCGTGCAACAAACATCCACACCGATCAAAGACGCTCTGGTTGAGAAAGAGAATAAAAATAAGTCTAAAGCTGAGAAAAGTAAGGGAAAAGAAGTAGTAAAGAAAAGAAAGTCAATGAAGGATAGAGTTAAGAAGGTTAAGAAGAAGATTCTGCAGGAATCGAACGATTCTTCGACGTCAGATGTGAACATGGATGAGTTATGCCAGGATGATGAAGACGACGATGCAGAAGGCAGTAACATGTATCTTATATATGGTGAATTTGGTCCAGACAACGAAGTATGATATCGGTGCACGTCTTGTGGGCTTTGGGTTCACGCCGACTGTACTGGGTGGGACTCGACTAGCAATTATGTATTTAACCTGTGTTGATCACCATTATCCACATGCTGATCACCATTGCCAACCGATGTCGACAATGGTGATCAAAGCTATTTTTTTAATCTCTATTGCTCCTAAATTAATAAGCTATATAATATCACGCTACGACCAATAGGAGCGGAGCATCAATAGAAAATGTTGCGAAAACGGAGCAAATTCTATTATGTGAAGCAGACGAAGTTGCGCGAGTCAGCTAGTTTATGCAACGCTTACGGAGTACCAACACATTAAAGTCATTAAGACTAATTGAAGTATATACGTGTATGTCATACGTACCGAGAGGGGCACGAGAGCCATTCTCTTGCAGTCCACCTTGGGGCGATACAGAAAAACTAAATAAGTGCACATAATTAAAATGCTCCACTTAAGTATGTTTACGGAGTAACGTAGTGTTTTTGGCTACCAGTTAGTGCATTGTGAAAGTGGTTTTCGTGCCAATGACGCCGTGTTGCGGATTAAATTTCCAAAAAATATATTCATAGCATCGCGCCTGGCTATCACAGTTAGGCAGAGAATCGCTCTATATTTCAATCAATATACCAGCAGGCTGTAAACGAGGTGTCTGCGGCGGAATGAAAAAGTGTTTCGAAAACTGGTTCAGATGCATGAAACTTTGTATAGAGTTTGAAGGAGAGTACATTGAAAGGATTTAATAAAATAATATTTACCTATAGCACATTATTTTTTTATTTTCGCAAAACGTTCCGAGTGCCCCTCGTATGTATATAAAAATATTGTGTCACGGTGTTTGTGACACTCCTCTGAAACGGCTCGACCGATATTTATGATTTTTTTATGAATATTTGGTATGTCTAAGAATAGGTCGTAAAGTATTTCATACCGCTAAGAAATAATGTATGTGGCAGAACAACGATGGCCGGTTAGCTAACAATCGTTGTTCTTGTACACTAAAAAAAAATTAGAAACTTTTGAATATGTTACATTGTGAATGCAAGGATGTATTCCTAGTTCCTTTTTTAAACTATAAAAAAAACAATTGTTCTGAAACCGTGACTTTTTATGGCCGATGTTTGAATGTTTGTAATCTCGCCTGCGATACAGGATTACCTCAAACAGAACGAGTAGAACGGCAGTTGCGTTCCTAAAAATGAAAATTTGTTATAATGATTATGTTATTATAGTATCTAATGAATAAACAGCTTTATAATAACACTTTCCCACTACTTAGTTCACAATGTTATAACTCAACTTCAGCTAATATTTCGACTACACCACTAAACTACCTCAAACTATGAAGTTATAATTTGCATAAATTTACAGCTGCTAGTTTTAAACAAAGCCAGCTTGATATGTTAATAGGGCTCGAATAATACGATCATGAATAAAACGGCATTTATCTTAAGCCATATCTAGTTATTCCGGGACACCATCAAAAGGGCAATAGCCTAGTCTCGCAGAGTTCTCGAGATTGACTCCAAGACATAGATCTCTGATTTTTTCGAAATTATGTGCGTATTAAATAGTTGAAAGAAATTATTGTTAGGAAACCTGCATGTCTCAGAGTTCTTCATAATGTTCTCGAAGATATCAAGTCAAGTTTGCTGAACCGCGCGAGGCCAGCGTGGTGGACTGTGGCATAACCCTATTCACACTGAAAGAAAACGCCCGTGTCCCCAGCAGTAGGACAGTTTAATACACGGCTGATATCCTAATCCTAACTGACATTAGAAATGTGAATGTGAGTTTGTTTATTTATTTGTTTGTTTGTTTGTTACGCTTTCACACCTTAACTACTCGATCGATCATCATGAAATTTCGCATACACGTTGTTAGGAAAACAGTAAAGGATATAGGGTATCTTTCATCCTGAATAAAATACTGTTACTAATCTAACCTGCATAATACGCAAGCGAAGCGGCGGTAAAAATCTAGTTATATTATGTAACTAGATGTGCCCGTGGTTTCACTCACGTTTATGGTTACTGCACCGCCTCCGTGGGTCGTAGCCTGATGTTATATAGCATATAGCCTTTCTCCATAAATAGGCTATCCAACACTAAAAGAATTATTCAAATCGAACCAGTAGTTCCTGAGATTAGCGATCACGTAGAGTATTAGTCATATTGATCGCTATCAATACAGTTGTTCCGTAGTTCGTGTCTGTGTCGTGCCTACCCGCTTTCTCATCAGAGATATTAGACAAAAGCTCTTATGTAAAGTTGACGTGATTATACGACCGGTTCAGTTCTATTTTGTATAGAAACAAAGGTTTAGAGATTGATATGGTTGTTATTGCGTATGTCTAAAGGCAGGTCTTGCCCAAGGTTCGAGTTACGTATGGTGTAGTGTGAAGTATGTCGCCATTTTGTGACAGGTTTTAGTTGTAGAATTTTTTATAGGCGATGCTTACTCTTTGTATAATTCCTGTGTCGCAGGGGACTTTACAAACATTCAAACAACTGATACAAAGAACATCCAGACTCGGAACAACTATTTCTGGATCACACAATTTTTTTCGGCGCAGTGGCAGTCATTGGTCTCGAACCTACCGATTTGTCGGTATTTCTACCGATTTGGCGCTTGTCCTACCTAAATACCGAAACGGAACGATTTTGTTAATGTAAAGAATTTCGCCCGATTTTTCTACCGATTTCCAACATACTCAGTTCGCATCCCTATTTTTGTTTCTTTTTACGGGGATTCCGTACTGCTTAAACGTCGAACGATAGATATTTTGAGGAATACCACTTGCTTAGGGGAACACCGTAGTAGGATCAGTCCCGAGAATTTCTAAAAAAAACAAAAGTTCAGCCCGTATAGATTTGATCAAATTCCTTAATTACAACCCAATTTAAGTTTTTGGTCCGAATATACCGATTTTAACTTGGCGGATTAAATGCGAAATCGGTAGGGGCACCGAATTCGCATTTTTACTTTCGAGACTACTAGTGGCAGTGGCGAGGTGACCATTTAGACGCCATCCGTGGGTCTATATCTATATTCTCCCACTGCTGTTTCCTACAGGAACGCTTTAATGGTTTGAGTGGTTACTTCGCAACTTCTAGTTGTGGAGTACCGCGAGTCATATGCCCGCAGGGAGCAATCTTCGTTATTTTATTATAAATTCTGCCCGCAGCTTCGTCTTTGAATCTTACGTAAACGCATACCGGGATAAAAAGTGTTAATCATATTGGTACAGTACTTATTGCTAAGGATCAGCCTAAAACAATCGTGCAGGGGGTTTGCAGGCAAGACGGGCGAAGAAAGTACCCACTAACCGCATAATTAGCTGGTACTTTCTAACACATGTCAACGATCGTGTAATCGCTAACAAACGATGGATTATTAGCCATACTGCTATTAGTAATACGTCATTGTTTTATATCATTATTTATTGCATTTTGCATATGAAACAAATGCAATTTCTTATAGTAAGTAGCTGTGTTATGGCCGGCTGTTTCAGTGTCGACATTAAAATAATATTGAAACTTTGGCCTCAAAAGTTAGGTATTATATGTTAGATAAGTTATACAACATGCAGAATGTGTTAGGTTCGTATTTTGAGAATCAGCAGAAACAAATTTTCAAATTCAAATTTAATTAAATTAATTATGTAAAACAAAGGTAGATGTTATAAATATTGCCAAACTATCATTATATATAATATTCTACAAGCATTCAAAAGCGGTGGCTTAAGCGATGGATGGCCGGCCTATAAACAAGGCTTTAAAGTTTGTAAAGTTCCCCGCGACAGGAATTATGCCTAGTGTACGAGTTTACTTTTTAATAAAAAGAATGGCATTGGACTCGCAATCGAGTGGTCGAGAGTTCGAATCCAATCCATTACATTACTGACGTGAATTCACTTGTAACAAAGTTATTAGCTGGAGAGATAAACACAAACTTACTGTAGCAATTTCTGACACAAATTGTCATAAAAGAGACTGAACCCACATTCGACGCGTCGATATCGGCAAGAGTGACCACTAATGCGCTAACTAATCTACTGCGCTATTGGTACATTCAACCGAGTATATGAACTATTTTTGCGGTACTGCCTGGTCCGAATGCTTCGGTATTGACCCCGGAATAATTTATCAACACAAACTTACATAGGTATCCGTCCCAGTAAAAATATTGACGGCGCATCATCCCAAGAGACGCTGACCCTTTGCAGAATTCATCATTCCATTCAATGGTTCTTTTAAATTATTGCGAGGGGATTTTAGTGACGTATACAGAAGTTATGGGCACGAATAGAACGGGGACCGGCGTCAATTGGGTAGAGCTCCAATAAATAATATAGTTTATTGATGACTACCTTTTCCCGAAGCTACAAGAACAGAAGCGATAGCCTAGTGGGAAACCATTGGACTGCCACGCAGAGGTCTTGAGTTCGAACCTAAGGCGCGCATCTCTGACTTATCGAAGTTATTTGCGTATTAAATAGTTAATTATCACTTGCTGTAACGGTGAAGGAAAACATCTTGAGGAAACCTGCATGTCTGAGAGTTCTCCCTAGAGTTCTCGAAGATATGTGAAGTCTGCCAACCCGCACTAGGCCAGCGTGGTGGACTACAGCCTAACCCTTTTCACACTGAGAAGAGGCTGGTGCCCAGCAGTGGGATAGTTTAATACAGGGCTGATATTATTACACTTGTGTCAATCACGCACCTGGAAACCATACAGGGGTAAAAATTATCCTATGTGTATCTTCTTCTCTGCCGTCACACTCTTGGCAGACTGGTTGTGGTCGTCATGACAGGGGTGGTGGCAAGCTTCACAATTCGTCGCCATTCCTCTCGTACTGTTGCTTGCTTCGTGCATTCATGGAGTGGACCGTGTATTGCAATTTTGACTTGGTCGGTCCAGCGCATTGGTGATCTACCGCTCGCCCTCGTGCCCTCAATTTTACCTGAAACGTTCCGTGACCTAGAACTATGCAATTTGGCAAGTAATACCGTCTTATACTACAAGTATAGGAAAAAATCTGAAAGCTATACATTTGTAATTAAATCATAAAAAACAGGGTCTTTATGCAAGGACAACTTTTTTTTAATAATATTTCCCTACTTTTTACGGAACCCTCGGTGGGCGAGTCCGATTCGCACTTGTCTGGTTTTTAAGTATTAGCTATATATATATGGAGTTAGACTTATTTTCTTTAGTTGAAGTATTATTAAGCATAGTTAAATATTGGATTTTCTTTAGTTGTAGTTTTATAAGATACTAGCTGACCGCGCAACTCCGTCTGCTTCACATAAGATATCTTTTTTCCTTTTTTGCAACATTTTTCATTTATGCTCTGCTCCTATTGGTCGTAGCGTGATGTTATATATAGCCTTCCTCGATAAATGGGCTATCCAACACTGAAGAATTTTTTAATTCGATCCCGTAGTTCCTGAGATTAGCGCGTTCAACCAAACAAACTCTTCAGCTTTATAATATTAGTATAGATAATTATTTTAATAGCTAGGTCGTTATTTTATGTGATGAGAGTGAGATGGAGTTGCGCGGGTCAGTTAGTGGCGAATATAATTACAATGGGCTTCTTGAAAATAAATTACGCTGCTGCCATATTCACAAAAAGATGACAGCAGCGTAATTTATATGATCCAGAAATTGCTGTGCTGAGTCTTATGGCTCGGTCTTTTTGGTTTCTCGATCATATAAATTTGACTCCCGTACAGAAAGCATGTACTTATAGGTATATACAAAACAGGCGTGTATTTCTTAATATAAGAGTTTTTGATCAAAGAAGAATCAAGCTAACTAACGTCAGTAAAGTGAGGTTAAGTAGGAACTTAAATGATATATTTCTACAGATGTAGTATATGAGGAAAATTCTGAGGACGAGCTCTTTAATCTAACAAAGTTTTCCAATTTCACGAGTAGGTACCGAAAGATAATTAATCTTGGAACACATAAATTTTTCACTACCGCGATGTCTGACCATATAACCATTTACTGCGATGATAGACACGTTCGTGTTATTATCTATACTAATATTATAAAGAGAAATGGGTAGTATTTAACTGCACAGCAAAAAAATACTAATTGCACAGCAAAATATATTTAAAGAGATCAAACTAAGTCGACGGAGCCTCACTATTTTTGGGTAGGTTTAAGAAGGAACTTAACATAACCTAACCCTTCCGAGACGGAATGCAGTGATTTGAGGCGTATAGGTGCTCGTTATGCTGTTCAATTAGTATTTTTGATGGTCATTATATTTAATCTCAAGAGAAATTACTGGTTTTTGTTTGTGTATGTTTGTTTGTAACGATTTAACTCAAAAACTACTAGACCGATTTTGAAAAATCTTTCACCATTAGAAAGCTGTATTATCACTGAGTAACAAAGGCTATATTTTATTTTGAAAAGTACTGTTTCTAACTTAGCCTAACCAACTTTTACGCAGGCGAAGCCGCGGGCAAAAGCTAGTCTATACTAATATTATAAAGTTGAAGAGTTTGTTTATTTGTTTTGTTGAACGCGCTATTCTCAGGAACATCTGGTTCGAATTTAAAAATTATTTTAGTGTTGGATAGCCTATTTATCGAGGAAGGCTATAGGCTATATAACATAACGCTACGACCCACGTGGGCGTCGCAGTAACCATAAACGCGGGTGAAAACGCGGGCACAGCTAGTCGTCTATAACACCGAGGGGTTAGACAGAGATGTACTTCGTCAGCTTTGATTTTAGGTCCTGCAGTATAAATGGCGAGTCAGTAGGCGCCGACCGGACACAGTTTCTGTCTAATTGCTGATACTTACATTATTTATTGATAGAAAATGAATATGAATATGAAAAAAATAGAAAACCTATAAACACTCTTTGCCTAACCCAGAAATCGAATTGGAGATCTCTTACACTGCAGTGTCATTCATTACCGCTGAGAAATCGATTGAGTGAAACTTCTATTAAATGAATATTCGTCAGCGTTCTACATTTTTAGTTGCTTATATAGTTTTCCTTAAAACTATATAAAGTCAACCATTTTGTTATCATAACGAATTGAATCAAAGATACCAAACGAGAGGAGAGATACAAAACGACCTATCCTTTTAAACAAAAAAGAAACAAATTATTATTATATTAATATATGTATAATAACAGCCCTGTATTAAATTGTCCCACTGCTGGGCACGGGCCTCTTCTCAGTGTGAAAAGGTTTAGGCCATAGTCCACAACGCTGGCCTAGTGCAGATTGGCAGACTCCACATATCTTCGAGAACATTAAAGAGAACCCACAGACATGCAGGTTTCCTCACGATGTTTTCCTTTACTGTTAAAGCGAGCGATAATTAACTATTTAATACGCACATAACTTTGAAAAGTCAGAGATGCGCGCCTTGGGATCGAACTCGAGACCTCTGCGTGGCAGTCCAACGGTTACCCACTAGGATATCGTTTATTATTAATGTAATTGTAAATTTTCGATATAAAAATCCTATACAAAACACAATGGTTCTTACGAAAACTATTGTGAAATTTAAAAAAAATCTTACCTAATATATTATTAATGCTTTATTATACTGGTTTTGCATATAGTTATTCATATAGGTACAATTACTTTTATAAATATTTATCATAAATTACACAATAAATTGGACAATAATATATGTTAATATCTTAAAATACTTATGTATTTGAAATTTTTAATGAAAGACAAATTTTAATCTGATCTTGAGTAGTACCTATTTATACAGTAATACCCTGAAACATACTTCCAAAATTATACTGTGGTTATTTTCTTAATTTAAACCTTTTTTTAATAATACATAGTCTTCGATTTATATACGACACGGCTATCATGCGCATGTAAGGCACTTGCGCCAGTTGTATGCATCGTGTAGATGACCGATGCAAGTCGTAAATAGACCGAGACTATGATTCACGCAAGTAGCCTGCAGGAATAGGTTGCGCATGCCCTCACCTGCTACTTGCATCACATCCCTTAATTTATTGATACATCATGGTAATAAATATATCCTAAACGGAGTTGGCCATGGTACTTTACCACGGACTTCACCGGTGCAAATAGCTCAATGCAACTTCAGAAAAAAAAACATTCATAAATTGGCGAGCATGTCTGTAGGTCTGCAATTATAAAATCCTGTCTTTCTCACTTTTATCCTTTGGAGCTAACAAAATATTAAGAAAACTTACGTAAGTTTGAAAACACTTCATGGTACATACCATGAACTTTTTAACTTTGAAAATAAATAATATTTAGACACCATGTACATAAAACAATGGCTATTTGTTAAATACTTACTTAGAATAAGTTTTGTCATCAACTTTCTAACGAACTATCTGTCAGAATCGCGAAACATATTTTATGTTAGGCATGTATGTGTGTCAAATATCTTGTAAACAAAAATGAATAAATGTCTTTCGCACTTATCTTGATGGTTGGTAGATTAGGGGAAAGTTTGAAACATTTGTGTATGAGTAGGTATTGAAGTGGTTGTTGTCAACTAAATTGGTAGTTATGAGAGTTGATGCTGATATATAATAGCTACTTAAAACAGCTCAAAATCTTTAAATTATATTTGTTTTCTGTGACGAAACTTGGGATTCAAATTAAGGCGATGGGTTGGCAGATGGTATTCTCACAATTAATTATGTTATATCCATTTTGCTCTCACTTTATTCCACAATTCCATTTGCGTATCGTGGATGATCTCACTAAATCACAGTCAATATATTATCATAAATACTAGTGCTGAATATAATAAATTATTTTAGTAATTCAAGCTTGCGGCTTATAAATAGGTACCAGTCTTGTTTGTTTCTTGGTTTCGAGGCACTTGTTCGCTCTTAAGCCAAGATCAATTTTAATACGCAGAGCAATCAGCTATACTCGTATAATAAAAAACATAAATTCTAATGAAATCAAGCGTTGAACTGGTTAGAACTTTTTATTTGAAAAAATGCCTAGTTTTATTGATTTTTGTCTGTCAGTATATTTTTTGTAGAAATCTGGAAATGCCTCTGATCTCTGATCAGTAATTTCTTCCTTTATTATATGTGAACATTTGAAGAAATTTTTGTTTGTGCCTCTCGGGAGGCACTTCTATAGGAGTAGGTATATGTATCTAAATCCAAATTATAATGTTTAAAATCAGCCCTAATTGCTCTGAAATTAAAAATTTGCAAGAAAAATGGTATTCATTAAGTAATTAATACATATATGTATACTATTCTATTTAGTAAACATCTATAGAACCTTATAATAAATAGTTGAAACGATATTCTTTGAAAGTTAAAATAGGTCGAAGAACAAACTTTCTGCTCGACTTACCAAAGGTTTCATGTTGTTCAAACAACTTGCCATCTCATTATAGGCAAGAACAATTTTGCCTCAATATATGCCTATTTTATCACAGTTTAGGTAGGCAACAAAAATTGGGCGTGTTTAAAGGAGGCATGACTACGTCACCGACGCATATTGGGTCGAAATAAATATGTCTCTTTTAGCACACAGACGACTTAAGACTTTAGCGACGGGATAGTAGCAGTAATGCATGCACAAAAATATATGCGTACAAACGCACGACTGAATGTGAAAAAATCTGTTGACACAAACATGTTTATAAACCAGCTTGTTGTGTGTGCGAATAACATTAACACTGGAATGAAAAAGAACTAACAGCTCTCCTTCTAAATATTGTTAATTAATACTTAGTTATCTCACAATCAAACAGCTCTTAAATCTTCGATCAATTATTAAGTTAAGATCAGCAGCTTGCCGCTATTACTTAATTATTATTTAACAAATACCTACTCAACGCTGAGTAACTTTTATAGCTGAGATTTTTAATGTCTGTGGATCCTACAAATGTTTATTTCTTTACATTTGGTAGCGTTATAAACACTGCACAATCTATATATTAATACGTGAAGCAAAAATTTGTACCCCTTTTTACGATAATTGCGCGGACGGAAGAGTATGAAATTTGGCACAGTTAAAATTTATATGGAGAAGGAGTGGCGAATCCTAAGATTTTTATAAAATATGCATTAGAAATACATTAAATGAATGAAAAAACACTACACGCACACTACCATGCGTTTGACACACGCAGTCGAATCGCGTTCGTAGTATTTCGGCATTGTTCGTCTGACGTCGTACAATTCTTCGTAACTATGGTTATATAATAATATACCTTATTTATATGTAAAAAAGAAAAAAGGAAACAAGGTAGCAAGCTTAGGAATATCGTCAATGAAAGAGGATAGTTAAGTAAATAATAATTTGTTTGAAAAATATTGGTAAATTAACCTTTATAGCCTTGGCGAAATCTAAATGAAATGTGATTATAAGGGTAATATTATAGACAATAAAACCTTAATAACGATCAAACTTAAAATTTAAATCAATTATGGTCGAATTTTGACCACTAGGCGACCGCTAGTATACTTAAAATCTTATATTCATCTTATGTCAATTTGTAACTTCATATAGCAAGTAACGCACGATATATGTATTAACAAGATATATTTTAATTTCTATGAACATACAATACTCGCAAATATGACTTATATCAAAAGAGAAAGTTTATTCGCCTCTTATTTCAACACGAGGGCCTTTTTGTGAACTACATGCGATATCAATGTCACGTTTGGAAAGTCATGTTTGGACTTCTTGACGAATAAATTGTTGGGTGCTTTATGTCTTACGCGAAGGTGCGAAAAAAGGTAGTGAAACCAGCTTGCTGCCGTTTTTGTGAGGTACTTCTTTGTGTCTAGAGATCTATGTCACACGAAGCATGCATTTGCAATATTACTTCCCGGTCCATGACCTATAACCTACCTACCTAAAACATTATTATACTATCTATTGCTCTGTTGCTACGTGATATATGGATAACTTTTGACATTTATTATATTATTTTTGATGTATTTAAGCAGTGATAGCCTAGTAGGAAACTGTTGCGCTGCCAAGCAGAGTTCTTGAGTTCGATCCCAAGATACGCACCTATGAATTTTCAAAGTTATCTGCGTATGAAAGTAGTTAATTATCACTTGCTTTAACGATGAATGTAAACATCGTGAAGAATTGTCGCATGCCTGAGAGTTCTCTATAATGTTCACGATAGATATGTGACGCCTGCTAACTCGCATTAGGCCAGCCTGGTGGACTATGTCCTAACCCTTCTCACACTGAGAAGAGGCCTATATTGGTCTTTTTTAGCCTTTAGCCAAATGCCAAGCAGTGGGACTATTTAATACAGGGCTGATGTAATATTAGGGTGTATCGACTCTTTTAATGACGAATGTTATGGACGGTTGGCAATATTGCTTTGAATCACATCGAATGCAAAACAGAGCAATGATTGTGTTATCATCTAATCTAAAGCCAGTAGATAGTGATCAGTGCTGTATTGCTTAGTTAGATGTATTAATTACTATATTTTGCCCGCGGCTTCGCTCGGTTTATTGTAGTTATGTGAATAAATTTCTATCACTCGGGAACAGAATTTTTTCTGGACAAAAGGTTATAGGTCCTTTTCCGTACCACTGACAACGTGTATGCAAAACTACATGATGATCGGTCGAGTAGTTAAGGCGTGAAAATGTAACAATCCAATAAACAAAAAACAAAGTCACATTCACCTTTATAGTATTAGTTAGGTTACAAAACATTTTATGCTAAAACACTTCCTTTACATAACAGTTTCGCAAAGTTAAGTTGTTTTAATAAAAATGCAGCGAAATGTAAGTGGGCAATTAAAACTGTAAATAAACTTTCTCTGAAAAAATTGTGCTAAATTTGTAAAAGTCTGAACTAATTAAAAATTAAGTGAAATAAAACTCATGAAATACAGGACCTACGTTGGTTAAAATAATTTACTTTATTCATAAACTTAATATGATATTTGGTAAAGTAGGTCCTTTTTTATTCCTATTCTCATCCTCTCATGTTTAAATGGGCAAATTTAAAATAATAATAATAATATCGATCCTGTATTAAATGATCCCACTGCTGCGTACAGGCTTTTTTTCAGCGTGTGAAGTATAAGGCCATAGTCTAGCACGCTGGCTCAGTGCGGATTAGCAGACTTCACATATCTTCAAGAATATTATGTAAAACTTAAGAGCAGCGATAGCTCAGTGCGGAGACCAACGGACTGCAATGCAGAGGGTCTCGGGTTCGAACCCATGTCGCTCACCTCTGACTTTCGGAAGTTTTATGACTTTTCGAAATTATGTACGTATTGATTGACATTTATCGCCTGCTCCGTGCCTCGAAGAGCACGTTAAGCCGTCGGTTCCGACTGCCATGAACATCTATGGCAGTCATTATAAAGAAGTCGACACAAAAGATCCCACTGAGTCGAAGTCTCGCCGGTCTGTACTGACTGGCCTCCACACAGGATAAGATAAGATGTAGAACTTTTCAGACATGCAGGTTTCCTCACGATGTTTTCTATCACCGTTAAAGCGAGCTAATTAGCTATTTAATACGCACATAACTTCGAAAAGTCAGAGATGCGTGGAAGTCCAATAGACTCCCACTTGGATATCGTGTCTTTTTTTAATATAAATAAATTTATATTGTAGAGAGTATAGATAATGTAGGCTTGTTTTTGCTAAATCTGGCTATATAGGTGTTATAGCAGTGGAAGTAAGTGAGATTAGTATCCCATTACGTAAAAACTAAATACCAAAACTGACGAAATACCTTTATCTTTGCAAGACCAAACTATCAAAGTCGTTAAATAAAGATTGTTAATAACACATACATGCTTAACCCTTTAGGAGTATAGGCTTTATGATATGTAAAAGACGATAAACTTTTATTGTTTACGACATTCGTTGGTCACTATCCATGAAAACAAAGTGTTATGGCGGACAAACATCTATAAGTAGAACGCTACCCGCAATAGGAAAATAAAAATAAGCGCTGTGTGCTCACGATATGCGTAATGTTTCCTAGTAACCGACTATTGCCTCTTATGTAAGACATGCAATGCTTTTTTATAGTGTGCCCATTCAATGGTGGTCTACTGATTCATTCAAGTATTTAACCCTTGAGGTGCCTGGTGGGTCTCACAGACTGCTTCAAGGAATCAACAATTACATATTTAAATTCTTCATCAATCGCGCGGTGCTTCTGAGTAGCTTCGCATTTCACTTCATTATCGGCCATTTTGCGGCCCTCACACAGTCCGACACGCTTATTTGTGACGCCAGATTTGTGGGTGACGGACGGAACCGGCATAGAAATATTTCAAATAACTATGTGTTTGAGACGGCTCGTGTTCATCGTAAATTGTATGAGATTAGATAGCTCAGATACTCGTGACGAGAGAGCAGCAGTTGATAAGTTGGCACCTATTAGACACTTTACAAAGAGTTTTTAGAAACTGCCAAGATATCAACATTTATGTAAACAAAGTGTTGATTTTTGTTACGTAATGTTAGAGGATTTTCAATTATTTAATAAAACTATATTATTTACTTAATTGATGCTTTTTCTTATTATATCCTTTAAAATAGTTATACAGGGTGATTTTGAAATCGTGTAATTCCTTTTAACCACGCATTCTACTGGTGATATAGAATAACCCTGACCATATTTTTATTTAATTAGGTTAATTTTTTTTGAAAAATTATAATTCCGTTTTTTTCGTGAAATGGTGTCAGATAGTCATATGTTAACCAACCGAGGCAATTTTAATTTTTTACTAATTAAAATAAAAAATCATATTAATAATTAATGTCGTAACTAATAACGGGCGGTCCTTTTTATTGCCCCTTATTATTTACGACATCAGTTATTGTTATGTTATTATTTTTAAATTAGTAAAATATTAAGATTGTGTCAGGTGGTTAAAATATGACTATTTGAAATCATTTCATGAAAAAAATCTGTACTCTAATTTTGCCGAAACCATTATTCTAATTAAGAAAAAATATGGTCAGGGTTATTCTATATCACCAGTAGAATGCGTGGTTAAAAGGAATTACACGATTTCAAAATCAACCTGTATAATATAAATAAAAACTTATTATTTGATATTTAGACGCAATAAATAACATAAAAATGACACTTTGTTTCCAGGTCCTAGAAACCCACCAGGCACGCCGTGTAACTTTTATTTACCAGGCACCCCATGGCTTAAGAGCGCGTAGCTAATCTGACTGCGTGCGTCATTTGACTTCACGAATGACGTAGTAGTTAAGGTGTTCGCCTCGCCACTGCGTCGAGTGTTGTGGGTTCGAATTCCACACGGGACAAAACTTTGTGTAATCCGTAAATGGTTGTTCCGAGTCTGGGTGTTCTTTGTGTCCGTTGTTGAATGTTTGTAAAGTCCCCTGCGACATAGGAGTTATTCCTAGTGCGGGAGTTGTCTTTTTACAGAAGTTGTAGAGGTATTGGAGGAATTTTTGCTCGTGTAGGGCTGAGCATAACAATCAACAATTTTGATGGTTCAGACCTACCCAAGTAAAAACTTTATGACCGATAAATAGCTGTTACGGGTATGGATGTTCTTTGTGCTCTCGTATGGGTGGAAACCCATACATTAGCTTTTCATAGATTAAAACATAGGGCTGTTTCTATGTTTGTAATACACCCAACGTTACAAAAACTCTATAGCTTTTGCAATTTAAAATAACAAAAAAGGCACATGGCCTTACTGCCGTCATACGGATGAAAAAAAAAGTTCTTACGAAATTGAATTTTATGTATTTGGCGTCAGTCAAAAAAATCTGGCAGATACGTCCTATTTTCTTATGACGGCAGCATAGCTTATATGATCTAAATGGGTTGAACAACTCCGTTGAGTGTAAAAATAAGTATGTATGATCCAGTATGTAACGTTTATTACGTTACGTTGCTCTTATATCTGTAATGTCCGCCATGATAAAGGTACTTATTATATTCTGCTCTTCTCCCTAGCCTTTATTATTCCCAAGTCACTTGGAGTCGGCTTTTCTGGTCTAACTGGATTTGACTGGATATCAGTTTTTACACGGAGCGGCTGCCACCTGACCTCCGCAACCCGAAGGCTAACGATACCCTAAGGCTAGACCAGTGTCAGGATATTATAGGGCACTGACTTCCCAATAACGACTGCCATAGATGTTCATGGCAACCGGGACCGACGGCTTAACGTGCTCTCCGAGGCACGAAGCAAGCGATAATTGTCAATCAATACGCACATAATTTCGAAAAGTCATATAACTTCTGAAAGTCAGAGCTGTGCTGCAGTGCTATTATACTTTGTTAGTTAGGCGCCACCTATTACGTGCGATCTAAATTATATGTACATATTTAAAACTATAATATAAAAATTCAGTTAAAATAGACTTCAACCTACTCTTTATGTAGATAGGCGTGAATCTATGTTTGCAAGGCATTAAGTTTTACGGCAGAAACTATTTGTATTGACGGCCAAAAACAGCAAAGTCAAAGTCAAAGTGTTTATTGCGAACTAAGTGTAGATACATAAGGTGTTTAATAAAAGTATAGTGCTTAAAACTTAGTGCCTTTTACAAGCATTGCAATATTATTATAAAAAACGAATATTTAAACTTTTATTTTCTACTAACAATTTATAATTAATGTTACTTTAGTACTTAAATCTAAATCAGCAAATATAAGTATAAAAATACATATTATGAAACCATGGCCCACAATATTAATATGACGCTCGATGACAACATTTTAAATTACATAATGGAACTTCCAGAGTAGACATTTTGATGTTCCTCTATTCCTGTTTTTTGGTTATGAATAATTGGCAAGAAAGTTAGTAAGAACACGCACCGCAAAATATGCAAACACTTTCTACTACATGACGAAATTTTACGGTACAAAAATTTCACAATTAATCAAACTAAGTATAAAAAAATATCACTTTTACAAGTTTTTTTAATACTCTCACTTATGAGCAGCGTAAAATGTAATCGTAAGTAACTTTCGTACATAGTCAAGAAAAAGTGATGAATCTTCGAGCTAGGAAGTCAATGTCAGATGGTGGTATTAAATAAAATATTGATTTAATACATTGTTGGTTCCGCACTATAATAAACTAAAGTGGCCATATGTACATGCTTGGAGCCGTGCGTGAGATCCCAGGTTTTAATCCTTGTCCAGGCAAAGTGGTGCTGGATTTGTCTGTTGGGATATTCCCAGTAGCAGTGCGACAATTTAACACGTGTAATTTGGTATGGTGATAGCGTGAACAATGAAAAAGAAAATCCTGGTCCTCAAAAAGGTCCTTCAGATCAAATTTCGGGCATGACGGCTATTTTAGTCAGTGATTGGGCGGTCTGAGTAGAAGATATTATAGTGCAGTGTGTGCGCAACACAATTGCACTCTCTGTTACCTAACTCTCATCATCCGACGGCAATAAGACACGGCCGAAGAGAGATCAGGCGCAGGGTCAACGGCATTACGTGTTAATACTACTACTTAATAATTTATTGTCAGAAAATCCCAATATTTGAACCCGAAATCTCATGCACAGCTGTCACATATGTATATTACCATTGCGCCACCGAAGCACATACATATGTATGAACATACGAAGGTACAGCCAGTAACAGGCTACTTACCTTTTTTGAATTTGCCAGTGAGCTGATATTAATAGCCTTTTATTGTACTAAGCCACCAAACTAGCTTATTTTAACTCTGACCTTGAACTGTTACGGTTTATTGACTACTTCTGAGTGTACCTTTTGTACATAGACAAGAATATATTCCTTTAATTTATAAAAGGGCTAAAGCTATAGAAGTTGCTATCGAGACTGTTTTCTGCGAAATCTATTTAGGTATCATAAATATCTCTGCTTCTGAAAATAATCTTTGGTTTGTTCAAAACATTTCAAAATATAGCCACGATGTTTTTTTAATAAATGTTTTTGCTTTCGCCCTTACTTTAGTTTAACTGTATGTTAATGTAGTGTCACGTAGATATAAATATCAATATGATATAGGCAATTACATAAAACAGTGTACTCCCTTTTTATAATGTTTAATGTGGATTAGTAGTGATTAAATTTTCTGTGTTGTGTTTCTTGTTTTGGGAGTGTATAATAATAAAGTATTAAAGAAGAAGATACACTGACAATAAATATACATGATGAGAGTACTTTAAAATGACTTAAGGAACGTTTGCTATCACATTTTGTAATGCTATTCGTCAGTCAAACTATTGCATTTGTGGAACCTACTGACCGGTCACAGTTCGATAATGATACATTGATATATTTGTAGCTACTACACTGACTATGATGTATTGCCTGACTAGTTAAACAACAAAAAGGCAAGGGAAGACTAATAATAGTAATAAAAATGCAGAATTTATGAATTATTACCTACCTTATATCAAAATTTTGCCCGCGGCTCAAGAACGGTACTTTTTTTGGATGAAAAATACCCTACATCCTTTTCTGTTCCTCTGACATTCCAACGGTCTCCCAACAGGTTTTTCTACTTCACATCTTTCTAGCACTCTAGTTTTACCTAACACTACGTAGAAAAACCGAACGATTATTCTAAACGGAGTACGGCAGAGTTTCACCGAGATTAGTCCTCTATCGTAATAAATTACCAACTGAACGGTAATTCATTACAGAAATCCTCGTTTTGAGAATAATAGAGATAGCAAAGTCACCTTAAGAAAATAGAGATATTTTAAGAGTAATGTTCTTTTAAAATCTGCTCTCTTATCGGCAGTTTTACGAAAAAAGCAATATCTTCTATGAAAATGTCCGCCGTTCGGAAAAGATATCATCAAGGAAAAGCTCACCGTTGCCAATTATCTGGGTATTTTCAACAAAAATCCCACTAACTGTTGCGCCAGGGAATTTACAATCGACCGTAAATGTAAGCGCAATTTTATGTCAGGCACCAACTAGACATTCAAGTTTTAAATATAGGAAGGATGATGATATAGCAATAAATAAAACAACCGACTGGACGGATGATGCAGTGGTTGTAATAGCCTCCTCGCCACTGCCAGTGCACTTGCAATGGAGAAGTAACAACACCTAGCAGTGTTGTTGGTTCAATCCCCACACGGATCAAAAATTTGTGCGATTCACAAATAATTGTGCCAATTTAGAGGAATTCTTGCGTCCATTTAATTCTCCGTCATGCGAAAAGAAAATATCAAACATAGTATATGTCGCGTTATACTTTATTAAACATTAGACCTTATTCACTAAATTTGTCGCGACCTAAGGTTTTGAAAAAGTCACTTACCATTCCACTATCGAGGTGGAGTAACCTTGTATTTATTTTAAAGCATTAACAGGAAATTTCCGTTCTAGCGCTAAATGCATTTGAGTTTCCTTGTTAAAAGACACAATGTATATTTTACGACAATAAAATGTAATTTTTATTTTAGTTACTACATCCGGAGCCCTTTCAATCACCTTGTAATTATTTAATAATGTTTAAAATTAAGTGCAGCGGAACTTTACCAGTTTTAATACTGCCGCTGACCTTACGGATACTGCGTGTTTCCCAGGGAAAAACATGCAAATGAAAGGTGCATTCTAAGATAAATTATTGCATATTTAATTAGATTATAATTATTTATAATTAACTACACTAATATTTGGCAATACAGACATAACCAATACAGTCGAAAATGTTTTTTAAATTTTTGTTTATAAGACAGCTCTACTTATTTTTTTAATCAAGCCTTGTGTCTCCCGGGTAATAACAGATGCCTTCCGTGCAGTTTAAAAGAGAATTGAAGAGTTGAGCTTAGGAGGAAGATATAGGCTACTTTATAAACGCGATGTATTAATAATATAATTAATAAATATTATTTCGCGTGGCATAGACGCGTAGGTAAATAATATAATAATAATAATATTCTACCACATACACACAACACCATCTAGCCCAAACTAAGCAGAGCTTGTACTATGGGTACAATAGACTATGGATAAACATACATATATACTTTTTTTTTTGTTAATACCTACATATTATACATAGAAACTCCCAGACCAAGACAAACATCCATGTTCATGCACACAAATGTTTGACTTGTGCGGGAATCGAACACGCGACCTCAGGCGTGGCAATCGGTTACACTAACCACTACGCCATCGAGGCCGACAAATACCTTATAGACTAACATAACAAAATGTAACTAAGCAATAATAACATCTAGGTATAGGTACTAAGAAAACAACAGTTCCAATCTTCTTGTGCAAGAACAGTAGTAGGTACTAATGTAACAAATACAAAAAGTTGAAGAAACAAGATATTCAGACCGGCCAAAAATGCTTATGATTCTTCATTGGGAATCTTCTCCGTATGTCATTCTATAAATAATCGCCCTTTCATTCACCCAGTCACCTTAGTGACCTATATAGTTCGTGTTATACATATATTCCAAATAATATATTCCACGTAATTCAATGTTTCAAAACTTTGATATTAATAAATACCTTTTTAGTATTCATGGTATTCAAACAAAAGTTTAACAAACTGAGAAATGTTTTCATAAAGAAATATTTAATGTTACTTTATTATATATTTATATAATCCTATATTCCTGGAGGGTGCTTTTTTTACGCCCTCATTTTGACAGCTAATATTTAAGCTTTCGCGTTATAAGGGTAAGGTTATGACCGTCTCAGAGCGCAGTGCCAGACTTCATGCTACTACAGAGTATTATTGGACAGATGAACCCAAAAATATTTTGCTCGGCTCGGGCATCGAACCTGGGTCTTCATGCCTGGCATTCACTACTGTTGCACTAACAAAGCAGTGCTTAAATAAGTAACGAATTACAAAACAATTTTTACGTTGGCTGTGCTTGTTGAATTACTTATTATATCAACTATTGAATTGAAAACAATGGCATTACAATTTTCACATCGGTTTCTATCAGTTAGTTACGGCATCACACTGAAATAAGTGTCCTAATATTGATGCGGTTATCACAGTTTAATAGTTTGAAATTTAACTTAAAATCTAAACCAGATTTTATTAGAGTCCGTCCAATCCCCGAAATATGCCACATAGTGTGACGTACGAAACTATCACCAAACATTTTACCATTATTATAAAATATGTTACCCAATACAAAAACTAAATACGTACAATTTCCTTCACATAATATCCTCCGTTAAGATACAAAAACATAAACAATAATACTAGAGATATATACGTAATCACAGAACTAGTCCGAGAGAGCGCTTACATAATTACAGAGTTAGGAAGATAGTTTGAAGACCGGTTTGTTATTCAATCGATACAGGAAACCGTTCAACACTGGTAGGCCTAGATTCAGTTTGTTTGGGTTTTCGTAGTAGAATGCTGTAGCTATAAATACCTACAAATTTTTGTTTGTGAATCTCTTTATTATTTTTTCGAGAGCACGTTTTTTCTTTGTGAAGTAATCATTACTCTTCTTAATATATGAGTTTCTTGTGTGGCTCTGCTTTTTCTAACTTCATGACTTGAAAGTAATGGCAATCTTTCTCTGAAGGAACTTTCTTTTCATATGAAATAACAATATAATATCAGCCCTGTATTAAACTATTCCACTGCTGGGCACGGACCTCTTCACCGATTGAGAAGGGTTAGACCATAGTCCACCACGCAGGCCTAGTGTGGGTTCGCAGATTTCACATATCTTCGAGAACATTATGTAGGGCCCTTAGATATGGAGGTTTCCTCACGAAATTTTCTTTCGCCGTTAAAACGAGCAATAATTAACTATTATTTTAAATAGCGGACACGTACAATTTATCTCAAATACCGCTTGATAAAGTTTCCTCTGTAAGAGATCTCGGAGTATTGCTAGAAAATAAGTTCCACTTTAGTCAAAATATTCAAAATATCACTGCCAATGCTTATCGCATGTACGGTTTCGTTATGAGATCCAGCATAGATTTTAAGAGAACTAGTAAATATGTCCATCTGTACAAAGCATGATTAGGCCACAGCTTGAATATGCCGTTATAGTTTGGAACCCTCTGTACAAGAAGTACATAGACAGTTTGGAGATGGTACAGCGAAAGTTCATCAAAGCAATGCATTATCGCTGTCGTCATAATTTAAGCTCTGATACAAATACTGGTATTGACTTAATAGAACTGAAGTCCAGACGTATTTTTCTAGAAACCATGTTTCTTTATGATTTGTGCAACAACCGTTATGATTGTTCTGATTTAACAAACAAATTGTGTTACATCGTCCCTAGAACTGTAATGAGACGTGAGGTGCGCACACGTCCACTTTTCGCTGTTCCCCGTTGTCGCACTAATGCTGGATTCCGCGCACCTATGCACTGAATATCCAATAATTATAATGAGCATTTCATAGATTTAGATTTGTTTACTCTATCAGCTGGTAAATTCAAAAGCGCTTTATTGGCACAATTAAATAAATAAATAGAAAAGATAAGTTAATTGTTTGCCATAAATCTAATTATTTAAGTTTAGTCTAAATATTGTGAATCAATCAGTTCATAATTAACATTACAATGTTAAATATATGGATAACGCTGTGGGTTACACATATGTACAATTATTGTTACCTATTGTTAAATTATTTAGTAATATAAGAGTGTAACTGTTTTTCCCTAAAATAATTTTTTTTTTATTTTTATGACTGGCTATGTGGTGCAGCGATAATGTATGCAACTGCTGTGCCTGACCCGGCTCAGATAAAGTGTTATTGATTTTTTCTGTCATTGAATTCTCTTTTCAAAGTAGCAGCACAGAGTCTGGAACAGTTGCCGACTCCATGCTTCTAGTAAACGGAATTAAGCTCCTCTAACCTATAGCTATAGTTTGCGGACTATAGGTACAGGACACACCTGCCTAGCCCTTTTGGATATCGGCGTGAGACTATTTCTTTCATAAATGTAAGTATCAAGAACTTACAAACTTGACTTAATCTAACCTTTCTTTAGAATATTTGCTTAGATTCTCGCGTTCTGACAATCCTATTCACATTAGCTGTGTTCTTGGTAAATCTATCGTCAAACCACACTAGCTAATTTTTTCTGATTATTGTCAGTATACAGTGGATCCGGTAATTAATGGATAACCTTGAAATGTCTTATAGTAGAACTGAAGGCCGTTCAGAAAAATGAAAAAAAATAATAAGAACAATTAAAAAAATTAAAGAATATACATATATTAAAAAGTGCAAGCTATATTAGCATAGCATACTTTTGACTGTCTATCTATTAGCATAATTAGTGTTTAATAATAAAACAACAAAAAACCGATGGATTTCAATCATTTATGTTCGTAGTATACAAGAAAGTTATAAATGGTGATTAAAAAAAAACACGTTTCTCAGGTTAGGATAGATTTTTTTTCATATTTTATTCTGAACGGCCATCAGTTCCACTATAAGACATTTCCAGGTTATCCATTAATTACCGGACACCCTGTATATTCTTTTGTGCCATAAGCATGATATATTCTCATAAGGCTTGAAAACTTAGAAGATAGCTCAAAAGAATACATCTTTATAGACATGTTATGTAAAAATTCTAAAGTTAAGGCTCAAAAGCACGTAGGAAACATAATATTTGGAAGCCAAATATTACGAAGACTCGTGTATTATAAAATACGGCGGTAAATCGCAATGATGAATTTTAAGTTATCGTTCGTACGTGTTGTCTGGGATTCAGAGATGTCCCAATTTTATACACCGATGTCTAGATACTACGTTTCAATATTAAAATCTTATAGACTTGCTTTACGTTTATATTGAGTCGACGATGTCTTTTTTTGTTTTTTATTATGTACAGCTGGAAACAGTGATAGTCTAGTGGGGAACCATGGGTCTGCCACGCCTTTGGTACGAACACGGGAACTAGGCTTTACTCATGCAATGTAGATTTTTCAATAAACTTTAATCCCAGTACTTTTTCTGTATTACCTACGGGTAGATTATGTCTTTTTCTGTGCCTCTGTAAACGTTATATATCATGATAATCGGTCGAGTAGTTAAGGCATGAAAGCTTCAATCTAACTCACATTTGCATTTATAATATTAGTTCAGACACAGTACATAAATATACAGTAACCTATCTTCATACAAACGGTTGGAACTCGAGTCATACCTACGCACCTCGGCGTCGGCATGCGCTCGGCACGCAACCAGTCGCGAATGCGCCGCAGTGACGAACGAACGGTGTGTTGTTTTTTAAACAGTAACCGCGCGATTTTTACCTAAAAAAAGTACCAGTATAGCCTATTTAATATGACAAGTAGAATATATTGTGCTGTTTTTGGTTGCATGAATTCCTCAAAAACGCACCCAGAGATAACTTTTTTTAGATTACCTGGAAACTCCGAAAGGTAAGACTATAAAATGATTATACTTACTAGTAGGAAGGTAAGTAATTTAAGTCTTCTTAAAGGATTTTTCCCTCCCGAAAGGTACCGGGACTACAGTAAGATTAATTCGCAAACTTTTTTAATTGTACCCAGCGATGATTTCGTGGTATATATAGAAAAAATGGAAGAAATATTCCAAACTTTTTTTAAAACTAGACATATAAATTGTAATGTGTGGCACTGCAGCTATCTATAACCAAGTAAAAGTTATTCTTTTTTCTTCTCCTTGTCCATGTTTTCCAAAACAATTTTTAATTAATCTTTATATTCTAATGCGGATTTTTTATACTTTAAAATATAATAATAAAGCATTACGTACGTTTCAGTCGAGGCGCAAATATTTTTCAGTCGCAAATTTATAAGACCGATTTGTTATTAAGTCTTAAATCTAACATAAGTATTTTATTTGTTTAAATAAAATAAAAAATATTTACAATCACAAAAATAGTTAGAAACTCAAAGTAGGCAGATTTAATTAAAATGCTGTAGGTGGGCAGCCCTATCGCATGTTTACGTACCGCGCGGCTGTAGGCATTTATTTAAAATATACGGCCGAGTTACAATACTGTATATTTATGTACTGTGGTTCAGATTATATAAACATTTGGCCTTTGTATAAATAAATTATCTTTTTAAATAAACAAAATAAAGATTCTATAGGTTATTAATAGCATGTATGAAGTGTCCGCATACCTACTGTCTCGCGATAAATACGTACTGTGGCCTTTTCACATTTGCCACAAACACTTATCTCACTGTAATTTAGGGTCAGTTCACACCAAAACGCGATGCGACACGACGCGACACCACACGCTGCGTTTTAAGATATCAATAAAATATAGAATTTATTTACTACACATAAAGGTATACAGGCAATGTGGCTTAATGTGGTGAAATGCATATCAATATGTTATATAGCTTGCGAAATTCTGCGAGTGTGATTGAGATTCTGTGCTACCCCATCAAAGCGAAGCCGTCCTGCCGCCAGAAATGCCTCCATAATTTTCGTTCAAAGTTTGTCTAGAGATGACCCAATTCAGTTTAGTGCTCGAATATTACAATAATAGATTGGGACTCGCGGCGTCGAGATACGTCTCACGACACCGCGTCGCACGGCGCAAACTGTCTCTTTAAACCACCATTGCGTCGCGTCTAGGTGTGAACTGACCCTTATACAATATCCAAGTGCAATTCAATATTTTTACGTTATTTCCCAAATAATAGAAGGCCGAGTGAATGCAAAACGTGCAGCTTTGCTGTTGTTAATTAATTTAAATATTGGTTATCAAGGGCAATTTTATTAAAATCACGTGAAATAGATATTTGGAAATTAATTTTATGTGGAGTATAAGAGTAATTGGTGGCCTTGGTAAAATATATACTATGCTGTCATTCTAAAAATAATCTGTGACAACTCATAACAAATTAATAGGTCGCATAATAGTTTAAGAATGGTTGAATTTTATCTAGTCGTCTCGCCTCTCTGCCGAGTGTAGCTCGAATTCCACACGGGTAAAAATTTGTGTGGTCAACAAATCATTGTTTCGAGTGTAGGTGTGGGTACTTTGTGTCCGCTGATTGAATGCTTGTTTAGTCCCCTGTGATACAGCAATTATACCTTAGATACCTTAAAATACAAAATTGAGCTGAGAGTTCAAAAATCCTAAGGCAATCCATGAGAGAAGGGGTTTTCTGGAGAAGAAATGCCTTGGCAGTGAATGCGACTGCTGTGTACTGATCTTGGGTTCGATACCCGGTTCAGGTAAAGAGTTATTGTGTTATGCTGTCAAAAATCTCTCTCGAAGTTTATACCTGTAATCCTATGACGGCAATAGGAACCAGTACTTCTTTTCGTGAGACATAGCGTGAAAATATACCTACCAAGGATAAGCCGGCGTTAGTCTGCCAATAAATGTGCCTTAGCATAGACATTCTTGTGGAACATTAGACTAAGATCTTTTACAACTTATCCTTGAGACAAGAAAGCGTTGTTCTGGAACATACCTCTTCACGTTAACAAATTTTAAATGAATACGTTGGATGAGTCTCATCCATCTGTATTACAAAGGAAAGTGTTTCTGTGTTCGTTCTACTCGAATATGTTTCTTCAAAGAACAATTAGCTGCCTTCGTTTTGATGCTCAATAGAGTGGTCTAGGTGTTTTCATTTAGGTAGTACATAATATATCGTTATATTATATTTGAATATATCATATTCGAAAACAAGTACGGAGTTACAACCCTATAGTAAATATGGATAGGCAGATATAGTAAATATACTCATTCAAGAAAATTAGCCAATGAAATAGATTGACTGCCTAGATGAAGAATTAATATTAAGCGGTCGCCTCGCTACTACCCAGACGCTGAGTGTTCAAATTCAGGGATGTTGCGGATGCAGAATTTTCACATCCGCGGATGCGGATGCGGTTACGGATGTCTAAATCGATGCGGATACGGATGTCCAAATCGATGCGGAAGCTCCGCAATTGCGGATCCGGATGTTGATGAAAATTGTTAATGTTATTTAATAAAAAGTTTCTAATATCACCGCCTTCGCAGGTTCAAGCCTGTTTTGCAAAGGTTTATAAATTAAACACGTACTACTGAACTACTGATTTCTTTCTCATCGTAACCTACGCTTTATCTGGATCCGCATTAAGATCCGCGTTGATTATTGCGGATGCGGATACGGATGCAGATGTCCAAATCGATGCGGAAGCGCCGCGATTGCGGATGCGGTTGCGAATATTCGTAACATCACTGGTTCGAATCACAGACGGGACAAAAATCTGTTTGATATAGATATGGTTGTATCAAGTCTGAGTGTTCTCTGTGTCCGTTGTTTGAATGTTTGTAAAGTCCCCCGTAATACAGGAACAATGATGTAAAGTGCGAAAATTGTCATCCCAACTGATTATATAATTGCGAATGTGAGTTTGTTTCTTAACTATTTATAAAATTTCGCATAGGTACACGTTGTCAGGACAGTTGTTGTACAGAAAACGACATAGGATACATTTCATCCAGAAAACGTACTGTTTCCGAGGGATTTAAAATTGATGTAACTTGATTTTGCCTGCGACTTCAACGAACTGCGACGAAGTCGCCGGAAACATCTAGTTTTTTAAATAAATCAGGAATAAAAATTGTTTCTAGGAAGTAGTATAAGTTCGTCTTTAATAAACAATGCGCTTACGAGGGTGGTCTCGCCATTTTCGGTGAGTCATAACGATCTGCTATACATTCATACAATTGTATGAGTATGGACTTGCATGTGATCGCCATTGTGATGATAATGAGCATGTAGACAAACAAACGTCGCAATTGATCAATACGTATATATATCGACTGTTTAAATCTAAACAGGGATAGCTAGGAGAGTATGTTATATACGTTTCGCCAGTCATAAATTATGCATGCTACGTAAATTTACCCTTACGCTTGCGAATAATTACAGTTGCGTCACTCCCTGGTTGGTCATAGTGCGTAAATTTGCGGCTACGTTTGCGTAAGATCGTAAGGTTCCAGGTTCGATTACCAGGTTTCCCCCAGGACTGTACTTCTAAAGGGATAGGCAAAGGCCTGTTATTACACTTTTTAATTTACATATTTTAGTCAGCTATGGTTTTACGTTTACCTTTATAGGAGACAAGCTAAAGACCGCCAATGGACATTTGTCTTGATTCCGTGCTACGATTAAAATTTGCTTAATAGAATCGACCGCGCAAAGACCGTTCAACAGATTTAGATGCAATTTTGCAATTAGATGGGTAATTTCCTGGAATAAAGGAGTCTGCCCACTATCCCGTCTCATACGATGACCGTGCTAGAAACGTGTCAGCAAAAAAAATATTCTTTGTAAGGAAATGTATAAAACTATGCCCACTAGACCATCACCGACCAGCAGTTCTTATAGCAGGGCGTATCGTGTTGCTTTTCGTGTCTGATATGTTCCTAGCACGGTCATGGTATGAGACGGCGTAGTGGGCAGACTCCTTAAAGGATACTTTAATTCATATCAATTCACGCGGACAAAGCCGGCGAAAATAGCTAGTAATATATATTTGGAAGTCAACGAACGATTAATTATTTGTTTAATTATTAACATTGCGTCGTTTGTCGTACGCAAATTTTATGAACCAATAGTTACTTTGGCTTGAGGTCATCGTATGAAAATGTAGCCATATAAATACTTCTTGTTAGTAATTGTAATAATATTATGATATTACCTGCGTTTATAAGCTGTTCCACTGCTAGACACAGGCCTTTTCTTAGTATGAGAGGAGATAGAAATTAGTTTGTAATTCTACTATTAAATTAAAAAATATAAGAGTTTATATGCTTTATAATTTGCAATAAACCTAAAAGGTATATGTTATTTCATAGTATCGTTCAGTTAGTTAGTTTTAGTGATATTAAGGGAAACTTTGGGAGCTAAATAAATAAAGACATTTTGACTTTGAGTTCTGAACTGCTAATCGGATTTTGATGTGATTTAGCACGTGAGTTGCATATATGTTAGGTATAGATTAACATACAGAAGCAATATATACCGCAAAATAGATATCTGGAATTTTATAAAGCAAAATATTAAAAAAAAAAATGCTTTAGGGTATGGTTAGGCCATAGCGTAACCCTTCTCACACTGGGGTGGAGTGTGGCCGGTCACTTTTTACACAATATAAAAGGGTAGTATTTAACTGTGCCTCAATTGTATGCCTTTGTTCCACCAAAAATACTAATTGCACAGCAAAATATGCTTACTGAAATGTTTTAAAGAGATCAAACTAAGTCGACAGAGTCCCGCTTTGCGGGGCTCCTATTTTTGGGTGGATTTTAAGAAGGAAACTAACATAACTTAATCTTTTCGAGACGGAATGCAGTGATTTGAGGCGTATAGGTGCTCGTTATGATATATTTTAGTAAGCATATTTTGCTGTTCAATTAGTATTTTTGGTGGTCATTATATTTATGCCCAATATAAATATACATATACATCTATAAATATATATATAAATATATATATATATATATATATATATATATATATATATATATATATATATATATATATATATATATATATAAAATAGGGCGAGTGTAATTATACGGCGTTATTCCTATTTTATTGTCGCATAACAGAAGCGAAAGTTAGTTAAACATAATATGACGAACAGCCTATAACAGCTGTTATTATTATTCAATGGTATTAAATTATTCAAATCGAAATCGCATTGAAAATGTGCGATCTAAGTCATTTCAAAGTCCCTATTTAGTTTTCCAGTTTCTATTCATCCCGCCTCAGGTGAGAGTTCAGGCCATTCAAATGTACGAACACGATCGTTAGTAAAGTTGTACTGCCTGACTAGAGTCTATGTATTGGAGCATCCTTTCATTGAACTGATGCGGTTGCCTTCATTATCAAAGACTTATCAAAGAACTAGCTTTTGCCCGCGGTTTCGCTCTCGTAGCAGTAGATTTGGTCAGGTGTGAAAGAACCTTTTTTAAAGTAAAATATAGCGTTTGTTACTCGGTGATAATATAGCTATCTAATAGTGAAATAATTTTTAAAA
Source organism: Catocala nupta (assembly GCA_963675205.1). Classification (NCBI taxonomy): domain Eukaryota; kingdom Metazoa; phylum Arthropoda; class Insecta; order Lepidoptera; family Erebidae; genus Catocala; species Catocala nupta. The sequence continues at coordinate 8,137,687 of OY776091.1, read as the reverse complement.
TCGATTGCATAGTTTTTGAGTTAAATCCTTACAAACAAACAAAAATCAAATCTTTTTTATAATATTAACCCAATAACTAGTCTGCTGATGGTTTACTTACTAGCGACAGGAATTTCACATAATTTTTAAAGAGTTTAAGGCAACTATATACAGGGTGTCCGGTAATTAATGGATAACCTGGAAATGTTTTATAGTGGAAAAGATAGCTGTTCAGAAAAAATTATGAAAAAAAATCTATCCTAACTACTACCTGAGATATGTGTTTTTTTTAATTACCATTTATAACTTTCTCTGTACTACGACCATAAATGAATGAAATCCATCGGTTTTTTGTTGTTTTATTATTAAACACTAATTACGCTAATAGATTTATTCCATTTTTTCTGAACGGCAAAGTTCTACTATAAGACATTTCAAGGTTATCCATTAATTACCGGACATCCTGTATATCCAGTAAGAAAAATACCTAATATAACCGATAAATCTGTGGATCGGGTATTGGGACTCGCAGTTAATCTATCGGTAACGTAGCGACTCTTTTAAGAATTATGAAAAGCTTCTACAGACTATAGTTACCGCTCTTTACCTAATAAACACAGAATAGTTTTCAACATAGACTTAAAAACCGGTTTCACAGAAATCGAAGAGACTTAGTAATAGCTACTGATTGTCATAGCTGGATTTAGCATAGCGGAAGCACATAAGAAACATAGTCAAATTGCTACCTAGAAAGAAATAAAAACATTCAACTTCCGATTCAGAGGCCGTGGGTCTGAATCCTACCCTTGTACTGAAGGCTAGAACTTACTCTTAACACATGCATTCTAGCTTAGCTGGATGGTTTAATAAGTAGTTTAGTAATTTGTAAGTAATAAACGTAATAATTTATCTTCAAAGTATGATAGTCCCTTTCTGGCACATTGGGCACGTATGCATGTGTGTACTCGCCGGAGTCGAGTAATTATAATAAAATAGCTATCAATAATTATGATTTCAATTGTTATTTAATTTAATTTAGTTTGTTTTCTTCTTATTTTGTAATTAAATTCAACATATAATGCAATATTTTATAATGTTTATTGCTTCATTAGTTTTATTTATATTTTGATTATTTGTTATGATGAATTAGTATGTAGGTATATGAATTTATAAGCTATGCAAATTTGAAATAAAGTTTTTTATTTATTATTATTATTAATAATGTCCTCCGGACCGAAATTCGGTCATGGCGGCCAGTCTTAACGGAGACTGGCCATCTGCGCAGGAGATATTATAGTGCACAAGTATGTGCGCAAACACAAGTGCACTCTCTGTTCCCTAACTCCTACTATGATCCGATGGGACGGATAATCCGATAAGACCGGAGGGAGATCAGGCGCAGGACCAACGGCTTTACGTGCTTTGCGAGGCACGGAGGTGTTTAACACAGCCAACTTCCTAACTCCGTGCTCGTATTGAGATTTCTTAACAGAAAAACCCAATAATATTTTGTTGGTCCGACCCGGGATCCGAACCCGAGACCTCATGCATAGCAGTCGCATTCACTACCGAGACTCGAAAAATAAAATTGATAGGTAACAAATTTCCCAATATAATATTCTCACAATAGTTATCATGTGACTTGACACACATTTGTTTAGTTGCCTTCGATTTTATTATCGTACATTATAACCCTTTATTTTCGCTTCCACGATGTAAACAGCACCATTAGGGCCACCTGACACGGCATTTGCTCAATATCCTACTGTTTCGAGCAATTTGAACTTGCTACACATTACAACCGCCCAAGGGACGTCTTAATGACGTTGACCCCGATGTTTAAGCGCGGTTACCCCAAGAATCTTGCTTCGCTACAAGCATAACCTCCAAAATAGCTTTGATATATTCTATTAATAGACAGACAAGGCACTCTACTTGATATTCATATTGATTACCGATCCAGACAACGATATAAATTCACTCACGTTGATGATAACTTATCATCATACAATGCCATCGTAAAAGTAATGTAAAATGTAATTTGCATAATTTTCTCATACATGCTCTCATTTATTTGAGACACGCCCTAGCTGATTGAACTACCTATAAAGACTTCATATACAGGGTTCCGATTTAATCAAATGCGTAACTTTAGCATGGTGTAGTACCTACTAGTTTCTATTGAATACTAACTAGATCTGGCTTCGCTTGCTTGAGAACTGTACTTTTTCTGGATGAAAGGTACTATATGTGTCCTTTTCTGTACTCCTGACAACGTATATGCAGTACCTCACGATAATCGATCGAGTAGTTAGGTGTGAGAGAGTCGCAAACAAACAAACTCAATTCTGCATTTATAATATTAGTTAGGATATATACAATTACTACATTTTGCCATTGGCATCGCTCGCCTGTATGTAGGTTAGGTTAGTAACAGTACTTTTATTGGATGAAAGGTACTCTATATCCTTTTCGGTTCTTCTAATAACGTGTATGCAAAATTCCATGATGATCGGTCAAGTAGTTAGGCGTGAAAGTGTAAAACAAACAAACTCACATTCGCATTTATAATATTAGTTAGGATATATACAATTACATTCATAATTGATTTGTAAAATAAAGCATACGAGGTAGTGTAGTAAAAAGTATTCATTCCAAACGGACGCAGAGAAAATACGTATCTAATTGTACATTGACCCGATGCATTGCCCCTTGACCGCACGCAAACTTCCATTTGATCGCCACGAGTCGTAGCCCGCGTATTACTGAGATTTTTTTTTTTTTTTTTTTTTTTTTTTTTTTTTTTTTTTTAAAAGACAACTCCCGCATTAGGACTAAATCCTGTGTCGCGGGGGACTTTACAAACATACAACTAACGGACACAATGAACACCCAGACTCGAAACAACAATTTATGAATCACACAAAGTGTTGTCTCGTGTGGGGATCGAACCCACAACACGGCGCAGTGTCAAGCGGCGAGGCGGCCGTCTAAACCACTACGCCAACCGTGCGTATTAGAAAATTAATGGATATTTCAGTGGCGTAGCGTAGTGGGGTCGGCAAGGGCGGCACTTTTAGGGGGTGGCAAAATATTATAATAAATAATATTAATATCTTGTAAATATTTCAACCATTTCACAACGAACAAGAGGAATGGGCAGATGTACAATACACATTAATGATGACTATTCTTGCCGAAAAGTTCTTTAGAATTATTGTATATTATAGTCGTTTAAATTGAAATAGGTACCTAAATAAGATAGGCTGTCACTCACGCTACGCCACTGGGATATTTTGATAATAATAATAATAAGCATTTATTTCCTCTCTCACACAGAAAGTTACAGAAAAAAAACAATATAGAACTTAGGCTAAGATTAACAATTCTTATAAAGTGAATCTGCGTGAGAGACTGGTATCTGTACTAGGATGCACCTGTATGACAGATTACCAGCCTCTCCTAACTCTGGACGGACAGAGTTCAAGTAGGTGATTTTGGTATGAGGTTATGTGATATTAGTGTGAGTGGTTACGAAATTAGTACTGTATGATGTATGTTGTGTGTGTGTGTTTATGTGTGTGTGTGTGTGTGTGTGTGTGTGTGTGTGTGTGTGTGTGTGTGTGTGTGTGTGTGTGTGCGTGTGTGTGTGTGTGTGTGTGTGTGTGTGTGTGTGATAAATAAAGATAGTTAAAGTAGTTATTGCTGATATCGATATTACGTTGTGGTGTTATCCAACTCTTACAATATTGCAGTTGATTAAGGTCCGGTTCCTATAGAATAATAAAAATAAATAATAATATCAGCCCTTAATAAACTGTCCCACTACTGAGCACCGGCTTCTTCTCAGTGTGAGAAGGGCTAGACCAAAGTCCACAACGGTGGTCCAGTGCGGGTTGTCAGAGTCCATATTACTTGGAGTACATTATGGAGAACTTTCAGACATGCAGGTTTCCTCACTGTATTCACTAGGTATTCCTTCGCCGTTAAAGCAAGTGATAATTATCTATTTAATACTCACATAACTTCGAAAAGACAGAAAGCGCGCCTTAAGGTCGAAGTCGAGACCTCTGCATGGCAGTCCAACGTTCTTCCACTAAGCTATCAGTGCGTGCTTTATCTAGAAACAGATAATTATGACACACATTTTAAAAAAATATGTCGTAATTTCGCAGATTGTCGTTAAAACAACTCGTTTCTTGATAGGAATTCAGTCTAAACGACACTCTGTACATATAGCCGCGAAAATGAATGTTATGATATTTGTTGTAAGTAATATTATTTGGCTTAGAGCTTACTTAATATGTTATGGAAGCTCGTCGTAAGTAGGTTTAGTAGGCTGAAGCCATTTTCCTAAGATGAATACATATCTGTATTTTTTGTAAAGGGACTTGTAAGGCTGAAAAGGAATTGGTAGAGGCATATTATGAAGTATTAAATATATACAAGTATGTTTATTTACTTTAGAATAATATGTGGTTTCCTTTGAAAACATTATATTATTCAAAACGGTTCGAAACGTTGTTGGTGATAATACAGTTTATTTCAGTTATATATTTTAGTTATATATTTTGACGTTCATAAGTGTTACTTTGTGACCTAAATGAATAAATGATTTTTGACTTTGACTTTGACTATAGTTCAGTCACACAGTAAAAATCATAAATAAATTTCACATAAATGGTGTTCTGTAAAACAAAATGTCCAAATTTTGAATAAGTATTAATTATTAAAGTATGCCGGGCTCGCGCACGTTAATCTAGATTTTGTCAATAAATTTTAATCCCATGGCAATAGTACTGTTTTTCCTGGATGAACGCTTTTCTACGTCCTCTTCTGTATACTTATTACTAACGTATCTTATATATATATTATACTTATTATAACTAACTTTATTAGCATAAATAATTTTATTAGCTTATAAATTAGTAAAATAAAATCAATAGTAGTAGTAGTGTAATATTTTCAAAATTTTGTAATACTGTGATAAATAAACAACGCGATAAAATCCGTATATAGTAGTTTAATTTCAATAGTCTTGTCTTATGTATGCTTTTACCAATTATTCTGACGATACAAATAAGTGATCTCATCTAGGATTACCTATGTATCGCCCGCTTTAAGGCAACAAATATGAAAGTAGTTTTAATAATATTGTATCCGACTGTATTTCGTTCAGTAAGCAAATGGTTTGGAGGCGCATACACTTACGTTCACTGTGTACGTCATTCGAAATGGCTGGATCCTCTTAGTTGTAGTCTTATCGTTAAAAATACCTTATAAGTAACTGCGTTTACTTTAATAGTACAAGAAATAGTAATACATTGCAATTAATAATTAAATTAATTATATAAGATTTTTAAAGACATCCCGGCATATTTCCTTTGTCTCCGCGACAAAGGAAATATTCCGGGATGTGACTTACCAAACATCAAACAACGGACACAAAGAATTTGAGTAGGTACAGTTATAATGATTATTAGTGGGTTACATAAATTTTTATAAGATGGGGCAGTGGCAGTGATTTGGCGACCTCTGATATCACTACGTCATCCGTGATATCAAAATAGATTTACAAAAGGTATAATTATAAATTAAAGAACTTATAGTGTTGAATAAAAATCATTCTTTGAGTCATAATGATTTAGGCGCCTTTTTTCATAACTCGCATGGAAGCAAGGTGATACTCACTAAAGGGGAGTGCCTATTCTCCATAGTGTCTCAGGCCAAAGATGGACATCAAAAATAACTATAAAAATTTTGTGTTTTGAGATCTTAACAGTATTACATATCTAAAAAATATATTCAAATTGACGCCACAATTTTAGAAATATCTATAAAAAAAATTATGGATGCTATTTTTCTATACGAAAATGTGTCTGGCTGTGAGATAATTCAAAAACATCTCTTTTCTCAATGATCTATTATTTAATTATGATAGGAGGTGTGTTTGTAATATATTTTTATCCAGTTATACTTAATAGGGTATTAAAAAGAACACATTTGTTACTTTAAACGTCTATATTCTCTTCATTGTCATCCACTATTAACAAATTATCTAGAAAAGGCGCAGAAGGGCATATATTGGACTCATATCTAGCCCAATAGACTTACTCTTTTTAACTATTTTTTGTAAATTGCAGTGACCTCAATTTGAATGTAATTAAATACATATTTATACGACAAAATCAACTGGAAAGTATTTTTCTCTAGCCTCTTGTCAACTCGTGGCTTCAGATGGGCGTTCCCCTTTATGAGCAATGTTATTACTTATTACATATCAAGAACGAGACAACACTATACATCCTGCTATTCGCTGTTTCATTCTCGCACATGTAACAACAACGTTTTAAGATATGGTGTTAAGACCCGTCATATGCATATTCTAAGCTGCGATTATAACTTGAACAACTTTAATAGTTATTACGTGCTTTCTCATAGCAATGCGGACTCGCCGCTTAGCGTATGTTATGTCAACTAAGGAAGTGTATACATGAACTCTACCTACTTTCTATAATAACCTTATGCTTGTTACGTCACCGGTATCAGCTGTTTAATTTGACACAGTTTAAAAGTAAGAGATACATATACAAATTGGTGCAACGACTGTTATGGAGACAATCGATCGGTCGATGATCAAATTGACTGCACGAATGGCTAAGTGGTCGCCTCGTTACTGCCGTCACACGGAATGTTATAAGTTCGAACCCCCAGACGAGACAAAAATTTGTGTGTTCCACATATTGTTGTTTCCAGTTTGGAGGATCTTTATGTCCATTCTTGAATGTTTGTATAATCCCCCGCGACTAATTCTTAGTGCGGGCTATGTCTTTTTAAATAAAGAAAGTAATACCCACGCGGTTATTTTTTGGATGGGTGATTGTTTACAAAAGTATATTTTTATACGTCTTATATAGTAGATTTAATAGGCCTTATTTAACTTTGTAATATGTCTGTGTCGACTTTACAAACATTCAAACAACGGACAAAAAGTACAACCAGACTCTGAACAACTAGTCGCGGACCACACAATTTTTGTCGCGTTTGGGAATCGAACACACAACACTTGGTGAGGCTACAGTGGCGAGGCGACCAATTAAATCACCTTACCATCTATGTGTAATATAAGAAAGAGTATAACATTCTACTGCCTCGTTGGTCCAGTGGTGGTGTATACGACTGCGGATCGTGAGGTCCCGGTTTCGATTCCCGGGTCTGGCAAAGTGTTATTGGGTTTTTCTGTTAGGAAATTCTCAGTAGCCGCACGGAGTCTGGAAATGTGCCCGGTAGACGGCAATAGGTTCACCCCGTATTACGTTGGACCAAAAACATAGTTGGCGAAATGTGGGTGTGTCATACACCTCTGCCTATCCCTTCGGGGATACCGGCGTGAGACTATGTATGTATCTATAACATTCTAAAATAATAAATAAACGCTGCATATTTATAAAGATAAGATTTTAATTACCCAATATACTCGTAAGTACCGCACCATTCCGGCTTTCACTTGATGCTTAACTTAATTTGTAATTATGTAGGCTAATTACTTCATACTCTTGTTATCTTTATGGCCTTCCATCTAAAACACCTCGCAATTATCATGATGGGTGTCCATACAACCACATATGTACATAACTGTGCCTGCCTTGAATTGCTTGCTATCTATCTAAATGTAACTTCAGAAACTTAGTAAACTCACTAACCTATATATTTTGACGTTCATAAGTGTTACTTTGTAACCTAAATGAATAAATTATTTTTGACTTTGACATCATGATTATGTCTCTTAGAAATGTATACATATAGGTCGATAGCTAATCAAACTTTGATTTAGTTTATTTTATTATTTGCATAAATATTGTTAACCAGTCTGTCCCTCACAACGTCACCTCCGTTTATGATTACAGCGCCGCTTCTGTAGATCGAGGCGAAAGAATTTTCAAAATCGGTTCATTAGTTTTTAGGTTATTCATTACAAACAAACATACAAATCTTTTCGATTTATAATACTAGTAAAGATAAAGGTAGACTATCTATATCTACTAGCAGTCGCCTAGTGGTCGAAACTAGGCCTTAATTGATATAAATTTTAAGTTTGATAGTTATTAAGGTTTTATTGTCTAGAACTATACCTTAATCACATTTAATTTACATTTTGATCTATACAGGTTAATTTACCTATCTTTTTCAAAATAATTATTATTTACTTAACTATACTCTTTCATTAACGATATTCCTAGGCTTGCTAATTTGTTTTCTTTTTTCTTTATTACATATAAATAAGGTATATGTAACCGTAGTTACAAAGAATTTTACGACGTCAGACGAACAATACCGAAGTACTACGAACGAGATTCGACTGCTTGTGTCAAATGTATGGTTGTGTGCGTGGGGATTTTTCCATTAATTAATTGTAATTCTAATGCATATTTTGTAAAAATATTAGGATTTGCCGCTCCTTCTCCATATAAACTTTAACTGTGCCTAATTTCATACTCCTTCGTCCACGCAATTTTCGTAAAAAGGGGTACAAAGTCTTTGCTTCACGTATCAATATATAGATACCAATGCCTATTATATATCATAAGCTTTTTTTTAATTTCTAGCATGCAGGTTACAATTTTTGTTTTAAACCTTTGCTGTTAAGCTAAATGCTTGTTTTAGGACTAAATTCATGACGGTAGTGCAATGGAAAGGCATTGAACCTACGTACTTTCAATCAGTATAGTCCGAAACCTTAACCGTTAGCTTACCGCCGCTTATTTTTACCTTGATCGGGCCCTATGTAATGATGTAATGCATATTAGAATTTAAGTTTGATTGCAGAGTAATATTTATGTTTCATTACGATGCAATGTTTAGATTTAAGCGATGTGTCGTCATTTCTTTACAAATATTTCAATGTTCGCCATCATTGCAATAATATTTAACGAGTCGAGCATACTCTTTACTAATGTTTAATAATATAGTTAAATGTGTTATCGAAAAGTTATTTTTTGATTTCATCATTGGTCATATACTGTAATGTATAAACATTTAAATATTCACTCGAGTTTTGTTTAAGTTGTGGTAAGCGATTAAGCAACAACGGCGCTACTTTTACAAGCGCGCACAGATTTTTTATACTTTTATTTTTAAGAAGTCTGCTTCCGGTCTTGGTTTAATTCGTATATTGCGGTGGACTTTACAAGCATTCAAACAATCGACACTGAGACACAAGACCTTTCAGATTCGAAACAATCATTCGTAGATCACACAATTGTTTGTCCTATAATGGATAAAGCACACAACACTCAGCATAGCGGCAATGGCGAAGCGAACAGATTTACACTATCCGTAGAGCTAGGCAATTTTGATAGTACTAAACACTTTCAAAGATAACTAACATTTTAGTTATTTTAGTATTTTTAATTTGTTTATTTGTGTTCGCTTTCCAAGAAAGCAGCGTCAGCTCAATGGGGAGACCAACAGACTGCAATGCAGAGGGTCTCGGGTTCGAACCCACGAAGCGCACCTCTGACTTTCGGAAAATATATGACTTTTCGAAATGATGTGCGTATTGATAGACAATTATCGCCTGCTTCGTGCCTTGGAGAGCACGTTAAGCCATCGATCCCGGCTACCATGAACATCTATGGCAGTCGTTATTGGGAAGTCAGTGCCCTATAATATCCTGACACTGGTCTAACCTTAGGATATCGTTAGCCTTCGGGTTGCGGAGGTCAGGTGGCAGCAGCTTCGTGTAAAAATTAATATCCAGTCAAATCCGGTTAGACCAGAAAAGCCAACCCCAAGTGACTTGGGAATAATAAAGGCTAGGAAGAAAAAGTTGGTTTTCAAAATTTATGGTCATTAGCGATTACGTTTAAGAATTACACAAGTTAGTAAGAAAACATCAGCGATGTTTAAAAATTTTAAGTTCGTGTACTTCCATCTCCATTTAAATAATCTTTTAATGGTAGGTTACTTAAACGTCTCTTATTACTTAATATAATATGCTGAGTTATTTAAGATAAACGTCTGAAAAAAAATGTCTGAGTGAGCTGAGCATTGTGCTGATGAAGTAATGTTGATATTAAGTGTGATTGCACAAACTGGCTCAATAATTTTATGATACAGATCAATTTAACCATACATGTCAGATATCGAAAAAACTCACGTGCGTCAAAAGCAATGAAAAATCATCGTAGACGGTCTATATTCGTAAGTTAACATTCAAACTGATTACACACAATAAAGATACATACTGCCATTTAAAAGTGACAAACTTAATTAAATAATGAGTACAAATTAGTAAATTGCTGTTACAAAACGGATGAAACGACAGCTTAAAGATATTTCGTGTCGTAATATATAGATCAGGCGATCATTTCGCCGCATACCACTTGCAACATCTCTGTTACGCGTTTGGGTACTAGATCGGAGTTGAGTAACGCTTCCTGGAAATATTCCTGAGCTATTTACTAAGGAACATAGTTTTAGGAAGAGTTTTCTCATTTAGTTTAGCATTAATTTCTTAAAGTAATGTTATTTGCTATAGATTTTACGTCTATGTTATATATACATATGTTTATTTTGATGGATTGCACGGAAAGCGTAGCCGACTAGCCGCTGCCTCGTCGCTGCCGACGTGCCAAGTGTTGTGTGTTCGAATCCCATACATTTAGACATAGATCAATTAACATATAAATTTTGCTCTAAGTAATTACTATTTTAACAAACTTTTATTAGCTTGGTATGTATGTATCTATGAATCTATGTAACGGAATCTTTGAACGTAATTTTCACCCCTGTCAAACCGACGCCAAGTGACGGATTGATTTGAAAATTTGCACACTTATCGAGGACCGATGATAATACAATAATTTAAAAAACAAAAAGCCAAACTACAAAGTAGAATAGAATTTAATAATTTTAATGTAAAAAGCGTGGGATGGGGGTTATCAAAATATCTTAGAAAGCACCCACGCTTTTTTACATTCAAATTATTAAATAATTTTTACTTTTTAGTTTGGTATTCTTAATAAAGCGTATTTTTATTAGATTTTAAATTATTATTTATTTTATTGAATTTTAATTTAATTATACTTTATAAAAGTGCTCAAATACAATAATATTTTGTTTGTCAAGTACTCAATTTATTTATTTAGACAGTATTCGCACGTGTGTTGTCTATTTATGTGCGTTTGTCGAAGTCGTGGGAATTATCGACGTTCATGACATTATTACATTCTTGATGTTGTATTGCTACTGTGTTTAAACATGTATATTTTTTGCAATATTGTATGTATTTTTAGACTTGTTTACATGCATGTAGGTATTTGATTATTTCACAAAATGTGCGATGCCGTGAGTAGAAGTTAGCTTTTGTATTATAGTTTGGAGGATAAATAATTACAAACCATATGAAGGACTTTTTTCGGATTATAAAATAATCTATCTAGTATCTAAAATAGGTACTTTACACGGCCGTTGTACTGATTTATTTTAATCTTCTTCTCCCTAGCCTTTATTATTCCTAAGTCACTTGGGGTCGGCTTTTCTGGTCTAACCGGATTTGACTGTATATCAGATTTTACACGGAGCGGCTGCCACCTGAGCTCCGCAACCCGAAGACTAACGATACCCTAAGGCTAGACCAGTATCAGGTAATTATAGGGCACTGACTTCCCAGTAACGACTGCCATAGATGTTCATGGCAGCCGGGACCGACAGCTTAACGTGCTCTCCGAGACACGGAGCAGGCGTTAATTGTCAATCAATACGCATATAATTTCGAAAAGACATATAACTTCCGAAAGTCAGAGGTGCGCGACGTGGGTTCGAACCCGAGACCCTCTGCATTGCAGTCTGTTGGTCTCCCCATTGAGCTATCGTTGCTGTATACTGATAATGATTAAAATACTGATTTATTTTAATAACCTCCCTTAAAACTATCAAATGTATAAAGTGGTTAAATTTCAATCTATTACATTCGCGTAAACGTAAGCAAACTATCGTTAAGCAACAAACCACGTTGGTGGGCTGTACGGTTGTACCGATGCTACGGGAAAGAAGGACAACACAACCAACACACGTCTAGGCAGGTTATGATTCAGAGAGTCCACTATGTTTAATAGACATGTTGACTAGCAAACGAGTCTTAATTCGCTGGATGGTCGAACGTAATGTAACGTTTACCATTAGAGGCTCTCGTCTTTTTGCTCATCAGTCAGCGCCTCTAGCGACTGAAGTCCTGTTAACTCTGTCAAAGCTGCTGACAAAACCCAGCGATAATAATTATTATTGTCGGTTTATATGGTTACTATTGAATTGTTTATAGTAGAGCTTTCCAAACTTATTTTTATTGTGACGTCCTTATTCGCAATTTTTTTGCGATGCCTCTCTTCCTCATTTATACTCGTAATTTTTAACGTGTAGTATTTAACAGCACAGCAAAAAAATACTAATTGCACAGCAAAATATATTTAAAGATATCAAATTAGTCGACGGACACGGCTCCTATTTTTGGGTGGGTTTAAAAAGGAACCTAACACCCTTCCGAGAATGCAGTGATTTGAGGCGTATAGGTGCTTATTATGTTGTGCAATATTTGCTGTGCAATTAGTATTTCTGATGGTCATTATATTTAATCCCATTTTTAATAACAAATAAAAAATAAACCTAAGAACAAAAATTAATAGAGATATAATGTATTTAACTTTGTTGGCTGGCTACTAATAAGAAGGATGTGCTTGCTTTTCTGAGCAGAGCTTCCCAAAACGGGGTTCAAATTTGGAAATTGCCAAACTTCAGTCACTTGATCTTACGACGTCCCTGGGATAAAGTCGCGGCGCCCCAAACCTAGGGAAGCTCTGGTCCATAAAGTATTACGTCTAAAGACCTTACTATCTACTTGCACCTCTAGCGGTGAATTCAAGCGCGGTAGCCCTCATTCGCGGTCGGCGGTCGTTGACTTATCAATATTTGCTATTATCATTGGCCAACTTGACCAACATTGGCTCACATTGAAATATGAACCAATCGTACAGATATCTGTTAGAAAATTGTTTACTAATATTACGTGCGTATGTTGAGGCAATTGTGAGGTAACAAGTTCAAAAACATTCTGGGTTAATAGACAGTAGTAGTTACTTTGTTCAATAAATCCAATTAAAATACCTTAGTGAATGTTATTAGGTAACTTGTTATAGGTACTGTGTGCACGAAATGTAATATGGCATAACTCGGTGGATGATGAAATTTTCCGAGCGTTGGAACAATTCATCATGATGTTGCATTTTAAAACATGTATACGAGACTAGATACATAGAGTAAAATCTAATAATCTTCAACATACACTTTGTTTATGATCACTAACTTATTTTACTAATATAATACATATAAATGTTTGTAAAGAGGTTTAATCACACTTAGGGAAACAGTTCAACAAATTTGGATGAAATTTAGCGCACAGATAAACCATAAATTGAACTATTATCTTGAATATACTATTTTATCCTGGTATTGGTTCGCATAACATTTACCAAACGGTCGAATTAGTTGGTTAGGTTTTCAAGCCTTATCTACTTTACCGATCATCATGAAATTTTGCATACACGACGTCAGGGGTACAGAAAAGTTCATAGGGACAGACAGGCAGACATAGGACCTCCATTTAGGAAATAAAGTACTGTTACCGAAGGATAATATATTTACAGAATCTGCATTAACGTGAGCGATACCGAAAGCAAAATCTGGTATACAATAAACGTACGGTTGATATTTTGTGCTAGACTCTAGAGCAGTGATGACTTTCACAATTAAGAACAAGAGACCTTGCCACATATAGATGTTGGATGTGTACTTTTCACCTGTTTGAAAGATCCAATATTGGATATTGTTTAGCTTCTTCTTCAACTAATTAAAGTGTTTTCTGTTCTCAGTATAGGTCGCGATGGCCGTACTTCTGCTTGCCGATTCTTCTGGCGGCTTCGGCGTGTGGCAGCGATATCCTGATGATCACAATGGGCGGTACCAAATCACATAAGATGCCTTTTTGGGAACTTTCTAGAGGACTTATTAGAAGGTAAGTATTCTTTGTGTTATTGTCTTGATGAGAAAATAGGAGGGTCAATAATCTTCAGTAGTAAATGAGTTTAGTTCACTCAGTAAAGTTAAATTAAAAGTTAAATTAAAGGAGGATTATCGAACAGAGATAAAGAAACAGGTAAAAATGATAAGAAAACTCGAATGACACTCAACCTGCAACTGTTCGATCATTAATACACCTATCCTATAAAGTCAAATCATTTCCTTATTTAGGACATATAGTGACCTTTTTAACCCTAACCCAGCCTAATTACAGGGAATGCAAAATTTTATTTTAGAAGTCAATTTATGCAGTAGATTTAATTATTTAGTAGCAAGGACTTTGCAAAAGAACACTAAAACATAATAATCAATTTTGGACTACGCAATTCTTTGTTCTGTGTGTGGTTCCAATCTACAATTCACTACAAATCGTAGCGAGTTGACTTTCCACGAAACCTTTAAAATGTGCTTGCCTGTCAGCAGAAGAAACAGTGTTCTTTATTTCTTACACTAGCTGTGCAGTAAGTTATTTAAACGCAATATTTAAATATTAGATGTGCCTGCGGTTTCACTCGCGTTTATGATTACTGCGCCGCTCCCGTGGGTTATAGCGTGATATTATATAGCCTATAACCTTCTTCGATAAATAGGCTAGCCAACACTAAAATAATTTTTAATTCGGACCAGTTCTTGAGATTAGCACGTTCAAGCAAACAAACAAACAAACTCTTCAGCTTTATAATATTATAGTATAGAAGTATAGATTCATGATGTCGCGGGTTCGATTCCCGCACAAGTCAAACATTTGGGTGCATGTACATGGATGTTTGTCTTGGTCTGGGTGTTTCTTAAGTATAATATGTACGTATTTATAAAAGAAAAAGTATATGTATGTATGCTCTAGCTCTGCTTAATTTGGGCTAGATCGTGTTGTGTGTATGTGATAGAATAGAATATTATTATTATTTAAACTGTAAATAGAGCGAAAAGAATAAGATTGTTTGCAGAGTCTTGATCTTGCGGAAGATAGCGTTGTTGCAAGCGTACCTGCCTATTAAACTTATTTGTGGCTGTAGTAGTCTTTATTCATCCAACAATGATTAAACTTTTAATAAGCAATCAGTGAGAGGATATGCTAATGCAGTAATATATATTTTTACTTATTAAATCAACTCTAAATTACGCTGTTATTGCGGCATAACTGCATCCGTAATATATAAATGTAAATGGATGCTTCCATTTCACCACACTTTGAAATAAAGTGTTTGAAATTTCTTAATTACATTATATTTATTGCTTGAATATGTTTTGTAGTACATGTTGAAATTATTGCAGACGACTAGCAGATATAATTAATTTTTAAATCTCTTTATTGCACATCTTATATGTTAAGCATATCTAATATGCAACGATAGAATGAATAAAAAGTAATGTAATACATTACATCAACTTGATTACAAATCTTTGTATCCATGTGACTATGGGCCGGTACCTTTATCAAGAAACAAGTCTTTTTACATACGGACAGTTTATCAACACATATTTTATGAAAATATGTTAAATTAAAAGCAGCGACAGCCTAGTGGGAGATCGTCGGACTGCAGCGCAGACGTCTCGAGCTCGATACCAGGGCGCGTGTATCTGACTTTTCGAAGTTATGTGCACACTAAAGCAGCGATAGCTCAGTGGGGAGACCAACAGACTGCAATGCAAAGAGTCTCGGGTTCGAACCCACGTCGCGCACCTATGACTTTCGGAAGTTGTATGGCTTTTCGAAATTATGTGCGTATTGATTGACAATTATTGCCTGCTCCGTGCCTAGGAGAGCACGTTAAGCCGTCGGTCCCGGCTACTATGAACATCTATGGCGGTCGTTATTGGGAAGTCAGTGTCCTATAATATCCTGACACTGGTCTAGCCTTAGTGTATCGTTAGCCTTCGGGTTGCGGAGGTCAGGTGGCAGCCGCTCCCTGTAAACACCAATATCCATTCAAAGCCGGTTAGACCAGAAAAGCCGACACAAGTGACTTGGGAATAATAAAGGCTAGAGAGAAGATGTGCGCATTAACTAGTTAATCATCGCTCACTTTAACGGTGAAGCAAAACATCGTGATGAAACATGCATATCTAAAAGTTCTACATAATGTTCTCTAAGATATGTGAAGTCTGCCAACCCGCTCTGGGTCAGCGTGGTGGACTATGGCCAAACCCTTCTCACATTGAGAAGAGGCCCGTGCCCAGCAGTGGGACTGTTTAATACAGGGCTGATATAATTATATATATGTCAAAATTTTACTGTCCGTAGCTAAAACGACCCGTTTCTTGATTAAGAAGTCTAGTCTTTATAGACTTAATTTTATCATCGAAGAGCTACCTCTTAGACTTAGACAGTAGAGGCATTTAAACTTCACCAACTACGTTTAAGTTCCAGTATCATCCTAACAGAAGCAAAAACCTACAGATTATACACTGGGACCATTTACGGTCGTTTGTCATTCCGTCCTCAAGGAAGGAGAAGTAATATATATTTTGATTTCGCTGTCGTCCCATTGGGCCGAGTAGGTAAGAAGAAAAGATGACGAATGATCCCAGATAAACAGTGACATTGTAACTTTAAATATATGTATGTATAAGTAATTGTTTACCAACTGTTCCGTGCATACCATTTAGCCTGTTTTAGGATCTTTTGTTAGCTATGAGATCTTGAGAATACCTACCCACACTAGTTTGGTTATAATAATGTCAACAATTGAATTACGATGTTATTTTGTAAGATTTATTTATTTGTATATGGTACATTTACAAATATTACTAAATAAATTTGGGAAATGGCGTTTGGAAATGATGATTTAATTCCATAGTTTCGATGACGTAGGAATAAATGATGATTCCCAACAATACTATAACTTATTTAAAAAAAAATATTATTTGCATTTTAAATAATATTAGGTATTGATTATTGTTTTTAATAAACAAGGAAACCTGATTTAAATATATCTATAATTACTTGTTGTTTTCTACTTTCAGAGGTCACAACATTACATTCATAAGCGCCTTCCCAGCGGATTTTCATATCCCCGGCATGGAAGAGATAGCTCCTGAACGCCTGGTTTCCTATGTACGGCAGTTCATGTCCTTCGATCTGGTTGGCTCGAGGATGAGAGGCGAGATACAGATATCTCTACAAGATATTGTCAGATATGGTTATGAGGTAAGTTACCTTTAAGCTTTCGTAGATTAGAGGGCTTGAACCCCCAGATGGAATTTATCTATAAGATAAAAGTCTCGCCATCTCTCTTCTTTAACCTAACACGAGTTAGACAGCATGCGATTTATCTTTCGGATAAGTTTTACTTGTTAGTGGTAGGAGTGGCCGTAAACAGCTGAATTTGCCAGGTGCTTGACACATATGTACATATCCTCACTTCGAAGGTTACTAGCAGTTTGGGTTACAAATTACTACAACTTCATACTAGTATTCTTATCAATCTGCAAAAAAAGGAATGTTTGTGTTAGGAGTAGGTTTACTTCGGTCGTGCAATAGTTAGGATTCGAAACCAAAGCTGCTCGATCTCAAGTCCAATACATTATCAATTGGGTTACTCCCGCTTAAAGTGTATCGCACCCTTATTTCAGCGCCTTTGGTTTTTAGTTCCGTGCAATAGCAACCGAGCCTGTTGCTCTTCACCGGGTAGTTTCAGACGCCGGCGCCATATTGGCTGAGAATTTCTAGACACTAAACCATAATCACACTTTGCCCGACCTGGGAATCTAACGCTCATGAACAGCAGTCACATTAACTGCCACTCCGTTATCTACGCTGTTAGTCAGTCATACCTTAAGAATCCGTTGATATGATAATCCTTAAGCTGTTTGTGCAAGGTAAGTAATAAAAGTATTTTATATAAAATTAATCCATAGAGGAAATTCTTTTAATAGCGTCGGTAAAAAGGAATATTTTAAGTCGTTATACATTTTATATCCATGTAATTAGAGCTTAAATGAGCTAAGTGAAGTGAGCTTCATAAAATCTCTTCAGACGATGAATGATATCCATATTTATACATACTTAATTTTGCGGTAATTTCTTAAGGTTTTCTCTTGAGTTATAAATTTGGCCAACATTTGGAACTTGATTTAATTATTAATTTAATCAGAAATTGCCTACGGTTTCTTTTGGTTTTGATTGTAGTGACGTCATTTTTAGAGTTAAATGATGTTTTATAAATTTCGATTAGCGATATAAAGCTATAATAATAATAATATAATAATATTCTACCACATACACACAACACCATCTAGCCCAAACTAAGCAGAGCTTGTACTATGGGTACTAGACAATGGATAAACATACATATATACTTTTTTTTTTGTAAATACATACATATTATACATAGAAACACCCAGACCAAGACAAACATCCATGTTCATGCACACAAATGTTTTACTTGTGCGGGAATCGAACCCGCGACCTCAGGCGTGGCAGTCGGTTACAATAACCACTACGCCATCGAGTCGTCAGCTATAGCATAGTTATAATGAAATAGGCTTAGGTTGTCGCTCGTATTGGCCTTTGTTTCTCCCGTGGCAAAGATTGCATTTATGTTTGCGTAAAATCGTCCTGGGTTTGATGCCTGGGTCTTGTTGAAGTGTTATTGGGTTTTTGTGCCTACTCGGGGTTCAACGATGTGCCCAATAGGCAGCAATAAGCTTGCTCTTTATTACGTGACATCTAGTACTATAGTTGGCGAAATGTAATTCATATCTGCTTGGCCTTTCGGAGAAATAAGGTTGAGAGCATAAATGCTCTGTTTAATGTGTAAATGTATGTATATTTTACATATATGTGGGGAGAGAGGGCATGGAAAATTTACAACTCCGCCTAATAGCAGAGGTTTAATAGACCTGAAGGAGTATTTGAGGGTATATACAGGCGCGAAATTATGATGAGTAGACCCCGTGTGTAAGCTATTTGTCTGCTCGGTACAGACCAAGTATTTGTAGTTTGACTTTAAAGTATGACATTATTAATCACGTGTTTGCACTCTTCAGAGCAAGATGTATTGCATCTTCATTACATAAGAAATTTGGTTTAAAAATTAAGCATTTTAAATGTCGACGCAAATGTATAAAGTCATTTATACGCGAACTTATCAAAATATGGTGAATTCTTGCCTATGCAATATCGTTTAGTCTTTTGACGTAGTCTCATATATTATATTATTGCAAATTTATATTAGGCAGGCTTATGTTGCCTCGATGTAGTGATATAATATTTCAGCGATTCTAATTCAATAGTATCACTGGCATACTTATTCGAATTTTCTTCGATTATTTAGTTCAGCCTTTATTTTTGAAGCGTGGTCATCCAAGTTTCAAACTTTCTAATTTGCCAACCACAATAATTAATTGCGCATAATTATTTTTGCAGTGAAGTTCCTACAAAAGTTATGAATTCGAATATTATCTAATACTTCCACATGATAGTTAAATGAATATCACCATTATTATCATGGTCCCGAGCGTTGGTTAGGAAACGCCTGGATCTCGATGACATTACCAGTTCCGTCAGGGAAATGATAATATCATTGATGATGATATCACACTAATGAGATTCTTTTTTCATTTTTTTCTTTTTACATAGCTTTTTATTTCTTTTTACATAGCTTTATTGTGTCTAGTTGTCTGCTAATTAATGTGTTAAATTATTATTTTTTGTCTACAGGCGTGTGACGCTTTCCTCGGCGACCCAGAGACGAGATCCTTCCTCAGATCCGGAAGGAACTTCGATCTTATCGTCCTCGACGGTGCCTACCCAGAATGTGCCTTAGGAATCGCCTACAAATTCAAAGTACCCTTCATGTTCGTCAACACTGTTGGGTTCTACTCCACGCCTTTTAGTATATCTGGATCGCCGACACCATACTCCGTCACACCATTCTTCGGATACGGGTTTACTGACAACATGGGCTTAGTAGAGAGAACTTTGAATGCCGCTTTCCATATAGGCAGTTCTGCAGTCCATGCTATCAGTATGCAGTTACTCCAAGGTGTCTTAAGAAGGAACTTTGGTCAGCAAATGCCTCATGTGTATGATATGGCGAAGAACGTCAGTTTTATTCTGCAGAATGGACATTATTCTGTATCGTACCCAAGACCATATTTACCTAATGTGGCTGAAGTCGCCTGCATCCATTGTAGGGAACCGAAGATATTGGATCCTGTGAGTATACCTATTAATATTTCTTTTAAATCTTTGTTACGAGTACCAGTGTGGCTAAGGTTTTATAATTACAATGTATTTCTCTTAGGATGTCTTAGTTAAATGTTTAAAAGCAACAATTCATAGAAACAATTTTCAATATATTTTTTAGCGATATCTGGATTATATCATTAATAATTTCAATTGACTTAAGTTTGTTAGATGATTGTTCAGAATGAAGTATGTTATCGTCAAGTTAAGGTTTATCTTTTGCGACATCTGCCAACTTATATGTGTACCAAATTTTGGAATAAGAAAGTCTAAAATGTAAATATTTATCGGGACATACAGATTTATTGAAGTCTGTTTGAAGTTTTCCCAGACTTTTCTTATAAGTAAAATATCTTAAATGTTAGGAATATATCTGTCCTTAATTATTCTTGACTTCACTTGTATGGATAATTATAATTCTGAGTAGGATTTGTTTTATGTATCTTCTTATATAGTAAATGATCAGTCGTATAATAAATAGTTTATCTTAGTTATGATCTCTGATAAAAGGCGTAACGTGCTTTTATTTATCTAAATTTAATAAGAATTTATATAATATTGTTTTACATTTACGCGAATTTATACTCTGAAATTGAACAACGTTATACAGATTTTATCGCAGTTTACTTGAAAAAACTCTTTTTAGGTAATATTTAAACTATTAAACAATTTTAATTTTGAAACCCTTTCAATTTGTTCGACATTTCGGTTGCTTTTCAGTAGCCATTGTCACAGAGAGACTTAGATGGTGGTCGTCTCATTGTCTTGGAGTGTAGTTGTTTTATAGTATTCGAACATAATTGAATTATTTTATTCAGGTCGTAATAATGATGCCGATATCCTCATAGACATATCTGTGTAAAATACCCTGTTAGTTTAAATACTTTAATTAATTAAGATTTCATAATCCAATAAAGTATTTAATAGTATTGAATTGAAAATGCAGTGCAATTACGTTTTAGTATTTCTTATTTAAAACAAACTAGCAGTTGACTGTAATAACAGTACTTTAAATGGCCCACGCCAATTATATAAATATCAAAACGTACTGTATTGTTAGGCGTTGACTGTCTAGGCGACCATTTCCAATCGTGCAGTCGTGAGTCTTAAATTACATCAGACTTGATTAAATCGATAAGCTGCGACAATCAAATAGCTTAGACTAACTAAAATTTGCGGTTCAAACCGTGCACATTGCGACACCGATTTCAACTGACTTTTGATATCAGGTTTAAGATCATTTATTTCTCATAAAGAATAACATTATTCACTTACACGAGAAAAACAAATAAATAACAATTTCAATAATTTGGCGGCGATACAGAAAAAAGAAAAGAAACTTACGATATTAATAGAATTAAAATTACAACAACAATTTCTTATAAAAATGTAGTGAGGGTATTCTAAAACATACATAACCGATCGAAACATTTGTTGAACCTTAGCAGTAAATACAAAGATCGAGCGTACTTAGAAACGACAAGAACAGTTTGTACACACAAATGACACATTTAGTTCCAGTAATAAATTATTACAAATTTTAATTTATGAATACTAATATTTGCTCGTTATTATGATTAATTTAAGTATTTAATAACACAGTGATTTTAGCACATTTTTTGATTATTTATTTCATTGTAAAGTATAAACATTATTGACTAAGGTGAACCAGAAGACGTGCCTAACACACTTGCTGTGCAATGATGGCATAGATGGCCTAGTGCTTTAAGGGGTTGCCTCGCCGCTGCCACTGTAGCGAGTGTTGTGGGTTCAAATCCCACACGGGACAAAAAATTGTGTTATCCACAAATGGTTGTTCCGAGATTGGATGTTCTTTGTGTCCGTTGTTTGAATGTTTGTAAAGTCCTCATACAAGTATTATTCCAAGTGCGGGAGATGTCTTTCGAAAAGAAAACAAATCTGCTAAATCGCAATACCAAACTCACATTAAAGTCGGCTGTTGTAATTTGTTTCTTTTTCTACAGCAATCATTGTATGATTGCTGTAGAAAAAGAAATAACAGTTGGTTACTATAGTTACTGGTAATTTCACGCGAATTTTGATCTTACGTAATATTGTGACGTCAATAGGGCAAAGATCCAGACGTCATGCTGCGACTGATAATATCCATATCAAAATAACACGACGCAGAATCCAGTATCTTACAATAAGCGGCAAAATATACGCTACTTGAGTAACAACTGATAAAATAAATTCCAAACATCCGGGTATTTCTTAACGTACTAGGAAAATACCCGTGGAAGAGAGACAAATATAATAATAGTACCAGCGCTGTATTAACAGTCCCAATGCTGGACATGGGCATCTTCTCAGTGTAAGAAACGTCTCATAGGCCACCACGATAGCTCAGTCTGAGTTAGCAGACTTATGGAGACATTATGGAGAACTCTCCGTCGTGCAGTTTTCCTCATGATGTTTTTCTTCACCGTTAAAGCGAGCGATTAATAAATATTTAATGCGGACATAACTATGAAAAGCGTTTCAGAAGACCTCTGCGTGGCAAGACAGCGGTCTCCCTCTAGGTTATCGGTTTTTAAAGGGCTATTAACCAAATAATATATTTTACAGGAAATTGAAGAATGGATCTCCGGCGCAGGCGAGACTGGTTTTGTGTATGTGTCCATGGGTTCATCCGTCAGAACAACAAACATGCCTCTGTCAGCGCACCGGCTGTTCGTGGAAGCACTAGGAAGACTGCCGCAGCGGGTGCTTTGGAAACAGGATGCTGAACAAAACATGACTGACATACCTTCGAATATACGATTGTATAAGTGGCTGCCCCAGCAGGATTTGCTTGGTAAGTATACTGTTTTTCATTTTGCTTTCAGCTTAAGTTATTAAGTCAGATGATTGAAGCAACGTCGTAATTATATTTGGATTTAATTTATTTCTAATATCGTACCAAGATTACTTAGACGTTTAAAATGTTAGTAGAAAAATAAATATATATTTTAATAATTTAATTGATTGATTTATGTGTTCTTTAAAAATTATTATACACTCTAGCCGCGTGAACGCTGAATTAATAATTCTTTATTTAAAAAAATATTTATATTATGATATTTTGTACTTTAGTAGATTATAGTCTGTAACCTAAATTAATAAATATTTTCGACTTTACATTTAGATGCCTAAGCAAGAAATATACCTAATAATTTGGTAAAAATTCACGACTGATTTAAGCGTTATGAAATTCCTTAGCCTTAATGTTGGACTGGTAACGTGCCGAAAAAGCTTCAAGTTTTACCGTAATATATACCTACCATATTTAATGGACTGATTCTTTAGGCAAAAAACAAATCTGCCGTCGATCACTTGTATCGCAAGTTCTCTATGAAGAATACAAGCGCTCGAACCCTATGAACCTAGAGTCTATACTCGAAACGTCTCAAATATGTAATTACTGACTACATAAGGACTGCTGCTGTTTAAGGGACTTTGTGGTTGCCTCTTGCAAGCGCTGGCACAGCTCATGCTTGCAAGATCCGATGTCTGATATCACAAATTCTTTTAGCATAGCAATATGGTTTAAAGGTGAAAATCTTATTATATGGTAATCACATTTAAACGGATTAATGTTGGAGAAGATATTAAATTATAATCCAATAAAGTAACCGTTCAATATTCTTGGTAAGGGATAATCCTCTTATAGGCTTTTACACTGTTTGCTTTGAGGTGTGAATCAAACAGGCCCGTTAGTCTAGACTGTGGTTTAATAACCTCAGTCTATAATATCAAAGGAAAGATTACAAGCGAAGTAGAGAAAAGCGGGATGCTCATACCACTCTTATTTGTTGTAGTCCGACTGAGGCGCGCCTTCGTTCCATGAAATATAATAATATCGTGTATGTTATAGAGCTAGGCGACGGCTATTAAGCAATACATTTTTGATAGAACCAGTTGCTCATTCAAACTTCTCGTACCCTTCCTTTCTTCCTCTGCCCCCTTTCACCTGTCTTCTTTGCGTATGTTACGGTAACTGCTTATCACTAAACAAGCCGTGTGTTATGGCCATCACACACAAACAGCAGAGGTGGTACCGGAGCGGAGGCGTCACCAGAGCTGCGGCGAATTTTTGTATTGTTCAATTTAGTAAGAAATATTAGACGCACAATCCGCGGCTGCGAGGCGTCCATGCATGGCACGATGTCATACCGCTACCGCTCTACCTCCGCTGTCTGTATGCTTTATGATTTATGGTAGGCGGCAGCATAGTTATGTTTCATTGAAATTGATTCTGTGATGTAATTCAAGTAAGCACAGTTTATAACATGGTTGTTGCCATCGTTGATATAACAATAGAACTTTCAGTACGCAGTAAAATGGAAATAGTGGCGGGAAACTTTATAGGTATAGTTGGTGAATTACGTCAATAGTTTTAAGATTTCCAAAAATAGAACCAGCCTTTACTTACAAGATCGCTATGTCAATAAAACATGGTACCTGGGAAAAAGTTCCTTTCTATTAAAGAAATAACTTTTATACTGTTCCATATTTTACTTTATAATATTAATATAGATGAATGAGATTTTCTTCACGGCTTAGATTAATATTGCGAGGATTTCGCTTACAAGCTCTATTTGCTTTAATTAAACTAGCAACTGAAAATATAATTTTAAAGGCTAACGTTCATGAGGGTGAATATTTTTGTTTTTATTGAACCGATCGTATCAACACATTTAAGACTTGGGTTTTAGCTATCAGCCTTTATGAGGAACGGATGACCATTAGAACTTACATGACACATTTTGGACTGTAGCATTTTGAAATTTTAGACCTTATTTTCTTTCCTTATCTGTGAGCGTATTAGTGCGATACTGTTAATAGTCCCAATAGCCCAGTTTCCACAAAACTGTGTGTGTAATAAAATAGGTAAAAGTTTAAAATTTAGCCGACGGAAATTACACTTGGAATTGATAAAGTCATTTTACTATTAATAACTCTTTTAATAGATATATTTTAGATTAAAAATCTACTAAAACACTTTCTAGCGATCTAGCAGATTTTTAATCCTTAGTACAATATTTTAAAGTCATTGACAATCTTTCATTTTAATCCTTATGACTTCATACGACGTGTTCGAATGTCACCAGTTCTTTAGAACTTAAATTAAACAAATAAAACTTTCTGAAAGCACAGTTTGTTGCATGGATAGATAAAGTTTGAGAACAGATAATAGAGTTGCAAGTCTGAGATAGCTTTCCGGTCTTAAGCGATCTTGTTGCGTTAGTCTTTTAGTTTACAAATTGGGTGCATCTTTTAGTAAATGCATAGTTTCTGAGAATTTTTTAATACAAATAGTACAATACTTGAAACAGATCAAAAAGAAAGATATTTATTGAGAGTAGGACTCAATTTCGAACTTTCAGATTAATTTAGTATGTAAGTTTCTCTTTTCGTGTGTGTTGCCTTCAGATGGCATTTTTACTACAATTCCTTTACATTGGCACAATTTTTGTAGTACGATCCAGCTCTTAATTACCAACATGAGGCATGACGGTACGAATTCAGCTCCTGCGCTATTCACATGAATAATATTACCAATATTAGTAAAATGCAAAAAAACTGATTACGAAATAAATTAGTTCAATTAGACTTTAAGCAAGTGTACTTAAGTTGTAGCTAAATATTTATTTTTTTATTACAGGCCACCCCAAAATCAAAGCATTCGTCACACACGGAGGTCTGCTCAGTATGTTCGAGACAGTCTACCACGGAGTTCCTATTGTCAGCATCCCAGTCTTCTGCGACCACGACGCGAATGCTGCTAAGGCCGAAGGTGATGGTTACGCCAAAAAGCTTGACCTAAGACATCTTAATTCAGACAAGTTATTTAAAGCTATTCAAGAAGTCATCAGAGAACCTAGATATAAAACTGAAGTCAAGAAAAGACAAGTTTTACTTAGGGACCAAAAAGAAACCCCACTTGAAAGAGCTATCTATTGGACAGAATACGTAATAAGACATAAAGGCGCGTATCATCTACAATCGCCTGCAAAGGATTTGAACTTCTTCCAATATTATTGTCTGGATGCAGTTTTATTAGTAGTATCTTTACTTATAACAATATACGCTCTTATTTCATACGCATTAAGGTTTAGTTTCAATAGGTTGATAAATTACGTACAGAGAAAACAACTAAAGAAATTGTTTGGCAGTTCTAATAACTTGCTCAATTCCAAATTGCTCAGTCAAGCTGCGATATCAAAGAAGAATATGTGAATATAGATGTAATTAATACAATAGAAACAGTGATCATAAGATTATCAAGAATGACTTTCGATTATAACTTAAACTACAGTCAAAGAATCTTGTAAAAGATTCTTAAGGCTGATAATTTATAGGTCTAAAATCTGGAACAAAAATACTATATGTTAAGTTTTTGACTTTGACAGTTTTATTGACTGCAATATTTTTATGCTTTTGGGTCTATTTTTGTAGAAGCACTATATAACAAATGTATGTGTGGTACGAATGTTTATAAATTAAGTGATAACGTTACCCAGTCTTCCAAATAAAGACTTTTAAATAGACAAAGAAAGTAATGTAATTTAAGCAATAAGAATGAATCGTATAGTGTGATAAATAAAAACAAAAGACCTTTGTAATTCATTTATCAGATTAAAGAAGAGAAACAATAAATAAAAATCGGGAAGTTGAGAATAAAGTAAACTTTGTATAGCGGTATCGTTTGGAAACTTCATGTACTTTATGTTGTGGTTATCCATAGCTTTAGAATGTCTTATTTCATCACTATTATACGTGATTTACGCCAGGGAACTAACACTACAAGTACTACATATTAAAAAAACGACAAAACTATAGCAGATGTTGACAGATATTTGTAAGTACAATTGGTGTCTGTGAAACAATAAATAAGCCTTCAATTAGGGTTGTTGTAGTTTTAAGAATCGAATTATATAATTTATTTATTTTCAACAATATAAATAAATTCATACCCAGGTCACGTAGGTTAATAATTTAATTTTATAAAATTTTGTAATTCCTTTGCTTTTGATGATGTTTTTACCGCAGTTCGATAAAAAAGGTTTATACAAAAATACTCATAGGGACTGGGATTTTTGGTATTTAACAATTAATCTTGTAGATACATACACTATGTATGCTGTGAAACAACTTTATCGTTTAAGCGTGGTGTATTGTTAGTACCTGTTCAGGAAAATCCACGTGACCACCGGTGAGAAGTTACCATTCAATTTACCATTAATATTAGTTGGATTAATGTAAAATTTGTAAATAGTGATATGTAGTAGACTAAGGTATAATTTGTGTAAGATAATTAAGTTAATTTCAATTGCTCATTGATGTGACTTATGTTAAAATAAAATAAATCAATATTACTTGTTTTTTTTGTATTACAATAAAAGCAAATTATCCATACTTAGCTTGTCTTCAAAACAAAGTAGAGGGCAAGATAAAAAAACAATGAAATCAGAAAGGTATTGGATCAAGAGATACATTTAACAAAACGAAGGATTTTTATCTTTGTATTTATATCATTGCACCTAGATTATATATTTAACAAATACTTAAAACGATTTTAAAATAAAAGTCAAATCAAATCTAACGAATGACATTTATTTTCCTATTAAAATAATAATTATAATCTATACAGGCATAAAACATTAGACATGTAGCTTGCTATAAAACTAGTAATTGAACAGTTGCTAATAGTGCATTCAAATTCTAAATTACTAGGTACCTAAAAATATACTTGGTAGTTCTATTTATAACAAACTATTTGGTATGTAGCAGAAACTATGATAAAATTGACACTACATGTTTAAATAAACGAACCAACTTATTTATAATCTGAATGACTAGACCTTATAACGATGCTTAATAATTTTTGTAATAGTACTTTAGATATGGATTTCATGCAAAAGTAGAAGTCAAGCTTACAATTTCGATGATATGCATTACATTGCTTTTGCCAATAGTTAATAATTACCAATTTATAATAATTATCCCTCCCCTTATTAATAAAGAACGTGTAAATAAAGCTAAAGGTACATACTGATTAAAATGTCAATCCAATACCTAAAGTACTACACAAAATGATTGAAACGCTTCACCCTTTACATTAGGAGCTATCAGACAAAGCAGTTATTCAAAAGGCTATTTCAATCAATGACGATCCACATTAAATAGATTCGCAAGATGAAGTATCTTTAAATAGTGTAATTGAACTATCAAAGTAAATATTTAGTGATATCTTACTAAAAATCTCTTCAAGAAAGTTAAATCTAGTCTTACATTAGTGTCTTTAAGCATGCTTCAATATTTATCAATGTATTTGCAGTGTAAGCACTTAAAACGTTAAGTCCTTCGATGCCTGGCAAGGTATCTAAATGTTTGGAGCCAAATTCCTCCTTGCACTATACCATACCGACGACTCCACAGTATCATGAACCTCAAGAGTCGTCTAAAGGTAGTCTACATGTTGACCTTCGCTGGCTCCTCGGCATTCCCAATGACGCTGATCTCCTTTTCTTGGGCTTCTGGCTCTTCAGGAGTAATCTTGGTGACTTTGGTGTCACCACTTACCGCCAGGCGCATTATATAATCTAATAAATATGGAAAAGAGTATTATTAATAACATATCTAACAGGATCATTTCAATAATTATTATGAATAGCGAATTTTCTCAATTTGAAGAAGATGGTTAGTTACATTTTCTACTGAAGAATTAATAAACAAAAAAAAATTATTTTCTCTTATGGCGTAATCAGATTTAAAATCGAAACAACTAGACTGATTATCGCAATCTTCGTAACAATAATCTTTGGTTCTTACTGCGGTGAATAGGGGTTTCATTGAACACTTTTTCAAGATCGCCTAAGTGTAAGAGACCTCTGTTTTATATTACTCTTAGCTTATGGGAACGCCTTCGATCTCGAAGGTGTAAATAGCGAGCAACCACATGTTGCCAGCTACAATTTTAGGTCATTCGTAATAGCGGGCGAGCTTATTGCCGCCTACTGGGAACAATTCCAGACGCCGTGCTGCTAAGAATTTCTTGATAGATAAACCCAATGACAAATTGGCTGACTTGAAAATCGAAGCCGAGATTTCCAGTAATGCAGATGCGATGGCTATCAAATGTATATGTCCATACGATGGCTATGAAATTTATGTTCATAAGATTGCCAATAACTCTCCTAAAATGCAACAAATATACAATAAATCCTTATAAATATTAATAGTCTTACCTCTGAAA
Organism: Catocala nupta; assembly: GCA_963675205.1. NCBI lineage: Eukaryota > Metazoa > Arthropoda > Insecta > Lepidoptera > Erebidae > Catocala > Catocala nupta. The sequence goes on along the minus strand of OY776091.1, from coordinate 8,108,120 downwards.
TGAAATATAACGCCAATTACTGCACCGAGACCACCCAAGGACACTAGCCACCAACGTATCAGAGCAACGATACGTTTTGGTATAAAGAGCTGGTGTTTCAGCATGTTTACAAAGGTTTTATTCAGAGCGAGACCCTAGGAATCAAAATAGGGTGTTCAAATAGATATAATGACTCTTGTACTCGACGGGTTATCAAGCTCGAGTAAAGCACAAGCGCGGGTTACACGTATCGTGTAAATGACTGATACTAATTCACGTAAGTAGCTTGCGCACTATTCATGCGTTGTGTAAAAGTTCTTACGCTAGTAACTTATTGAAGCTCAGAAACCAAAGAGCAGTTATTTTAAAACAATTCTACGCTACGCAATCAGATCGTTTGACGTGATTACACCACTAATAAAAGTTATCCTTCAGAACGAATTTCGGTCACGGCGACCAATCTTAACGGAGACTGGCCATCTGCGAAGTGGATATTATAGTGGTCAAGTGTCTGCGCAAACACAAGTACACTCTCTGTTTCCTAACTCTCATTATCTGATGGGACGGTAATCTAACACGACCGGAGAGAGATCAGGCGCAGGACGGCTTTACATGCTTTCCGAGGTACCACTAATAAAAAGATGCTGAGGAGACCCATATTTTGGGGCAATAAAATGAGATTGCAAACTACGCTCGTAGTTACTGTTACTTGTATTCTGTATTTTTAATGAGTTGTTTGTTAGTTTACCCAGTATGTGAACGAGTTAGAAAGTAAGACAATGCTAGCAGAACAAATATTTGTACTAATTCTTGCTATCTACGAACTCAATTGTCCCAGAGAATATATCAGATATGCATTAGAAACTTTAAGACTAGGAAAAACATTGATTAGTTTCGACGTTGTTTCTTTTTGCTTTTAATTTAGCATCGAAATTATTTTAGACCTTAATTTCCGTCATTAGTAGGAATTATAATGAGCGTGAATGGAAAACTGTTGTTTCATTAAAATTCTACCCAAGTTTGAAAGCAATTAGTACGTTCTCTGTGAAATTTTCCATTTCACAATGTATTGTCATGTAAAAGTGAGTAAACATGTTTAATGTTACGAATGCAATACTGGCACTTCTGCTTTAGTCATATTTTGGTTAATGCTAGTTTCTGTCTGCGGTTTCACCCACGTAAATTATATTATTTATTGAAGCGCATTTTTGGTATAAAAATATACTTTGTATCAATCCTGGGCTTAATCTATTTATGAACTTAGTTTAATTGAAATCCGTTCAGCGGTTTATGTCTGATTAAGAACCTAACAAACATCCCTAAAACCTTCGCATTTATGAAATATAGTAAGACTATGAAAGTGACTAACTGGTTCTTTTTATGGTGGTTTGCTCAGCAAACATGTAGGCGAAACCTTGTTACATACCTCGTCAATCCAAAACACAGGTACAATAGCACCTGAGAGTTCTTTAAACAGTCCTATTTTATTAGTTTGCATCAGTTGTATGTTGAACTGGACCCTTTGTTTGGCTACCATAGGCGTTCCACTTATCTGAAAATAAAAGAAGTCAATAATTAATTATTAAAGTAAAAAGTAAATAAAATTTTTAGGTCATTATTATATGTAATATCAGCTCTGTATTAAACTGACCCACTACTGGGCACGGGCTTTATCTCAGAGTGTTTTTAGAAGGGTTAGACCAAAGTGCACCACGCTGGTGTACAGACGGACTTCACATATCATCGATAACATTATGGAGAACTCTTAGGCATGCAGGTTTACTCACAATGTTTTCCTTCACCGTTAAAACGAGCGATAATTAACTATTTTATACGCACACAACTACGAAAAGTTAGAGGTACCTTGGGATGAAATCGACACCACTGCGAGGCAGTCCAACAGTCTTCCACAAGGCTACACTAAGTGTTAAGCACAGTTAATTATCGCGTATAAAGTAAAAACAACCGTCTAGGATATACGAGTACATGATATTTATATTGCAGGCGATGAATCTTTCTTGGAAACGTATGGCTCTTTGGGCAAGCTTACGTGCTGCACGCAATATAGATTATATTTTATTTTTATTTAAACAGACATCTCTTGCATTATATATAATTCCTGTATCGCGGGGGACTTTATCTAAACAACGGACACAAAGAACACCCAGACTCGGAACAACCATTTGTGGATCACAGAAATTTTTGTTCCGGGTGGGATCCGAAACCGCAGCACTTAGCGTAGTGGCAGTGGCGAGGCGACCACTTAAACCACAAAGCCATATGTGCAGTCATATAGATTTTTGTGATAGAATAAAATATCGTCCATCTAGGGTTGCTAAAAATGTTGCATACACACACATAGAGTCTCATACCTATATCCACAAAAGTGTAGGCAGTGTATCATATCTTCCATGCTTCATTCCATGATTGTCCAGATATAGTTTTAAGGCCCACGTAATAGGGGCCGCTCAATAGAGCCTTCCACCGGTCACAATACCAGACTCTGTGATGCTATTAAGAATTTTTTGACAGAAAATTCCGAAAGCACTTCGCCGATGGAGCATACTCCATCGGGAAATCAAACTCAAGAGTTCATACACAGCAGTCGCATATGTACCAAATGGCAAATGTACAAAATACGTACCGGCTCAAAATCTATCTCAATCCCGTGCTGATCGATATCAGGATTCAGACCTTTCACGTTTTCAAGTAGTTGAGGATCACTGTCCAAGAAATGAGGCATCGACACATACATAGGGGCACTGATACATTTATACACGTCCATCAGCCCTTTGGGTGGGCATTTGTCAGGAGCATCACAGTAACATTGCAGTTCAGGATCATTGGCAAAGTCTCCAATATTTGCGATATAACGATTGGTATTTATACCTCTATAATTGGTCTTCTTCTGGAACCAGGGTTTGAAATTCCTGAACAGGGAAAAAGCTTTTATGAAACAAAATTGATTTTAGTCCCGGTATAGGTAAGGCAGGAAAAAATGGCAGATGCCAAAACCGGCACCATTCGGCAAATGGCGTTAGTGTACTGTAACTCAATCTAAGAATTTATTCTTATCTATGTGTAAGACGTTGTCTTATATATACCCACCGTAGAATGTATAAAATCTATGGTAAATACCGTGGTATAATTTATATTAACCCAATGCAGCAATGGCATGATTATTACAAGCATAATACATAAACTACTCTTGCTATTAGATTTCTTGAAGGCGTTTTGAGTCGTACTATAATTTGCTATTATATTTTTAGAAGGTACTTTGAGTCAATTCTTATTTGTTTTTGTTTAATGTGACATTTTAATTAAACTTATACCTTCATCTTCTAATAAGAGTATACATATTGAGGCTTTAGAAAAATAAAAACGATGAATATTACTTTTTTTATTAAGAGTCCATTATCGTACTAAGAAGGAATCTCAGTAACCTTACAGGTAATGCAATAATGTGTATAAATAATACTCAGAACTCAGAACAATCAATTGTGGACACATTTTTGTCACAAGCAATTCTTTCTACGCCCTCAGACTTTTACTTCATAGAATGTTTGACAGCGGGTCTTAATCTTGTTAGTACGAGCCCCAATGCAAAAATGTTCGTCTACTAAGAAAATTGAATGTAACCATGTATTGTAAGTGTAATATAGATAAGTAATGTCGGTTTAATGAGTCTAACAAATAAAAATGAGATTAGTAAATTAAATTAAGTTTATTTACTGTGAAGTACTCAAATAAAATATTTTGTCGTTACAAAAAAAATATGAATTCTTCCATCAATTATAACTCATAGTCATAACAGTTCGGCTATCGCAGTTGAACACGCAAAACAGTTCGTCTACCACTTGGTTGTATCTCCTTTACTATCAATAACGGATTTAATCCTAAGTGGCATCGTCGCTACTAACTGTTCACATTCTTCTGGAGTTGTTGAATCCCAAACAGTCTTAATTTTCTCCTTTAAATCTTTTTTTGACCTTGATGGATTTTTTCGCAACATCTTCTTCATTTTCCACCACATTGTCTCAATAGGAGACAAATCTGGACTGTTTGACGGCCACTCCATTGTAGGTATTTGTTTAGAGGTGAACCAAGCCTTTGTTGTCCATCAAGCACCATCTTGTTGAAAAACATAGGCATTTTGATGTTTCAAAATCGGAATGGACGGCAATAAACTCGTTTCTAAAATGTTTTGGTATTTTGCTGCATTAACAGTCTCATCTACAAATTGCAGGCGACCCACACCTTGTGCTGACATGCAGCCCCATATCATTACAGACGCAGGGAACTTCACTTTTCTCTTGATACAGTCTTGGTGAAATGCTTCATCTTTATTTCGGATAACTTTTTTTCGTACATCACCGACAGTCACCTCGAATTTGGACTCGTCACTCCATATTATTTGACGCCACTGGTCAGCAGTCCAGTTTAAGTGATCACGAGCGAATTTTAACCTTTTCTCTTTCTGAAGTAATGTGAGTAAGGGTTTCTCTTTAGCCGTGTAAAAGCCGTAACCCATTCTCTTCAGGACTCTTTTACAAGTATCGACCGAGACATCTTTTTTAATTATATCACGCCATTGTACGGTAAGCTCTCCTGCACGAGCACGACGGTTTTTCTTTTTAATTTTCTTTAAAACACGGTTTTCAGCTTCACTCGTAATACGAGGGCGGGCGGCCTGATCTCTTCAAACACGAAACAATGCCGTTATTTTTGCTATGCTGGATTATTGACTGGACAGTTGATCTTGGCAATAATAAGTCTTTGGCGATTTGGTATGCAGATATCCCATTATCACTGCTTGAAATAATAATTTTTCGAACTTCTACCGCGATAGGTTTTCCACCACCCATATTGCTCAAAATTATTAGCGAAAATAATGAAAAAATACTTGGAACACGCCTTTTTATAGCCTTTGACATCTTAAAAACAATTGAATTCTATTTTTAAGATAATTTATTTTTAAATTTTGGTGTAACAATTAAAAAAGTATAATTATTAACATTAGGCATAGACGAACTATTTTGCGTGACCATTTAAACAGTAATAGATACATAATTTTAAAAAAGAATTATTTTTTTCAATAGTACCAAAATAACGTTATTTATATGGAGTATTTTATTAAATAAATTGTTTACTGCTAGTGTCTTTCTAGGAACGAAGAAAGTTCAAGAAAGTTAAAAAGAAAAATGTGTTCTTCATAATGTGTGACTAGACGAACATTTTTGCATTGGGGCTCGTAAGTGTTAAATGATATTATTTCTCGAAGTTACGACTGCCTTGCATTGGTCGTGGTTACGGGTTGTCAAATACTTCTTCAAAAAATCTCTGTTATATTGCTAATGCAAATTTATTACTTAGTTTTTGTATGTTGTCTATCTGCCAGTGTTGTGTATATTTGTAATTGGGGTAGCACATGCACTGCACTTTGATAATTGTTAATTTTATGTGAATGTCTGTAAATATGCATGAATAAATAAATGATTGAAATAATAAAAACAGGTTATTTTGAACTCTACACTGGCATAAAAAAATAAAAAAATTGCAATACAGAAATCAAAACAAAGGGAACATAAGAATATGCAATTTACGTATTTACATCATACCGCCAGTGCGAGACCAAAAATGGCACTTATCTCAGCATAATGCTGCAGCACCGTGGTAGGTAGTGCAGCGCTGATTTTCGGATAAGTCCAGTGAGGCCACGGACAGCTACGCTTGCCAAATAACATAATAAACATACATTTCATGTAAAATAAAGTAAATATATGAATGTATACTATAAATGTAAAAATACTAAAATATATTTTAATTATAGAAATGCAAAATGTGTGTAATAAAAAATGTGTCATGTTTCTAATAATAATTGGCAGTTTCCGAACGCTCCAGCATTCCACATCATTTGTCTATGGCGACAAGCGAATAGACCATAGATAAGACATTATATACTAAGAATAGATACGCCACTCTCGAATCCAGTTTTGAAAATTATGTACCGTTTACTTTAGATGGCATTATATTCGTTTAGTAATTAGGATAGCTGATACATGGTGCTTTTATAATTCTTACAAAATCCTTCTAAATTACGCTTATTTACTTTGAATTTCTTGGAAATTGCGTAAGAAATTTATGAAGAAGCCAATTTACACAAAAAGAAAACATTATTCACCAAGAAAGTAAAGTGATTAAGCGTAATTTAATTAGACACTGTAGGTAAAGTTTAAACTAGTGATTCTTAAATCAAAAGCAAAATAAAAATACAAGTATCTTTACTTACTTATGAACGCAAACATTACTATAACGCAACTATAGTATGAATTTACATTTACTTGTTGTCACGGTTTAGGGAATAGTATAGTCACTTAAGCTAATAAATTCGGTCTGGAGGACATTATTAGTATTATATACATTTCTTATATAGACCGAAATCAAGATCACACCTTCAGTCGCATATCCAAAATAACATTTTATTGCTGATTTCCTCGGCATCTTATAAATAGTTTCGTCAATGATCCAATTTCGCAAAGGCAATCAAGGTCCAGTAAAACAAGCAGTGTCGATCGTAATTAGCCGGAATAGGGGTCCAAGAATAAGCAGGGGGGTTCAAACATTTAAGGAAGATACAGGAGATCAAGTAGATATAAAATTCACAGAATTCAAGGAAACAAAAGTTAATATCAACGTTGAAGTTTAAAACTTCAAATTGACTCACGTCATATCTTGACACTTTAAATATTAAATCTTATATTAACGCCATCTATGCGACTAGAAAGAACTTGAGTTTTGTACCGTCTACTTTAGAGACCAGCACTGTCTATGAGTATTTTTTTTTCATGTAAATGTTTGACAGTTTCCACACCCTGGAATGGACGCCAAGCCGTCGATATAACAATATGGCGGATGCGCCTTAACATAAATTAACATTGTGAATCTGTAATTAGGTAGATGTAAATAATTCTCAATTGTGAAAAAGGTGTATATAATGCTAATTAAGTGTGTTTTGAGTGTACTGTGCATGTTATATAATTATACATATCTTGTGAAAACTTTCGAGATGTAGGTATATAATAGTTTAATAATTGTATTGTGTGCTGTGTTATGACCAAGCACCTACGAGAAAAACTACGGATATTGTACGTCCAATTCGTTTTATCTGAGAGATATATCAGACAGGATTTGCTGCTCAGATTAAATCATTGCTGGTAATTTGCATGACGCTGGTAAGCTATTATTTTGCTGCTTTCTGCTGTATAAGCAAATATTGCTTATATGTTGCCTTAAAAGTGCTCAGCGTTTTAACACAGCGTATTGGAGGCGGCAGATCATTCCAGCAGCGACTAGCAGCGAATCTAAAACTTGGCAGTTTTAGCCATAGTTCGATGTCTTGGGGTAAACAGAAAATATGCTGACGCTCTGGTCTTAATTTTATTATAGTCACGAGACCAGCTTAATTTATCATGTAGGCTTCTTTGTTGTGATGATGTCTAAGAGCATTGTGGCAAGGTGTAGTTTTCTGCGCGCCTGTATCTTCATTAAATTGCCACTATTCAGATAGGGGGTGTTGGGTGCCCGGGGTGGTACATGAAAACAGAAGCGTGCGCAAGCATTTTGTACCCTTTGGATCAGCCTCTGCGTTCTGCCAAAAATGCACGTCCCATACACTGTATCAGCGTAGTTCAGCTTAGACAGAACAAGAGATTCGCACAGCATGATCCGCGTGTCAACACTAATGTAAGGACGTACTATGTACAGAAGTTTAAGACGACAAAAGCAGTTGCGCACGGCCTCTATAATATGGTCTTCAAATGTGAGCTGCCAATCGAATATAACTCCGACTGCACTTTGCCGGATTGAAAGCAGTTAGTGTCGTCCAGTAGTAATGGCTTTCTTCTTAATAACGAAAGTATAATGGTACTTATGCCACTCATTGGTGGCCTCAGGAGTGAATACAATATAAGACAACAATAAAACTATTAAAAAAAAAGATTATTAATTATTAACACACCTGCATAAATCTCCAGAGAAAGACTGCAGTCTGTCAGTTGATTTCAGGAAAGGTGGAAACACAGTACCGTCTGTTCCTTGGAAACGGTTGCACTCGTCCCTCCAAGATTTCATTTCTGTTTCACCGTCGATAGCCACCACCGAGCCCACATCCATTACGTTGGTTTTGCCCCGCTTGACCGTTATTACATGACGATCTACAGTGTTGTTCCGCTGTAAGTTTAGTGGATGATTAAATCGATGTATGCCAGAAAGCCCCACCAGTGGAACTTGCCATGTTATTTCACACATTTCCACTAGTTAAATTAACACAATCCAGTGAAGATTTTTGGACAAATCAATCCAGCCTGTCTGTATCGCAACTGCTAACATTTACGTAAACAGAACAGGATTCTAAAAAATAATTGACAAATACCCTTAGGTGTGGATTTCTAGAATACGCTATTAAATTTTATAAATATCTGTACCATGTGTAGCCATTACAATGTTTTCAAGTATATTGATAACAATCCTAATTATGTTAGCCTTGCAGTCTTACTACCATACCTTAAAGGATTGTCATTATTAAGTCCTAATATTGATCTGAAATGTGTTAAGAATTTGCCATAAGAAAATGTTTACCATTTACCAAACATAAAAAGTCCCTTTCACCTCTTGATGCTATTTGTCATAAACACTTTCCTATCTAAACTATGACCACATCTTTATGTTACACGCTTTATACGGTAATGTGGAGTGTACGGTAGGTAGCATCAAGCTGTCGCTGAAGTAAGTTCAGTTCCAGCGACCCACCCACCATTTAACACACAATAAACACATGGTGGTGGATTTTGTCGGCAGGATCCGGGACTTTCCATCTTTTCCCGGGTAAGTCTAACATGCTCTCTCCGTTCCCATTTTCCCGCAGAGAGCGATAAGTAAATGCATCGTATGCAACGTTTTCAGAATCCTTATAACTAATAGATGCGTGATAAATTTTATTATACTTACATAATTATATACATATTTAGCATTTTTCATTTTACATATACCCAAAAAAAGCTTTAATGTCAAACACTTTCTTACCGTTCCAAACAGAGAAAACCGAAATTGATTATTAGCTTCTAGAATCAGCCCATTAACTCCTTCTTTCTTCAACTGACTGCAGACGGCTTTCGGCGCAAACTCTGTTCTAGCACAGTTGATCATTATGCCTCGGAACAATATGTCTAGCACTTTGACTCTGAGGAACACGTCTGAAGGATTGTCGAAGATACCATTGACAGCTTTTCCAGCGACGTTCAGCATAGCTGGTTTGTCACGTGATACTGCTATCGCCATACCCTAAAAGGAGAGACGTCTTTGTGAAAGGGTAGTACAATGTTAATGTATGTGAATGAGATCTCGGTCTCGATGCCTGGGTAGAGCAAAGTGTCATATATTTGTTCTTCTTTTTTTTTTCGTCGAAAATTTCTCAGTAGCAACGCAAAGTCTGGCACTATGTTCTGTAAACAAAAATAGGCTCACCCCTGTTAGGCGATATGTGGGTATGTAACACTTCTCTGCCTACCCTTAGGAGATACAGGCGTGGGTCTTAATATACATATGTATGTCTATACTAATATTATAAAGCTGAGGGGTTTGTTTGTTTGGTTGACCGCTAATCTCAGGAACTACCGGTTCGAATTGAAAAATTCTTAGTGTAGGATAGCCCATTTATCGAGGAACGCTAAGGCTATATATTATCACGCTAGGACCCAATAGGAGAAGAGCATCAATGAAAAATGTTGCAAAAATGGAGTAAATTTCCAATAATGGGGTGAAGCAGACGAAGTTGCGCGGGTCAACTAGTGTATTATAAAATATCACGAGGCTTCTTAGTATGACGATAGTAAGAAATAAGAAATAGAGGAAAATCATCTTACTAATATGAAGATGTGCGGTATGATAACTACTTCTTCACCAGTCAGCCCGGGTCCCGAGAGGTCAGCTCTGAAGTGAAATACATCCAATTTCTTGTACGTTATCGTGTCATCTTCATCATGTTCCTCAACGTCTACTTTTTCTTTCCATTCTCTGGAAAAAAAAGATTTATTCATTAAAAAAAATACATTTTATTGGAAGACGCAGTAGGGGTAGGCCTCCCACAAGGTGTAGGTACCGACTACCTGGTAAGGGTCGTGGGAACCGGCTGAATGCGGGTGGCCCAAGACCGGAATGTGTGGGAAACCTTGTGGGGGCTATGTCCAGCAGTGGACGTCTTTCGGCTGCGATGATAATGATAATGAAGGTAAAAAATAGAATTCATAGTTACTAACAAATAAATATATTTTTTTTTTACCTTGTGGAATTCGTTGATGCATACCCCTCCGCGGGGGCGGGCTGAGGGATTATGTCGGACTCACAAGTCTAAAAGAAAGATGTTGAAAAGATAATGTACCTCCCGGAATACCGACTTAACCTACCACGGTGTTCCTCGACAAAAATCACTATCGACGGGGCCGCGCGAATCACTTTCTCATGCAGTCGCGACCCCGCCGAGGTTTCGGTCCGCCGTATGAAATGGCAGGTCACTACGCAAAAAGACCTACCCTATGGTCACTTCTCGATAAAACCCTACTGTCCCCCTCATAGAGGGGAGACGGACTCGAAACAGAGGCGCGCGTGGGAATACGCACGCCGCCTCTCGGACCTGGTGCTGAATGGATGGCGGGCAGGCCCATAAAGCCTACCATCCCCAGGTCAAACCTCAGGGTGGCTGGAGGTCATCTCGCGCCCTCTGGCACCTGGCTCTGCGGTTGGGGAGACGCTCCCTCTCCCGCTCCGCCACCTCCTTGATGGAAATCACTTCCTCACAAAAGGAGGCGACGGCGTTCCACGACCTCTCTCTCCGGACCATAAACTGAACTACGGCCGGGCGCGAGAGGGCAACCGATCCGACTGCATCGATCAACTCACGGCGCTGCGATGCCCAGGCGGGGCAAGCCGCCAAAGTGTGCAGCGCCGTGTCCTCAACAACGTCGCGGCAGTCGCCGCAGTGGTGACAACCGGGCGTCTCTTGCCGGCGTATATGACACAGGAACTGGCCAAAACAACCGTGGCCAGTCATTACCTGTGTCAGCCGGAAGGTGAGGGCGCCATGCCGCCTCACCAGCCATTCCTCAAACACGGGACTTACCGCCACGATCGTGGCGTGCCCGATACTTTTTAATTCTATGAATATCTTGTAGCAGCAACTTAAACTTACCCACTAAATCCTAATTAATATTATAAATGCGAATGGGCGATATTTTAAAATAAATCTCTCGCCTTCGAAAAGATTCCTATGTCCTGGGGGACATTACAAACATTCAAACAACAGACATAAAGAACACCTAGACTTCGAACAACTATTTGTATATAACACAAATTTTTGCCCAGTCTGGGGATCGAACCGGCGCGGCGTCAGTGGCGAGGCAACAACTTCAACCACTGCGCCATCCGTGCAGTCAGTTTGTTCGTTTGTTACGCTTCCACGCCTTAACTACTCGACCGATTATTATGAAATTTCGCATACACGTTGTCAGGGGAACTGAAAAGGACATAAGGTATCTATCATTCAGAAAAAAGTTAGAATTCTATGTTGCGGAGATAAATTAATTCTGTAACTCGCAATTACACTATCTTTAATTTAAAAAAGACGAGGTATTTTTAATACGAAGTACGCGGTACTCAATTTTTACAACACAAGAAACATCGCAGGGCGTGTTACAATAAAAGGCTTCGGTGCGAGGTCCGACAGGAGCACAGTTGAGACACTTAACTGAGTAGCGTCGGCAGGCGAAAGACAACAAGAGAGGAAAAAAAGAGGGTATGTTTGGAAAGTAGCATTCAGCTTACCGTCGGGTAATACCTTCCATAAACTACGATAAAGCTAAAGCTAAAGATAAAGCTTGAGATCTTGGGACCTCAAGCTTACGAACAAGTACCAAGTCTGTTCGCCTGACCAGCGTTTCCCATACACCGGCTCGGATACGAACCACCAAGTGACGCCACTTTAAACCTTATTCTACTAACCTTAACGCTTAAAACCGATTGTTTATCGGCTACGAATGGATGTATAATAAGTAAGTAAGGACATATAATAAGGTATTACGAAAATATAATCAAGCGATAGGAAGGTGGGTTACAAAGCGGCACCGGGCCACGAAAATAAAATACCGGATCACAGCTTTGTCTCATTGTCAATCATACTCGTTTATGATAAAGATACGTGTTGCTTTTATGTCAACCCGAACGCTTTCTCCGCTGTTGTACCGAGGAGTGAGTGGAGGTTGTCATGTGATTGAAATGTGTTTTCTTAATATCCCCACTAGATTTTGCTCGCGATTCCGCTTGTATAAATGTAAGTTAGGTTAATTTAGTAACAGTACTTTTTTCTGTATAATAGGTACTGTATGTCTTTTTCTGTTATCCTGACAACGTGTTTGCGAAATTTTGTGATGATTGGTCGAGTAATTAAGGCGTCGAAGCGTAACAAACAAACACAACATTCACATTTATAATATTAGGTAGGTAGTACATACACTAGGAGGGTTAGAAACTTGTGGAAGTTTGCGATGGGGAATCATTAAAATAATTGGGCTAAGGCATTTCTTTTTTATGGAACTAAGCTGGCAAATAAGCATACGGCCCACCTGATGGTATGTGGTCACCTATAAACGCCTGCAACACCAGAGGCATCACTTGCGCGTTGCCGACCCTTTAGGAAAGGAAGTAGGTAGAAGAAGGAGCGGGAAGGAGGAAAGAGGGTGATTGGGCCTCCGTCACTCTCACTCAGCGAACGAAACTCAACGGTAGGAATACTGTTATTTCACGTCGATATTCTGTGAAGAAGACCCTCGTCTTTCCCCGGTTGAGCCAGCCCATTCATGCTGAAATCAGCGAGGCTCTACTACTCAAATAAAGTATGGAAAACGCTGCTCTAGACCATTTTAGTGCGACTTAAAGTAATGAAAAACAATATAGTAAACAATAAAGTAATTTTCTAGCTAAATTTTCATATTAGGGACGGGATTGCGTCTTTAATCTTATGACTAGTGTCCAAACTTAAGGCTTCTGTCCGGCAATCTCGATATTATATTATTGGACTAACATTATGGCGTGTTTAGTCCAATGGCTTATAGTATAATGGTTTTATAATAATAATAATAATATTCTATCACATACACACAACACAATCTAGCCCAAACTAAGCAGAGTTTGTACTAGACAATGGATATACATACATACAGGGTGTCCGGTAATTAATGGATAACCTTGAATGTCTTATAGTAGAACTGAAAGCCGTTCAGAAAAAATGAAAAATATAATTATAAAAGAATTAAAAAATATATATATTAAAAAGTGCAAACTATATTACCATAGCATACTTTTGACTGTCAATCTATTAGCATAATTAGTGTTTAATAATAAAACAACAAAAACCCGATGGATTTCATTCATTTATGGTCGTAGTATACAAGAAAGTTATATATGGTAATTAAAAAAAACGACATATCACAGGTAGTAGTTAGGATAGATTTTTTTTCATATTTTTTCTGAACGTCATCAGTTCCACTATAAGACATTACCAGGTTATCCATTAATTACCGGACACCCTGTATATACTTTATTTTTGGAAATACATACATATTATACATAGAAACACCCAGACCAACACAAACATCCATGTTCATGCACACAAATGTTTAACTTGTGCGGGAATCGAACCCGCGACCACAGGCGTGGCAGTCGGTTACACTAACCACTACGCCATCGAGGCCGACAAAATATAATACAATAGCGAGCCGTTTATATAACAGACAATCAAATATCTGAATTAGGTGAAATTCCCCGTTTTCCGAGAAGTATCTCAAAACGGTATAATTCATAAGAAAAGATTAATTACTCATAAATTTTGTTTAAACAAAAACCACTTAGTAAATATTGTTTTATTGTATAACTTTATTGCTCGTTTCACAAGTAAAAGCCGCATTGTGAATCTCAATCGAAGTTTAATTCTATTATTAACTTATTATTAACTAGCTCTTGCCAATACGCGTGGAATTTGGAAGTAGGTATCATTTCATACTTCAGGCAGCGTATCAGGATAAAACATGCACCAAATTTTAAGCAATACAAATGTGAAAACTGCATTCGATTTGCGTGTACAAATATACAAATGAAAAGATAAGCAAATTGGCTTTGTGTAGCTCTTATTAACCTCCTAACCATAGACTTAGATATTTTCGCTACTAAGTATAGACTTAGTAGCGAAAATATCTAAGTCTAAGCGAAATATGTTAGGAGCATAGGCTCCTAACATATTTTTCCTTAAATATCTCTTTATTATATATTTTTATACAATTTATTATATGTATAGATTGATTAATAATTTCCTATTTTTCAAGGGTATTTTCATAGTATAGTATGTAAGGAAAATACGCGGTCCGTTGAGGGGCGTACACGGAGACATTGGCCAAACGTGCAGAGGTCCTTCGAGAGTTTTATTCCAGAGTAGGATGAAATATTTATCGATGCACTAGCGACAGGTGAAATAGACTATTGCTATGTAGCAGTTTTATATGAATAAAACCTAATAGATCTGGGCTATGGAAATGGTTATTTGATGGGATAATAAAAACTATGGATAAAACACGGCATCTGCCAGACATCAATACAAGGTCGGAATGGCAGACAGTGACTCACCGGCTTACTAAATGGGATCCCTGAATAGCCGCCATAGGCATACAAGCCTAAAAGCCAGCAGAGGGCAACATCATTGTTTGTGGGTAGATGTGTCGAGCGATACGGCGCCGGTTTCATCATCATGGGTCTCGTAAAAACGGAGACCCGGAGCACGATTCCCCGTAGTTATGCCCTTGAAAATGATACTTCCACCTCCGACTATATAGCTCCGACTTTGACCGGCCGACCAAGGTAAGCCATAGTCGATGAAACGATGAATACAAATTGCAAAGTGACCTCAATAAATTAGTTCAGTGATGTTCACATAACAGTATGCAGTTAAATCACCAGAAATGTCACTGTATACACTTCTCTAGAAAACTCAACCCTGTTGCAACATCATATAGCATTGACAATAACAAGCTCGTTGAGACAGAGCTGGTTAGAGATTTGGGTGTAAGTTTGGACAAAAAGCTCACATTTTTGGCTCATTTGGATGTTATTATCGGGAAGGCATCTAGAATGTTAGGTTTCGTCATTCGCAATGGCAAAGCCTTCAGGAAGCCCGACACTAAAATATTGCTTTACAATAGCCTAGTCAGAAGTGTACTGGAGTACTGCAGTCAGATATGGAAACCGCACTTTGCCGTCCACGCGCTTAGACTAGAAAGAGTGCAAAAAAGGTTCTTATGGCATTTATATCGGAGTACGGGTCTATCATATTCTTTAAAAACATACGAGAGCAGACTCCAGCACTTTAAAATCCAATCTAAACGCCGAGACATCTTAGACCTGATGTTGTTATTTAAGGTATTTAGAGGACACATAGATTGTCCGAGATTATTGAGTAAGATACAAATAAATGTGCCATCTAGATACCAAACATATTGTACCGCTTAGTGCTCCGTTTAGACGTACAGAGTTTGGGAGGAACTCCGTGATTCCGTGTATGTGCCGACTAGTGAATGGATGCAGCGCGTCTGTAGATATTCATTTTGACTGACTAGCCACGTTCCGTAAGGGAGTCGGCTAATATGTTTAGTCTAATGCAATCTATTAATTCATTTACGAATATCTTAATCAATTTTTAATTTAATTTAATTTATTTCTTTGTTCTGTTTTTTTTTTTTATTAATTGTGACTTAATTGTAATGTACTTTTGACTTAATTTTCTATATTTGTATTTTTTTCGTTTCTGTTATCTATTATTTGTTAGAATTTATATATTGTTAATGATTCATATTCTACCATTATTCATTTAAACATATTTATTGGCTACCTATTTTATTGTTATGTGGACTAGGAAACATTGAGAATTTCGCCTGTCTTTTAAATCCTAAATAATTATTATTACTATGATCTTTCTGCATTAGTATTACCATTAAGTATTTTTTTACTTTTCACTGTACGATTTGTTCGTCTATATAATCTTTTAAAGTTAGCGACCTGCCTTTTTTTACTATCATGTTCATAAATCATAAATACTAAACACTAATATTTATATTGCTCACTTATTTGTGCATGCAGTGGCTACCTTAAAAGGTTATGCAAGTGACTAGGAATTTATTGTTTTTTATTATTGTGAATGCATTCTTGTAATAACCACTGGTGGTCCTAAAATAAATAAATAAATAGTCGATAGTCCTACGAGAGCTCTTGAAGATTCATCACAATCGACCCGTAAAGGCAAGCCGTAGACGAAGCCTTGGCTGACTCTCTGAGGCGTTCAGGACTACGGTGTCATCGCTCACATTCAGCTCGCCACAAGCCACTCTGCGGTTCGTGCACTTTTTTAATGTACTGTTTTCTCCGAGATCGCGTTAGTCTCATAATCAGATAACGACGACCGCAAAGAGTTTTAATTTTATTATTATTATCTATTTCGGTGGACGTTCTGAATATTTGTATGTCTATTTATGGTCTATTTCTATATTTTCCTCTTATGTTTCCTCCAGTGATCAGATTACAGATGTATGGTGATGTGGGATCATACAACTTTTGAATCATATGTTGCCGCTGAAAATTGGGCATTGCTAGTATCTAGTACCTACTATATTCACACAAGAATTTTTTGCAGAAATTGCACCTGCCTATTATTACTTTGATTACAAAACAATAGAAAAGAAAAATAACAAAGTAAATAATCAAAGCCTGTAATTTTGCAATATCCCTTTGAAGTGAAAAGACACATGTGTATTTTTCAGAATCGATGACATAAATAATTCACATCAAGAGAAAATATTTTTATTATTTTTCGAGTGATCGGCATGATTATAGCATGTGCTGCAAAATGCTAAGGTGTAACCTTGGTATATTTCAAGGTGGTAGGAACGTATGGAGTATTCCCACGCTCGTCATTCGAAAAAGGGTTCCAGTATCATGCCTTGTTAACGTCATTCGTAAAAGTATTTTCTTGTTCATTGATTTTCGTCGCCCTCTATTAGCTTTTAAAAGCCAAACGTTGTATTTCGAGAAGTTTAATTGCTTCTAAATGAATGACCAAATTAAACAAATTGGTGCCGTCATATAAATATGGTTATATTTTTCACAAATATAAACTTGACATAATATATAGGATGGAAATAGCTGCTACTAAAAATACTATTACGTAACTAACAGTCGCGTGTAGACGTACGGAGTTTGGATGTGTCTCCGTTACTCGGCAATAGACGCACCCTGCTTGGCTTTGTGCCTTTTAGACGGCAATAGATGGTCGGCATCTGGATATGTCTCCGTTTGATGGTAATAATTGCACAGTGTCTTGATATGTGTCCGTTACACGGCAATAAACGCACGGTGTCTGGATATGTGTCCGTTACACGAAAATACAATAAAAACAATAAACGCACGGCGTCTGGATCTGGTCTGTTAGTCGGCAATAGCATCTTTGCCCCACCAGTACAAGCTTTTTAAGAATGTGAAACTCATTAGAATAGTCAATTTTACTTGGTCCATAAAACCCTTAAAACATGTAATAATATTTGAAAATATAGGAAGATATGATTAATTTGGCAGGTCAGTATCTATGCAAGGTACAAAAAGAATAAAGTCCACTAAGATTCATATTTCAATAAAGCGTTCGTTCTTTACTTTATCTTAAAACCGAACAACAAACGTATATTGTTTCACCAAATTAGGTGACCTTGCACAGACTTCTTTGTTGAAAGAGAGGGACAAAAACATAATTTCTTGAAGAAAAATCAACATCGAATATGAACACGATGAGATGTACAGATTTATTTCACAGTTCATTGGTTTCCTAAATAATGTATAGAGCGAACAAGATGTGGAATAATTTTAATCTACATGCTTACTCTACATTGTAAAGTGCCCTTGTGCACAATTGATTTTTGGGTGAATTCTTATCGACATAATATATTTTTCCGTCTCTGTGACGGTCTTTCATAGTAACTAGTGTCCGTCCAGTGGTCGAGATCCGAATATAATTTGTTTTGTCTTTACGTATATAAATAATAATAACAATAATAAATAAATATTCTACCACATACACACAACACCATCTAGCCCAAACTAAGTAGAGCCTGTACTATAGGTACTAGACAATAGATAAACATATGTACATATACAACGTGTCCCAAAATTCAACGATAAGCAGGCACCAAAAGATGACCTTATGACTCGAGGAAAAATATAAAAAATTCTATCTTGTTTTTTTATTACAAAATAAAAAGCGAAATCCTTAAAATGGACATTATATTTTTAAGTACCATTGCTACAATTTTACAAATATTTTTGTGTTTTTTTGTATTGGCAACGTATGTAGCACTGCTATCCATCACAACCATTAAAAATCCCAGAAAGTCTGTAGATTTTACACAAAAATTAACCAAAATTCCCATTGCTAGGCACATGCCCTGAGGTTAGCGTAGTGGACCACGGCCAAATCCTTCTCAAACTGATATTAGTTGGTTTGGCCATGGTATATCAGGCTTAATCAATACGAACTATATTACATATACACCTCTTATCAGGCATATTTTACACATCTTCGAGTCAGTTATCGAGTACTCTAAGATACGCAGAAACTGGATATCGAAACAGAAAGCTCATGATTGGTCGCAAAACCAAAGAAGTTGTCTCTTTGGATATTTTTAATAAATACCAACATTATTTCGGTCGTCGTGGCTTAACTTAGTACAAAACTAATTGAAGTATTGAAACAAATTTATTAAGTTGGTAGTTTACTTAGAATAATTGATGATGTGGTGGCAATTAAGCATTTATATGAAGTAACATTTAATTACTAAGTTACTAATTACCTACCTATGAATAATAACGTCAGTTTTTTAAGTAGGTATATGTAATTACCCAAGTTTGTTTGTATTTTATAAAGTTATTAAATCGAAGATTTCCGTTCTTGGTACGATATTGATTATGCGACGTGATTATTATTATTTTATCGGTTATACGTTCATTTTTATTTACAAGGTTAGTTAAGGGAAGGATGGTAGAACCGTTTTTAATTATGGCTTAAAGCACAATTTTGTTATTGTTATTCATGTTGTTTACAATACTGTTCACGGAGTTTACATGTGCTAAAACTACCAGTTTACCGAAAGAGTTTATTATTATTTATTTCAGACCAGGGTCCATAAAGTGTTAGTAATTTTTTTTACAAAATCCTTAACCTAGTGTTAGTAACAGTTCGATTTCACACGTAATACGATACGACAGGCCCAGTTCCTGGACACTGTCTACGTCGTGTGCAGTCGTATCCAGCCTCCCAGCATCGGACTGCCCCACCATCACACAATGTGCTCAACATGCTGTGTGAGCTACGACGCGTTCTGCGTAGCAGGGAAGCACGCCGTTTGCGGATAACGGCATGGATACCGTGTACTCTTGCCTCCGCAAAGATCCCAGAAGCTTATAACTTGACTACTTGGATTTCTTAGTGGTGTAATTAGACCCCTCGCCACTGCTGTTACGAGCTGTGTCGAAAGTTATTAACATTTTGGTAAACCACAAATAGCTGTTCTAAGTGTGGGACGTTCCATTTGTCAATGTTTGTAAAGTCGCGATACAGGAATGATTACTAGTACTTGATGACTTGTCTTTAAAAGAAGAGAAAATTAAAAATGCCTGATTATATAGGTCTAAACTAAAAAAAAAAAAAAAAAAAAAACTAAAAAAACTTGGTCTGTCTCACTGCAGGACAAAGGCCTCCCCAATAAACGATCCAGTTTTAAAATATTAATTATCAATACTAATATTCGACTTATTACCTGATGAATTCTCCGTGAGAAAAGTCTTAAGTAATAGTACTTACTCAAAATAAAAAGGCCCGATTTCTTTGACTATGGGTATTCCTCCCTTCTGCACCTCTTCTGGATTGGTATAGTTGAACATGTAGACCTTGAAGTCTAAAGCAAATGGAATCTTCTCCCACATCTTACGCACATCTGTCTTTTTGGTTAGTGCCATTTCCTGTGGAAAACAATTTTGTTAATGCATGCAAATTGTGTTCTCTTGGGTATGTCACAGGCGTTAAGTATCAATGAGGCTGACATGAAGCAATCGTTGCAGGAGCGTTTCTTTGGTCGCCTGACAAAAGTTTTAAATGGTCTTTTATCAGGTGGCAACAAGGTGCGCGCTTGTAACGGTTGGGTCATGCCGGTGCTCATGTACTCCTTTGGCATACTTAAGTGGACTCAGACTGAACTGGATGCCCTGGACCGGCGAGTCCGTACACTCTTGACGGCATACCGTATGCATCACCCACGTTCGTCTGTGATGAGACTGTATATCCCGCGGAAATGTGGAGGCCGAGGCTTTCTGAATGCCAAGGCCCTTCATAACCGCGAGGTATACAACCTCAGAGAATACTTTCTTCAGGCAGACGTGGGTATGCATCGGGATGTAGTTGATCGTGATGCTGTAGACATCGGACTCACCCCGCTCAGTTTGGCTAAAGAGAACTGGCGCAAGCCTGTAGTACTTAGCACTAACGATCGCAGGGATGTATGGCAGAGCAAGAAGCTTCACGGTAGGTTCTACAAGGCTCTATATGAAGCTGATGTAGATCTGTTAGCCTCCGTGAACTGGCTACGTTTCGGTGACCTCTTTGGGGAAACCGAAGGGTTTGTCTGTGTTATTGCGGACGAAGTTATCAAGACGAATAACTACCGGAGATATGTCTTGAGGGATGGTACGGTTGACATTTGTCGGGCGTGCCACCTACCTGGTGAGTCTCTCAGGCATATAATTTCCGGTTGTTCTCGTCTTGCTAACGGCGAGTACTTGCACAGACATAACCAAGTAGCCAGGATTATTCACCAGCAACTTGCTCTGAAATACAAACTTGTAGATGTTGAAGTGCCGTACTACAGGTATGTAGCTGAATCAGTTCTCGAAAATGGTCATGTCACGTTGTACTGGGATCGAACTATCATCACAGACAGGACTGTTGTGGCCAACAAACCTGACATTGTGGTGATAGATCGATCAGAGCGTCGCGCATTGATTATCGATGTCACCATTCCGCATGACGGCAATCTCGCGAAAGCTGAAAAAGATAAGCAAATTAAATATCTCGATTTGGCTCGCGAGGTTGTCGACGTGTGGGATGTTGATTCGGCAATCATTGTGCCGATAGTCATATCTGTCAATGGTCTAATAGCCAAGAGCCTCGATCACCACCTAAAGAGGCTCGCGTTGGGTGCTTGGATCAAGGGTTTGATGCAGAAGGCAGTGCTTTTAGATACAGCACGCATTGTGAGGAGGTTCCTATCTCTGGAATCCTAACCACCGGAAGCTTGGACCCTGTTCCCGATGCCGGTGGGGTACCATATATTTTATATTTTTAAATGTATTTTTATAGATATATGTATATTTAAAAATCAAAAATATATTGAAAATATTTAAATAAAGAGAATAATAATATTATTATATTCTAGCTCAAATTCATACATTAGTTTAGTGCTAGGAGTCACCTTTTAAGTGATTAATGCTTGTGTTATGTGACTCCGCTCTTTGCTAGTAAGACTCACAATAATAATATAAGAAAAATTATGTGTGTTGTATGAGTGAGTGTGCTTATACGTGTGCGTGTGCGTGTGCATTTGCGTGTGCGTATGTGTAAGCGTGTGTGTGCGTGTGTGTGTGTGTGTATTCATGCATGTGTTTAAACGGAGTATGCGAGTGCGAATATTATTTAATATGTTCTAGTAGTGCCTCTGTCTCTTTGTAGGTGATTGTTGGTATCCAAATTGTGATATCTTTTTTACACTCATAAAGCTTCTTTGGGTATATGTAAATCTTTTTATTTATACGATTGTAAAGTTGGGCTGAGCGCTTAATGAATTGCGAACAAGCAAACATGGTGTTTGTTTGAGGGGCTGCCATAATAATGTCTTTTCTCCTTTTGGAAGTTAAGGCAGGATCATACTTTAAGGTCTTATGTTTTTTTATGTTTGGTACTGTCTGGATTACGTGAAGCTTTCGGACCGAGAGTAAATTAGATATTTCGTAAAGCATTTTAGTAGGATATGTTCTCTTTTTAAAATACATGGTGTTTATCAGTGCCCGTTGATCTCGCTCGACCTCCAAAAAATAGGTTTTAGCTGCGCCACCCCATACTGGGATACAGTATGCCAAAACAGATTGGACCAAAGCAATATACATTAAGGATATTTCAGTGTGAGTAGATGTTGTTAATTTTATTGGTTGGAATGATATGCCTCAGCGTTCTGAAAATCCAGCTTAATTTTCTAATCCTATAAGAGACCTTTTCTAGATGAGGGTACCAGGACAGTCTGTGATCAATTACCACCCCTAGATATTTTGTTTGTGTTATTTTGGTGATAGCCGCGCACCTACAACTATCCTCTGTATGAGTCGCTCTTGTGTTCTGAGCCAGTTGTTACATATTTTTTCATGTTGTGTATACAACTATATAACTGTGTACCTCTTGCGTCTTGTCTTGTATTAAAATAAAAGTGTTTTCTTTATTTCATATTTTATGAAAGTAAATCGTGGTTGAAAGTAAGCATTAAAAAGCACTAACATATCTAAGTTCTAACATTCGTAGAGGTACTTAAAAGAATTAAACTCAATTTGAGATAAAAATGAGACTTCTAAATAATATTTTACTGCTTATTACCCTTAATAAGGTCGCTTTTAGTATGGCTTACTCTTAAAATATAGACGACGACAATTTATGTTAGTTTTAAAAACACAAAACCTTTTTTACCGGCCATTGAAATAATGTCATTAAGTCTGTTCTAACTATTAAGTACACTCTGCATTGCGTAGGATGATACTTAATAAATATTATTTTCTATTACTCCCACTTACTATATCACACTAGTGATGGGTAATTATTGAAAAAGAATCCAATGATTCAAATCTTCAAGTTAATAAAATATCGATACTGTGAAAAGTATTCCAATGCAATCACTTTGTTATTCATTGATTAATCGATTACGTATTAGTTTGATGGGGTGTGTGGCAGACTATTTTTCTTTACTAGTATTCGCAATACTTGGTTGGTTTGTCTTTTAATTATACAAAGAATATACGGCTTGGCAATATTAGAAGGAAGACCAACAAAAACAAAAAAATGCAGTATCCGTCGACCACGACAATACTTCTCCCATCAGTCATCAAATCTCGAATCAAATTTCGAAATCTCAAATCAAATTTCGAATACTCTATAATGATTTTATTTATAATCAGTGACAACAAATTGGTGATAATGTTTCGAATATTCGATTGTTTTCCTTGCGCTGTTGCGCTGTTTGATATATAATGCGTAAATAAGTTTAATACTAGTATTGGTACAAATAGGTACACAGCTCGCCTTCTGTTTAACAGTGCTTGTATATAAAGTAAGTAGTTGGCACGGATTTTATGCGCAAGCTTCTTGCACTGGCTACATGCGCAAGTAACTTGCCTTATGAATTATAGCATGCATCATAACTCTCTTAATCTGTTAAGTCTTAGAAGACCAGAGATAATTAAACATATATTTTGCCGGGTCTCCGGTGTGCCACCGCAGTTTAGAAGGCTATACAAGAATGCGTTAAAACTTTCAGTTTAAATTAGAATCAATAATTAGGTTCTATGTAGCTATTTAAAGGCTTAAATGTTAGTTGGAATGCTATCAGTGGTGGATTGGTGAGTTCACTCACAAAATCCAAGATGGCTGAAGGATAAAGAGGTATTGAATGAAAAGTTATTCTGAAATCTGTTTGTACACTGTCTTCTAATCAAAGTAAGTAAGTTAATGGGACATATTTATTTAAAAAATGGATTGTATTACGTCAAGAATATGAAAAAATACCTTTGTACCAGTTATATAATTTTGTAGTAATGACTATTTAAAATATTTTGTGGTAGCATGTGATAGTTTGGGAAGCCGTCTGGGTTACTAGTAATATGAGTTTGGAACTTCAAAATGATTATTACTTTTATGACAAAAGTTGGCTTTGGTCGTTAAGCTAAGACGTTCTTGTTTTGTAATATATATATTAATACGTGAAACAAAATCTTTGTGCCCTTGTTTACGAAAATTGCGCGGACGGAGGAGTATAATATGAAAAAAATTGGAAGGTTTATATGGAGAAGGAGGAGCGATTCCTAATATTTTTATAAAATATGCATTAGAAATACAATAAATTAATGAAAAAACACTACCTTCACACAACCATGCATTTGACACACACAGTCGAATCGCGTTCATAGTATTTCGACATTGTTCGTCTGACGTCGTACAGTTTCTTTGTAACTATGGTTATCTATACCTTATTTATATGTTATAGAGAAAAACAGAAAAAAAAGTAGCACGCTTAGGAATTTTGGTCGAATTTTGACCACTAGGCGACCGCTAGTCTATATATTAATACGTGAAGCAAAAACTTTGTACCCCTTTTTACGAAAATTGCGCGGACGGAGCAGTATGCAATTCGGGACAGTTAAAGTTTATATGGAGAAGGAGGGGCGAATCCTAATATTTATATAAAATATGCATTAGAAATACATTACATTAATGAAATAACACTACACCCAGACAACCATGCATTTGATATATGTATATACACGCAGTCGAATCGCGTTCGTCGTATTTCGGTATTTCGGCATTGTTCGTTTGACGTCGTACAATTCTTTGTAACTATGGTTACCTATACCTTATTTATAAAAAAGAAAACAAAATAGCAAGCTTAGGAATATCGTCAATGAAAGACTATAATTAAGTAAATAATCATTTGTTTGAAAAAAATAGGTAAATTAATCTGTATAGCCTTGACGAAACCTAAATGAAATGTGCTTGTAAGGGTAAAGTTATAGCCAGAAAAACCGTAATAACGATCAAACTTAAAATTTAAATCAATTATGGTCGAATTTTGACCACTAGGTGACCGCTAGTAATAATAAATAGAAGCATTTTATCTGTGACGCTCTTATTGTATGTATATTAAAACTTGTTCCTTGCGCCGTCGTGAATTCCAAAGAGTACACGCCGTGATAAAAATTATCATATTCTTTAATACAGAACATCCATCTTAATTCTCATTAAATCATCAAAATATTCATATATCAAACATCTTCACACAATTTGTCAATTATAATATTAACAAATCATGTCAATAGCTATATTTTTGCAGTTAAATAACACTAAGGTACACTGAAGTATAATTCGCCGTCGTATTACTAAATGCGATAGTGCTGAACTATCGAAGCTAGCAAATCCACTACAGTACCATAAAGAACCTAAAACCCACCTTCTTCAGCTGACTCTTCAATATAGCTGGAAATAGGACCCATCCAAATATTAGACCGAACAGTGCTATTGCAGCCGATATTGCAGCATATTTCAACTCCTTAGGCAATTGCATGTTGAACGCCTATTTATACCTGGAACAAAAGGAAAAGATTTCGTTGTCATCTATATGATATTATTCTATAAAGCTTTTAATTTCATTTAATTGAATAGATAAAACGTGACAAGAGGTACACATGAATTAAATAAAAGTAGCGGACCTGACAGGCGTTGTCCTACCCGAAAAACCTGAATGCAGTCATCTACCGGGTCCAATTGTAAATCTAAGCTACCCAGGGATCCAATCAAACATCCACAAATTTGTTTAATCAAAATCGGTCCAACTGTTTTGTAGGAGAAATCTTACAAAATGTATAAATCCTAACTGACTGCTTTGTTGGTGCCAACGCTAACGTTTCGTAAGGCTCGATTCAAGACTGAGCAAAGCAGTATTGGGATTTTCCATTTGACAGTTTAAGTAGAGGCATCTGAATATATGCCTGGTAGACGGCAATAGATTTCGCTATTACATAAAACATAGCTGGCAAAACGTATAATACACCTCTGCTTAACCCTAACGGGGTAAAGGGACGTGAGTCTGTGTATACAGATACTAAATAGTCAGAAAAATTCGTTTAATATTCAGGCAGCATCTTCACATCTGTCACTATGACGGAAACGGAGAACACAATAAGAATACTACGCGGAATAATATACGAACATAAAGTTTGTTGTGCCAATCGTTTGAAAAATGGTTTTGTCGTGTAGATTTATTATTGCTTCAGAAAGTAACGAAAGAAAGAAAACTTTCAACGATGCAAATATAAAAGCTTTTGAAGGTGTTTTGATCTTTGTTACTCAATTACGTAAACCTTTATTTACGTAAATTGAACTGTGTCTGCAAAACTCGAAAAGTAGTCGATAGATTTTTAATACAACTAATGTGGCAAACAGGCTTATCGACCACCTGATGGTAAGTAATCACCGTAACCTATGGACGCCTGCACACCAGAGGCATCACTTGCGCGTTGCCGACCCTTTAGTAAAGGAAGAAGAGAAAAAGGAAGTGGGATGGAGAAGGAGCGGGATTTGGGAAGATGGTGATTGGGCCTTCGGTACTCTCACTCACCAAATGAAACACAACAGTAGGAATACTGCTATTTTACGTCGATATTCTGTGAGAGCCCAGTCCTTCCCTGGTCGAGCCGGCCCATTCATGCTGAAATCAGCGAGGCTCTACTACCTATAAGAAAGCTCTCTGCTTCCGATTTCACGTAGCGAAGTATGCGTCAATGGCATTTCACCAGTTACGGATGATATAATACACGTGTCAGTGACTAAAGGAAGTTGATTTTTAGTCGATAGTGTGTCGGAATCTGTTACGTATTAATAATATCAAGGTCATTGTGAGCACTATGATCATCTTCGTAAAGACAGGTGTAAATATAGCCTACTAGCTAAACCATCCACTGTTTACTGTAGCTACAGTCGACAGATTGATAACCTCTGGCATTTGAGTTATAATAATCCATGAATATATGTAAATAAGTGTATTAATAAAAAAACTATAAAGAGGGTGCATCTGAACAGTGCCTAAATATATTTAAAATTGGCTTAGACTATTTAGAAGACTCAGGGCCAAGGCTTTAGCAATTTTGCATGTGTATCTGTTTATTTAAGTATCATGCATAAATCACTAATTAGATTTTAATGCAGCGTTTGCAATTTAAACCGAAAATGTGATGCCTACGCAGGCTTGGGCAAAGACTTACTTTAAGATTTTCTGTTGAAAATCGAAAGAAACCCTGTTCTCTTATATATTTTAATGCGATTAATCAGAAAGAGGTACTGCTTTGACAAAGGTGGCTGGATTGAACTGTATATGTAAAGTGACAAAATCGGCTTTTATAGTATTAATTGGGTGATGCTTATCGTCTATAAGTAAACTGCAATCTATACTAATATTATAAAGAGGAAAGATTTCTTTGTTTATTTGTAAGGATTTATAACAAAAACTACTCAACCACTTTTTAAATTCTTTCACCATTAGAAAGCTATATGATTATGGAGTAACATAGGTTATATTTTATTTATAAAAGTACTGTATTGTACTAATATAACCTTTTCTTTTTTTTTACGTTTGGATATGCGCCTAATGCCTGCTGATGACACTCTCGCCACTAGGGAAGGCGAGAGAGTTATGTCCAGCTCTACCGTACTTCGGGCCTACGGACCAAAACCCCACGGTATGTACGCTCGCTGTCTTGTATAGTTGATGTGCCGCTGGTAAAAAATACAACCTCAGCGACCCACCCAGCAGTCAACAGCTCCTCGGCGACGCCCCGGCACTACATAGGGCGTCGGACCGATTCAATGGCTGGCGGACGGCAGATCCCCGTTCTCCCGCCCGCGTTACTAATACTACCCTACTTTTACACGAGCGAAGCCGCAGGCAAAAGCTAGTAAATTGAAGTAAATAAACCTTAATCATTAACATTGTGTTTATTATATCGACTAATGAATAGTTTTTTCAGAGCTCAATAAATTCTCTAGACACACACACTACGGTCATAAAAATTATAATCCTAATATTGGTAATATTATAAATGCGAGTATGAGTTTGTTTGTTACGCTTTCACGCTTTAAGTACTCGACCGATTATCATGAGATTTCGTATACACGTTGTCAGGGGTACAGAGTATCTTTCATACACAAAAGTACTGTTGCTTACCTAACTCACATTTACGCGAGCGGAGCCGCGGGTAAGTAAGTAGGGCTAGTAGTATATAAAAATAATGAATAGTATGGCAATGCATGCGGCTAATGAATAACTAAGGTTAACTACAAAAGATTGCCAACCCTAACGCCCATAAAATAAAGGATCATGTGAAAATCAAACCACTAATTCATTTGATAATGCAGGCAACTAGTCTTAGAACTGACCAGTAATTGGCATAACCGATTACGTCCAAGGGCTTTTATTATAACGTGGGTGGATGGGAAAAGAAATCAATCGGCGTATGGTAAGTCTGTACACTTTCACACGGAGTTCTAGGAGTGAACGCTTGATAAAGTTAAAGGGTAACCTTGCATTAACCTTATAAATGAATTACTCATATGAAAATTATTTATAAATAATTTATATTTCATGTGAATCGATGGACGTCTTGAGTGTGTACACATATATAGACTTACGCCTGTATGGTATATTACACCCACATTTCATCAGCTAAGTTTTGAGGTCCCAAACGTAATTCGTGCTGCTTCTGAGTATTTTCGGAGGAAAACCTATGATTGCCCCAGGCAATTCGGTCCTGGGCCGAGTACCTAAGATCGCACGATCACGTGCAAACACATGTGCGAACACCGACCTACTTCTTAATATGAATATATATTATTTTAATATAGAAGTACAGTAGTAAGCATCAACCAAGGCTGCACTGTACTGCATACAATTTTGGTAGGTATAAATGATAATTTCTACACAGCTAATGCATGTCAGCTGGTGGGGAAATATTACTTGATTAAAGTCGTGGTCGTACTTTAGTCATGTTTAATTGAGCCTGCGGGCAAACCTATGGCTCGTGGGCCTGGCATTGGGCCATTAGATTTTCATAACATCAGCCGTATTTTTGAACACTTATCTAGATATTTTGGAAAGCTACCAATACGCCCTGGGCACCTAATATTTGTGAGTTAATGGGAGAGCGTTTGAGCAATTTACAGATATGTTTTTGTTTCTGTGATGTGATGCCTATCTTTCTGCGCTTTGAGAATTTGCATGAAAATTTGTTTGTGAGAGCAATAACTGTATATTTTGTGGGCGAAAATATTCTAAGAAAATTGTTTGTCTGGGAGATCTCCGTTATGATCTCAAAATATGTTAAAACTGCCAACCCTACCTTTACTAGCTCCACGCTCTATCCTCAGTAATGGTCAAACTTCTAATGACAACGAATACTAGGAATGAATCCTGTTCGCGGATATATACTAGCAAGTACAAAACCAAATTGCAGCAATAGTCGCGTAATCAGAAGCGAAGGGACAAATGTGAAATAACAATAGAATGCTTGTTACCCAAGTCCGGTTATATGTACTTAAGTTTTCAGTAGCAGTATGACATCTGAAAGCTTTATCTGTTGTTGTAAAATATCAGGCCGGTCTGTCCTGAATATTGACAAAAGTCAATTATAAAGGGTTCTCAAAATGTTTAATCATCAATCAATCGACTTATATGACTCAGCCGAGAAAAAGACTAGAAAAGAGTATAAATGAGATTGAAAGAAGCAAGTGTCATGCGATACGATCTAACGAAGCGAGTGACAATCCAAAGTCCCTATCTATCGCTACGACAGACAACCTTTTATTGGTGTATGTATAGTAGCTTTTATTTTAAGTAAGCTAAATGGAATATTTTCAGCCAGCAATCCAGTCCGTAGAATATTACCTTTTCTTTTTTTTTATTTACCCTTGCCATGGGCTTAACTTTCTTACACTGTGTAGAGTGACGTCCTCGTGCCCAATAGTGGGACAGTTTATATATAGGGCTTAAATTAGTATTTAATGTTATTATATCCTTTAATTAACATAATCTTCTCAAAATTGTTACATTTATAGAAATAAGATATCAATATCTTAATTTTACTAATAAAAATACAAATTATTAATTATATACATAATATAAACAATTCTTTAAAACTAACTTATACCTAAAATATTATGAAACAGAGAAATAAAAAAGAAAACTAAAACCCTCTAATAGGCGTCATAGAATTCCTCCGCATCACAGTCAACTGGTAGTGTGCCCAGAAGACTGGCAGCATTGCCACGTTGAATGGCAATGCTTATCCTTTCCGCGAAATAAAGGCCAGCCCTCTGGTCACGGGAAGCGTCGATTAACCTTTTCGCTATGTCTCTATAAAGAGCACGAGCACTGGGACCCCATGACCCTAGCGTTTCGACCCCAAACGGCTCAAAAACATAATCCTCTCCATCCATATCTTAATTAAAATATAAAAATGTTTGGAAGACTCACCGGTATAGGGTATACGAATCAAGCTATCAATGGTTAGGGCTCTAAAGATCTCTGAACAATGCATGCCCTGTATTGTGTGAGAAATTATTATTATCGACCATAACCCAAGTAATGCAAGCCTGCGTGCCGATTGGCTGCGACCTTCTGTAAGGAGATACATCCCCAGACGGGCAGTTAAATATTTGAAGAAGGATTCTGTGCCTCTTGATTATATTTTATTTCAAAAAAGTTTATATTGAGATAATATAGATAAAATTTTCCTTGTAAATTTATTAGATATTCATCCAATGTACTTGGCTAAGGTACTTAAAAAGATGTTAAGAGGAGGCCCCCACATTTCAATTGTAATATATTTTATTTATAATTTGGCACGATACTGCTTTACTAACTAATAATATGTAGTGTACGAAAATGTTTATTTTATTTAATAATGTGGTTCAGACCTAATTTCGGTCACGGTGGCCAAGCTTAACGGATACTGGGCAACTGCGCAAGACATATTATAGTGCTCATGTGTGTGCGCAAACGCAAGTGCACCGCCTGTTTTCTAACTGTTATGTATATAATCACAATCCAACACGACCGCAGAAGAAATCAGGCGCAGGAACAATGTCTTTACGCGTTGCCGAAGCACGGGGTGACTAATACCGCCAACTTTCTAACTCCAGTCTGGTTTCGAGATTCTTAACAGAAAAAGCCGATAAATCTTTGTTGGTCCGATTCGCGATTCAAACCCTAGACCATCATCATGCACAGCAGTCGCATTCATTCATGATGTTGGTATTTCTACAGAATATACCACGGGGAGTGCTCTGAAGAGTTATTCCACCTTATCCCGCCCTCCCCTTTCCTATCCAGAACAACGCGTGCTGGGCTCAGATGCCATCCTTACACGGTGGAGTCGACTAGAGTGCGTACCAACAAGTTTGGGTCCTCATACCTCTGCCGAACGATCAAGGCATGGAATTCTCTGCCAAGGCACGAGTTTCCTTCTTCCTTCAATCCTGGGTCCTTTAAGCGGGGCGTGAAAAAGCACCTTCTCAGGCCGTCAAAGTAGAGACCCCAACATCGCCTCGGCTGCTACGAGGACGATGTGGAGGCCACTGCTCTTAGACCACTTGCTACCACTGCTTACCCTCAGGCGGAGTGTGGTAATTTTGACGAGCAAAATAAAAAAATAAATAAAAAAATTCAAATATATAAATAAATCATCCTACTCTCATTTTTATACCACATTTCTTGTTTATTTTCGTGAGACGCCACTCACTAAACTGGCATTTATATTTAAACTTAACTATAAAAAGTTTAAATTAATTTAAATAGCTTAAATTGTAGTAGAGTTCAATAATAGTAGTGTTATAGTTTAAAATGATGTAATAAAAGTTTTCTAAATTAAACAACGCGCCAAAGTCCGTATAAAGTAGTTTTAATTTCACTGTATAACATTCGCGTAAACGTAAATTTTCTTTTTTAATTACGTTTTCACATTTATTTACTATTAACCAAAAAAAATTACATTTTTAAATATATAATTATAAAAAAATCACATTTAAAAAATATAAAAATTATGGAGGCCCACCAGCATCGAGACAAGGTTCAAGCTGTCGGTGGTTAGGGGTCCAGAGACGGGAACCTCCTCAATATGCGTGCCGTATCGAGGAGGACTGCCTTCTGCATCTGACCCTTGATCCGAGCACCTAACGCGAGCCTCTTAAGATGTTGGTCGAAGCTTTAGGCTATTAGACCGTTCACCGTAACGACTATCGGTACAATGATTGCCGAGTCCACATCCCACATATCGACGACCTTGTGTGCTAACTCCAGGTATTTTAATTATTTTTCCTTCTCAGCTTTCACGAGGTATAATTAATTTAATTATTTTTATTATTATACTAGGTAATTGACGTATCCAAACGCGTTAAAACATTTGTATGGATATAAAGATTTTTGACTTTGGGTGGCAATCTAGCATGTTTAATGGCATGCGGTTATCATCGACACTCTTCGCTTGTATTACCAGGTTTGTCACTCGCAAGTTGCTAATCCGAGGCAAAAATAATTGATGATTGAATAAAAAAAACAGGCAACAAAGAGGTAGGCGTGTGAGCCTCCAAAACTATTACTTATCGGGCAAAACGCAGTGACAATGTAACTACTCTTATGCCGGTTGCCTTCAACGGAACGAATATACCATCTATACCTATATTTTTTTAAGATTATCACATTAGGATCCTGTGTCACGGGAAACTTTACAACATTCAAGCAACGGATAAAAAGAACACCCAGATAATATTGCCTTCTGTTTACGCGAATGTTATTCATTGAAATTAAACTACTATATACGGATTTTATCGCGTTGTTTATTTATCACTGTATTACAAAATTTTGAAACCATTACGCTACTACTACTATTGAATTTTACTAAATCGATCGGTATCGAGCAGTAATCATAAAAGTGGGTGAAACCACGAGGAACAGCTCCTTACCAAATAATTGAAAAGATGGCTCTCCTATTTGTATAAAATAATAAACAATACTATAACTCATCGACATCATTATAACTTAGCGTATATGTTGTCCACGTTCACAAAAAGCGTTGCTGGTGGAATGCGACCCTAGGGCCCAGAATGTCATTTAAAATGATTTGTGTAACATAATTGTCTACCGTTATAACTACACGTAACTCATCAGTTTGGCTGTAAAAAGCCTATTACACATATTACAGAATAATAGCTTTAGCCAATGGCTTTACTCGCGATGATACGTTATGTCAATGAATTTTTATCCCCCGGGAACACTACTTTTTCTTGGATAAAAGGTACCCTGTGTCATTTCATAGTGAAGTATCAATATCCAATAACTAACGTTGCAGCAATTCTCAATTTATTGCATAATTTATCTACGTTTATATCCCTAACCTTAAATATTTGATTAATCACAAGCGTTTCCTATTCTTTTCTTAATATGAAACTTTTTAATCAAATGTTAGAAACTACAGAAATAAACCTTTTTCCGCGTCCTGTAACGTTATGGTTTTGTAATAGTTATTAGATATTTTCAGTTCGATTACCGGATTAGGCAAACTGTTATTGGAAAATGGCCAGTAGCGATACAGAATCTGGCACAGTGCCCGGTAGATCATGTTCGTTCCCTATTACGTGAAATTTAAAACCATAGTTAGCAAACTGTGTTTCTAATACACCTCTATCTATCTCTTCGTGAATATAGGAGTGAGACTGTGTATTTATCACACATATTTGTCAATAAATTCTACGTATTCTTAGGACCGTATTTATATAAGTTAAATAATAATATATAATAATATCAGCCCTGTATTAAACTGTCCCACTGCTAGGCACGGGCCTCTTCACAACAAGTTAACAAGTTAAATAAAATATTAAATATATATAATCTTAGTTATAAAAATATGTTAATGGAATACCTAGGAAAATTAAATTATACGGACACAGAAAAGCTGCTCACAGAAGTCTTAAATGATATTGAAAGTAAATTGAAAGTTGTATATTACTTCCTAAACACCTTTAATCGTAGATGTACTTTAGACTGTAAATATTTGTATTGATAATGCGCTAGTGTGAAATAAAATTGTCAAGTGATGTCCTGAAACAAAGATTTATCCTAGTTCAGGCAGGCTTATACATAACTTTTCGAACTTCATTTATTTTGTATACACTATAAATAAACATAGATTAAAAATTAATTTTAATTTAAGCTTAAATTAAGGTAGGTATTTTGTTTTATTTTTTATATTTTTATTTGGGGGAATGCTTTGATGCATAAACATAACCCCTCCGCGGGGGCGGGCGGAGGGATTATGTCGGACTCGAGATAGATAGATAGATAGAGAGACAAAGAAAGATGTTGAAAAGATTATGTACCTCCCGGAATATCGACTAAACCTACCACGGTGTTCCTCGACAAAACCGCTATCGATGAGGCCGCGCGAATCACTTTCGCATGCGATCGCGAACCCGCCGAAGTTTCGGCCCGCCGTATGAAACGGCAGGCCACTACGCGAAGAGACCTACCGAAAGCCACTCACTCAGTAATATTCCCTACTGTCTCCCCCCTAGAGGGGAGACGAACTCGACACAGAGGCGCGCGTGAGAACACGCACGCCGCCTCTTGGACCTGATGGCGGGCAGGCTCACAAAGCCCACCACCCCCAGGTCAAACCTCAAGGTGGCTGGAGCTCGTCTCGCACCCTCCGGTGCCCGGCTCTGCGGTTGGGGAGAGGGTTTGAGCGATCCCTTTCCCGCTCCGCCGCCTCCTTGATGGAAATCACTTCCTCACAGAAGGAGGCAACGGCGTTCCACGACCTCTCACTCCGGACCATAGACTGAACTACGGTCGGGAGCGAGAGGGCAACCGATCCGACTGCCGCGATTAACTCACGGCGCTGCGATGCCCAGGCGGGGCAAACCGCCAAAGTGTGCAGCGCCGTGTCCTCAACAACGTCACGGCAGTCGCCGCAGTGGTGACAACCGGGCGTCTCTTGCCGGCGTATACGACACAGGAACCGGCCAAAACAACCGCGGCCAGTCATTACCTGTGTCAGCCGGAAGGTGAGGGTGCTATGCTGCCTCTCGAGCCACTCCTCTAACACGGGATTTACCGTCACGATCGTATCGTGCCCGAAATTAAGGCAGGTATGCTTTAACACTGTTGATGTATGATGTATGATGTAGTGTACGGATGTATCTTATTTTTTCTGTCAATAACCAAATATTATTATCATATATTATGTATTACTAGGCGAGCAGCAGATAGCTCAGTGGGTAGACCAACAGACCGCGATGCAGAGGGTCTCGGGTTCGAACCCACGTCGCGCACCTCTGACTTTCGGAAGTTAAATAACTTTTCGAAATTATGTGCGTATTGATTGACAATTATTGCCTGCTGCGTGCCTCGGAGAGCACGTTAAGCTATTGGTCCCGGCTGCCATGAACATCTATGGCAGTCGATATTGGGAAGTTAGTGCCCCAAATTTCCTGAGGCTGGTCTAGCCTTACGGTATCGTTAGCCTTCGGGTTGCGGAGGTCAGGTGGCAGCCAATCCGTGTAAAAACTGATATCCAATCAAATCCGGTTACACCAGAAAAGCCGACCCCAAGTGACTAGAGAATAATACAGGCTAGGGAGAAGAAGATGTATTACTAGCCGACGCCCGCGGCATCGCTCACGTAAAAATAGGTTAGGTTATTAGTATATTAATAACAGTGTCGCGAAATCAAATCTGTATAATATTACTATAGATATATATTAAAATATTCCAAAGTAACCGTTTCACTTGTTATATTTTTAGAGCTAAACCACCAAATAAAATTCCTAACAAAGTTACAAAGATTCAAGGGAAGGGCAGACTACGAAAAAATTAAAACTTATTTCAAAATATACAGTTTATAACTTAATAATAAATCTCTCCTCTCTAAAAATAATTTGCGTAGTTTTAGCGACAGCAAACGACATCGTCTATTGGACAAATACGTTTCTGCGAAGCGAATAAATCTTCTAAGCTTTTGTTTTCCATCACTTTATTGGTGAATCCTTTCTTTTCTGTTATAACGGGGCAGACTGTGAAATATATGAACAGTCCGTCACAGTCAACAGATTTATCCTACGATCCCATTGATATATAGGAAATTAATTTGAATAAGCGCTGTGATATGTCTCTATGCCTGTGAATGCCTTTTCTAGAATACCTTATTGGACCCACTGTATGCCGAGCTGGCCTAAATCTATAACTGAATTACTGATTCTTTTATACTGCTTTAGTTTTACCATTAAAATGTTAGTATTTACACAAGGATGTCAACTTGTTATTGGATGTCATTACCGAACGTTCAAATTAAATTAACGTTGCACAAATGCACTTGCATTCAAACATGTTAATATTTTTAGTTTTTTAGTAATAATGACTGCATTATTACTAAAAGACAAAGATATATAATAGTCGGAAAATAACTATGTGGGGACCGCAGTTAGATGCAAGATGTAAAAACCTATAATGTTATAGAATCAGTAGTGTAAAAATTCAAATTAATGTAAAAATAAATCAATTTTACCATTTATCAATCGCTTTAGCATCTAAACTTATTAGCATGATTTGAAACTTCTAATGTATACATCATTTTAATTTGTGCAAAGCCTGGTTTTGGTTAACTTATTTTAATCAGATTTGATGTAATTCGGCAAAATTTTAGCTCAAGAGGTTTCCAAAAAGAGAGAGGAATATGATAAGGATGAATCTGACATATCTATCTTCAATAGATATGTCAGGCTCCTAGCAAGTGAGCATCCGTAATCTCTGCCTAGATGCGTAGGCATAGGCAGACAACAAACAAGACCTCGGTGGCGTTCTATGTTTTCTTACTAGGTAATACGTAATGATTACCTATTAATAATAGTTTAGATTTAATCATCTGCAGTGGGCGAGTCAGTATCTCTCAACAAATCATGAATTGATCTTGTCTTAAAATTATCACTGCTCAAATCTCAACCTGGTAGGAACTCAACCTGGATTCATTCAGTTTTAGTTACTAATAAAACTGCGATTTCCTTTGGGCGTGGTTAGATAATTCGTTAAATGATAAGTTTAAAACTATTACCGATACAAAAACCAAATAGATTATTTATTTTAGTTTGCGAAATTCTTTTTGTTGCATGTTTTACCTTATTACTACAAATGTTTCTTGTTCATTACCTTTAAATAATATTACGGTGTTGATCACTTAGTTTTCAAAAAAATATGTTAGTCGTGAATATAGTAAAGTTGCAATGTACGTACGTATTGATGTCCGCAAGTCAAGAAGGCCGGGAAAAGACTTGCGCCACTGCACTGCTTTTAATCATTGGGCGGGCTGAAGTACAACTGAATGGAGTATTGACTTTCGATCTAAGTTATATACAATTTTTTTTGTCACGCGACGTTTCTGAATGTTGTTCTTGTCTACTAGTCTTGGATTCGATTCCCAAATAGGCAGTTTGGCAAAGGCAGTTTTATTGAGATTCCTGTCAAGAAATTCTTAATACGTAGACTACTACGTATTATGAATTTCTTGCTTTTTTACATATTACAACTAAATCACTAGAGTTAGCTGTAATATGTAACAAAATTTGCACGTCATTGTGCTGACATGATGGAATAATTAATTTTATGTAACATTTTGCATCCAATTGTATGTACACACATGTTTAAGGAAATAAATTATCTTATCTTAACACGTTGTCGCAAATTGAGTATTCTTTATGTCTGTTGTTTGAATGTTTGTAAAGTCCCTCGAGATACAGAAATTTTTCCTAGTACTAGACTACTCTTAAAAGTAAAAGTGTGCTCGTTAGACGGCAATAAACTCTACTATTATGTGGGCCTTGGATCATATTTCGCGAAATAAAGGTGTATGTAATACATATCCGGCAACACCTTCGGGAATAAAGGCATGAAATTATGTAATATTGTCTTCTGTTTACGCGAATGTTATTCATTGAAATTAAACTACTATATACGGATTTTATCGCGTTGTTTATTTATCACTGTATTACAAAATTTTGAAAATATTACTCTACTACTACTATTGATTTTATTTGACTAATTTATAAGCTAATAAAATTATTTAAACTATTAAATCTATTTATTTTTGGTTTACACTTTCCCCGACGTTTCGGGTGCTTTTCAGCAGCCATGGTCACGGGGAGACTAAGATGGTAGTTGTCTCAATGTTCCAGTGTAGTTATTTCAAAGTACCTGAACATAATTTAATTATTGGTGTTTCTATTTACGCAGAATGAGCTCAAAGTATCATGAAGTCTAGCTGTGGTTTGTTTCTTCTTGGGTTTGACTATTTGAAGTACTGGATCCCAAGCTGGTGGTACATTCCAACCATCTTCTCTATTGAAATTGGGATGTTTTTTAATTTCAATAATAATAATAATAATAATCTTTATTACCAGTTTTACAATTTTTTACATACAATGTGCTAAGTCAAACGTTATTCTTATAAATTGTAGGTTATTACAGTGTTGTGACACCCAAGCTAAGATTGAACTTGTGTTATGGGTGTCAGGGCTCTCAAAAATTAACTCCTTTATTACAATACGTAAGTACGGCGTGTGTGACGTGGTGTTTTACTTTGTAGGTACATTAGGGGTAAATAAAGATATCTTACATGCAAAAAAAATAAAAGTAATAAGAAGTAAGTATCTGTATAGTGTGTTTTGTGTTAGAATATGTGTGTGTGCGTGTGTGTGCGTGCGTGCGTGTGTGTGTATGTGTGTGTGTGTGTGTGTGTGTGTGTGTTGTGTGTTGTGTGTGTATGTTATAATGTGATTTATAGCTTTAATGTGGATATAGTTTTGGTTACACTCTATTATCTATCTATCACATGCTTCAAGTATTCTTTCAACCTCTCCATAGCTAAGACCAATGATCCATTTTCTAATTATCTTTTTACATTCAAATATATTGACTGTGTAGATATTACATTGCCTGTTAACTGCGTTGTATATACGACTGCCAAGAATTCTAAAATTTCGTTCTGCTAATTTTGTTTTATGTTTTTCAATGGAACACACATTTGCTATCCTTCGTTTTGTCAGGCGCTTGGGATCGAACGGTAAAGTAGTGTGTTTGCGTAACGTGCTGTTTAATATATAAAGCTGTCTCACTGTCATTACCTCACATTCTTTATACAGTTGTGTAGTACTAAACCTATAGTGTTTGAAGGTCATAACCTTGAGAACAGCTCTCTGCGCCCTTTCCAATTGCAACATACTTGACCTTGGAGCACCACCCCAGACCGTTATGCCAAAAGACAGAATAGACTGGCAGAGAGAGAAATAAACCATACGTAAGGTATTATCATCAGCACTATAACGCAAGTTTTTAAAAACAGCTATTACCTTTCTAACTCTGCAAGACAAAGCGTTAATTTGGTCTTTCCACGAGATAAGATTGTCTATCAATATACCCAAGTACTTAACAGTGGTCTTTCTTATTAAAGGAAGGCAAGAGCATTGGCTTGAGTAACCATTGCAAACATGTGCTTTGATTGAGAAAGAGTTATCTGGTTGCGATGAGGTTTTAAGTGTAAACGGAATATAGTTAGTTTTCTCAACATTTAACGTCAGACTGTTTGCGGATAGCCAAGACATGATAATACTAAGGACAGCCTCCGCTCTATTGCGAGCTTCTGTCCATGTTCGAGCATGTACTAAAAGGGCCGTATCATCCGCATACGTGTAAATGGAGCAATTTGGTAGTGCTAGATCACATAGGCTGTTTACATACACTAGAAAGAGTGTAGGCCCTAAAATAGAGCCTTGCGGCACCCCGTAAGACAATACACATTCATCGCTGATATATGAGCTGACTTTAACAAACTGCCTTCGTTCAGATAAGTAGCTCCTGAAGATAGCATGTGCAGGACCTCTTACTCCAAATTTCTCCAGTTTTTTTAGTAGGATCGGGACAGAGACAGTGTCAAATGCCTTGGATAGATCTAAGAATAATCCTAGGCACTTAGACTTCTCATCAAGTGTCCTAACTGCACTATCAATAAGGGCTGAGAACGCGTCTTCACATGACTTGCCCCTACGAAAGCCAAATTGATTGACAGATAAGATCTTATGATTTTCCAAAAAAGATATGAGACGATTATTCAAGACCCTTTCTAAAACCTTTGACAGTGCCGGCAGAACCGATATTGGTCTATAATTGTTGACACTGTCCCTGTCCCCACCCTTGTGAATGGGATGAACAACAGCTCTCTTTAAAACGCTCGGAAATACACCTTCAGCGATGCAGAGAGCACATATGTGAGTGATAAGGGGGGCAAGAGTCTGCTTGCTCATTTTCAAAAGCTTTGGACTTATGCCGTCCCATCCTGGAGCAGAATCAGTACGGAGACTGGTTATTATATTTTCTATTTCCGTCTGATCCGGAGGGAGAAGGGCAATTGAGTTTAATTGAGTGCTATCCCTGACATATGACTCATGTCTCGTACCAGTGTTAACATGCCCACCAGCGAGATCTTTGCCAATATTTGCAAAGAAACTATTAACCATATTCAGGGATGATTTGTTGTCAAGGTTGGACAAAGATAATAACTCCGTCGGTGGATGTTTAGACATTTGTTTATTAGTTATTGTATTTATAACTTTCCAGGTCTTTTTGGGGTCATTCTTGGCTTTGATAAGTTCATTTTTTTCATAACTAATTTTAAGTCTATGAAGTAGTTTGTTACAAAAATTGCGGTAACGTATGTATGTTAACTTCAAAGTATAGTTGTCCGGTGTTTTTTTGTGTTTTTTATGCAAATCATCCCTATTTCTTATGCATCTCAATAAACCTGTAGTTATCCAGGGTTTGATAATCCTCAGCCTAGAAGAAACGCGTCTAGTTATAGTATTCTTATGAATTATTGACATAATCCTATTAATTAGATATTCGGTAGCCCAATTAGGTTTACTGGATAACAAAATGGTACTGAAGTCGGTATCTGCTATCTCAGAGACTACACTATTCAAATCAACTTTTGAGAAAATATTTGCCGTTTGATGTTTTGTAATAGTTTTAATACAGATAAGTACAGGCAGATGGTCGGTAATATGACTATCCAGAATAAATGATACAATAGATTTCACCACCTTAATCATCACGTGATCCAGGCAGCTACTTTCTCTGGTAGGGCATGTGAAGGCTGGTAAGAGACCGTGTGAGGCAGTTAAATTCATGTACTCATTGTAATTCGGATCATTATTAGTTGGACTAATGTTTATATTCATGTCTCCCACCAGAAATATATTTTTATAGGAAGATACAGAGGCTAGGACAATATTAAGGCTATTTAGAAAGTTCTCTATTTGGCGAAAAGATGGGGGCCTGTATACAGCGATAATTACAGTATCAGTGAGTTTGCAGATAAGGCAGTTTGCATCAGAAAACTTTGGCTCCATAACACTATGTTTTATACTAGAATTTATGTATATTACAAGGCCATCATTTTTATTTAG
Organism: Catocala nupta; assembly: GCA_963675205.1. NCBI lineage: Eukaryota > Metazoa > Arthropoda > Insecta > Lepidoptera > Erebidae > Catocala > Catocala nupta. The sequence continues at coordinate 8,066,593 of OY776091.1, read as the reverse complement.
GCTATTTATTGATGGATAAGCTGAGTATCCCTGGAGTATTGGAATTTTAAGATTTTTATTAAGCCAGCATTCTGAAAATATCAAAACATCACACCTAATTTTTAGAGAGGCCAACATAACTAGAAAACTGTTAAAATTTTTATTTATGCTTCGTATATTTAGATGTAGGAAATTGATAGTTTTATTCGCGTTTCCCACTAAATGAAGGCATTTATCAGGGGAACAATTAAAGGATTCATGGGACCCATACGAATCTAAGCTATTAATAATTTCATTAATGTTATTCATTTTTATAAAGAGAAAGCAGATTTTTACCTATTAATTTATCCAGAACATTACAAAACCAGTTATAATTATACCCAAAAGGGGTCTGAGTTACGTAGGATATTTTATCCCACTTTCTTACAGCATAAAGTATTATTAATAGCTTCGCGAAGCATCCTTGGCAGGAATCGGTGTTCTTTAGCGAGAATCTGTGGTTTGTCAAATCTCAGGTAGTGGTTGGTCCCCTGTTGTACGTGTTCACACACAGCAGACTTCAACGAGCGTTTGTGTTTTACGTCAGCTATGTGTTCTTTTATGCGAGTGCCTATGCTTCTCTTGGTTTGACCAATGTATGAGAATCCGCAGTCACAATCTATTTTATAGACCCCTGCATCTTGTAAAGGTAATTGGCACTTGACGGATGGTAAAAATTGACTTATCTTCGTTGGCGGCTTGAAGTATGTGTTGATTGAAGCTCGCTTCAAGATGTAGCCAATCTTGTCAGTGACACCCCTTACATAAGGCAGTATAGCAGGCTGGCGCTCGACTGTGGCTGGCTTTTCTCGGGATCTGTGACAGCGGCGCGGCTGTTGGAGCTTGTTGTCTTGCAGTACTTGCTTGACATGTTGAAGCTCGGCGTCCAGGTGTTTCTTGTCACAGATCCCGTGGGCTCTCTGAAACAAAGACATTCCCACGGTAGCTAACTGTTTAGGATGGTGGTGAGATTCACCGTTCAAGTACCTATTTGTATGGGTCTTTTTCCTATACACGGTGTGGCTCAAAGTATGATCAGGATTCCTGATGACAAGTACGTCTAAGAATGCTAATGAATTATTTGCCTCTAATTCCATAGTAAATTGGATGTTGTTATTAATGGAATTAAGATGTTCTAGGACAAGCAAGTACTGCAAGACAACAAGCTCCAACAGCCGCGCCGCTGTCACAGATCCCGAGAAAAGCCAGCCACAGTCGAGCGCCAGCCTGCTATACTGCCTTATGTAAGGGGTGTCACTGACAAGATTGGCTACATCTTGAAGCGAGCTTCAATCAACACATACTTCAAGCCGCCAACGAAGATAAGTCAATTTTTACCATCCGTCAAGTGCCAATTACCTTTACAAGATGCAGGGGTCTATAAAATAGATTGTGACTGCGGACTCTCATACATTGGTCAAACCAAGAGAAGCATAGGCACCCGCATAAAAGAACACATAGCTGACGTAAAACACAAACGCTCGTTGAAGTCTGCTGTGTGTGAACACGTACAACAGGGGACCAACCACTACCTGAGATTTGACAAACCACAGATTCTCGCTAAAGAACACCGATTCCTGCCAAGGATGCTTCGCGAAGCTATTGAAATTAAAAAACATCCCAATTTCAATGGAGAAGATGGTTGGAATGTACCACCAGCTTGGGATCCAGTACTTCAAATAGTCAAACCCAAGAAGAAACAAACCACAGCTAGACTTCATGATACTTTGAGCTCATTCTGCGTAAATAGAAACACCAATAATTAAATTATGTTCAGGTACTTTGAAATAACTACACTGGAACATTGAGACAACTACCATCTTAGTCTCCCCGTGACCATGGCTGCTGAAAAGCACCCGAAACGTCGGGGAAAGTGTAAACCAAAAATAAATAGATTTAATAGTTTAAATAATTTTATTAGCTTATAAATTAGTCAAATAAAATCAATAGTAGTAGTAGAGTAATATTTTCAAAATTTTGTAATACAGTGATAAATAAACAACGCGATAAAATCCGTATATAGTAGTTTAATTTCAATGAAATTATGTATTTTATTAGTCTTTTCATTATATCGAAGTGCGGCTGATTACCTCTCTAGAAAATAATCTTGATTTTATATACCTATGTATGTATTATTCAAACATACCTTACTCATCAGAAAGCCGGTGAAAAATGCTGTTTCCCCTATAAAAACTTGCCTTTTCTCCTGGCTCGTTTTTCTTCAAGATTACTTTAAAGATAGTGTTTTAATATCACATAACAAAAAGTAGCAGTATTCTAGAGGACGTCAAGATAAACAAAAAGTATTATGTATAAATATAAATGACAGCAATTGCTTAAAAGATAAGAGCGGTTCTTGTAAAATGAAAGATATGATAAAAATCGGATGTCGTGTTCTAGTTTGTCGTTCGGGTGTACTAACAACACTGACTGTGGGACAGAAGACAGACGTTAAATTTAAGGTTTCGTTCCGATACACTCGATCCATAATAATACATACGTATAATAAAAAAGTGTTCTTTGAAATTAAACTACTATATACGGATTTTATCGCGTTGTTTATTTAAAACTTTATTACATCATTTAGAAACTAATACAATACTATTAAACTTAACTAATTTTAAGCTTATTAAATTATTAAAACTATTTATATTTAAGTTTACACTTTCCTCGACGTTTTGGTTGTTTTTCAGCAGCCATGGTCACGGGGAGACTAAGATGGTAGTTGTCTCAATGTTTCAGTGTAGTTATTTCAAAGTACCCGAACATAATTTAATCATTGGTGTTTCTATTTACGCAGAATGATCTCAAAATATCATTAAGTTTAACTGTGCTTTGCTTCTTCTTGGGTTTGACTATTTAAATTACTGGTTCCCAAGCTGGTGCTATATTTCAACCATCTTCTCTATTAAAATTAGGATGTTTTTAATTTCAACATCCTCGCGAAGCATCATTGGTAGGAATCGGTGTACTTAAGCGAGAATCTGTGGTTTGTCAAATCTCAGGTAGTGGTTGGTCCCCTGTTTCACACTTGTTGCACCCTGTTGTAACAGTTTCTAAATTATGTAATAAAGTGTATACACTCTTGAGGGAGCTCACGGCTTTGATAAACTTAATGCTCTCCGGTGGTGTGAGCGATGCTATCATCGACATCTTGAACGGCGCAAATTTATGTGCCCTCAATATGAAAGATGGTGGTATTCGTCCCATTGCCGTGGGTTGTACGTACCGGCGTATGGCAGCCAAAATATACTGTAAATTTTATTGTAAAACTCTTACTAATAAATTTCAGCCCCTGCAATTGGGTTTCGGCTCCAAAGGGGGCTGTGAGGCTGCCATACATGTCTTATCTACGTACCTTGGCTGTGGTAATGGAGAGGTCATCCTAAAGGTTGACTTAAAAAATGCTTTTAATTCTTGCTTGTCTTCGCCTGCTTGGGTCCCCAGTTTTTGAAGAAGCTTTTGATTCTTTCTTAGAAGAGAAAGTCCAAATTTTTTGTGAAATTTCAGACCGCCTTTTCAAAATTAATATACATTCAGCTTTTACTATAATGCGTTACTGCCTTTTCGTCCCTAACTACTCATGCTTTAAGGTCATCTCAGTTTTGGAAACATTTAACACCTTTTGTTAAAATTGACAAAATCATACAAAATACATTAAGGCAAATATTAAATGTGGACTTGAACGACCGAGCTTGGCTTCAAGCTTCTCTACCTGTTCGTTTAGGCGGGCTCGGCGTTCGCAAAATTTCAGATGTCAGTTTACCGGCGTTCCTGGCCTTGGTCTACAGCACGGAAAAATTAACCAGGTACATTCTGGCACGGTACACTGGTTAGTTCAGAAGTGTTGTGTAAGACCGACGCCGTGAACGCCTGGAAAATGGCTTGTCCAAATATTGATCTGCCTACCAACCCGTTCTCCCAAAGGCAGTGGGATGGGCAGCTATGCAACACGGTAAGAGAAAATCTTTTTACTACATCTGTAAGTATTACTGAGCGCGCACGTTTGCTGGCTGTGGGAGAATGGGAATCGGGTTTATGGCTTCAGGCACTTCCATCGTCCAACACAGGTACAATGTTAGATGATACAATATTCCGCCTCGCCACCTGTCTTCGTTTAGGTGCCCCGTGTATTTCGCCGCATCGTTGTCATTGCGGAGAAGCCGTCGACAGCCTCGGACACTATGGGCTGTCCTCCAGCAGAAGCGCTGGTCGTATTTCACGACACGCTCACCTTAATGACGTTATCCGTCGTGCTCTTATCATCAGCAGTATTAGAACCCATAGGCTTGGTACGTGACGATGGGAAGAGACCCGATGGTATGTCTTTGCTACCTTGGAAAATGGGTAGGCCTTTGGTGTGGGACGCCACATGCGTCGACACCCTTGCGCCATCACATCTTCCGAACACGGTGAGCTGCGCCAGTGCTGCTGCTGTAACGGCGGAAAACCTCAAACGGCGCAAATACAGTAATTTAATTGGTAATTACGTTTTTGAGCCGTTTGGGGTGGAGACGCTAGGTTCACGGGGTCCGGGCGCTCGTGAGCTTTTTAGAGATATATCTAAACGGCTAATCGACGTTTCACGTGACCAGAAGGCTGGACTTTTCTTGGCTCAAAGAATCTGGCACTGGCAGCATTGCCATTCAACGTGGCAATGCTGCCAGTCTTCTGGGCACTTTCCCGGTCGACAGCGATGCTGAGGAATTTTACGATGCTGCCTGAACCAGCCATTTCCTTTCTTTATATTAAATTTATAGTCCCATATTTTGTTACTTTCATGTTTTATTTATAAGTGGTTAGCTTTGTTAATATTAGTTAAGTTGTAAATTATAATTGTTGCTTTGTTTATGTAAAAAAAAATCAACGATGTCATATATTATATTCACATAAAGTGTTAAATAAACATCGCGATAAAATCCGTATATAGTTGTTTAATTTCAATGAATAACATTCGCGTAAACAGAATACAATATTACGTAAAAAGTGTTCTCTAGGTAATTTATTTATTCACTTAAATTATAACGTATTCTTAATAAAATAATTAAAGGCTCTAAGAATGACTAAATATATTAACAACAGTATATTAGAACTAAAATATATTAATTAAAAACCAAGCATTTTGTGATTTTAACGATAAACAGAAAATTTAACACGACCGTCAATTTTTTTGCATAAACGGTATAACTTTAACCTGGCATGAATGAATGAATGGTTGAAATGCCAGACATAGTTGTAAATCTAATAGTGTCTGGCCGCCCGCGTGCTGCTTCGACTTAATACGTTAATATCATCTGGCTCTGATTCACAATTAAGTCGCAGACAGTTTTGGAGCTCAGCAGAGTGTTTAGTGGAGAAAAAGTATGGGTTACTTGGCGCGCTACACACACGCAAGCTTTCAGCTATACAGGTGTCCCAGAAGTCAACGTCAAGCCGGAATCAGGTAACAGGCTTAGTTATACTAGCTATCAGAAAAATGTAAAAATCAAAATTAAGTATTTTAAAAATTATAGGCATTCTAAAAGAAAACAAAAATATTAATGCTTATAATTTTACAGTAAATATAAATAATAAAGTAAATTTCAGCTGTGCTTAAAAGCTCGGGGGCTTTGGACGTGCGATCAAGAGGTCATAGGTTTGATAACCATCACATTACTGGTATGAACCCAGTCACGTGAACCTAGCTGGAGTGGTTGATAACAATATTAATAATTTGTAACTCAAATGTTAATTTGATTTTATAATAATAAAAATAAATTGTAATGTTAACTAATATTATAAATGCGAAAGTGAATTTGTTAGTTTGTTACGCTTTTACGCCTTAACGACTTCTCTGATCATAATGAAATTTCGTATACACATTGTCAGGGGAACAGGATACGACATGAGGTATGTAACCTTTCATCTAGAAAAAAGAAACATAGAACGAAAAATCAAACATTTCGTTTTTCGTGTACCTTCATATACTACACTAACCGTGTCCGTATTTTGATAACTTTAGGAACATCTATCACCCAAACGAAGGCTGCCATCGCCACGACAATTTGCTTATGAAAGCTTGGCCTGGTTGCACTGGCCGAAACGTGAAGCTTTCAAAAGGGTATGTAAATACCAAGCATCGGGTTAATAATCGTCTTATAAAAGTAGCGGTAAGCTAAATAATAGATTGCCTAGTGGTAAATGGTTACCTTAACCTAGTATGCTGAAAATATTATGTTATCACTTTAACGGTGTAGTTATTTTAGTAACTCTAGCCTAGAAACCCCACTTACCTCAGAAACACGGCACCAAGTTGTTGCACTGCGATCTTTTATGATATGGGTACTGTATGGTATAGTCTAACTGGGAAAAGACTGTCACCCAATGGTGATGGTCTTTTCCCAGTTGGACTGCTCCAGTTTGAGCCAAATCCCTAGTTTACGTGGAGATTCCGCGGCTGTATTTTACCTTTTATACTGAGAATAATAATTTAAGCCCTTAATTAGGCGCAACAGTATATACTTGTTTTAATGTTATATTGATGCCTATAATGAGACAATGACACCGACAAGTAAGTCTGTTTGCCGAACTTTGGCAAAGGCCTTCTCCATTTTTCCATTCTGTTATGTTTAGTGCAACTTGCTACATGTTTTCTCTGCTATTTTATTTCATCTTCAAAATTTTCTTCTGCTATATTATACCTTTTTCCATTTTGCATGTTATAAAAATTTGCGATGGAAAGTCGACCACTACTCCTTTTGTACTGATAAATATATTTTATTTTATATTCATCAATTATCCGGAATCTGAAAGAATTCTGTCTATGCCCATCTATCTGAGGGCTAAGAGACTAAATATTTTGACTTTACTACATATGTTTTAAGACTATAACCACAACAACATCATGCATACTAAACCAGGATGTTGTGAAGTGATTGCAAATAAATTGTACATTAGCGGATATATTCTAAGATGATGAGATGGAGAGTTTGTGGATTCGATTCCCACCCCTTGCAGTATTCAGTATCCCGGCTATCTATTTGTTTGCCAAGTTTGATCCAAAGCTAAACATCCAAAAAATATCACAATATTTCACACTAACATTAGAAGAATAGGATTATACTATAATTATAACAGGCTCACAGAACTGCCCCTTTATTTAGAAAAATGCGAGTGTCTACGCCATGAAATTATCCTGTCAATTTAACTATAACCTGAAATAGAGCCCTTGATTTTTCTTTGAAACATTTTTAACTTCCCTGTCTCGTTGTATATTCATGTCTTATTTAGTACTTCTACATGATAAATAATTTATTAGTATACCAGATTGATATTTAGACCTTAAAAGTTCATTTGTTTACGAATTTGTTCGTCATCGTTGGGTTTTAGGCTTAATACCCGGAGTCCTTCGTAATAAACATGCCAATTGCCGTATACAGGAGACATTAACAGGTCTCGTGCTGCTACTGAGAATTTTTAAACACGATAACACTTTTTCTGACTCGGGAATCGAATCCAAGCCGTCACGATCTTCCTTAAACATAAGAGAAAACTTATGCCGCGATCATGGCAATATTTATATTTATCCAATAAATCTCTGCAGCCTGTGACCAAAAACAATCTATCCAATAAGTATCATAAAGACAAAGGAATCTTTTTTTTTTCAATAATAATTTTAAGGAATATTAATTTATATACTAATTTCATAAGGAATTTCCATTGAATTTCCTTCCTTCAGTGGTATGAAACATTGTATAAAAATACTACATGACGAAGAGGGTATAATCAAAACGCCTACTAGCCACACTTAAGTAGACAAAATTATAGTTTCCAGCGTCCCAATTGACGCTGGCACAAAATAAAGGGTGAATTGTCTTTAAAATAACTTTGAACAAGTTAAATATTCATGTCTCAATGTTATATTCAAGAATTTATTTTACTATAGTTGAATGATTTAAACAAATATTGTTTTAAAGGCCTTATTTGAGATCTTTTTTTAAAGTCTTTCAATATCATCTGCAAATAGATGATGATTTCAAAAGATTTTTTGATAAACTGTCTTTCAGTATATGCCGCAAATAGGTGAGCGATTTTAAAAGCCTTTTTCAACCTATTAAATGGCAGCGGTACACTGGCGGTCAGACAGGTTTTTATTATGTCTGGCATTTCAACAATTGGCATATTAAGAACTTATGTTTACATTGTTGTAAATCGTTGGGTGATTTTAAACGCCTTAATTTAGAAATGCATGGCAGCCGAAAGACATCTATTGCCAGTCTTAGGTCTCAGGCACACAAGGATTTTTACACACACCGGTTTTGAGCTGCCCGCATCCAAGTGCTTCTCGCGACCCTTAACAGGTCGAATGTCGGCGAACTTATTTCAAAAATAACATGTGAAGTACTTTGTCTGTCGCGGCCGCAAATAAAAACCACAGCTACGCCCTGGATCTCGCTCTTTCGCCTGCTGACGCTCATCAAGATAAGTGCCTCATCTGTGCTCCAGCCGGACCTCACACCGAAGCCTTTTCTAGAAACACACCCTGATATACTTCTTATTGTGTAAAATTGAGTTTTGCCTCTAACCTAGATATTGTATTAACTTCCGTCTTCTTGAATTAAAGATCATGTAATTGCGAATTACAGTATTTAATTAATCGCCGCAACTTAGACTTTCCTGGTCGACCACGTGCTAAAAACGTGTCCCCCTCCCCTAAGAACTACGTGACAATATTAAAAAAATAAACATAATTACTGTCAGAATTTACTATACTTAGATGTCTGTATAAAACAATAATTAAATATAAGAAAAAAACATCAATAGCTCCGTGGGGAAAAGTTGTGTGATGGCCATTCAACACAAAGGGAGGATCCTCGGATCAGGCTGGGTGATATTGCTGGCGAGCAATGGCATGATGGTGGATCTTGAGAACTTGTATATGCTCATAGTGTAAACTTTGCTTGCGGGATTCTGGGTTATATGAACTAATGTGTAATTGAGTACAACGCCATCTTTTGATGTATGTCATAACTTATACTACATTTGCCTGAGTGAAGCCGCACTAGAGAGATTTAGAAATTTCAGATAATTGAAAGTAGAATACGATATTAGAAGATAACGAATTATAGAATTCCATTCAGTTATTCATTGATTTTATAATGAATATATCAAGTGGAAAATCAATAGGTTTTTTTGAAAATGTTGCGATTTCAATTTGATCTCAGGGGCCCTGCCACCATCTTTAAAGCATTGTCTTAACATATGCGAGAAAGAGACAAAGTTATACACTCTGTAACATGCTATGTCACATTTAAAGGAGCGTAAGCTTCATTTATTATTCGCTTACTGTCAGGCGGGCCGCCTGTTTAATTGTCAACTTAGTCAAAGTACACTTAAGTGCCATAGTTATTTAAAAAATACATCTATACTGCGATACTATTCAGATAAATGTAGTATAATATGATTTTTGTTGTTAGTGCGAGAACCTAAAATTGATTGTTTATTAAGTGATAGGTAATTCTACGTGTTTCTTGATGAAAGCTTGTACCAAAAGGTAGATTAATGAAAAGTATTTTAGTACTAGACGTAGTATTTCTTGCAATTAATCTTTGTTAACTTAATGTTTTAAGTTAAAGTTGACCGGCTGATATTGGTTTAAAAGTTTAAGCCTTTACTACGAACGTATAAATATAGCTCTACAAGGAAAGTTTAAATTAAATGCCCCAACATTTAATTCAAACTTTTCTAGTATCAATTAGGAGCCCCAAGTAAACTGGTAGACTAACCCGAAAATATCGAAATGAGTTTTTACTCTTGTTGAAATTAAATGCCGAATTAAACGGGCGTCCGTTTTATTATAAATATAAATGCTAAAACTCCATGTTATTAAGAAATTAGAGGGGACTTCTGTATACATTTTTTCAATAGCATACATGTCAAAATTCTGAATTATGATACTTCTTAAATCAAGTATAGTTCAACGTTTTAACAGTTTTTGTATAAAGAGTCTATTACAGTCGAATGTCGATCATCAGACAATGTACCAGACATTGTCTGATGATCGATATTTATCTCTTAAAAACAAACAATTTTTAATGATTTTAATAATCATTTATTTGTGTTACGTAATATATTAAGCTTACATTTAAGTTATTTAAATGGTAAAATATCTTTAGTTTAACAAAATAGTCACACATTTAATTCACTTACAGTAGTACTGTTTGTACATTGGTAAAGGCAACTTATAAGTTTTCCAATTGTGAAGTGCCTGCGTTAAGTTAATTAATATAAAAAGATGACGCACTGTACTAAATTTCTCGTGTCACTTTATCGTACGAAACATAGAAATGATAACGAGATGCAAATAGAAGTAGTTTTTAACCAAGGTTTTGGTTACACTTGGCACGGGCGAAAATAATTATTTCAATATAAAATGTTCTAGTTTGTGCCCGACGGAGTTGAAAATATTTTCCACTGTACACGGAAATTCTGAAACATAAAATAACATTTTTAAGCACCAACTTAGTTATCTGAGTACTTATTCGTTTTTGGTTTCCGAATTGTGGAAGTAGCTAATTTTAAGATTATTCTTAAATTACAATATCAAATTTCATAAAGCCGGTATTAACTGAGCAGTTACTTAAGTATATAATATTCAAATACCTACGTAAATATTATGAAGTACAGTTTAAGGAACCTTAAATTGTATTTAATAATAAAAAACCTGATTAAGTAATAGTTAAGAAGAATTTGAATAGTTCTCAACGTGTGATTCTCAATTCAGAAACCGGCGGTTAGACTTTATGAGGTGCAATACAGTGCTTATAAAATAATGATGGTAGTATTATAATAAGCAGTGTTTGCTTATCGCTACGACAAGATTATGATAAAGGGGTGAAATAAATCAAACTATAAAACAACAATTGCCAAGAAATAAAATAAACCATAAGCGGTTATACAATCTAATATGGAAGGAATATATGTATACATACGCATGTCAAACCATTCATCTGGATAGCCAGCTTCTAAGCGGGCAGCCCTTACCGCTTCCCGTAAAGCATGGGTTATGACTACAGCAAGGCATAACGCTGGTTCCCCAGTAGCTTAAAACAAAAAATAATATATACATACATATATAATTATTAGCATTAAATTTTTCCGGCGTTGCTGATGGGAATAGTTAGTACTTACCTTTAAATGATGTTGAACATTGTTTTACAGATAAGAGCAAATAGGAATCAAAAGAAAGCCTTTCGTGACAGTATAAAAATTGGTTGCAAAATAGGAAGTAGTTAATATTTTAAATTTATATATATGAAAAAGTTGGTTCGGTAATGTTTTATTAAAATTAAATACAGTAAGATTATACAAGTTTCCTAAATGATAGCTCAATAATGGTGTGTTTGTTATTAAAAAAAATAACAATCAAATGCACCTTATGTTAATAATTGCCCTTTTACAATTAATAAATTGAAGTAATTTTTTTGATAAGAGTTAATTTATTTTCAAGATGCCACGTTAAAATTAAAAAAAAATATCAAAGTCTAAATAAATTTATTCAAATTAGGTTACAAGGCAACACTTATGAATGTCAAAGTTACACGTAAATTTTTTCTGTGAATTTACATTTACTGCCACGTTCAGCAAAGCAAGGGTGTAGGGCTCATGAGAAGAACGGGCAAGAAACTCATAGCCACTCTTTTTAATCGCCAAGTGTACACTAACATTTCGTTTACAAATCATAACTGTAAGGTGCTGCAACCATTTCTCCATGAACTAAGACTCAACATACTCAAGCATTTGATAAAATTTGATGGAAGCCTCTAAAGCAGCAGTATGGTAAATAGGAGCATCCACTTACATGTACATAAATAATCAAGACAAGACATTATTGTAGTCCGTAGTTTAATCTAATTGTTTAAATAAAATGTAGTTAGTAAATTATCGAATTCCACGAAACCAGAATTCAGAATAAGACTCAAAAGAAAGCTTAACGGAACTGTCCATAATCACGAGTTGTCTTCATTGCACATTCTTCTCGATTAAAATACGACTGAATGTAACAACAATGCAAATTCCAGCTTACACAAGGTGTAAAATCACAAAAAAAAAAAATATATACATATATATATTGATAAAAACATAAGTGTTAGTATTTGTCATTTAATATCTTGTGATCTGATGCAAATATTAGTGCCATGGATGTTTGTCATTTAAATAATCATCTATATTATAATATGCTCTAGAAATTAAGCAAGATTTAATTTTAACTTTAAATGTATTCTCTGGTAATTCTAGAATATTACTCGGGATTTTATTATAAAAATGTATACCAAGACCCATGAAGGAACCATGAACTTTATGTAGACGGTAGAATGGAACACATAATTTATATTTATTTCTAGTATTAATGTTATGTATGTCACTATTTTTTATGTATAAATATATATTTTGACGGACATGCATGATATTAAAATAAATATATTGTGATGCTACAATTCAAATACCTATATTCTTAAATTTTCTCTGAGCGAGATTCTAGTTCCTAATTGATAAATTGCACGCACAGCTCTTTTTTGCAATATAAAAATGCTTTGTATATCAGCTGCTTTTCCCCATAATAATATTCCATATGACATAACGCTGTGAAAGTAACTGAAGTAAACGTTAGTCCTTGATATTAGTTTGCGCTTACGCTTGTGATTGGTGTTGGCCTCAATTCCCAGTTTGGTGAATTTTTCTGTTAGGAAATTTTAGTTTAGTATTATAAACTCTGGCAATGTACATGGCTGGCCATCTAATACCTGGGACTTGAAAGCATAGCTGGTGAAATGTGGGTGTTATATACTTTTAATTACCCATTTATAGTCATACAGGCGTAATTAAGTCTTTGTACTTAAAATTAAGCCTCTCTTGTTACCTTTGGATTGTAAAACTCCACACGGATTTTTGGAATTTCTACGAAAATAAACTCTGAAGTCTGCCGGTATATCCTTGATTCCAGGAGGTTTATAAGTCCAAGTGCGATCAGTGAGTAGTTTTCCATTTTCAGGGTCATATACTATTTTCTCCGAAGTCCAGTATCCGATGCCCATAACAAATGCCCCTTCAATCTGAAGAAGAAAATATTCTTGATTATTTATACTGCGTAGCTGAAAAGCCTAATATACAAACTTGTAGTTTAAGTGCAAGTTTGTGATCTCATATGAAAGCACTTTAATAAAAATTAAGCGCCTGACAAAAATAATAAGGCAATATTGCCAATTTCAAGTCAACAGCGTTATATCAGTCGTTTATGAGATGAGCAACTGTGACAGATAGACAAGCCGACAGACCGCTTTATTTATTTAATTATGGACAACCAACAAGGTATACACTAAAACATTGCCTCCGTGGCGCAGCGGTAGTGAATGCGACTGCTGTGCATGAGGTCTCGGGTTCGAATCCTGGGTCGGGCCAACTAAAGATTATTGTGTTTTTCTGTTAAGAAATCTCAATACGAGCCCGGAGTTAGGAAGTTGGCGGTGTTAGACACCCCCGTGCCTCGGAAAGCACGTAAAGCCGTTGGTCCTGCGCCTGATCTCTCTCCGGTTGTGTCGGATTATCCGTCCCATCGGATCATGAGAGTTAGGGAACAGAGAGTGCACTTGTGTTTGCGCACACGTTTGTGCACTATAATATCTCCTGCGCAGATGGCCAGTCTCCGTTAAGATTGGCCGCCATGACCGAAATTCGGTCTGGAGGATATTATTATATAGGTATAGTGCTGCTTTAATTATAGGCTGCCACGGCATGCAAAACTCAAAATTATCAATATAAAATAAGCATAATTATGTTTCTGTGGTATCAAAGTGACAAACATTTTTGTATTTACTGTTTTGGTATGTAACTCTAAGAGTAGAAATATGAGAGAATTGTATAAAACGAGCTGAATGCTTACTTGAGCCACATCAATTTTCGGATTTAAACTTCTCCCAGTGTCTTCTAGAAGATCTACTCTTCTTATATCATGATTGCCAGTTAGAATGTCAAGCTCAAGTTCCAAAGCACATACGCCATAAACATCGTACGGCTTAACGTCATCCTTGCTCGAATACATGTAGGACGCTTGTAAATCAACCCCTACTTCAAAAGCCTTCTGTACCAGATCTTCCCAAGAAGGATTGTTCATCATTTCCTTGACAGGTGATAGTCTTTCTAATATAATTTCACAAGCTTTCATAGTAGCAAAGGCTACACATTCACTTCCGACACTGGCGCCTGTTGTCATCGAATTTGGTGATGTGAAACTCGAACTGGGTTTAACACTAATTTTCTCAACATGTATGCCAAGCATGTAGGCACAAACTTGAGCAGCCTTCGTGTTAATGCCTTGTCCCATCTCAATACCACCGTGAGTGATTATAACTGACCCATCGCCATGATATATTGAAATTAGAGAATTATATGGACCTATATAAAATAAATCGTAAGTCATTGGTATGATTTTCAAAGCCCGCTTTCTCCACCGATTCTGATCATTAAACTTTTTAACTTCTTCGATCCTTTCATCATAATTTGAATCTTTCCTTAGCTGGTGGATAAGGCCCGGGATAGGATTGTTTTCTTTGACCATATTTGCTAGTCTAACTTGAACTGGATCTTTACCTACTTTGTGAGCTATTTTCTCCATGATGTGTTCTATCATGGCCATTCCTTCCGTCGACGCTGGAAAAAGACATTTTTGTAAAATTTATTATTATTATAGGCTGAATAGATTTTTGTAGACAAAGCGATGAAAGTTTCCTCCCATTTATTACTGTTCTCTACAATTTTTCTTCACTACTTCTTCTACTCAGGTGAAACAAATATTTTTGAACTGACTAAAAAGAACTAAATGTTACTCATGTTACCTAACGAGTCACCGAGTTCCCTAAGCTACGACTATCTTTTCCGCTTTTCACATTATTCGATATCAAAGTTGCCTAACTCTGTCACTGACCGATCATAATACAAATTGACAAGTAACTCGAATTTCCAAACTTTTAGGTACTGTTGTACCTACAAGTTTGGACCTGGGAACGTGGTATTTCGAAGTTAGATCGACTTGTTTCTACAAAGGCAGGAAAAGATCAAGAACCTTTAACTTTCAACATTGTATTTCAAACGAAAACAATATTAATTGTAGTTTAAATTTATCTTTAATCAATGATAATTAATTATCAGTTAGATTTCACAAGATAATGTTGTACCGTTAAACCTATTATACATATAATTTAACACACTGATTTTGTACTTATAGAAAAATCATTGTCAGTATTCATATTTTAATCAAAACTTTTCTTAAATTATTCAACTTTTTTTCACAAATAATAGTTTCTTGCTCTTCTTCTTTCTTGGCGGTGGTGGTGGTGGATTTATGGAAGTATAATTTGCATAACCTTGTTCGTAAGTATAAAGTCTCCTTAGGTATTCAGGTTTCTCAAACTTCAGGCTAAACATTAGTAATTTATAGTTGACTTTATCTTTACCCACAACGTATATGTTAAGTAGTTTTGCAGACAAAAAAATAGAATATACGTCAGCTTCGCTTAATGCCTGAGAGTCCTAAAATGTAGTTCAGTCTTGTTGTTTGTAATTTATTGCCATTATTAATATTCTTCATCGAAGTTATGTTAGGTATATATTTTATTAGAAATAGCTACTTTATATACCTTGTGCAATATTATGCATATAAGTGCGTAAAAGTAAAGTGTTGAGGATAAGTCTCATCTTAATAACGTTTACGTTGCCAGGTAGGACAGTCAACGATACATATCGAAGACATTTGTGTGATTTTGAATTATTCTAGTATACAAAGCAAATTAAAATTTAATTATTTAAATTCATAAATCTAGAATTAGGAAAAGCATAGACGAAGAAGAAGACAGATTTAGCAAAATATTGACTCATATAATATATATATTTCTATTCAATTTGTGTTCAGCTAAGATCACGTAAATGATAAGTTGCACAGAGACTTAATGCATGTCATGTTTCTCAAGACGACATTAAGGACGGGGCAAAGTGGAGAAAGTACACAAAAGCAGCCCTTTTTGTCTACTTTATGTATTACCCCACCACGTATGTGGCATGAATAGCCGAACAAACAGAAAAAGAGAGGTTTATGCTCAGCTAAATATATATTATGTCGCTGATCGTGCCATGTTGTCAGTAAAAAGACAGAACATAAACTGAATAATGGTGTAGTATACTTACAAGGTGCTCTACACCAGGTATTGGATGGTGTATCAGTAAACACACTATTAGCTTCAATGTACCATCTCTTCGTATCATAGCAGTTCCGAAAATGATTTACTGTCAACGGACTGATGACTTCATTAGCAGAACATCCATTGTCCTGGTAAAAAACATTCTTCAGGTATTGGATTTCACCCTCGTCATTTACGCCCACCTAAAGTTATAAACAGATTCATTGAATCATGATAATGGTTACGCATTGTTTCGATACATAATAGATATGAGTTCAATTCTAATTCCTATTACGTCTATTTTACGGCGTAAAACTCTATTATATAATCATACACCATATGACGGCATATCCCTGGAAATTTAAATTACATTTTCCGTATTTAAGGGACTTTAAAAATGCGTAGCATGTCAGTCTCACCTTACCCAATAAAAATTGTACCAGAGTACTACACTAGTTGTAGGTCATGAATTAGAAAACTGAGCTTTTGCTTCTAAGATATTGCCTTGGGTTAAAATGTTGAACAATATGCCTATGTCAGTTTTGTTGTATATCGAGGCTTTTATCTAATTCTAGTAGGCTTAAGCACATTTTTACGTTAATTTCGCCTACTTATATCTTGTAATAGAGAATCGAATCTTCCATGTTTGTATTTTTCATTGTTAGGGCTTATATTTGTTAACTCATATGGCCTGGTAAAGAGGTCGTCTTTGAATTGATATGAAGATGAAAAGAAGAAAACAAATAGCTCTGTTACGTATATTTGGTACGCGATGAGGGCCTAACCTCATCGCAAACCCATTTTAAAGTCCTTGCCAAAGTAAGGGTGTAATATGTCTGTTGCGGTTAAATAGCACCTTCGCAGTAGTTCGTGTCGCAATTAGGAGGATACGGCTCACGCTTTGGCATTACGGTAGTCAGAGAGAATATAATAATTTGATATTTGCTCTCTCATTGCGACGCCTCTATGTGTGCGATGGATAAACTGAATTGCCTAAAGTTAGTCAATAAATTAAAACAAAATAAAGAAGTAGGAATACAAAGATACGTATTTTTATCTGGTTATTAATGTTGGTTACAAAATAATATATTAGGGCAAATAACGCTATACAGGCACTTATTTTATGTTTACCACCATTCCAAATTTTAATTATTTATATCATGCAATAAGATATTTCTTTTTAATTTATAAATAATTAGCGACCTGGCCAGGCACAGGTAGTACAAAACCTTAACAAATTATACACCTAAACCGTCCTCATAAATCGCTCTGTCTATTGGTGAAAACTGCATGAAAATCCATTCAGTCGTTTTTGAGTTTATCGCGAACAGACAGATAGACGCGGCGGGAGCTTTGTTTTATAATATGTAATGATGATAGTGAAGATCAGAGCTCTTTAACACTACTTCGAAAATAGCCCAGTAAAAGTATGTCTTAGAATAAAGAAGAATATTGGTCTATGTAGTAAAGGCAATATAAATGTTCCTCTAATTATTAAAAGTAAATGAGTACATTACCTCAAAATTACAGCTAGTTGGGAGCCGTTTACCAACAATTTTCATATTATGTTCCAAGGGAAGTATAAAGCGGCATGTTTTCCCTAGAAAATGGGTAACCATAGCAGCAGCGCATGCTACCTGAGACGAACGTGTTATTTTTCCTCCATACCCACCGCCCACTCGTCGAACTACGACGTTTATACTAACAAAACATCCTTCTAATTAATATTTTATTCATGTTATGATTCAATCAAGAAATTCTATGTTATCGCAATTAATAACGCATCACATATACACAATTTAAAAATGCAAGAAAGAGGTACAGCGCTTTCATTGTAATAGGGTAATTGACTTACCATTTTATATTATTTAAATCTAATAGTTACATGGCCCAAACACTATAATACAAAAAAAAAGAAATCTACTCGAAAATATATAAGATACAGGCGTTTCAAAATCTGGTAGTAGAGGTAATTTTCAAATAAAAGAAAAATAATGCATGATAAAATCTATGACGTAACCGCTATGTCATCACAGCCGTGCGAGAGACATAGCGAGACATCATACTTTTTCTTATATTCAAATTTTAAGTAGTTTACTTCTCCTATTTTACTACCGATTTTGATACTGTTTTCACTAAAAGATTTCTTTTGATTGCTACTTGCTCTTACGTGCAAAACAATGTGCAAAATTAAATATAGGCAACTACCCTATTAGATGTAAAGTAGTAGTAAAATAATAGTAGACAGTAAAATATTCATAAAGCCGCCCTGCTTTATGAATATTTTACTGTCTCATGTATTGGTATTCGATTACAGAAATATTTTGAAATATAAAACTTACGTACCTATTGACAGGAACATTCAAACACTGTGCTATAGCAACATTAGTCAGATCAAGCCACTGGGTCGACGAAGCAACCTCTAGGCCATCTTCAGTTGGCCTAACAACACAAGTTTGAGGTTCCATATAAAAATGATGTTGAGATTCCAAATTTAGTTCACCGTTAACAACAAATTTCACATCATGACCAACTTCTTCAGGTTGGACTGTCCTATCGTTTGTAGTTCGTTTATCTTTCTCTGGAGAAGTTAAAACATCTTCTATCTTAAGTAAAGGTTTACTATTACTTATTGATTCATAATTCACTTTAACAAGATTTGCTGCTTTATTTGCAATTTTTTCTCTTGTAGCTACTATTATTCCTGCTGGGTATCCGTAAAATTTCACTTCTTTAGAACACAAGATTTCTTCGTTGACTTGTATTAGGGAGCAATTAACTGGTGTAAACGAATTATCACCTGGTATGTCTTTGGCTGAATAGAATGCTAGTACACCGGGTAGTTTCTGGAAGACACAAAATTTAATCAGATATTTCACCAACACTCTCTTCATGAAGAAAGTGTTGTTGAAATATCGTTGTTTATCAGTTGATTTTTAATGGAGTTAAGCATGCTTAACTTCAATAAAAATCAACTGCCATAAAAATCAAATACGGACGATAGTAATGATGAATTTATTCTCAGACCAGATCAAAGACATTCTGAAAAACCGTTTAAAAGTATCCTAAATCGACTAATGTAAATGACCAATATAATATAATGCAAGTGATTTAAACAAGAGCAATAAGACAGCATTAAAACAAGTGGAAATCCATTGTCCTGAGTAAGTACTACTAGAAAATAAGTTCAACTTTATCTATATGTGATTCATTAAATAATGCTTACAAATGCTTCTGTAGTGTCAAAACCACTTATTATACTGCTAGGTTTAACGTCTGCTGTGACGAATGCTGCAAACACTTCATTAGGTTGTGTTGGTAGATCATTTGAAAATGTAGCTTCACCAGAACATTGCACCAGTGCTTCTAGCTTCGGTATAGGTTGGTTTAAAGGCCATACGCTTTTGTCAGTATCATATGTTTCAGTCCCACGAGACGTATTTCTCTTAAGTACTTCTCCACCAGTTTTGTATTTAGGGTCTACTTTGTCGTCAGGACAAAGACTTAAAATTGCCTATAAAAATGTAAATGTTTAATTTAATTAGTTCCCTATAATATATTATTTGTGCGTAAGCGTAAATAATTATGCAGTGTCAGCTAAAACATTTAGTGATTTGCTTCACATTCATTTACCGATGAAATGACTAAGTTATATCTGCTAGTATAAAAAGATGGGTTATACTTAATATAATACTAGATAACTCAATACTCGCAAATAAGTATTTAAAGATAATAAATACCTATTGATTACCTGGCGTTTCGAACGACTTACATCGATCGTGGACACAGTTTGACTGCTGTGAGCTGAGATCGGTTGAAATGTCGGGCAATCAATAGGTACCTACATATATATAATTATATAATACTTAATTGCGAATAAGATCCATTATCTTGTATTATATTAAGTAAGGGTACAAATTGCAACAGCCTCAAAACGTTTAAATTAAATTATGACTGCAATTGGCACATAATCCATACAGATAAAGCATACTTTAAAGTATCTAATATATTATTTGTTGCAAGGAATACAATATCAAATACTGGTTTAGTATATTGCAGAAAGGATGTAAGAGATTGACAATATTCTTTAACAAAAAGTGTACTAAGTACTTACTTTGTAATATAAAGCAATTGCTAACATTTTTCTAAAAGCAGCAGAAGGTTCAGGCGGCGCCTCTTCGGGCGATATTTCTTGATATAAACTATGCAATGCCAATTGTAGTGCTTCATTGGTAAAAGGATCTTTTCCAACCAATAGTTCTTCAGTTTTGGATGCATGGATGAATTTCGGTGATATGCTGCCATATATTATGGTAGACTTCTCAAGCGAACTTGAATTTTTTACGAACTTAAACAGGAATCCAGCATTGACTATAGCGTGGGCATTTTGAGATCGGGGCATTATCTAAAATAATTACAAAATAGTTTTTAGGTATTTATCATTAAATAGCAAAATATCATAAAATAGCATATGGATTTCTTATTTTACCTTGTATGTCTTAATCTTGTTTTTTTTAGAAGAAAGAGGTGGGAGCATGACATTTATGATTATCTTTCGTATCATATCTGTTTTCAAGAAATTTTGCAGTGACAATGCTTTCATATCTATTACACTTTCAGCTAAAAATAGACGATTTTAAAGTGATAAGTCTATTCTAAGTATAATTAAAGTCATTCTAAGGAGAATTCTTCTTCTGATTGTAAATATACTCTTACCTATTGTTACCATTCCACCAATGGTTTCAAACAACAGAAACAAATCTGATTGGAACTCATTGTTTAGGTATTTTAAAAACAAATTCCCACCGATTGTGCCAATCTAAAATATAAATACACACTACTTATACCGGATATTGAAAGTATTTTTGGAATTTACATGCATCTAAAAAATAACTTACATTTCTAACAGGTATATGCGCAACTAAATCCATGTGATCATAAAATGCTTTTAAGTAAAAGAAGTCCTCATTTTCAGATGATATTTGTTTAAATAATTCCATTACTTCTGTAAGAGGCATACCAGCTCCTAGCACCAGATTGACATCTAACAAGTGATTTTTTAATTCGATCACATTGAATATATCAATCAGATTTGGCGGATAGTGCTGGATGTGATAAACACCTGGAAAATCAAATAAGTACTATCAAACTGGTGATGGTCTTGCTGAAATAAACAGTTATAATAGACAGATGGGCATGGGGTAAAATTAGGTAGAAAAGTAATTACCTTGTCCTGTGTTCCCGGCAATCAACTTATAATCATTATTTTTGGCCATGATTTTAAAAACATCATCTAACGTATATGTTTTAAACCATTTACGTTTACCACAATTTACTACAATCATTTTGGTCTCACTTTTCTCAATAACACACCAACTATTATCATATTTTATATTTGTGTCTTTACCATCTTCGTTATTGTGATTTTTGTTTTTGTGGTAACATTTTTTTGTGCATTCTCTTCCACATGATTTTAAGATAGACAAATCCTCCAAGTCCGTAAGTTTATTTTTAATATCGTCGTCTAAATTGTTGGCAAATGTCTTGAAAGCATCAGCTATGGGCCTATATCCAGTGCACCTGCAAATGTTGCCGGCGAACGAGTTTTCTATGTCTTTTTGCGACAATTTATTCTTTTTACCTTCGTAAATGCTATAATAAGAATAGTTTATTAATTGACTGAAAGGATTGCGTATAAATGTTCACCTGATTTACCAATTCCAACGCTCTGAGCGTTGTGCGACAGTTCATTCTCACACAAGACCAATTACGTGTGAACCTAAATTTAGTCACTATTTTGTAGGTTAATATTTACCTGTACATGTTCATGACCCATCCCGGGGTACAGTATCCACATTGTGTACCATTAAATGTGGCTAACCTGCTTTGTATCTCATGATAGCTGGTCAGTCTACTGCCGATGCCTTCTACGGTGATCACTTCCCAACCGTGGCATGATAGAACTGACACTAAGCACTGAAAATTAATATAAATTAATTTTACTTCTTTACACTGCTGGTCTGTTATAGTACCCACTATAGCAGACCAGCAGTGTATAGTGCTGCTTATTTAGTATTAAAATAATAACAGTGACGGCTCGATTTTGATTTGATTTTGAGTTAAACGTTATTGTCGTTAAAGTCAGGATAAAATCCAGCTAAAGTAAAGCAGTATATATAACAAATGAGCATCACTGCTCCAAGAGCCGATCGAGTCTCTTTTACAAAAAACAGTTACTGATTGGAGAATATTACAGTTAAAAGGGAAAATTTAAGATTTTAGCTACTTTATTCAGTTTTACAACAGGCCCTACTTGTTTTAAACTTTTCGTAGAAGAAAGAAGTAGAAATACGGAATCATTGACATCAGAAATTCAGAAAAGAATGAATGAACCTAAAAACTTACAGAATTTACAGAGAACAGCTTAACTTCATTTGTAGGTGGCAAGGCAGCTCGAACTGCCACGATGCAGGCGCCGCAGCCACCCTCATGGCACATCGCTTTCGTGCCGCGTAAATCCGCCACATTGCGAATGTATTCATTAAGGGAGACGTCCGGACCAAATCTACCGTTAGCTGTAATTTGAAGTTCGCTTAACAGTGTGACCTATTACACTCTCCCTTTTAAAATTAATGCGTGGTTCTAAAGGAAATATTTGTGAGTCACCTGATCTACGAAATTCGATTTCCAAAAGCGTAATGCTATTTTTCTTAAGAAGACGCCTTTTCTAATGAGTAATTTAATTACAAATAGCATTTGACCATGACTTAGTCAATGAGAGTTACTACAATTCGCCTAGAGTTTTATTAGCTTGGATTACAACTATGCATCATATCTTCCGCTTTATTCAACGAAATTAAAATGAAATGGTGATTAGAATTTAAGTCGAAGTCCAAATTAATAAATTGTAAATACTGACTCAAAGTTCGTTTAGTGGTTTTTGTGTCATGCTTTTATAAACAGGGTGAGAATGTAGACAGTGGCAATTTCTAAACACAATTGTTTCGAGTTCAGACAAGATTCAAACTAATTATTTTTCAAAATATATCTTCATTGTAAGAATTGTAATTCATATCGATAAAAAGACTTGACATACCTTCATACCGCTGGCCGTTAATTTTGAACAAAATTTTCGCCATCTCAAAATATGTATGATTTTATCGCGCAAAATGTTTTGGTTACATCAAGTGTTCTGTGAGTTACTACTCAATCATTACAAATGATTCCAAAACGAAACGTAGAAGTTAATGTTGTAATCTTTCTAGCGAAAATAATTGTATAATAGGTAGCCTCTAAAGTAACGAGTGGTTGGACGCCTATTTACAATGTGTTAATTTGGGTGCAGCCGTATAATATACGGATTAGTGTAATATGTAGTTACGGACTACCAATAAGTATAGGTTTGTGATTATTTCCATTGTTGACCAGTGCAGGATATATGATTTTCTTCTGTGTCAATTTTGTACTACACAATATAATGGTTGTGTAGACCAAATGATTTTTAGACTTTTGTCATATACATCATGATTGTGTCAACGTGAATAGCCAATTGCAGTAGTCATTTACTTTTTTTTGTTTGTTAAAGTTACATCTCATCTTTTAATATTACATAACTAATCTAATGACTTCAGATTTCCGCAAGTTGGTAAATCATGGCATATTTTTGGCATGCAGTAGAAAATATCCAAAACCGTAGATTTGAGCGATCAAGTTCAAAATCATTCACTTTACCTTTTTTTATGCCTTTTTCTATGATCTCGATGGCGTAGTGGTTAGTGTAACTGACTGCCACGCCTGAGGTCGCGGGTTCGATTCCCGCACAAGACAAATATTTGTGTGCATGAACATGGATGTTTGTCTTGGTCTGGGTGTTTCTATGTATAATATGTATGTATTTACAAAAAAAAAAAAAAAAAAAGTATATATGTATGTTTATCCATTGTCTAGTACCCATAGTACAAGCTCTGCTTAGTTTGGGCTAGATAGTGTTGTGTGTATGTGGTAGAATATTATTATATATTATTATTATGCAGTTTTGTCTTATTATTGTCTTACGTTTACGCGAATGTTAATGTTGTTACATTGAAATTAAACAAATTTATACGGATTTTATCGCGTTGTTTATTTTTTATAAAACACTATTATTACATAATTTAGTAACTTTAAACTACTATTGTTAAACACTTTTACTAGTTACTGTTTACTTCTATTTAATAAAACTATTTAGATTTAATTTTACACTTTCCCCGACGTTTCGGTTGCTTTTCAGCAGCCATGTGCGCACAGCACAATAGAGAGAGCGCTAGCACATTCTCGAATCATCGTGCTGTTGCGTGCCGGATATGGCTTTTCTGGAGAACTCCAGAAGCGCTTTACCCGCGTATAAATAGAGCGCACGCGCACCGCCGAGTCAGTTTACAATCGTAAGCGGTCAAGTATTGATGGAAGTGAACGGAAGCGAAAATACTACGGAGTTTGAAGCAGTTACAGTGGAAAAGTGTAGTATAGTGTTTGTTGTGTTTTAAATTTAATTGTGCTAAAATAAAACGTTTTAGTCGGTAATATTGTTTTATATTCTTATCCGTCGAACCTAGCACGTAACAATATTATCACATAAAAGTTAAATTTAGACGTACTACGTCTTTATTGAAAACAATTATGAATTTAAAGGAACTTGGCTCAATATTATTTGTAATATCAAATTAAAAGTATACCTAAATCGGTTTTAGACTGAAATTCCAGACTACTAAATTCTCGGAATAGAAAATAAATTAGTTATTAGATACAAACATTATTTCCATGAAACTTATTAAGACAAACATAGTTTAATGGTTTAATAGTTTGCTTAATTAATTTATCTAATAATTAACTTACGTGGCACTTTAGTTCGCAACATGTAGGTGGATTACCACATAACGCTTCGGGGCTGTACACCAATGTTATATAATGAACAAATAACTATTGTTCATATTATAAGGTATTCATTAGCACATAAATTTTACTCAAATAAAGTAACGATGAACTCACGAATGGATAAATTAAGAACTACATCTACGACTTTGAGTATCTCTGCGTCTACAATCTACTTCATGTGGATTATTTCGAAGAACAATTCGAATTGGTACCGGTATGTCTCTTCCACGACCGTTTTACTCGAAACCGCAATAGGGTATGCTCGTTCCATCTAGCAATATTCCCGTTCAGTACGGTGCGTTTTCAGCGAACATTTCTCCTACGTACATGCAAGCACTAAAATGAACTATCTGCTGCGGTGTTTCTCGAACGTTATGGCCTTTCCATCTCTAACCAAAGTTTAAGGAGAGTATTATTGTCCCGGTAGGTAATGGCTCATCTTTACTTGCATTTGCTGGCGACTTTATTTGCTCGGTAACAGTACTTTTTCCTGGATAAAAGGTACCCTATGTTCTTTTTTGTACACTTAAGAATTTGTATGCGAAATGTCATGATGACCGGTCGAGTAGCTTTTTTATAAACTGCTATCGCACTAAGAATAAATCCTGTGTCGCGGGGTACAAACATTCAAATAAAGGTCACAAAGAATACCCAGATTCGTAACAACCATTTGTGGATCACATAAAGTTTTGTCCCGTGTGGGATTCGAACCCACAATACTCGGCGCAGTGGCAGTTTCGAAGCGATCACTAAAACCTACACGTCATCCGTGCAGTCAAACGTGAAAGCGTAACAACCAAACTCACATTGGTATTTATAATACTAGTTAGCATTCATTAACGACCGCACACTACATTATTTACATACAAGTTTCGGGGTTATTATTTAATCATATTGTAGACATTTTGAATTGATTTATAATTGAGCAGCGATAGCTCAGTGGGGAGACGAACAGACTGCAATGCAGAGGGTCTCGGGTTCCAACCTACGTCGTGCACCTCTGACTTTCGGAAGTTATATGACTTTTCGAAATTATGTGCGTATTGATTGACAATTATCGCCTGCTCCGTGCCTCGGAGAGCATGTTAAGCCATCGGTGCCGGCTGCCATGAACATCTATAGCAGTCGTTATTGGGAAGTCAGTGCCCTATAATATCCTGATACTGGTCTAGCCTTAGGGTATCATTAGCCTTCGGGTTGCGGAGGGCAGATGGCAGCCGCTCCGTGTAAAAACTGATATCCAGTCAAATCCGGTTAGATTAGAAAAGCCGATCCCAAGAGATTTGGGAATAATAAAGGCTAGGGAAAAGTAGCCATTTTGAATTGAACTTGTCCACTGGTAGTATATTTCATTGCTTTTACCAAGAAAAGTCCAGCTTCTAACCACGTGATATACAATTTGTATTTTAATTAAAACTCAAAGTAAGTCTGAATCCAATATTTTCTTAATAAATAACATTTCTTCTGGATAATGTAATTATTTGCGCACTGTATAACTTTGATTTATGAAGCGTCACATCAAATTCTGTGAAATTATTTCAATCATAATGTCAGTTCAAGTTTATAATTTACAGTTCCGTAACCCAGTTTCAT
This sequence comes from Catocala nupta, assembly GCA_963675205.1. Lineage (NCBI taxonomy): Eukaryota > Metazoa > Arthropoda > Insecta > Lepidoptera > Erebidae > Catocala > Catocala nupta. Next base: position 8,039,861 of record OY776091.1, on the reverse strand, counting down.
TAATCTTTGAATCAAAATATATTTGCTTTGGTTTGCTGATAATTGAATAATATAACTTGAGAATATACCTTTTTCCTACAAAATGGTGTAGGTTAAATAACTTGCTATTATATGGTCAGTTGATTGTTTAATCCTTCTATATGGCACTCTTCTATACAGAACGACAGTCGATGGCTCATGTACGAAAGAAAAGTTGCTTTTAGGGATCTTGCATTTGCAAATTAAATCATTTAGTTATTTTTTATAGTATTTAATTATCACATGTCGAGTTTTATATTTGTTCGCCATATTACTATTACTAATAAAGAAAATGATTGGCAGATCGAGTCACCATTGCATTGAGGCGTTTGTTTATTTCTACTTAGCTGTTCGCAGCGGCTTCATCCGCATTGATTGATACTTGAGGCTAGCGATCCAGAGGTTATAGGTTCGATAACCATCGAATTAGTAAAGTAAAGCCAATCACGTGAACTTAGCTGGAGCGGTTGATAAGAATATTAGTAATTTGTAACTCAAATGGCTGGATATTTTATTTAAACTAGCGGTCCCTCGAAATATCACCCAGGTTTATGGACACAGCTCCGCTTCCATGAATCGTAGCGATTGCTATATAGTCTTCTGGACATAATAGCTTTTTAATGGTGAAATAATTATTTGAATCGGTCCAGTTCAGTTCCTAACCTAAACCACAAATTAAATTTACTTATTCTAAACTGGCGCCATTTAAAGTGTAGTCGTATGATAGAAAGTTTTTGTTTTTAGTGAATGATATTGTTTTACATTTAGGTAAGCTGAGCTGAAGTTTATTTAAAGAACATTATAGGCTAAGTTTATCAAGATCCTCCTGTAAAAGTACAGAATCATGAGTATTTTTGCACGATTTGTAGATTTTAATGTCATCGGCATACATTAAGAATTGGGAGTGTGTGAAGCATTTAAAAATGTCATTAATAAACAAAATGAAGAGTAGAGGGCTCAAAATTGAGCCCTGTGGGACACCGGAAGAGACAACTACTGAATCAGATTCAAAGCCGTTGACGACGACTTTCTGAGTTCTATTAAAAATGTAGGATGTGAACCGTCTAAATTAATTACCACGAATGCCGTTATATGCTATTTTATCTAATAGTAGTTTATAGTCCACCTTGTCAAAAGCCTTTCGAAAATCAGTGTATACTACATCTACTTGAATACGAGCATCCATGTTTTCAAAAAGAGTATTAGTAAACAGCATAAGGTTGGTAACAATATAACGACGTTTAACAAACCTATGCTGTTCACATATATGAGGATATAACTCTTTGTGTACAAGACTCTCAAAAAGCTTCGACAAGGCCGATAGAATAAAGATAGGATGTTAATTTTTATTGCCGCTTTTGTATACTGGGCTGTACAAAAGCACACTTCAACATGTCAGGGAATGTACCTTCACTCAAACATTTATTAAATATGATCTGGAGGGGAAAATAGATGTTATCCGAGACTTAATGTAAAAAAAGAGGAGGCAACCCAGGACTAGACCAACATCAGGACCAGAGCCTTTATTTTTGATAATATTTTTAAGTGTATTGTGTAGGTGGTTGCTAAAACGTGGGGTTAAACGGCGAGGGTTCATATACTGAGGTAAAATAGGTTGAAAACAGATTGCAGGTATCGGTTGGATGATATAAATTTATATTGTTCAAATACATGTTAGCAGGTATTTTGGCATTACCCTTTCGCTTGGCAACATATGTCCAAAAGTGCTTTATGTTAAGTGGTATACAATTTTCTACAGAAATTATATACCTTCTAAAACATTTAGTAGCTTCAGATTTAAAACGTTTACGATGGAATGAAAAGGTCTCATAATCAGATGCATTACCGTATCTTTTCCATTTAGACCAGGCATGCTTTTCCGTTTTAAAAATACGTATTAGTACGGGGGTGATGACTTGTAATGGGAAGTTAGAACTCTTAGGACAAGTAAACGGTGCATTCAATTTTATAATACTATAGACATTGATACTATAGACTGATTGCTCGGCAGGGATATCGGCAAGCAAATGATTCCAGTCTAATTTACCTAATTCGCAATTAATAGTGTCTTAATTAGCTTTAAAATAATTAAATTTGGGTGCTATGTGGCGAGCCATAGGTATTATTTCAGTTTCAAGCAAAGTTGTGACAGAAAACGGGGGATGGTAACTATCTGGTGGAAGTAATGGTACGCACCTATCAGCTTGGCAATCGACCTTCGATATGAATATGTCCAGTATGTGACCTAAATGGTTTCTGAACGTATTATACTGACATGTATGTGAAAAAGATATAAAATTGCATAGAAAACTAAATAATGAGCTGGAAGGTTAAGGAACGACATAAGTATTGGCATTAGTATGTTACCAATGAATGCCAGGTAAGTTATAATCGCCTGCTATAAAAAAGGTGTCAGTACTAATATCGTTGATAATGTCCTGCAGCATGTTTAGGTGTGTGGTGTATACGTCATCTTGTGATCGTGGTGAGATGTAAGCCGCTCTTATAATATGATAATTGTTAGGACGAAATGCAGGAAACTGTAGAACAACGTGTTCAATGTCATTATGAATAGGACGAATAACTTTGTAACCAGGTCGTAAAGAACGTAACGCGGCTATAAGTACTCCAACACCGTCTCGTTTACCTGTGGTACGACGGTCGTGGTCGTATCGAAATACTAGGTAACGCTCGTCGAAACATTCGCTGTCCGATATATTCGGGGTAAGCCAGGTCTCAGTTAGAATTATCACGTCGTATGAGAAAGAAAGAATATTCATGAACAAAGTGTGTAGTTTAGTACGCAGCCCTCTGTAATTCTGTTAATAAAACGTTATATTTAGTTTACGCATTTGTTAAAGTATAAAATGAAATGTAGGTAGGGACCTATTACAACACCTGCGCATTGAAGAAACTGCAATAATAATTATGTTATTATTGACAATGTATCGTTGGTAACAGACCGATGAATATTCATGTAAAAGTAGGAATATCATGTTAAGCAAACTAATTTTATCGTTATCGTACCTGGAGTTTAGTTTCACTGAGCTATTTGACAAAAGTATATAAGTAATAATGTAAACATTCGCACCATACACAAAATCATGATTAAATACAGAGAAGCTTATTAATTTTTTAATATTTATGCACCCAAAAACACATAACAGGTCATATTTATGTAGTAATTAATATAAGTAACATGGAATGTATAGCGCAGCAGCGGTGCATGCTGCAAATTTAAAATGCAATGTGTAAGAAAAACATTAAATTTAGATTTAACTTCGCGTAATAATATAATAGATATAAGTAAACATACTTTTAACTTCTAAAAAATCGGCTACACTGCGGTTAAGGTTGTAAGTTATAAACACGTCACAGTGTAATGTACAAGACAGAGACTGCGAAAAATATAGCAAGTAATTTACAGATTTGTATTGATAAACATAAATACCTTCTGTGTATATAGTTAGACATAATGTAAACGTCGGTAATAAGGCCTCCCTGTTAAGGGTGAGGGTAAGCAGACAAGTAGAATCATTGCCCAGATTGTTTATAGGGCTGAATTATTGACAAATCTTTTTGAGAACCAATGGCGACCGCTTCGGAAATGTCTGGTCTAACTAATATAATGTCATGCTTAATCCATACAAAACGGTGTCCATTTTGCTTTGCTATTTCCCTGGCTTGACGAAACAAAATCTTTTTCTGTATTGTTAAGTGCTCGTTAATATATATTTTCTGTGGTATTCCTTGTATCATAAATTCCTCTGATGAGACACCTTTCGTGAGACGAGTAGCAGCAATAAAATTGTCACGTATGATTTGACGTGTAATTTTAACCACTACGTTTTTAGGCCGAGTGTCCTTGGAGTTTTTGTGACGAACACAATGTATCGCAACAACGTCGCGTGACGTGAACTGTCAGGTGTTGTGACGGCCATTTGAATCATGCAATTTTATCGACTCTGTAAAACCTGAACGTACACCGATTAACGTAAGTGCTAGTTACAATATGCAGTTGGCTATTGCGTCTTCAAGGGTGACTTGTAATTAGTACGTTCAGCTAATAGATTGAGTTATTACAATAGCATTAAAAATACGTCAGTTAAAACTACCATATTACCTAATATAACTGTTTCTTCTAATATATTATTATTCTAAAGTAATGAGTGATAATGTAGTGTATTGTACTGACTGCATTGTTGTAGGTTATGTTTTAGTTTAAGTCTTCGCCTCGTGATTGATGCTAAGCCGAGTGATGTGAGTTCGAAATCTACTCGGGTAAAAACGCGTGGTTCACAAATATATAATTTGTGTACGTTGTTTGAATATTAAAGAGGTTTTATGAAGCCTCCGGCAACACAGAGCTAGTGCGGGCAAAAAGTTATAATCCACTTTTTAAGTTTTAAGCACATTCATTTTACAGTACTATCGTAGGTAATAAAATTCTCGTAATTTGCGTTATAATTAATTACACAGTTTAGTTTTATTAGTTTGGAAAGATATTTTGGCACACATATCGCGTCAAAAGCTTTGGATATATCAAGGAACATTCTTAAGCACCTATGTTTACTATCCATGTATCTTGTTACCTCATTGCATCTTCATACCTACTGCATCTTCCGTTGATAAATCAGACCTAAAACTGTATATATTGTTTGATAATATCTTATTATGTTATAACTAACATATTTGACTAGCAGGATGTTTATTAACTTTTACAAAATTTTAGACATTGATGGTAAAACGGTTATAGGTATAAAATTGTTCGGATTGTATTTATTACCCTGCTTGTGAATTGGGTGGACCAAAGCTGTTTTAAAGGCATTAGGAAATACTCCATTGGTTAAGCTGAGGTTGCAGATGTGCGGTACTAAGGGAATTAGTGTATGTCGAGCTATCTTAATTAATTTATTGCGGATTCCATCAATGCCCACCGCACAATCTGATTTGGGGCTTAAAATAATTCTTTCAAGCTCCTTATTATCGGTTTGCAACATGCACATTGGATTGCGCGTTGGTCTTATAGTTGAGTGTTTAGTAATATCCCGCAACGGTCTAGAAATACGAATAGCGAGACTTTACCAATATTTGCGACGAAATTATTTATTTTATTTGCCGACATTTTTGGGTCTGAATCAGAAGTTAAAACTTCTTTAGGTGGGGGTGGTTTTGTTTTTGCGTGAGTTATCGTTCTTATCAATTTCCCAAGTAGCTCTTGGGTTATTCTTGGTTTTCTTTAAACTCCTCTTTTTCGTAAGTAGTCTTTAATTTGCGCAAGAGATAATTCCAGAAATTCCTATAATGACTGTAGGTAGTTTTTAAAATGGGATTTTTGGGTCATTTCTTAGGGTTAAATGCATTTTGTCTTTGTTTCTGATACAGTGCAGACCGGCTTAATATTTCTGTTTATCAGAGATTTTTTTTATAATAGGTATATAAAAAATTCTCTAAAAAAATAAGAATGAATTGCCGTTTAAAACTCGAATTAAAATTAAAACTCCTCTTTTTCGTAAGTAGTCTTTAATTTGCGCAAGAGATAATTCCAGAAATTCCTATAACGACTGTAGTTAGTTTTTAAAATGGGATTTTTGGGTCACTTCTTAGGGTTAAATGCATTTTGTCTTTGTTTCTGACACAGTGCAGACCAGCTTAATATTTCTGTTTATCAGAGATTTTTTTTATAATAGGTATATAAAAAATTATCTAACAAAATAAGAATGAATTGCCGACTAGACTTTTATTAAAAGTCTTGTCGGCAATTCCGTAGCTAGGGAACTTTTATTAAAAGTAGTAGCATCCGTAGCATCCTCGGCCAATAACACCATTGTAAAATCAGTAGACTCAATTTGTTTTTGTATAGATATTATGTCAATAACTGTAGTGCGCGCAGAATTATTGTAAAGAGGTTTCTTGTCGATGCATAAAACTGTTGGCAAGTGATCAGTAATATAAGTCTCTATGACAAGTGTAGTTGTTTGGCGCCTAGATTTTAGTATCACGTGGTCCAAACAATTATTTTGTCTGGTTGGATATAGATGTGCTGGGAGTAATCCATGCGAGGCTACGAAAGATTGGTATTTATTGGAACGACCATCCTTATTGTTGGGTTTGTTGTCAATATTTATGTCTCCAGCTAGAACTAGATTTTGTATCATAGACGTGGCGACATAGCACAGAATCTAGACTTGTTAAAATGTTGTCAGTATAGGTATGCAAAGGCGATCTGTAAAGATTTACAATTGCAGTATAATTACTTATTTTACAAACCAAGCAGTTAGCTTCCTTCATCTCCGGTCTAAAGACAGAAGAATTTAGGTGACATTTTGTATAAAAACTATACCGTCGTTTTGATTCGCTGTTTTCCTAGTACAATGTTAGTTAGAACCATGCAAATTCGGAGGTAGTTAGTAATGTATTATTTATTAGCCAGTATTCCATTAATATCGCATTGCAATATTCAATGTTTTAAGAAAACCGAGGAATTGGCGACATTTTTATTTATACTTCTGATGTTTAAATGGATAGTTTTGTTGAATATTTAGTTTTTATTTTGCATTCACCAAAACTGGAATTTTATATCTCTAAACTCCTGAAAACTGTTCAATTAAGATGCACATTGGTTTATTCTATCAGTCATTGTTGGGTAAAGTAGTTATTTTCAAAGCATTGGAATTTATTAATTAAATGAAGTTAATCTCAAAATGACCTTCACTATGTAACTATCAGATAGCTGATATTATAAGGAGTAACGTAGGCTACATTTTTAGATTTTGTTAAATTCCACACAGTCGAAGTCACGGTTAACAGCTAGTCACCTAATATAACTGTTTCTTTTAACATATTATTATAAAGTAATGAGTGTTAATGTTGTGGTTTTACTGTGTTTTAACTACATTGTTGTAACTTATGTTGTGATTTAAGTGGTTGCCACAGAATTGATACTGAGCCGAATGCTGTGGGATCGGAACTTACTCGGGTGAAAATATGTGATCCACACATTGTTTCGAGTCTGGGTGTTCTTTGTGTTCGTTGTTTGAATGTTTGTAAAGCTGTCCATTATACAGAATTTAAACCTAGAAAAAAACAATAGTAGTTGTGTTGAAGTCTTAAGGTGCTGATAGACTTGAACATTTACTTGTAACATAATATCGAGACTTCAGCGATTTTAAATTGTCGAACTGAACAACAAACAGAGCCAATTTTATAGCCAAACATCGCTACGAACATTTTCACGATGGTTTTAGCGAATGCTGTAGTCGATGATCGTAAAAAAATGTTCTTCACGAAGATGATAGACTTGCTCATGCTCGGCAAAATGCATGACGCAAATTTGCTGTTTTTTTGCTAGAATGCTCGCTCAAACGCCTCCGTTTATTTTTCTGTAATGTAACATTCGCTAGAATGCTCATTAAAAGTGAATGCAAGTTTTGTTTTGATTAACAATCTCTATTTAATTGGAACGACTCCAAGAGAAACGACTTTCTTTTTGCAGAACGTTGATGATATATTTACGGTAGAAAGACAAAGACGAAAAGAGACAAGGGAACATTGAAAATGTATCAGATCGCCGTTTGCCTAAGTTGCGAAGCGATGTATTGAAATTAATCTTATATTTAAGCAAGTTATTTGACATGTCTTTATTTGCATACAGCTGTTAGTCACATATTTCACATTTTGAATGTGAATTTGTTTTCCACAGGTAGTCGTAACCTAATTCAAACAATGGTTGGAACTATATCATGTTCCAGTGCCTGTTGGGTATGGTTAAGGTCCTGTGCTATAGAAGGCGAGTCTATTGTCGTCTACCGGGCTCTGTTCTGGACTTCTTACTACTTCTGTTCGGACTTCTTGACTCGAAAACCCACAACAGCTTTGGTAACCCCGGCAATAGAGCCTATCAGACCTCATGCACAGCAATTGCATTCGCTTCGCTAATGCGATAGTGATGCTATTATCTATAAACAGAGGCAATATCTTTATTTACGTATTTCTTGTATCGCCTCGTAATTTACTCATTTAGGTTTACTAATAATTGCGACAATGTTTATTACATTAAGAATAAAAATTTATATTCCTAGGAACAACATTAATTATTCTTAAGAAAGAATATTAAAGGAAATGATCTGAAAGCAAAGGTGAATATAATTACTTCGGTTATAGTAATAGAAACAACATACTTAGTTGCTACTATTAAGTAATCCTAGGAAATTCTAATTAGTTGAAATAGCTTGATTATAAATTAAGATTAGAGTCAAAACAACATGTTATAGTGTTAAATAACTTCTGAGAAAGCCTCTAAACACTTTATGAGATAACGCACATTTAACTTACTACTCTCATATAAGTACCTATTTCTCTAAAAGGTAACTGTTCTACAAATTATTTATTATTAGATTGCACGGATAGCGAAATGGTTTAAGTGGTCGCCTCCCCACTGCCAATGCGTCGAGTGTTATGGGTTTGAATCCCACATGGGACAAATATTTGTGTGATACACAAATGGTTATTTCGAGTCTGGACGATCTTGGTATCCGTTATTTGAATGTTCGTGAAGTCCCCCGCTATGCACGAATCATTCCTAGAGGGGATGTAAAAAAATAAATACCTACTATTATTTAACAAACAAAAGACATTAGAAATCCAGATCCAGATAATCCAGAAAATTAATAAAATTGAAAGTGTGTTTCATTTATTATTCTATCACGCAGTAACAGATCAACCCCGATGTCTATACTTATTATGAGGCTAAAGGATTTGTTCATTTGAATGCGGTAATTTAGAAACTATAATCTTAAAGCAGAACTTTTTTTTTGTGTTAGGTGACCGGAGTATTGCGGCGGATTTTAAGCCATTTAAAATTAGGCTAAAACCAACCAGGACAGCGCTGTACTGCTAAATTCCATTTGACGCGGGTAAAAGCGTGGGGTACAACTAGTCTTGTATAAAGACGTTAACAACGATTTTAGTAAAAAACATATCCTCGTTTTTAAAAAAAGAACACTAATCGAGGACGTGTCATAATCAAAATCATGTTATGTCCAGTGATTTAATTGGTTTTCGCTTATTTAGTTAGCCAATCACAGCAGTAATTGACATGATTTTTTTGTATTGTTCTGCCTTTCAGAACCCGAGTATGAGACATTGTATTTCTTAAGTCTGCACAGTTCTTGTGGTATAGCTTATTAGAACCACGAACTTTTGAGACACGATTAGAAGAAGTCTTAGATCTTTATCTATTAAATTATCTTCTGGCAGATAATTTAATAGAAAAGCCTAACTAATATTATTGCTAATGTGTTTTTGTTTGTTACGCTTTAACGCCTTGACTACTCGAATCACCATGAAATTTAGCATACACGTTGTTAGGAGTACAGGAAAGGATACCTATAAAAGGAAAAACTGTTTTCAAGCGATCGGAGCCGCCCAAAAACTACTTCGTAATAATGGTATGCCAGATGCCTAATATTAAAATTTATACATATTTTTAGTCAGCCATATGTATTTACAGTATCGAGGCTATCCTAATATGGGACAAAGCCCTCCATTCACTAATGTCACTTAATCATAAGAACGTACGACCTACTCTGATTTAATAATCTGCCTTTTATCTTACACAAACCCTTTTATATCTAATAAATTAAACAATTCTGCGAATACATTCAGAGCACTTAATAAATCCATGAATCAGAATAACGAATGACTGAATATAGATCGATTATATTATAATATTTCGACGATAAACATTCTTTTTTTAATAACCAGCATTGGTATTCCAAGGAGTATTTTTAATTTTATTCATATAGTAAAATTTAAACGGTGTCTTTTAAAGTTATTTGTATAGGCTATAATAATATAATATGGGCTTTATATATCAAGTCTCAGTTTGAGAAGGGATAGACGATAATTCACTACGCCCAATGCGGTTTAGTAGACTTCACATATCTTTACGACCATTATGTAGAACTCCCAGATATGTAGGTATCTTCAAATTCTCTTCCTTCGCCGTTAAAGCTATATAATCAATATGCTCATAGAGTTTAAAAGTCAGGTGTGCGTGCCTTAGTATAAAATTCGAGACCTTTACAAGGCAGTCTAAATATGAAAGTTTATTTGTTGTACTTAAAAATAAGCAACTCCTTCGAATACAGATCGGCAATAATATTATTACCTAGTTTCAATTCAAAAATCTTGTGTAAATAAAAGCAGTTGTTCAAATACTATAAATATATTAATATGCAATTTAGTTATGATAGTGAATTTAGTTTGTTTGTTTGTAGCAATGACTTAATTAAGTCTAGAAAATATGACATCGTAATTGTACTTAATTTTTGCTAGTTTATATTTGGTAAATCTTTGGTTGCTACGGTAAAGCATTGAAAACAATAGGCACATATGTACGAAGACGCTACCCATCCACAAGCAAAGTTATGTATGTATATATTTTTTTGTTTCAAAATTAAAGCTTATTATTTGTTTCTTAACACGCTATGGAAAGAAACATCCTTGTGTTTATTACATGATAGAAGGATAAAACAGATCACGAAACACCGCATCACGCTTTTATTAGACATGAAAATAATAATAATTATTGTACTGAGTACCGATATACGCATACTTATATAGTTGTCACTGACACGCGAGGCCAAAGAATGCCAGATTGATCCAGTATACTGACAATTGCTGCAATATTCTGAATTCTTTACGTTCGGTTCGCGAGTGGCAACTACAAACAGAAAGATGCAATGTTATCCAGCCACTAGATGTTCAGACGCTAGTAAAACCGATGGATAGTCGTTGGAAGGAAGTAGCGATGAGGAAATGTATGTGAGAGCTTGTTTATAGAACTATGTCCATGTGGTTTAGATAACTGCATTGGGGCCTACGTGTTGTGGGCTCGATCGCCACACGAGACAAAAAATTGTGCAGTCAACAAATACATAGTTGTTCCAGGTCTGGATGTTATTTGTGTCCGCTGTTTGAGTGGTTGTAAAGTTGCCCGCCACCCAATGATTATTAATCCGGGAGATGTATTTAATAATGAATTATTAAATAAACTTAAAATTAAAGTCGGCAGCTGTGTTGAAATCTTACGTATTAAATGGAAGCGTAATATCATCTTTGAAGCATGGTTTACATGATGTTACTAGAATTTTCTGGACAGATATAGACATCACACATTGCTAAACGTGACGACGGGTAAATGTAAATTTATAGTATAGTCCATTTAGCCTAACTTTGATATTCATAAGTGTTACTTGGTCACCTAAATGATTAAAAAAGATACTATGTTGACATTAGATTGACAATCTATGTCCAATCGGCTGCTGCTTTACGACAGCCAGAGAAAACCGAACAGAGTCAAGGCTACACTGAAAGGTATCAAGCATCGCCGCATACATACGTTAAGCTGTGTAATTATGTATTAAAATTAATCTAATATTTAGTTAAGTCATTCGACACGTCTTTATTTGCTTACAGCTGTTAGTTAAATTTTTTGCGTCATGAATCAGTACTTGTTTTTGCCACGAACAGTTGTAACTTAGTTTGGACAACGGTTGGAAGTATATCATCTACCAGTGCCTGTAAAAAAAGACTTATTTATGCTTGTATTGGTAAGTGTATTTTTTTGTTGCTCTATTCACAGGGTTCGGAATACTGCGCGCCACGAGGGAGACGAAAATAATATGAAGTCTTTAACAATTATTTCCCACATCTAATTTCGTACTGGAACCAGTACAAAATGTTTCTTTTTAAATAATTTTGTTTCTATAATAGCCCATAATTATAATATATGGATAACATGTATTATTAATAATGAATATCAATGACCCTTTATAAAATTTGTATTGAAAGTTCGTAGTTTCAATTTGCCATAATTATATAATAGGCAATGTTCATTTAAGACAAACCATAGTGACCTCAATACAAGTACTTATAAATGAACAAAAGAACATGAAATTCGAATTGGTTATTCTAAAAATAGTTAGTATGAAAAACCACAACGTTACTGATTTTCTTTATACAAACCGGCAACTTTATATTTAAACCCCAATTATTAATATTGGTGCCGAGAGCCTTACGGCGCTGAGCTCAAGTATCGCCATCATCGTATCAGTTTAACAATATTACTATCAATTGTGCAGTTGTCACTTAGAGCGCATTGAACATGAGATTGTCCGTGCTAAAAAAATTATAGAAGGTGCTCAATCGTTAGAGCTAAGACTTTCTTTAAGAGATTAATGGTAAAGATGATAATCACTGTATATCACGGTGGCATTCACATATTTTAAGGGTAAGAGCCGTTGTCAAATAAGCGGGTTTATCTAGGAAATACCACCTACTTACAAGAAACAGATCAGGAAAAGGAAAGGAGCAGGAAAGTAAGAATAAAAGCAGTGTAGTTCTAGAAGCTCCGTATTAAACTGTCCTATTCCTTCTTTCAAATATCATATTATGTGGTTCTAGCATACTAATGCGAGAAACACATCTTAGTAGATTTAGGTACAAAAACTACTTGATAATCTAATATTGTTCTCTGTATTTGTGTACTGTGTAGGACACGTCACTATGTTGTGAAATAACTAGTTGATTTTATATAATAATAATTTTCGTCTTTTCGTCTTCTCGGGTCTTCCGTATTGGAGGAGGCATTCGAGTCGTTCATAGATGAGAAGATCCAAAATATTTGTGAAATCTCAGACCGACTACTCAAAATTAATATTCATTCGGCTTATACAATCATTCGTTATTGCCTCTTCGTTCCTAAATTCACACATTCCCTCCGATCCTCTCAATTTTGGAAGCATTTAATACTTTTGGATAAAATTGACAATACTATTCGGCATATAGTAAAATTTTTAATTTGGCCATGAACGACCGAGTGTGGCTACAGGCAACCCTACCAATTCGTTTGGGTGGCCTTGGCGTTCGCAAAATTAGTGATGTCAGTTTACCGGCGTTCCTGACTTCGGCCCACTGCACTGAAGAATTGACCAGGAAAATTTTAGCTCCCACACTGGTTAATTCTGAAGTGTCGTGCAAGTCCGACGCAGTGAACGCTTGGAAAATGATCTGTCCATGCTCTGATTTGCCATCCGACCTATTCTCTCAGAGTCGGTGGGACGGCAACATGGTGAGAGAACATCTCATGAACACATCTCCTAATGTTGCTGAGCGTGCCCGTTTATTGGCTGTGGGGGAGTGGGAATCGGGTCTTTAGCTCCAAGCACTCCCATCGTCCAACATAGGCTCTATTTTGGACGACACAACGTTCTGCATCGCTTCTTGACTTCGTTTAGGTGCTTCATGTGTTTCTCCGCATCGATGTCACTGTGGTGAAGCCGTCGATGGCCTTGGCCACCATGGCCTATCATGTAGCAGGAGTGCCGGTCGTTTTTCGCGGCACGCCAACCTTAATGACATTATCCGTCGTGCTCTTGTCACCGCCGGCGTGCCAGCTCATCTTGAACCTAATGGTTTGGCACGTGACCATGGGAAGAGACCGGACGGTATGTCATTGATGCCTTGGAAGATGGGTAGGCCCTTGGTGTGGGACGCAACGTGTGTAGACACCCTTGCGCCATCACATCTTCCCAGCACGGCGGGTTGTGCTGGTGCTGCTGCTGCATCCGCGGAGATGCTCAAACGGCGCAAATACAAAAACCTGGCAGGGGATTATGTTTTTGAGCCATTTGGAGTCGAAACGCTAGGGTCATGGGGTCCCAGTGCTCGTGCTCTTTATAGAGAGATAGCGAAAAGGTTAATCGACGCTTCCCGTGACCAGAGGGCTGGCCTTTATTTCGCGGAAAGGATAAGCATTGCCATTCAACGTGGCAATGCTGCCAGTCTTCTGGGCACACTACCAGTCGAATGTGATGCGGAGGAATTCTATGACGCCTATTAGAGGGTTTTAGTTTCCTTTTTCTTTTTTAGTTCTGTTTCATAATATTTTAGGTATAAGTTAGTTTTAAATAATTGTGTTTATATTATGTATATAATTAAGGCGTGCAAATATTCAGAATATTTTTTATTAAATCTACTAATAACTTCAAAAAAATAATAATATAATTCATTTATTTTTCTCTTCACAAAATTACAAATATTACGTACATGGAGCTGGTAACATGGTACACATTGTATTTTGTGAGATGCTGGTGCCTGCAATAGGTATCAGGATACAGGTGTTACAGGTCACCAGATAAAAACAATGCTTTTCTCTTTGTGAATGGTATAACACGCCGTCGCGTCGCCGTTGTAATTTTTTTATTATAGAAGCTGTGTCCGTAGTTTCACCCGCGTTTTTGGTTACTGCGCCGCCCGATGATAACAATATAGCCTATAGCCTTTTTCAATAAATAGGCTATCCAACACAAAAATCAATATGAACCAGAAGTTTCTGAGATTAGCGTGTTTAACCAGACAAACAAAAAAAACTTTTTAGCTTTATAATATTAGTAGAGAAGTATAGATTGTATTGTCATTACCTATCGTCTATTTCATTAGCAGATGTCATTCCACTGAAGCCATCAAATTTGAATGTAAATTCACACTTGTATTAACATATATTCGTTTAAAAAGGGACGAGAGCCTCCATGTCCGAGGCAGGCTGACCTTTAAGAAGTTTTTATACAAGGAAATTCTGAGAATAGAATTTCAAGTAAGTTTATGCCTAACTTAATTTAATTTGGGTCCAAGTCTTACCTAGATAACTTTGAATTTCTTTAGAAATGTTTACAGTATTTGATGTTTTGACATTTTCAACGAATCATATCGGTCAATGGTTCGAGTGGAAAGACTATAGAAACATAGATATACGCTTGTATATCCTAGAAGGGGTAAAGAGAGAGTGTATTACTCCTTACATTTCACTTGGTTAACAATATAATAAATTAGTAAAAATATATTGGTTGAAGTACTAGGTAATAAAAATAAAATTACTTGCAGCGCTCTAACAGGGTTTCATGTTCATAATAATATATTTAATTTTACAACGACTATGTACACATGAATGCAATGAATATTTAAATTGGAATTTGATTTACGGCCTCACGTAAAGGAGAGGGAATCTAAAGGGCAAATTGTTAGACTCCTTACAGCTATTGAAAATTGTATAACGTTGAATTTTTTCGAACCCAGGATCTAATAATCTCATGAAAACATAAGCGTAAACTAGTCTTACTCGTTGTGGTTGAAACACGTGTGAAATTCAAAACCAAAAGTATTTGGCACGATGGCTATTGTAGCGGCGCCGTTTGGTCGCTGCGCCACGGAGACAAAAACTTGACTTTCTGCATAGAGATAGTACCTACATACATGGATTAATGTCTTAATTAAATTAAAAGATTCAAGTCTAAGATCTCTATTAAGACAAACGTCTGAATCAAGTGTAATGTCTTAATTAAGTCAAACGTCTGAATCAAGTGTAATGTCTTAATTAAGTCTAAGGTCTCATTAAGTCAAATATCTCAATCAAGTCTTAATTAAGTCTAATGTCTTAATTAAGTCTTACGTCGTAATTAAGTCTAACGTCTTATTTAAGTCTTATTTAAGTCGAGTGTTGTGGGTTCGATCCCCACACGAGACAACACTTTGTGTGATTCATAAATTGTTGTTTCGAGTCTGGGTGTTCATTTGTGTCCGTTAGTTGTATGTTTGTAAAGTCCCCCGCGACACAGGATATAGTCCTAATACGGGAGTTGTCTTTTTTAAAAACTAAAACTAAAAACTAAAACTAAACATTATTATGTAAAAATAATTTAATCATGTCATGTTAAGGCCATTCTTTTGAAAAATATTTAGTTAGGTCTGTAAATTCGAAATTGTTTGAACAAATGTTATTCATTTAACCTTCGAGTTAAACATTGTGAGTAAATATAAACATAAAACGATGTCTATTTTATAAAATTCAAGATTCACTTTGTATTCGCATAAGTAAAAATAACTAATCTTAGTGTAGGCCTCTCTGTATTTATATAAAAATACACAAGAAGAAAACTCTATACCTTGGTATTTTACGTGCACGAAGGAGTGTGATGTTTGGCATAGTTAAAGTTTATACGGAGAAAGAGTAGACAATACAGATAGGTAAAATATGTGGAAAATATTACAATTTAATAAATTATGGTCTAATTTTATCACTGGGTGCCTACTAGGTTTTATTTGATATGCAGTTTAGTATTAAGACTAATATTTTTACTGCCATATTAGCATTCTGTTCGATTGACGGTAAGGGATTACCATAATGTAATACCGCTTGCAATTCTATTATACACGCGTTGCAGATTCTAGCGAAAAGGAATTGAAAACGAGATGAAAGGAATGGGAAAGGAATAGCGAGCGTTCTGTTCTCTTATATACTGGGTGAAATGCAGTAACAATATTTTTAATCTTACATCTATTTCCCAATAAAGATGGCATTTCTTTACAACCAGTATATACATACATATGTATCGTCACAATATTAATTAGTTGGTAACTATTGGCCTCAAAATCAGCTTAAAATTTTCTTGATATTATTCATATGAGGGATAGCCTCTTTTGCTTAGTCCATTTATATGCCTAATTAGAGTACTAAATTGTATCGTTATAATTATAAAATAAATACAGGAAACGATATGTGTATATGTAAATAGAATGTTGAATAATAATTAAAGCTAAATATTGTTTATTTAGGAACAGCTAAATGAAAATGGGCAAGATAACATTGAAAATCAACGGGAAACGATATCACGGTATGTTATTATTCATTATTTATACACAATTATGCCAAACTAATTTTAAAACTGCGAATGTGATTTTGTTTGTTTGTTACGCTTTCACGCCTTAACTACTCGACCGACCATCATGAAATTTCACATTTACTTTCATAGGAGAACAGAAAAGGTCGTATGGTATCTTTTTAGTAGGTTTTTACATATGGTACATTGAAAACTAAAAATAAAAACTTAAAGATAATTAGTGCCTTTTGCCAGAGTGTGTTATATGTGTAAAAGTAATTAAGAAATAAATAAATAAATAGATAAATAAATAAATAGATAAAGGTATTTGTACAGTGTTGTGTGTGTGCGAGAATGGAGATGCATTATGAACAAGCAAAGGGTAAGTTGAATAGAACTAACTGGTGTTGATACTAAAACTGGTAACAGAGCTCATTGCATAATTGTCAGCGTGCGTTCGGTTTCTTCATAGTTAAGGGTTTGTAGATAATTAGTGACAGTAACTTTGCATTTTTTATTGGTGAGGGAGTAAATATTTAATATACGATTTAATTTGTTATAAAGATAGGGGCCCATGAAGGAGAAGAATTTTCTTGCAAGGGATGTATTAATTTTAGGCTTTTCACATACCTGATCTTTGCGGCGTTTGTCTTTCCGAAGATTTGGGTCATATCGTATCACCGAATGTTGTTTGAGGATTGTGCGCAGTATGAAGGATTTTCGAACTGTTAGGATATCCCAATATTTGTACAGTTCTTCCGTTGGATGTCTGAATGGAAAGCCAGCTCCCACCTTAAGGATTGCTCGCTGAGCCCTTTCAATTTCAATAACGTGTGACTTTGCTGCTCCACCCCAAGAAGTGATGCAGTAATCAGTTAATGACTGACAAACAGCTTGGTAGATACTTTTGATGATTTGTTTATCTGCTACGTCGCGAAGCGTCTTAAAGATGTAAATTAATTTCCGCAGGCGATTTACAAGATTGTTGATGTGCGGTTTGAATGTTAGAAATTGGTCAACTGTTATCCCTAGATAATTAATACAGTTGGTATTGTCAATAAAAGAACAGGAACAAGAAGAGCCATCAAGCCCGCAGTTTTGGTAGACAAGGGAGGATGAAGGGGGAGGTAAAAAGTTACGTTTGTGGCAGAACGCAATATATTTTGTTTTTTGGACATTCAGTGTCAGGGAGTTAGATTGGAGCCATTTACTAATTTTGTCCATTCCTTTCTGAGCCAGGTCAAACACCTCAATCCAGTTTTCCCCCACAAAAGAGAGAGCTGTGTCGTCAGCAAATGTGACTATTTGTCCCCCCTGGATACGTGTCAGGCAAAGATCATTGATATAGATCAGGAAGAGTGTAGGTCCAAGGATGCTTCCCTGGGGCACACCGTATTCTATAGGGAGCTCGTCACTTATTTCCTGCTCAATCTTTACCCTTTGTCGTCGGTTCGTCAAATATTTTTTAAATAATTCTAGTGGGACGCCTCTAATACCAATCTGTTCCAGTTTTCCAATTAAGAGGGGAGTCGAGACGGTGTCGAAAGCCTTTTCCAAATCCAAGAATACAGTGACACATTTCTTCTTTCTGTCTAGATTTGAGATAATTGGTTGTAAGAGGTCGTGAACCGCATCGTTTGTGGACCTGTTACGACGGAATCCGAACTGGTTCGCCGCGAGAATGTTATTGCTCTCTAGATATGTTGATAAACGAGTGTTTAAAAGACGCTCCAGGATTTTTGACATCGTGGGCAAAATAGAAATCGGCCTGTAGTTCCCAACACAGTCCCGAGCCCCACCCTTATGAATTGGTTTAATAAGCGCCGTCTTAAATGCTGTTGGAAAAATCCCCGTTGATAGTGAAAGATTGCATATATGGATAATGGGTACAGCAAGTATTTGCAAGTACCTCTTGATTATTTTAGTCGAAATCAAATCCATACCTGCGACATTGGTTTCTTTTAGACTTAAAATAATACTAACAATCTCATCCTCATCGGTAGGCAATAGAGCCATGGAGTTAAGAGGCGCGGTAGAGAGATTTAATACTGTTTGTTGAATATTGGATGAGCATGGAATTTGTTTAGCTAGGTTACTCCCAATCGTTGAAAAATATTTATTGATGTCATTTATGGTACTAGCTGGATTGTGCTTGGATATAAGGCAGGAGGAGTGTTCTAGTTTGGATTTATTTGTGCCACTAATTTCCCTGACAATCTCCCAAAGTCGTTTTTTGTTGTCTCTAGCATTTTTAATCTGGGCCCTTTCGTAGTTACGTTTAGCTAATTTAATAATTTTAGTGCAGAATTTCCGGTACCGTTTGTAGGTGAGTTTGATGACATCATTTGTTGGATCCCTTTTTAGTTTTTTATAGAGATTGTCTCTGTTCCTCATGCAACGTAATAAACCCTTAGTAAGCCATGGTTTACTGACTCGTTTCCTATTGGGTATTTTTACCTGATTGGAATTTTTACTGATAGCGGAGTATATAAATGACACCAAGTAATCCGTCGCTAAGTTAGTATCCTTACAGTTGATGATAGAATCTACGTTTAATTTATGCATATCACTGTCAAGGCTCTCGAAGTTTATTTCGAAAATATTTTGGTTTGGGTATTTTTGAAAAGCATTTGTACTAAGGCTGATGGCGACATTCTCATGATCTGTAATCGTGGATTCTACGGTTAGGCAGTTAGCATTGGCATGTCTATTTAATTTTATGATTATGTGGTCTAAGCAGGTGTGGCTTCGTGTAGGAAACGTATGATCAGGGAGCAAACCATGACTGGCCAGCATATTTAAGTACTCATGTGCTCGCCTATCGGTGCTATTTGGAGTTATGTCGATGTTAATGTCACCGCATAGGACAATGTTCCTAAAGTTACTAAGTCTTGATAGCAATAAGTCTAGTGAGTTTATGAAGTTTGTGGTGTTAAATTGACTCGGAGACCGATAGATTATACAACTGCTGTGCATAAAACTCGGGTCAGGCCAATAAACATTAATTAATTATTGTTTTTTTGTTCTCAAAGAATCCTTAATAGCTGCCCAGGGTAAGAAATTTGGCGGTATTGCCAAACATAGCCCGTGCTCTGAATACGTATAAAGTCTTTTGTCCTGTGGTCGCGTCGGTTTGCCATCACATCGGACTACGAGAGTGAGGAAATGGAGAGCGTACATCTATGCGTACTATAACATCTCCTGTGTAGATGGCTAATACCCATTAACTCTTGACTGCTATGGCTGAAATATACACAAGTCTATGGCCTAATGTTTTTGTCAAGTTTTCTTTGCGAAAATTGTCTAACAGTAAAATCCGAGTGAAGTTAATGCTTCTCGGAATCTCACAATATATATATATACATATGTTTGACTGCACGGATGGCATATTGATTTACGGGTTCAATCCCCACACGGCACAATAAAAAAATAGTTTGATCCGCAAATAGTTGTTCCGGATCGGGATGTTCTTAGCGTCCATTATTTGAATGTTTGTAAAGACCCCCGTGACACAGGAAACGTTCCTAGTGTGGGAATAGTTATGTAAAAAATATATATATACATTTTTGGCCAAAGGATGTGGTGTTCCGTCGCTTCCGTGCCACATGCACGCACAGCAACAGAGTGCCAGTAAAGCATTATTTCTTTCTTTTATCTCTTTTTTTATATATCTATAGCATTACTAACATAGTTAATAAGTTATATAAATACTAACACAAATTGTATGTATCTATAAGATATTTATCTATACCATATATCTATGCGATATAAAATCGTTATTATTATCTATTTATAAAAATATAATGTATAAATATCAGTGGGGCCTAAATTTGGTCCGGAGGTGTCTTTGAACGAGTACATTCGCAAAGTGGCGGAGCTGCGCGGCACGAAAGCCATGTGTCACGAGGGTGGGTGCGGCGCCTGCATCGTCGCTGTGCGCGCCCCGATACCTCTCAACAACGTGCTCAAGAACTTCGCTGTTAATTCTGTAAGTTAAAATATTTATTAGCTTATTATAACTCTTTAATCGTGAAATAGGTAAATTTACAAAGGTTATATATAAATACTATGTTCTACCACACAAATTCTTTTGACTAGTTTATCGAATTGTAGACATCGTTAGATGCAGCAAAATTTGTACTTATAATAGCATATTGGCGGTGAATGTGTAAATTCGCCACTGGTCCTGCATGAGGTCTTGGATTCCCGTGTTGGTCATTGTGACATTGAGGGTTTTCTGCCAAAAGATACACAGTCTGGAAGAGTAGTACGTTACACTGTGCACGTATGCAATATTGTGTGCATATATAAATTTATATCATCTGTTTTCGAGAAACTATCTTGTCAAAATTTCGTACTATTAAATACATAAAATTTACTACGATGCTCGCATACCATTTTATTCCTATAGGTATAATTTTCTTCAACCTTGACATTGGAATATTATTCGGGTAAAAATAATGCGCGTAAATATCACTAATTATCCTGTTATGCAGTCGATATTAAGGCCCCGGATTGAATGCCCGTGTTGTGCAAAATGTTATTAGGAACATTGCAGAAGCAGCTCGGAGTTTGTTTTTAAAAACTGTCATTACTCAATCAAATAATCTATTTTTATTGTTTCCAGTGCCTAGTGTCGGTTTTCTCCTGCCATGGATGGGAAGTGACCACAGTAGAAGGTATAGGCAGCAGGATCAAGGGCTACCATGACATCCAAAGCAGACTTGCCAAGTTTAATGGGACCCAGTGTGGATACTGCACACCTGGATGGGTCATGAACATGTACAGGTTTGTACCATAGTCAGGTAAAGAAAACTAAACATTTTGATAACCGAAAATAGCTATAATAGTGTGCGCCAGAACGAGTTTCGATCATGACGTCGCATCTTAACGTAGGCAAGCTCGATGGATCAAAAATTGATCAGTATTAAATATTGAGCTCTACAGTGCACAAATTTGTGCGCAAACACAAGTGCTCTCTTTACTTTTCCCTCTTATAGTTCGATGGAATAGGAACCTGATACGACCTGAGGGAGACCAGGCGCAGGCCAAAAGCTTTAAGTGCTTTTCGAAACACGAAAACGTCCTAAGGATTTGTTGACTGAATCGC
Organism: Catocala nupta; assembly: GCA_963675205.1. Lineage (NCBI taxonomy): Eukaryota > Metazoa > Arthropoda > Insecta > Lepidoptera > Erebidae > Catocala > Catocala nupta. The sequence goes on along the minus strand of OY776091.1, from coordinate 8,018,015 downwards.
CTTATAACTTTTTGTTGATCCGCAAGCACTGGGCACTAAATCTACTAAGCATAAGTTATATAATATATAAATGATTGACTTATGACGTAACTATGTGTGAAATATTGGTTACTTGCTCAGAACTTCTCCCTAGCCTTTATTATTTCCAAGTCACTTGGGGTCGGCTTTTCTGGTCTAACCGGATTTGACTGGATATCAGTTTTTACACGGAGCGGCTGCCATCTAACCTCCGCAACCCGAACTAACGATACCCTAAGGCTAGACCAGCGTCAGGATATTATAGGGCACTGACCTCCCAATAACGACTGCCATAGATGTTCATGGCAGCCGGGACAGACGGCTTCACGTGCTCTCCGAGGCACGGAGCAGGCGATAATTGCTTGCCCAGAACTATGTTCTTTAAATAATTAAATTTAATAAAAATTAAACAAGATCGGTGGAAACTTATTAAACAAAAATAACTAATCTCACATATTCTGCAGTGGTTTGTATAGAGAGCTGATATTATTATTGTAAAGAATAAACCAATGTATTCATTATGCCATACATAAGTTCATGCAGTAAGCTAGGGTAAAATAAATATCGAGTTCGCAAAAAGACATAGTATTCGGTGTCAAGTGACACAAACCGCGTTTTGCCGAGTATCACCAGTAATGAGATGTCACATTATTCTAATGAATAGGAATAATCTTTTCATTGGACGGTAGAGCTACACTTAAAAGGGTCGCAGCGTATAGTGACACCTCGTTTCTCCATACAAGTTTTAATTACATTCTGAGAGTTAACGAAATATGTCGTATACCCTCTGTATAGGAAATGTTGCAAAAAGGTGTCGACTTTAGAAGGTTACGTGTTTTAATTTACATATACTTTCTCCCGCAATGAATAAGCTGTTGGTGCTGGATCGAAACAAATTCAAACTCTCTTCTTCGTCTTTTGCTGACTGCTGCAGCAGCAGAGGACATATTGCTTCGGGTAGATTCTTCGAGAGTAGTCGAGTTGAGTAGCAGTAACCAAACGTCTGATCTATGCTGGATAAGTCTATGCATACTAAGAATCAAGTTTATTTGCTAGAGGTGTTTGCAGAGGCTTGGTATTGCCGTATGATATAATCTTAGCTTAATTATGTAATACTCATGTTAGGATTTATTTTACTACATTCTTCATGTGCGTTCATCAGTTTAGGGTATTCTTAAACTAAAGTTCCCCTAGAAAATCTTTAATTTGGTAAAAGAACACCCTAGGTAAACTCTTTCCAACACTCGGATGTCCTTACTTATATTATAAATGCGAATGTGAGTTTGTTACGCTTTCACGCCTTAACTTCTTAACTGATCATCATGAAATTGCATACACGTTGTCAGAGGTCCAGAATAGGACATAAGATACCTTTACAATTTTTATTATACGATTATCGATACGAGGGATAGAAATTTATCGTCAAATATCTATTTATGTAATATGCTTTTAAAGCTTTTTTCACAGATTATGAATCACCTATTTTCTTATATTATAATTTAGTAATATACATAATTGTGTTCCAGTCTTTACCAATCAAAAAACAGAAGCCTAACTGCAAAAGAAATCGAGAATTCTTTCGCTGGTAACATGTGTAGATGCACAGGCTACAGGCCCATAGCTGACGCGTTCAAGTCATTTGCAAAAGATGCTGATGAGAAGCTTCTTAATAAATTGGTTGATCTAGAAGAATTGGATATTATCAGACCTTGTGGACTAAAATGTTCTAACGAATGCACTCATAGAGATAAATGTTTAAATAATGATCGTAGTGATGAAGTGGGTAATTGTGATGAAGATAGTGATGGCTTTGTCCACATAAATGATGATAGAATGTTCATGGTTAAAGCAAACACTCATACATGGTACAGAGCTTATCATTTGTCTGAAGCTTTCGAAGCTATGAGTCAAGGCAATTACATTTTGATAGCTGGAAATACTGGCAAAGGTAAATTTTTGTTTATAGTTTTATTGTTAGCAATTATAAAATCTTCATATTATTTACAAATATGTATATGTAAATAGTTTAACGCCTATATCCCTGAATAGGTTAATAGGTTAAACCCACATTTTGCAAGCTATAGTTGTAGGACCCTCATTATAAGTGGTAAGCTATTGGCGTTTATGAGGTTTCCTGCCAGAAAAACCCAGTACTTGGCCACTATGTTTTGTTATTAACAATTTAGTAATATTGGCAAGAAAATTTGGGTATGATATGAACTGGCCAATACTATTAAAGAAAACAAACTATCTATGATATGTTTTATTATATTTAAACTAAACATTATACGTATTTAAAATGAAATACGTCTAGAAAAAAATTACGACGTGCTCATTTCTTTAACATTGTAAAAAGTAGTTAGCAGTTTGGTTACTATATTATCTGATGTAATTAAAACATAGTTCCTGTACATATATTGATATTTGATTACATCTTGTAAGACTTTTTAAAAACATTCATATTATTGCAGGAGTCCACCACATTCTAGAATATCCACATAATGTTATAGACATATTTAATGTCACCGAACTAAAAGGCTACACTATCGATGTCAACTTAATCCTCGGTGCATGCATGACATTATCTGAAATGATGGATCTCTTTTTGAACGTGTCCCACCAGAGAGAGGAATTTACTTATCTAAAACAGTTTTACGAGCACATGGATTTGGTGGCTCACATTCCCGTGAGAAATGTGAGTAATATAATTTAATAACTGGGCAGACAGGCTAAGGCTAAGCTGAGCTAGATGTATGTGGCATATTGGTATTGCAATTTAAGGGTTTTTTAAAAACTTTGTTTATACTGAATTTCTATTTTAAGACTATATTGTCCAAAACATATTTAAATGATATTTAATTCCTCCTTCTTTTTCTAGATCGGAACTATAGGAGGAAACATTTTTCTAAAACATTGGGATAATGGATTCCAATCAGATTTATTTCTATTGTTTGAAACCGTTGGAGCCATGATAACCATTGGTAAGAATGCTTATTTTTTAGTATAGATATAAATAGTTACAATCTGTCATTAAATAATTACTTGGTCAAATTGGTCACAGCTGAAGGAGATGTTAGAGAGAAACAAATGATGTTGCCAGAATTTCTGAAAATGGATATGAAAGGCAAGATTATAAAGAATTTTTTATTGCCTCCATTATCACAATACTGTTATCTGAAAACATACAAGGTAAGCTTTGTCATCATCAACAAATATTAACTGTCTAAACTGATGTTAATGAATCTAATACAAGTTATTCAAATAGGTTCTCTTGCGTTAGGTTTTAGACAGAGGTATAGAAACTGGAGACATCGCTTGGCCCGTAGCATTGCTTTACATGGTTTGAATTCTTGGTTAAAATGCTATTCTCAACGGTCTCCTTACTCAATCAGTATTCAGAAAATTTAAAAATAAGGCTCTCAAGGACCTGAGTCCTTGAGAGCCTTATTTTTAAATTTTTATATCAACAGACGTCATACAATTATTGCTAAATAAACGTCCCGAGATGATGAAGAAAGTAATAGAGAAACGAATGCGAGAAGAATGCGAGATCACCCAAAATCAGTTTGGATTCATGCCTGGTCGTGGGACAACGGACGCCATATTTGCACTCCGCCAACTGTGTGAGAAATATAGACGTGCACATAAAAACTTGCACATGGTGTTCGTAGACCTAGAGAAGGCCTACGATAGAGTCCCCCGAACGGTTTTGTGGTGGGCCATGAAAGAAAAAGGCGTGCCTGTGAAGTATGTAGAATTGATTCGTGCGATGTATGATAAGTGTAGTACGCATGTACGTTCAGCCGTTAGCAACACCGACGAGTTCAGTGTGGTAGTAGGCTTGCACCAAGGCTCGGCGCTAAGTCCTTACCTCTTTCTATTGTTAATGGATGCTCTTACATCGGACATACAGGAGGAGGCACCCTGGTACATGCTCTTTGCCGATGACATCGTTCTCGTCGGTGAAGATGGGTCCGAAGTCCAGAACAAACTGGCAATTTGGCAGTGTAGGTTGGAGAGTGTTGGCCTCAAGATCAATAAATCGAAAACAGAGTACCTGTTCTGTGATTTTGGCGGTCTCTCCAATTCTATACCCATGGCCTTGGATGGTGAGCCTATACCAGTTTGTTCCAACTTTCGGTACCTTGGCTCGCTCATCCAAGCTGATGGTGACTTAGATCGTGCAGTTAAGCACAGAATTGACGCAGGATGGATGAAATGGCGGCAGGTCACGGGGACAATTTGCGACCCCAAGTCCCCCTTAAGCTCAAGGGAAAAATCTATAAGACCATAATAAGGCCTGCCCTCATGTATGGATCGTCATGTTAGGCTACAAGAGTGATGGATGAGAGACGTTTGCATGTAGCAGAGATGCGAATGTTAAGATGGATGTGTGGTGTAACCAGGATGGATAAAGTAAGGAATGAGTATATTAGAGGAAGTTTGAAAGTGGCACCTGTGACGGAAAAATTGAGGAGTGAACGTTTGTCATGGTATGGAAACGTGATGAGAAGAGATGAAAGAAATATTGTTAGGAGAGCTCTGAGTATGGAGGTGCAAGGATTATCTAGTAGAGGAAGACCCAAGAAAAGATGGATGGACTGCATAAAAGATGATATGGCTAGGAAGGGTGTGAGTGCTGAGATGACGAGCGATAGAGATTTATGGAAGAGAGAGACATGTTGCGCCGACCCCAAATAGTTTGGGATGAGGGCAGGAGGATGAATGAGATGATGATGGTAAATATGTATTTTCAGATCATGCCTCGATCACAAAACGCGCATGCTATCGTCAATGCAGGATTTTTGTTTACATTCAAAGAAAAATCGAATCTTCTAGAAAGCGCTTCAATCGTATATGGCGGTATCTCTCCATCATTCATCCATGCGACAAAAACTGAAAAATGTTTAGTTGGAAAAGATCCTTATACTGATGGTACTTTACAACTTGCTTTGAAGTTTTTGTATAGTGAAGTAAACCCTGTGGAAATGCCACCTGAACCTTCTGCTGCTTATAGGAAGATGTTGGCGGTCACATTATATTATAAAGTAAGTAATGTAAATAACAAAACAACAATTTATCGTAAATATTATAAAACTTACAATTAAACTAAAAATATTTACTTACAAACGAATCCTACCTAATATTATAAATGCGAATGTGAGTTTGTTTGTTTGTTACACTTTCAAGCCTTAACAACTCTACCTATTAACTTGAAATTTCGCATACACGTAGTCAGAGGTATGAAAAAGGACATATTCCAATAATCCAGAAAATAAACTGTTAGTAACCTAACCTAAATCTAGTTATTAGATAAAAATGGTAAACGTGACATCGGTTAGGATGTTTATAAGATTTCTTGTAGCTATAAAAATCATACATATATACATAGTCACAAGCTTTTACAACTGATGGGATAAAAAAAAATGTGGGTGCAGAAGTCTTTCATCCATATTTTCCAGCTATATTTTGAGAGCCCACGTATTTGGAGGCGAGCTTGTTGCCATTTATCGGCACAGCTCCACACTCTGTGCTTCTTTTTCCTAGCCTTTATTATTCCCAAGTCACTCGGGGTCGGCTTTTCTAGTCTAGCCGGATTTGACTGGATATCAGTTTTTACACGGAGCGGCTGTCACCTGACCTCCGCAACCCGAAGGCTAACGATACCCTAAGGCTAGACTAGTGTCAGGATATTATACGGCACTGATTTCCCAATAACAACTGCCATAGATGTTCATGGCAGCCGGGCCCGACGGCTTAACGTGCTCTCCGAGGCACGGAGCAGGCGATAATTGTCAATCAATACGCACATAATTTTGAAAAGTCATATAACTTCCAAAAGTCAGAGGTGCGCGACGTGGGTTCGAGCCCAAGTCCCTCTGTTTTGCAGTCTGTCCTTCTACTGTAGATTTATTGACTGAAAAAGTTCTCAACGTTGTGTATACGGTGCTGTACTTGTTACGCCATCGAGGCAGTTTGTTCGAATTATATAAGTATTTATATTTCGTTCGTTTCATCGTTAGCATTTAAAAACTGGGTACGTCCAAGTTTGTAAATTCTAAAATAACTTATCAGTAATACAGGTGCGTACATACAACATACATATATGAATCTCCATTACTTTATGTTGACTTACACATATACAGGGTGTCCGGTAATTAATGGATAACCTTGAAATGTCTTATAGTAGAACTGAAGGCCGTTCAGAAAAATGAACAAAAAAATATAAATAAAAATTAAAAAGTGCAAGCTATAATAGCATAGCATATTTTTGACTGTCTATCTATTAGCATAATTAGTGTTTAATAATAAAACAACAAAAAACAGATGGATTTCATTCATTTATGGTCGTAGTAAACAAGAAAGTTATACATGGTAATTAAAAAAAAACACATATATCAGGTAGTAGTTAGGATAGATTTTTTCATATTTATTCTGAACGGCCGTCAGTTCCACTATAAGACATTTCCAGGCATCGATGTTTCCAGGTTATCCATTAATTACCGGACACCCTGTACATCCCTAAAACATAGTTCACTACATACCCACGTTTTCTAGCTATATCTTAGGTCGGCAATAATGAAAGGCAAATCATATCCCTGGTACATTTTCAATGTACGTGCTGATACAAGGAATTGCACATAGATTTGTGGTTTTGCAAACATGAGTAAGCTTTGGAACTAATATAATACTAATACTCTGAATAATAATCAAAATCAAGACTAGGCAGTCAGCGTAATAGATACCATAAGTCGATATACGTTCGTCAGATTTTGAATTACTTTATCATACACAATAATGGTAATTCCTTAAATTTTACTGCAGTAACAGTTAAAGGATAGTTCATTTAATTACAATTTTTAATAATAAAATTCTGTTACAAGGTTGTTTAATGTTCAGCTACTTATGGTGCATATATATAACTAAAATAATCTAGTAGAACATATTTTGAAAACTGTATTTATTGTAAAAACTAATTTATATATGTTTTTATATATGTTATAAAACAAATATACAATGCCTATGTCCGTAGTAAATTAGAATATAATGCAATAGTTTGGAGTCCTCGAGAGGAGTCTTCCCGTGACTATGGCTGCTGAAAAGCAACCGAAACGTCGGGGAAAGTGTAAACCTAAATATAAATAGTTTTTATAGTATTAATAAGTTTAATAGATTAAAAAATTGTAAAATTCATTAGTAGTAGTAGTATAACAGTTTGAAAATTATGTAATACAGTGTTAAATAAACAACGCGAAATCCGTATAAATGAGTTTAATTTCAAAGTCTTCAAGAGGCATTGTATACTACTATGTTAGAAAAATCCAACGTAAATTCAGTAGATACCTATACAAACGTCAATATGGATAATACCCCTTTCTCTAACCTTCTATGTTTGTGTTTGTTTCTATGTATCAGGCATGGTAGGTTTAGACACACTGCAACTTAGGCGGGAATCCACACACATAATAAATTACTGTCAAATACTAGCGGATAAGGTTGATAGCCTATTGTACGGGATCAATACATTTCTATGTGCCTGACCAATATATGCATGGCATTGGAAGACGATAACATAGACTTCTGTACAATCCGCCTATGTGGCGTTCTCCCCAAGCTGACAATAGCCCCACTGCTAGAGCAATTAGACTTATCAATGAGTTTCTTCTATGTAGTCCAGATGCAGATACATTTTTTGATCCCCAAAACATAATTTTAAAACATATTTATATATATCTTAATATTAAAAGTAATTTTATAGTTCCTAAGTTGATAAAAGGTTGTTTTTGTTACAAATATTATTTTATGTTATTTCTTTTGTTAGTGTTAGTTTTTGTCAACATTGTATGTAATTTGTTGTAATATTATTAGCATAGATATAAGCGATTTGGTATATACTGCAAGCTTATATTTTTATATGAATAAATAAATAAATAAATGTTTGAAAATTAAAAAGACATAATTTAAAAATAAGTGTTCCGCCTAACACAACTGCGTATTACAATAATAGTATATTTTGTATGTCGCCCAGAATCAATAATCACTTTGCCTAAGTCACTTCTTGAAACACAAAATGTAAAAATTGTGAAGAAAACTTAAAACAAATCTTGCTGCAAAAATGCTATTACACTGTTGAAGATTTTTTACTAGATAAAATACATATAACAAATCACATTAGTTTTATATTAATGATTGCGTGCCGCAAGGCTAAGTACAGTGTTACCTAATTGTATACATAATAACATAACATCCCATTTTACCTGTATTTGCAATTTATGTAATAAATAAATAAACATTTGATACCGATATGTTACTTAAAATGTAGTTAATGACTCTGTTGGTAAATCTAAATCTTATTAATCATTTCAGGCCATTTTAAGTCTCTGTCCTAACAACAGAATGAATTATCTATACAAATCGGGAGCAGACGTCATTAAACGAAGCACATCTCATGGCACACAAACATTTGACACAGACAAGAGTGTATGGCCATTGAATCAACCTGTACCAAAACTCGAAGCCTTGGTTCAATGCAGTGGTGAAGCAACGTTTGCTAATGATCTTCCAGGGCAGTCAAATGAAGTGTTTGCAGCGTTTGTTACAGCTGATGTTGTAGCTGGAAGTATAATCAGGGATTTCGATACATCTAAAGCTTTTGTAAGTAAAACAGTATATTAAAAAGTATTTGCAAGTTTCTATGAGTTCCTCTTTGATAATATTATGTTAACCGTCATAATTCAGCCATATAAGCATCTTTGTTGTTAATGCTATTGTTGTAGAAATTACCAGGAGTCGTTGGATTTTACACCGCAAAAGATTTCCCAGGAAACAATACATTTACACCAGCCAAATTTTCTTCAAATACTGACCAAGAAGAAATACTTTGTAACAAACAAGTAAAATTTTTTGGGCAACCTGCTGCAATTTTAGTAGCCAACAATGAACAAACAGCTAATAAGGCTGCTAAATTAGTGAAAATTATATACTCTTCAATTAGTAAAAATCGGCCTCTGTTATCTATAGACCAAGTTTTAAAATCTCCAGAGAAAAGCAAAAGAGTAAAGAAAGATAAAACTGATGAACCAACTGATAAAGGGGATGACGTGAAATCAATAGTTTATGGAGACTTTAAGTTGGAAGACCAGTATCATTATTATATGGAACCTCAAACATGTGTAACGAAACCTACCGAAGATGGCATGGAAGTATATTCTGGAACTCAGTGGTTGGATTTGGTTCATACAGCCGTTGCAGAATGTTTGAAAGTGCCAGTTAATAGGTATTATGAATATATGTATATTAAAAATATATTTTATTAGTTACTAGTCTATTAGACTTTAAAGCATAGTAGCATATCCACTTGATTAATCTTTGGTTTGTACCTACTTATAAACTATGAGAATTTTTAAAGGTTGACAAGAACGCGTAGTAAGTATATAATGAATTATTTTATTAATTTATTAGTTCGGTTTTAGTGTAATTTAAATCTTTCTAACGGGTTACGCATAATTAAGTTAAAAACATTAAGAAATATCAAAAATTTTCCCATATATAAGTTGAATAATCAATATTCTATATAACATAATGATAAGTAACATTAAATCTGAATTCATATCATAGATACTTATATAGAATGTAAGAAAGCCAATTCAAGATTATATTATTCAAAGAATCTTTTATAACTGATTAAAAGTAATGTAAAAACTAAACTCTAATTTGTACAAGCTATATAATATTTGTTTCTGTACTTAGCCAAAAACTTAGCACAGATATTATTTACTGTATCAATTATTTCCCACCACCTTTAATCATATCGACATCAAAAGCCTTACATCAAAGGTCTTACATAGACTAAAGCAATAATTCCGGGAACCAGTGTATAGTGTTATTGTAATTTGGTCTAGTATTCATGTCTTCTTTGGTTACGAAACTCAATTCTATAAGGCACGTGAAAAGATTTTATATCCCTGTTAAATATTTCAGAATAAACGTCATAGTTCGTCGAGTCGGCGGTGCCTACGGTGGCAAAATATCCCGTTCTTCGCAAATTGCGTGCTCAGCAGCATTAGTCACGTATTTGCTTGGCAAAACTTGCAGAATGGTGTTACCGATGCAGACAAATATGAAATCAATTGGGAAAAGAATACCTACTAAATGTAACTTTGAGGTAAATACTTAAATACATATAATCATGAGTCTATGAATCCCCGCAGAGATAAGTAGTCGGCATTATGTACTTTGGAGCCATATAATGAAAGCAAACCTATTGATATCTAGCAAACATATTTCGGGAGTCTGTACTGCTGTTGAGAAAGCCCAATAATGTTTTGTTCGAGTCGTTATTACATAATAATAATATCGGCCCTATATTACACTGTCCCCCGGCTGGGCACAGGCCTCTACTCAGTGTGAGAAGGGTTAGCCCATAGTTTACCACGGATCTGGCTCGAGGCGGATTGGTAGTATACAAGTAAGTTAAACAATATATCACATACCACGCACGTCCCTATGACGTAGCGTAAGTTGACCCGCGCTATTACTTGTTCATTGAATTTTATAAGACACATATGTATCAATTTCTTGCGTACAATTAAAACTCCCTATCAAATCAGTTGTGTATTTCTCTATACCAACCAGCTAACTTGTACTCGTAGCACTTATCAATCAATGTTGGTGAAACCATCAACAGGTTCACATATCTTCGAGAACATAATGAGAGCTTACAATAACATTACAAGCCAGCATAAGCGCAAATTTATGTCCCAGTACAAGTCGAGCAGATTCTAAAAAAATATACATATTATTATAAATAAACAAATTCAGTCTCCCCGTGAACATGGCTGCTGTAAAGCAACTTAAACGTCGTGGTAAAGTGTAAACTTAAATATAAATAGTTTTATTTAGAAAATATATAGCTTAAATAGTAGTAAAGTTCAATAATAGTAGTGTTAGAGTTTTCAAAATTATGTAATAACAGTGTTTAAAGTAAAATAAACAACGCGATAAAATCCGTATAAAGTGTTTAATTTCAATAAACAAATGTATATTACAGATAGGCGTAAATACCGATGGTGAAATCCAATACTTGAACAACACATTTTACCAAGATACGGGTTGTTCTTTTAACGAATGCTTTACAATGATTACTGCGTTACATTTCCACAACTGCTATGATAGCAAGCGTTGGCATGTCCAGGCTAACAGAGTTTTAACTGACAAACCCTCCAACACAGCGTGCAGAGCTCCGTGTAAGTAGTTTTATTAATTATTCTATTTACGAGGTCATACAATTTGCTAAAATCTTATTAAATATCATTGATATATATAATTTTAAATTTCATCAGATTTACATAATTTCTTCAACTGCTGAATACAATAGTAAAGGTTTAAGTATAAGTTGTTCATGTATTCACACTATCGACAAATATAGATAAATTTGAACTCGTAATAGCTAAGGTTTAATCAATTGTAAGGGACTGAATCACCCAAGCGAAGGTGAGGTGATATACCACTTTCGAAGTCATTGTTTAGTAGTGTGTTACTGAAAACATATGAAGGGTTAATTACATAGCTGTTGAAGTGTCAGGAAATAGGATTGAAGTGAAATGGACCCTTTGAAGCCATAACCCAATTCTATATTGATATTTGACATTCATTTAGAGAATGTACCGAACCGTTATTTGGCAGTTTAATTATAAAGCTTCCACAAAGAGCAGATTTTCTATTTAATTTATCTATAAGAACTCTATTTTATAAATAGCTTCATAGATTCGTTTATCAACATTGCTGCTTTCAATGACGTGATAGTTGACGTAATAGGTTTCAATGACGTTTGTACAAATAAGCCACCGTGTCTGGGTAAACATGAAATGGCGTTATTGACACTGTCACAAGCATATTAAAAAATACTAGCTAGCTTGGAAGATGTTTTCCTATTTGTAATAATCACGCATACCAGTAAGTACCGATACCGTACGACTGACAGTAATCAGATATTGTATCTGCTTACCAATTGAATAAAGATATATTGTAGTACCAAAGTACTCCTTTATTGTGATTATCTTCTTTAAACACCTTTAATTTCTCTTGCTTGTCTCATATACTTACATATATCAGTATAATTCTTTTTTTAAATGTCTAAAATTGATATTTGTATTTTTAGTTACGACCGAAGGTGTTGCCATGATTGAATATATGATGGAGAAAATTGCTTTCATTCTTGGTAAAGATCCTATACAAGTAAGACTACTCAATATGGCAAAAGAGAATAATCCAATACCAGAAATGATAACACAGTTATGTAAAGATGCGGACTTTGACGACAGAAAGACACAAATAAATGAATTTAACAGAAATAATCGATGGAGAAAATGTGCTATAAAACTAATACCTTTAACTATGGCTATGATGTATGGAGGCAACCTTAATGCTCTAGTGTCAATATATCATAGAGATGGCTCAGTGGTTGTTACTCATGCTGGTATTGAACTGGGTCAGGGTATTAACACTAAAGCAGCTCAAGTATGCGCATACGCGCTTGGTATACCCTTAGATAAAATAAATGTTAAACCCAGTTCGAGTTTAACTTCACCTAATGGTAGAATAACTGGCGGTAGCGTTGGTAGTGAGAGTGTCGCGTTTGCTATTTTAAAAGCTTGTGAAATACTCAACAAGAGGCTACAGCCCATTAGAGAGAAAATGGATAAGCCAACCTGGGAAGAACTGATTGCAAAAGCTTATGAAGCAGAAATAGAACTGCAAGCAAACTACAAGTTTTCTAAAAATGCTGATGGAGTAAAACCTTACGATGTGTATGCTGTAGGGATTTTGGAAGTAGAAGTTGATTTATTGACCGGTAATCATGATGTCAGAAGGGTTGATATTCTAGAAGATACTGGGCGTAGTTTAAGCCCAGAAATTGATGTTGCACAGGTACTAACAATGTTTTTTTACTCTGATAACAACATTTCAATACAAACTCAATTAATTAATTTCAATAAATATTAGTATATTGCACGGATGGCGTAGTGGTCTGTGGTCGCCTCGCTCCTGGTAGTACGCCGAGTGCGGTTGAGTTTGAATCCCACATGGTACAAAAATTTGTGTCCGTTGTTGAATTTTATCAAAAACTATTTATTGTTAGTGTTTGTAATGTCTCCCGCGATACATGATCTATTTCTCGTGTAGGAGTTGTCTTTTTAAAGAAATAAAAATTAATGATACCTACTCATCTTTTCAGATTGAAGGTGCTTTCATCATGGGCTTAGGTTACTGGTCCTCAGAAAAGCTAGTCTACGACAATGCATCAGGAAAGCTGCTAACAGACAGGACTTGGTCCTATAAAATTCCAGGGTTAAAAGATATTCCAGCTGACATGAGAATATATTTTCGACGTGGTTCTAGGAATAAGTTTGGTGTTTTACAATCTAAAGGTACAGTTATTAAATTATTAAAAAGGATACGTTATTTGATAGGCAAAAATAACAATGTTACTATTTTATTTTACCTACGAGTTTTGCAAAATGTTGTCTTCAACACACGCAATCGAGGATCACTTGAATGAAGCTGGATTTCCACTAGTGAAGCGAAGCGAGATTGGATGGGAGAGAATTGTAAATTGTACGGCAAAATTGCAATTATAGAGCACCTTCGATAGTAACGATCTGAAATAGCGTGTTTGTGAGAGACGAGAATTTATACATTCGTTTTTGTACTATTGGAACGTATTGCTATGCACATAGATTATAAAAATGATCAAAAGTAATTATTTACCGTAAGGCTATTTTACTAGGATTATGCTTATAGCGAGAATTCGTACTCTCCTTATAAGCAGACGGCGCATACTCGCGTATGCACTGTCTGGAGTCATCTTGATATGACTGATGCGACCTTATAGCCTTAGGCTGTGAGATTTTGGTGGACTTGGCAAGCAAGATGTAAATTCTTTCCTATCCAATCGCACGTTAAAATTATTTCTGCAGCTTAAATACTTTATTAGAAATAGATACGTTATTCAATTATAAAGAACTTCAGAACGTTGGGACAACTACCATCTTAGTCTCCCCGTGAACATGGCTGCTGTAAAGCAACCGAAACGTCGGGGCAAAGTGTAAACTTAAATACAAATAGTTTTAATTAGAAAAAAAAAATATATAGCTTAAATAGTAGTAAAATTCAATAATAGTAGTGTTAGAGTTTTCAAAATTATGTAATAACAGTGTTTAAAGTAAAATAAACAACGCGATAAAATCCGTATAAAGTGTTTAATTTCAATGTATAAAGAAATATATCGCATTGTGTGTCTGTATGAACATGTCACAACGATGTCAGTCAGACTATTAATTGTACTATTTTTGAAGTATAACTTATTGTACGTATGGAATAATGTTTTAAACGGAAACTACAACCAGTAACCATAAAATAAAAAACCTATTCTCCTAAAAAGTCAGTTTTCTAAAATATTTATGATCAAACAGTTATCAAGTAGAGTTTACTCTGATCAATAATGTCATTCGACCTGTTATAAATATTTATACTCGTATCATAGAATTGAATACCATTGCTATTTAAAAATAAAACAGTATGAGCAAGTAATTCATCCAGAACGGTATAAATTAAGGTGTACGTTTATAAATACCTAAATACGGAAAATATGAAAAAGAAATATGTATTGGCTCGTGTTGCTTGAGCCTAATATTGATAGATAGAGTTGTAAGTACGTGATAATATATACCAATCGAAAAATACATGCTACAAATACGTTTTAAGAATCTATTACCATATTATATGTGATTATTTAATTGATAATTAAAATGTTACTATCAAAATAAAATTAAGATTTGCAAAGATGTTTGAATGCTTGTAACTCAATCACGCGTAAATCATGATTCGGATTCGGGTGAACCTTGGCACATAGAAAGAATGACCCCTGGATTAACGCATATAGTTTTTTTGTCGATGTGCGCTCCAGTGGCATTAACAATGGCACGGCACAAATCAGTGGAAATATAACAAAAGCATTTCTATGTTGTAGTTATAGACAACTGTGGTAATTGTTTAAACTTATTCTTCGTATTTGTCGATTTAAGGATAGCAAGGTTCGTTATATTTTTTAGTCAACCGAACTTATGTACCACTATAAATAAATAATTAATACACGCTTATTAACTTTTTTTTCGTTTGCTAGCTACTGGCGAGCCGGCATTCTGCCTAGGCACAGTGTTCATGCACGCTGTTCGAGAGGCAGTCCGGTGTGCTCGCAGAGACGCAGGATGCGATGATGTTTGGTTTGATATAGGTAATTATTGTGAATAATTTATATTTGACTGCATGGATGGCGTAATGGATTAAGTGGTTGCCTCGCCATTGCAACTGCACCGAGTGTTGTGGATTCGAATTCCACACGGGACAAAAATTTGTGTGATCCACAAATGGATATTCCGAGTCTGGATGTTCTTTGTGTCCGTTGTTTGAATGCTTGTAAAGTCTCCCGCGACACAGGAATTATTAGAAGAGCGGGCTCTGTATTTAAAAAAAGAATAATCAAAATTCATGAGTAGAAGGGCCTTTAGTGTAGTGTTATAATTATTACTTAACGGTCAATAACCAACCTTTATAAAATAAATTATATCTAAAGGTTAAATTACTAATTTCAATTATAATTTTGTTATTCATTACTATATGTATCTCTATTGTCTTTGTATTTAAAAACGTTTACTGGCATAGACAATGACTTATAAAAGTGACTTGCAAAATAATTGGTATCTTTGTAATTAATTTAGAGAAATAATTAAAACATGATTACAAAATTGTATTTTGTTAATGAGAGGTGTTTTAATTGTTTTAATTTGTTAAAGGTTCTTTAAGCTTAGCAATGCGGTCACTTAATTATAATGTAAAATTCTGTTTTTAAATATGTTAACGAGGGCTTATATCTGCCAAAGCAGCAAACATGCTTGCACACTTGCAACATTAGAGGTTTTGGCCTCGCATTACCATCCTAAACAAGCAATTGTATAAATAAAATCTACGGTATTCCGCTACAACACAGCGGTTTTCCAAGTAGCCTAGCAACCCTGCTAGGCTAGGGCAAGGGCAAGGGCAAACAACAATATTGTTTGACCGCGAGACCGCGATTTTCTGTGAGGTGGAAGTGCTTGAATAATCAGGCTACGTTGAATAAACCAAAATGATAGCGATACAATAAAAAATATAACCATATCTAATATTATAAATGCGGATGTGCCTTCATTTGTTTGTTTCGCTTTCAGGCCTGCTAGACCGTTCGTCGTTTTGCATACTCGTTGTCTAGGGTACAGAAAAGTACATAGGGTACCTTTCCATCCAGAAGAAAGATGATGCTGATACTAATTTAACCTAACTTAAGCTACATTTACGCGAGCGAAGCCGCGCGAAAAATCTAGTATAATAATAAGGCAACAGAAGAGAGCAGAGTGCCTAGTACATACAGCGACACATCAACCTAGACTGTTTGGACTTTGAACTATTAGAAGTTGAACGCTGCGAATCATGCGAGAGAGGGCGTTATATTTTTGTTACGCTCTATCCTTACGATTACATCGACATCACTATGCACTGTCCCTTTCCAACAATTCTCCATTTTGTATATAGCGTAGTTATGCGTATATAGGGTGTCTAACTTGATGTGTAGCCGTGTGTACGAGTTTGTTTTACGTTAACGCGATCGTCATGTTTATGACGTTCGGCGTTCCGATTGGCCCATTCTAAGCTCTTAACCAATCAGAGAGCCAAACGCGGTAAAAGTCTCGCACTAGGCACCCAGATATAAAAAATACGTCTAAAGTCTTGGTAGTATTTTAAAAGAAACATAATAAAATATTTCAGCTAGATGTTTACTTTTTAGAAACAAACAATAATCCACCATGTCCTTTAAGTAATCCCAGGGGATTTATAGTCACGACGTTTATTTATTTATTGTTTTATTTTTGTTGCAGAACAACCTTGTACTGTCGAAAATATTTTTATGGCGGTTGGACACAAGCTGGAGCATTTCAGGTTGAAGTAATTCAATAAGATATCTATTGTATAATATAATTAACTAATTAACCTATTGAGTCGCAGCAACACACCGGTGGCCAATACACAAAAGATTTTAATTATATCCGGTATTAAGATTCGACAGACTACATGACGAATTATTGTATATTAGCGGACCCTTAGTGCTCGAAATTCGACCAAAGTTCGCCTGTAAGATACAGCTTATATATGTCATTATATAATGATATATGTAACCATACTTACGCGCCTCGACTGCGTGTGTCAAATGCATGGCTGTGTGCATGTAGTGCCTTTTCATTAATTTAATGTATTTAAAAATTTAATGTATTTAAAATGCATATTTTATATAAATATTAGGATTCGCCCCTCCTTCTCCATTTAAACTTTAATTGTGCCAAATTTCATACTCCTCCGTCCGCGCAATTTTCGTAAAAAGGGGTACAAAGATTTTGCTTCACATATTAATATATGGGTATCACCGGTATTGATTAGCAAAATGCTAGTTAACTAGAAAATTAGTTAAGGAGGTGGCAAAACGTATTATTACGTCATCTTAATATATAAATATAATATTATTACATTAGTACAATATAAGAATGGTATGATGTGTTAATTTGAATTTATTAGCTTGAAATTAATAAATCTTGTGATTATAGTAGATATAACTTACATGTTGTTTTGCCCTATATGATGTTATATATGTCTTCATTTGCATACATCTATCCCTGGAAGTTGTATGCAGATTTATCACTTTTTGCTAGCTATGGTGTTCAGCTCCACGTGGTCTATGGCTGTCTTTCGAGCATATCTTCAGATCCCGCGCTATTAATGAGAATATCATCATAATCACACTCGCGATCTCTGAAAAGCAGCAACATTTAATACCGCTTCGTTTAAAAAAGGGATTAAATATAATGACCTAATGTGTAAAATAATGAATACTAATTGCGCGGCAAAATATGCTTACTAAAATATATCATAACGAGCACCTATACGCCTCAAATCACTGCATTCCATCTCGGAAGGGTTAGGTTACATTAGGTTGCTTCTTAAAACCACCCAAAAACAGGAGCCCCGCGACGTGGGGCTCCGTCGACGTGGTCTGATCTGTTTAAAATATTTTAGTAGGCATATTTTGCTGTGTAATTAGTATTTCTGGTGGAACATTGAGGAACAGTTAAATACTACCCTTTAATAAATAGCTCGCATTATAAATAAAGAAAAATGTATCGGGGAAGGAATCTCTGTGATATCTAAGAGTTCTCGATAGTATGTCTCAAAGGTGTTTCATGTTAACAACTCTGCGTTGTGCCATCGACATAAACACAAACCTAATCTTTGAGAGCTATCTCTTTTCAAAAGGAGAAGCGATCCGTGCCCAAGAGTTGTAAAAATTATTAGAAACTTATGTATATTATTTTAATTGATATATTTAAATACAATAATAATATTTAAGCGAGAAATAACTAATTATTCAATAGGCACATAACTTCGAAAAATCGGAGGTACCTCTACGTGGCAGGCCAAAAGTCTCACTAGGCTATCGTTACTTACTTTGTAAAGAAATAATCTTGTATAATTTTAAATTCTATTCAATTTATTTAACAAGTCTTATTAAAATAGTTTTTTTAATGAGGAGTATTATTCTTAATTTTCATTTATATGCGACATTTCGTCTCCCTAGCCTTTATTATTCCCAAATCACTTGGGGTCGGCTTTTCTAGTCTAACCGGATTTGACTGGATATCAGTTTTACACGGAGCGGCTGCCACCTGACCTCCGCAACTCGAAGGCTAACAATACCCTAAGGCTACACCAGTGTCAGGATATTAAAGGGCACTGACTTCCTTATAACGATTGTCATAGATGTTTATGGAAGCCAGGACCGATGGCTTAACGTGCTCTCCGAGGCACGGTGCAGGCGATAATTGTCAATCAATACGCACATAATTTCGAAAAATCATATAACTTCTGAAAGTCAGAGGTGCGCGACGTGGGTTCGAATCCGAGACCCTCTGCATTGCAGTCTGTTGGTGTCCCGGCTGAGCTATCGACATTTAAAAAAATATATTGTACGTTATTCATTATAAGGGTAATTTATTTAATATTAACGTATTACTAACTTAGATTAACAAAGACAAAGTAATAATAAAATACTAATATTTTTAATATTAAATATTTACAAAATTTGTTTAGGCATCGCGTCATAGAATTCGTCAGCATCGCTGTCAACTGGAAACGAGCCCAGAAGACTGTCAGCATTTTAAAATTACTATTCCAGAGGCTAATCAAAATGCTTCTTACTTAGAACTCTAGTGCCAACAATTTGTTGAAATTTCGTATCGTTTACGTATGTTTATCATTTCCCTTTTAATATACATATTTCCCTTTTCTAATATACCTACTGTATTAACAATATTCTAATAAACTCGTACCGTATATTAATATCTTCGCAAAATTTATTGCTACACGGTTATACTTATAACCGTAAATAGCACATATTTTATTGAAACGTCGCTTGAATTTCAGACAAAATTAGGTTTACGTGAGTTGTTAAAAATGATTTATTGCGGTTCCTGGTTTTTATATGCTTTACGAGTCTTTTAATGCCTAAACACGTTTCGAATGGGAAATTATAAATATATATTGATCGTTAATAGCAATTCAATATATTATGGTAGGTAAATTTCTGTTTGGGTTATATGGCTGTAAATAATTAAAATAAATATAAAAGTATGTATGTAGTCGCATGCCTTTATCCCAAAGCGAGTAGAAGGAATCAGTCAGTTATATTTTTAAATGCATTATGCTAGCAGTCTGCAAGTTACAACGCAGTCTATCAGTTACAGAATCTGTGGTGCTATCAAAAAATTTATAACTTAGAAACCCAATATCACTTTGCCCAACCCGAGAATCAAACACAAGGTTTTATGCACAGTAATCTATCATCTATAAAAGCTATTTAGGACTACAACACAGAACAAACCAGGACAAACAGAAAAAATACACACTATAGTTAGGTATGCTAAGTCTTCCTGACTCTTGTTCCGTGTATCCTTTGAAATAGACGTGAAGACATACACGGCACAAGGATTATCCGTAGTGCGAGTAGTCTTATTAAGTAAACAATAAAAAGTAATACTTTGTTGACTAGAACTCTAAAAACTTGCAACAAACATGTTGGTCTAGTCGTAAGCTCCTTGGCTCGGCGTTGGTAAATACTAACACTAACAATACTTATACAGAAGTTTAACTTCGTTAGGAAACTGTAAAATACGACGAAAGAAGTTCTAAGCAACATTGATGACTGCCTGTCTTTGAACAGGTAATATATTAGAAATACGTAACACGTCGTTGACTTACGCACAACAGTCCAACTAAGAGACAAAGTGCGTAAAACACATGTTATGTTAACAAAATGTATAAACAAGTTAGTATGTTAAAACAGTCGATACAAATCTTTGAAAATATACTTTTTAATTTCTTAGTTGATAAATGCTATTACTCTATAAATGAGTACTTAGATGATAAATTACAATAAAAAATACACATTTAAAACGCCAACCTTTTTAAATATTTTTAATGTTGTTACTTTGGATTGTTCATCATAATAGTTTTATGCAACAATATATATTATATTTTCTATTATATGATTTAATAAATAAATTTAAAAATAAATGCAGTCGGAATGTATACGGTTTCGTTTTAAGCGACTATAACATCTTATTGTAATACCTATATTCCTAGCAAATAAAGATCTATGTATCAAGAATTATATAGAAATGCATCAGGCAATTTTGGTGCTACGGACACATCCTTTACTGTGAGGTGATATGCAAGTTTTGAATAAAATGGTTGTTTGCTGTTTTGTCCGTGCAATGCAGGCTTTAAGACATAATGCAAATATGCTTCGTTAAAGTTACATTTAGGTTAGTTGCTGGGTTAAAGGGTTGAGCTTATTAGAAGATCATTGCAAGAATATACCAGGCACTTTTTTAATCGCCGTTGCCTTCTTAACGAATCTCGTTATACTATTATATTTAGAAAAATGAACTTACTGTCTTGTACCTGAGAGATGACTTTAGTCCGACATCCCTCATTAAGTTTAGTTAGCTTACCGGATGTCTAGTTTGAAACACTGCCAGCGGGATTACGTCTCGTGTACTAGTGCTTTGTTCTGGGTTTAAGACTAATTGAGATGGTGCGTGATATAAGCTAAATAAAGAGTGGCTCCGTCTCATGTGATAGCTTTTAAATGTATTATAGATAGTTATAAAGTTTGCGTTCTTGACAGGCATCAGTCTGCCAAATATCGGAACCGTTGGAGATAGTATAAGATGTTTTAAAGACGCCATCTAAAGCTTTCTAAGTTTATCTAATAAAGTTGGATTACTTATTGGATTTTTTATGCATGTTGAATTAAATTACAATATTTAACATTTACGTGAATACTTTTGATGATAATGACGGGATTACGGCTAGACTTAACAACCAGGACCAACTGCTTCAAGTGCTTTCCAACGCACAGACACGTATCTGAAACAGTACTAATAATTATTCTGGGTAAGAAAGTCTGATCACCAATCATTTTATTATGATCTTTACATGGAATACTCTAACTAGTGTATGTTAGGGAGCCTATTAGAATTATGCGCCGCAGATGTTTGCTCCTATATCGTGCCTGCTTCTATAACATGGGTTTCTCTAAAAATAAAGATGTACAAATCTATAAATATTCATGTCTATTTCCCAAAGAGAAATGCAGAGCTTATACATTTTTACTTAATTTGATTACGGCAATACATCATAATTTCTGAGGACCCTCTTTTAGAGTATTGTTAACGTAGCCGATCTGATTAGTAAACTTTCACCTAGGTCATCCTCTTTCGACTGTTCCATTCAAATATGACTCATATTATAGATACATATATATGTTAGCAGAAGTTCCACCTATCGCTTTCCAGGAGATACATGCGTTTTGCTATATTTTTTATACAATGAATGTGGTAGACCGGTTTGCGGCCTACCTCTTGGTAAGCAGCCTATACTCATATGCAAAACCTAATCTATCAATAGCGCGTTACACTCTCTAAAGAAAAGGAATGAGAATTGGTATGAATGGAAAAGAATGGCAAAGCAGATTAATAATATAATATTCTATCACATACACACAACATCATCAAGTCGTAACTAAGCAGAGCTTGTACTATAGGTACTAGACAATGGATAAACTTACATATATACTTTTTATTTTGGAAATACATATATAGAAACACTCAGTCCATGCACACAAATGTTTGAGTTGTGCGGGAATCGAACCAAGTTTATGATCTCAGGCGTGGCAGTCAGTAACACTAACCACTACACCATCGAGGCCGCCTTTGCCATTTCTTTCAATTCATACTTATGTATCAATTTGAGTCTTCGGGACTCTTACTTACTTTAAAACGGTTGCATAACCAAGCAAGCCGGTTCATTCGTACCGTTATATAATATTTGAAAACGGCGGACACTTCGACTATGATAAGACTTGATTAACACTTATTTAAAAATAGAACATTCTTGTCTAGCTTTCTATCATAAAGCTAATTTTACTTGATTAATATCTAAGCTTTAGATGTTTCTAGAATGCCTAAGGATAAAATAGTATTACTTTGAACACAAAGTAAGTTTCGTTTTAATACATACATTAAAGGGAAATTGCCTTTATATATAAAACTGATTATGTACACTATAATAAGATTGCTGCTGAAACCTGGAATAGCCAATAATTGGAGTAATACTAAATCAGAACTTGACTGACCATCGATTAGCATTGACCATGTTCTTTTGTTTACTTTTTAGGAAAGCTTTCGCACTTGTTGCCTTGCTATGTATTGCGGGGAGGTTACAAAAATTTAATTATCAGACACAAAGTAGGTATACCTTGAAACTGAATATTTTTATGAACATCACACGAATTTAAAAGTAAACAAATGTTGCATATGTAATTTTTTTATATGTGCCTGCTAACACAGCTAGTTATCTAGTTTGAAACATTCTGTACACACATAGAGCTACAATCTGGTTTTATTCTGTTTACTTCATACCATATTTCTTTTCGATTGTAACTTGCTTTTTGAGCCGAATAAATAAATAAGTATAGGATTCCGCTGGCAAAACTCAGCGCCCTACTACTTTTAACTACTGTGCTATAAGTGAAGGTCCTTTATGTTTATATAAACTTAAGTACATACGTAATTATATACCTATACTAAACATTACAACATTACATGCAAGAACAAAAACAATAACGTCGTGACGCCGAGGAAATGAGCATTTCAATGACTGTGTATTAACCACACGCATAGATATTCAAACTAAACAGTAGTTTGCTATATACTCAGTATCATAAACAATCAGTACTTACATAGACCCACGCATGGCACGCAGGCGTGAGTCTATGTAAGTACTAATTGATAGATATAGATCCCGATGGTTAGGCAGGTGTATTTACCTACATTACGCCGGCTATGATTATAGGTTCCAGACTCCGTGCTACGAACTTCTTGCCAGTTAAACCTAATAATAGTTTGCCTGACACGAGAATCTAAACGGAGACCTCATTCATGCACTGTAGGCACATTCTCTACCACTGCACGACCGAGGCAGGCACTACGTTACCTATTATAATAGTTTATATTTTATTTGGCAAATAAACAGTTTCTTATTACAATTATGTAACAGATTACAAAACTATTAACCATTTATAAGTTTCACATTTATACAGTAATTTAATGCTTGATATATTTTGATTATATATGCAGTAAGTGCAATTTGCACAATGCCATTCAAAATATATTCGAATGTATTGACTAAACTATGTTTATTCTTGACAATACTAAATATGTAGTACCCGTGGTACACAATTGTATTGAAATATCATTCGAATATATCGCTAGAACACTTAAACCAATACGGATGGAAAATGATGGAAATGATCAGAAATAGGTTTAGTTGCAGTTTCCAACCGTACATCTGCCGACCGATTCAGCTGATCAAACTCAATCTAAGTCCATTTATATTGATTTACAATATGAGTGGATTGTATTTATTGATGCGTTTTACATCTGTAAACCCGAAGGGATCGGCAGAAGTATATTTCATCTACGCTTCACCAGCTTTGACTTTAGATCTAACATAAATAAGAGGCAGCAATAGAGGGTCTCCCTAATGTTGCCTACCTAGCACAGTTGCAGACTATGAAGAGCTACTGAAAATGTCTTCACCGATAAATGTAAAAATTCTTTGCTCAAACCAGGAATCACCACTGCTGCACCATCAAGACGAAAAACATAATATAGACTCCTATTATTGTCTTCTGTTTACGCGAATGTTATTCATTGAAATTAAACTACTATATACGGATTTTATCGCGTTGTTTATTTATCACTGTATTACAAAATTTTGACACTATTACACTACTACTACTATTGATTTTATTTTACTAATTTATAAGCTAATAAAATTATTGAAACTATTAAATCTATTTATATTTAGGTTTACACTTTCACCGACGTTTCGGTTGCTTTTCAGCAGCCATGGTCATGGGGAGACTAAGATGGTAGTTGTCTCAATGTTCCAGTGTAGTTATTTCAAAGTACCCGAACATAATTCCGTATATAGTAGTTTAATTTCAATAGACTCATAATTCAATTTATAGTATAACCAGTATATTGAATATATCAATGACCTGTTAAATTAGGAATCAAAAGATTAGCGTTCACAAAATAACTTGACAAGACGAGGTCACGAATGCTTGTGACACGCTGTCGTAAGCATAATGTTTGACGCTCTGATGTTATTATATAACGTAAACGAAATTTGCTTGGCTGCCAATAAAAAGTGTTATATTATATAACTAGCCGTGCTTTCGATTTCATAGGTGCGAACTGTAGAACATAAATATCTAGGTACGTAAGCTATATAAATGTAAGAATGCTATAGTTTTTTTATGTTTCTAGTTTTTACCTTAAAGTAATTGTCATTTTGTATGAAGAAAATCGGTAACGTTGCGTTTTCATAATTAAAAGAATACCAACCCTGTATTAAACTGTTCCACTGCTGGGCACGGGCTTCTTCTCACATATTGGCCCATTGCGATTAGACAGACTTCACTAATTCATATATCTTTAAAAACATAATGGATAACTCTTAGACATGCAGATTTTCTTACGATGTTTATCTTACCGTTAAAGCGAATGATCTGCTATAAATAAGTTTTCATACAAGCTATTTTATTTCATACAAGCTATTTTATTAATAATTTTTGATGGTATTTTGTTTGTAGATATATTTTAGACTTTAAGGCAATCGTCGGATTTCGATCGATCGGAGGAGTATGGTAACTTCGAAGAGCAAAAAAAAATGTAATTCTGGTGAACTGAATCACTACACACTACACAACACTGATGTTTTTATAAACCAAATGGGTAGATTATGTTGCATATTTGTAAAATATTGATGTGAAGGCAATAAAACAACCAGAGACACCGTAACAAAATTTAACATACATGAACAATTATAAGACTGAAAGTAATGAAGACTTTAACGATATTTATTTCAACTTGAAATGCTCCAGCTTGTGTCCAACCGCCGTAAAGATATTTTCCACAGTGCAAGGGTGTTCTGAAACAATATATAAGCATTAGTACAAACGTTTGCTAGACAATAATCTTAGATTACACACCCTAATGTATGACCATTTGAATGATACTAATGTGATTTACTCAAATAAAATTGTTCGTTATTTAAAATGACATGATTGCCTTTATCATCTAAACGACCAACAGTAGCCACTCGTACTAATATCACGTATTATTAACTCGTGCATGTAGCCCGTATCACGGTAATGTTATCTAACAGTATTCTATTCATATAAACGGTCGGAACGTGAGTCATACCTACGCGTCTCGAAGTCGGTATATACTCGGTACACAACCAGTTGAGAATGCGCCGCAGTGACGAATCGACGGTGTGATGGTTTTGTAAACAGTAAGCGTGCGATTTGTTAATATTTGATTGAAATAAATACAAGTACTTACATAATAATTATTAAAGTGTAATTGTAAACAAAAGTGTTTTTAATTATACTTTTTATCCGACTGCGAATGTTTTTATACTATTAAATTTAACAATAAAGCTTTTCGTACGTCTCAGTCAAGGCACAAATATTTTTCGGTCTCAAATATATAAAGTTGTTTTTTGTTAAATCTACTAATCAAAAAACACAATATGGTTTTTTCATTCAAAATAAAATTCATTTTTTTGAATAAAATATATAATATTCTCCAGCACTAAACTAGAAAGAAACTCAAGTAGGTAGATGAAATTAAAATACTGTAGGTGGGCAGCCCTCTCGCGTGTTTGCGTACCGCGTGGCTGTAGGTAATCATTTCAAGGACAGAGCCAAGTTACAATACTGTTAGATAACATTACCGTGCCCGTGTGATTAGCTTGCGAATTCAGCCCGTGCTAGTTACTTACTTAATATTCAAGCATCATGACGCGTAGTCAAATATTAATGCTTATTATTATAAACAAGAAAGTTCGTTCAGCTCCTACTCGGCCCGTTTATAGCAAGAATATTTAAATGATAATACGTACGTAAACGTTAACAATAGTTTTCGTAATTTTAATTTTGCACAACAGCGATATACTCGTAGTAATATGGCACCCAGATTATACAATAAACTTATTTTAGTGTACAAAACAAAACACTTATCAAACTATCAAATTAAAAACTTTATTAAAACATGGCTTAAGAGTTATAGCTACGATGATGTAGAAAATGTATTGCAAGTGCAGGAGTAATATTTCACGCACGTATCTTATCTTATCTTATGTGTGGGGGCCAGTCAGTACAGACCGGCGACACTTCGACCCATTGGGATCTTTTGTGTCGGCCCCAAGATTTATCCCTTAGCTATCTCCCTATGAATGTACTGCATCAGTCGTAGCGTACACTTCGGAAGGAGAAGCCTGAAATCCTCAGGGTTTGGATATGCCAATCCCATCAGACCCATCCTCAATCCAGCCAACGCGTCACATTCACATAGTAGGTGCGATATGGACTCATCCAGTTCACCACAGGCTCTGCAGATCGAATTGTGTGCCAATCTCAATCTGCACAGGAAGTCGTTGGTGCCAAAATGGCCAGTGAACGCTCCTGCGAGCAGGCGTATTTGGCTCTTGTTATACCCGCAGACCTTCCGGGTGAAGCCTGTGGCTCTGTTTGCAATGAATTTCTTGGATTGTTCCAGACCCCTAAGGGCCTTCCACTCTAGCCTGTGTTTATCATTGCCATATGCATTCAAAGCTGCTTTGACGGTGCTCTCAGAGAGTCCCACGAATGGCTCGGAGCCCACAAACAGTTGCTCCGAGCCTTTCTGGCTAATTCATCAGCCTCCTCATTGCGCTACACCTCTGCATGTCCCGGAACCCACACCAGTCTGACTGTGTTCTTTCTGCCAAGTTTGTTTAGGGCCTTAACACAGTTCAGGACCAGTCTGGAGTCCACCCTGCACGAGTCCTTAGCCTTGAGAGCAGCTTGACTGTCACTAAGAATATACACAGTCCTGTCTTTCATGCACGTAAACACACACTGTGTGTGTACATACACACACGTATACTCTCACACACGCACGCATACACACACGCGCATACACTTACACACACACATACACTCATACGCATACACAAATATACAAAATCTATTGTTTAAGTATGTTCTAAACTAGGTTTGTTCCAAATGCTTTTTGTAACAGTTTTGTATCATTTTTCAGGGAAGGAACTGATAGCCATTATACAGCTCACGCTAGTTTGGGAATCAGGGCTTACACTTTAATTGTATATACCTTTTTGTTACAATAAAGAATTTTTTAGTTATTAGTAATGAAGGTCTAGCCTATTGCTGTCTAACGGGCATAAGCTCATGCTGCTACCGTGAATCTCCGAACAGATAATCCAATAACTCTTTGCTCATCCTGGGAATTGTAAATTAACTATCTTAATCAAACATAAACGCAAACCTACGTTACGTAATCAACACATACACATCTGTGATCCTGTAACTATTATAATAATACCAGCCCTGTATTAAACTGTCCCACTAGATAGACCAGTGTCAGGATATTATAAGGCACTGACTTCCCAATAACGACCGCCATAGATGTTCATGCCAGCCGGGACCGACGGCTTAACGTGCTCTTCGAGGCACGGGGCAGGCGATAATTGTCAATCAATACGCACATAATTTCAAAAAGTCATATAACTTCCGAAAGTCAGAGGGGCGTGACGTGGTTTTGAACCAGAGACCCTCTGCATTGCAGTCTATTGGTCGCCGCACTGAACTATCTATCTAGATAATATTGATTATTTTTCTGGATGTAAAGTACGATATGTCCTTTTCTGTATCCTTGATGTTATGCGAAATTTCATGATGATCGGTCGAGAAGTTAAGGCGTCAAAGCGTAACAAACAAACTTATATTCGCATTAATGATACTAGTTACGATTATAAATAACATAAAATGGTTTTTTAAAGTAGTTACAATTAATAACGAAACGTTTAAAAGCGTTTTAAGTAAATTTCACTAATTGCTTACCATTAGTGGAAATGGAGTTATTTCGAGTGGCAAAAATGAAATATTAACAGTATTGTTCTGTATTTGAATAGCAGTGTATATCATCGTTAATATATGTCAAAAGTTTGAACAGTTTACAAGGCGCTTCGTATTTGTCACAAGAATGTACCAGCATATATAGAGCACCAAACAAGAAAGAACAAGTTATCGAAACATCAATTGAATAAGTTCGACGACAAAACAGAAAGCCTAGTTTTCTACAATGCCTAAGTCTGTAAATTTGTGAAGATATATATTATAATGTCTGTTCTGCGTATAAAGTAAACTCTCCCACGCCCCCACGCCTCTTTTTAGTGAGAAAACTGTTCGGTCATTGTCCACTACGCTAGCACAGTACAGATTGGCAGACTTCACGTTATGTCCTTTAGATCATTATGAAGATCTCTCAGATCTACAGGTTCCTTTATAAAGTTTCCTTTACTGTTAAAGTGAGCGATAATTAGCTTTTTAATACGCGCATTACTTCGAAAAGTCAGACGAGCGCACCTTGTGATCCACATGTGAGCCTCGTAGAAGACTGCTAAGAAGACTCGTAGAAGAATGCTACGTCTGCGTAGCAGTCCAACGGTCTTCTACGAAGCTTTAATAGAATCGCGAGAAGCATTTGAATTTCGAATGATATTGAAGTGAAACTTCTTTTGGCGCGAAAAGCGTAAAATTTCAAATGTCGAATTTTAGCGCAACAGTTTTAATGCGTCGGTTTTAGTGCACTGCCATTACTGCAACGTTTTAGTGCAACCTTTTTATTGCAACGTTTTAAGATGAAACGAACCTGTCGCTACAAAGAACAGTAAACAGGTGCTCGGTTAAAGAGTGTGTGCCGAAATGAAAAATGATATTTGAGTATGTGGTTAAGTTACACTATCTCGCCAAGATATGGCTGGGTGATTATTTATGAAGTTAGTATGTCTGAGATTATTTAGGATACCTCTTTACGATTAAAGAGTCTTAGTTTATCGCATACATTTTTCGAACTACAGAACCGTTTCTAAACATTATTTGTATAATACGTAGCAACATAATCCCAGAGTAGCAAAGTCCATCTATACTAATATTAAAAAGAGGAAAGATTTGATTTTTTGTTTATAAGGTTAACTCACAAACTACCCAACCGATATCAAAAATTCTTTCACCATTAGAAAGCTATATTATCACCGAGTAATATAGGCTGTTATTAACGTAACCTAACCTACTTTTACGCGAGCGAAGCCGCGGGCAAATGCTAGTACACTATATTTTAATGATGCACAACACGAACGAATCTACGGTCTGGGACAAGTAAATAATAAAATGTGGGAGTGATGCACTTGATGCAAATGGACACCAAACAGTGCGATGTACACACAGCGACACATCAACCTAGACTGTTTGGACTTTGAACTATTAGAAGTTGAACGCTGCGAATCGTGCGAGAGAATGCGTTATATTTTTGTTATTTTGTCTCATTCACACTGAACGGGACACGACGCTCTATCCTCACCATTACATCGACACCGCTATGCACTGTCCCTTTCCGACAATTCTCTATTTTGTATGTAGCGTAGTTATGCGTATATATGGTGTCTAACTTGATGTGTAGCCGTGTGTACAAGCGTAAGAAAGTATGTAGTTTTGCAGTATCGATAATGCAAATAATATTTTGCATAATACATTTTATAAAACATACAACTACATTTTTAATTTGACGCAGCAATAATACCATCTCGGGGAATTTCTATTAAAATATAAAAATGGGACTGGCGGTCCTAGTTCAACGCACCTATATAATTGCTCTCAGAATTAATAAAAAAAGCAGCATACAAACTAAATGGACTTTATTTATTTGCTTACAAAAGTAATTTTATTTCAATTTAAGAAGTTATTTAAATAACAGACTTAAACCTTACGCGGATAGAATATTTAATTTGAGAAATGGATTCGACGAATAATTTAATTGTGTATCTTAAAATCTAATAAAATGTAGATAAATAGTAGCTAGCTACAAATAACTTAAGTAATAAGAAAGCATTAAATTCTCTATTATATTTTATGTTTACATTATTTATATTTCTTTTTTAACTTAGCAAGTGTTAGAATGCCAGACACAATTTAAATCCTACTAGCGGTCACCAAGTGGTCGAAATTCAACCGTAATTGATTTAAATTTTAAGTTTAATCGTTATTAAGGTTTTATTGTCTATAACTATACTCTTATAATCAAATTTCATTTATTAGGCACTTACGCCACATACATATGTAACCATAGTTACGAAGAATTCTACGACATCAGCTGAACAATGCCGAAATACTACGAACGCGATTCGACTGCTTGTTTCAAATGCATTGTTGTGTGCGTGTAGTATTTTTTCATTAATTTAATGTATTTCTAATGCATATTTTATAAAAATATTAGGATTCGCCACTCCTTTTCCATGTAATCTTTAACTTTTTTTTATATCTGGCATTTTATATTCCTCCGTCTGCGCAATTTTCGTAAAAATGGGTACAATGTTTTTGCTTCACGTATTAATATATAAATTCTCTGGGTGTCGGTTATGGAGGCTCGATAGGTTGAAACGGCTCATTCCACACTGGGAAGGATGTCTGTATCTTGGAGGACTTTACAGCAAATGTGTGTGATTCGAACCCACAACACTCAGTGGCAGTGGCGAGGCAACCACTTACACCATTTCACGCTATCCATGCTGTCGATCGTTTTATATATAGTGTTTCATAATAATTACAACGCTATATATATATGTCGGATCGTCAAGAAAATAATCATTGGAATGTAATTTATTTCTGTAATTGGAGTTGAATAAAGCGCCATCTATTGGTTTGTTTCGGAACGTCAAGCGTAAGCTTGAGTGAGGTCGTCACAGAGCCAATGTGTCAGTTGGAGTGACAGTTATAATTGTCAGTATCATATTGACGTTATATAAGCGCCAGAGACTCATGCGCGGACACATTCGGGTGACGAACTCGCTGCGTTACGGATCAAATCGGAGATAATCACAGTCAACCTTTATTGTTTTATGTCTTTTGTATTTGCCTATCAATAAATATAGCGTAATATCTACAAGGCAATACAATATAACAATATATGAATAATAACATTATATCTACTGGTACAATACAAGTAGGTTAAATAAAAGTATTTTAACCTCAAGTTAACCAGTCTATTTAAAATGTTATACATTTTGTTATGATAGTCTTCTTTTGTTTAGAAAGCATTTTGTATTTTTTTGTATTAACTGGATTAGTTGAGAGGTTAATATATATTATCTACCTTACTTATAAGCCCGTCTCAAATATTTAAGAGGTAATTATGTACTGACCAGCGCATGATCAAAAAAAAAAAACATAATTCAACAATGAGTGTTAATAGTTCAGTAACAGTGGTGAGCCGTTGATCTAAGTTCAGTCATTGATTGAGGGCCTGATAGTCATTTAGTTCAGCGGTAGCTAAGTATTATTTAGCGACGTTTTTAAAAGAAAGGCTGTATATTATCTGGCTATTCACAGCTTCATTGAGTACCCACGTAGTAAGTCAATGGCCGTGGTACACAAAATTCATAAATAGGTAAAGAGTTTCATGCGTATATATCAACGAAGGCACTAACTATGTTTTAAGTTTCTCATAAGGTATTCCCCTTATGTCGTTTACCAGACTCTGCTTAGCCAGACTTTACTGAAAACTTCTTAACAGGAAAAGTCAACAGCACGTCGTTCGATCTAAAAATTGAATCGTAAACATCACTATTTGGCCTAAATAAGCTTTATGCCTCGCAGCCAACGAGATTGTACTACCATTCCAAATACCTATATTTTATGATATCATACACACAGAATATGTCGTGTCAGAAAGATACTTTTTAGTATCCCTGCCCTGCTGTGCTATTCTGTTAAATTCCGAGCATATAGTAACCATGGCAATAACAGTTGGTTACCATGGGTACTCTACGTAAATGGTTGTTAGGCTTGAACTATAGTCAAACAGAGGACCTATTAAATTCCCATACTTAATACTTAAACCATATATTAGTAACATATACATTCCTCACACATCACGCACTCACACCTTCCATTCACACACATACATACATTCACACACATCACACTAACTCACATTGACAATTATTTGTAATTACCTTTATTGATGATCTTGATCACTCGAGTGGTAACAGTTTTAACTATATCTTTTTAAATATTATACTACTAAAATGTTTAAGATTTTATTTCCATTTCTCTCTTTTCTTGATGTGCCTAAACAATGAAATTTTTTGTAACAATCTCAGGGTGGAAGGCGCTGGCGACTGTAGCACAGTTTATACTAGTACGGTCGTCATCGAATTCTCTTTTCATATTTAAAACGCTTTAAAAAAATGTATGTTTTAGATTAAGAGAAAATTTGTTATAATCAAATAATGAAAATAAATTATTATTATTATTATTATTATTATTATATGGTTACTGGCGAAGCGACATTCCAGTTTGTGATAACTTTTTCAGCAGGCTAATTCAAGAGAAGGCCCTGACTCCTGCCTTCATTAATAAAACTGAACTGAGAAAACAATAAGTTACATAGTATTTTTTATAATTACTAATACCAGTGATGGCGGAAAACTGCCAAGGGATTATTTTTAGAAGATATTACATTACTATACAAATAAATATACTGATCAACTAAAATATTATTCCCATATGACTATTTCATTAAGTTCCTAATATTCTACTTACTGTTTTGCAATATCTAGTCTATAATTGCAAGTTGAAGTGTGACAGAGTATCGTTGACTGGGGTGAGGTGCGGTGCGGGCACCGCAGTTGAGTGGAACAAAAATATTGTACTGAGTTACTATTTTAGTGGAAACATATAGTTCAAAGCATAAATAATCCAAAATGACACGTACCTTATGAATATAATAATAATTATTTCTACGAAGTGTCTAATAGGATTAATTAGACAACGGTAATTCATTTAATCGTTCCATTTATGGCTCTGAAAACTTTTCAGACTAAGAACTTTAATTAGATTTAGGTATAATTAAATATCTTGACAAATTAATTGCTATTATATTGTATCTTAAGGATCATGACTGCTTTGTCGGCTTATTAGTCAATTGATTATTTGTTTTTATCATATAAAGCAGTAGATATCAATATCGAGTTTTCTGGAATAATCTAGCTTCGGCATCTGTTATAACTACATCTACTCACATCTAAATGTACATCGCTAAATGGATGCATTATTACTCACTGCGTCAACTATGTTTTATAGTTAAAGACGCTGTTTGTGTTAGGCACTTTAGTTCTATATAAAATCAGAGGTATTTAATAAAGTTTCTATTTACAGCAAACAAAACATCGGTTTGTGGTCTAAGAAAATTCCACCAAAAGTAAAATAATCGTGTCAAAGTCCGCAACAATACTCCCGTAAATGTTCCGCCTGTAAAGTTACTAGGAATTCCACTGCAGGCCGTCACTGAATTTAAATACCTTAGTCATGTGGTTACGGATTCTCTTACAGATCCGTCAACGGTCAGGATATCGATAGGGAGCGCAGAGCATTGGCTATTCGATGTAATATGCTTGCTCGCAGGTTTGAAAAGTGCTCTAAACAGGTTAAACTGACTCTTTTCCGGGCTTATTGCCAGTCGTTTTACTCGTGTAGCATGTGGGCGAGTTATACGCAGAAGGCTTACAGCGCTCTGCGCATCTAGTATAATAACGCGCTAAGGATGTTGCTGGGACTACCTCGATTCTGTAGCGCTTCGGGCATGTTTGCGGACGAAAGGCTCGATGACTTTTATGCCAAATTCATGCGCAAACGATGTGCGTCAATGCTTCTACGAATCAGGGATAGTTCCAACAATATCCTGGCAACTCTGGCGGAAAAATTGATGGGCCGTTTATACAGCACTGGGTGCGTAGACATGTGCATGCAGATGTACATGTCTTTAATTATTTTATTTTATTTATTATCTATTACTAACAATAGGCTAAGGTGATACCAACACTATATGGATCATTGCTCTGAAATAAATTTATTATTACTATTATATTATTATTATTAATAGCAACTTGAGTTTGAACTTACAAATATTTAAAGCCTTACATTTAAGCTGGAAGCTGGAATGCTTGTATTGGAAGTGGGATCAAGTAGGTAAAGCAATAGGTGAGATTCACATCCAAGATTTTTTGTTCGCAAGTCCAATGTCTCATCTAACTATAAGGATACCGCCGCATCATATATTTACAAGCAATGAACCCAAACAAACATCTAACAATATGCCAATGACGTGATGGATCTTTTAAAATGTTTGAATGTGAAAAGAAAGAAGCGTTGTTACCTATATCAAACCAAATGTCATCGTAGCCTGCGTCTCTGCGAGCGGAGCGGACAGCTTCACGCACAGCGTGCATGAACATAGTGGCGAGGCAGAACGATGGCTCACCAGTAGCTGAAAAAATGAAAAATAGGAAATTCTATATTTGAAATCATAGTACAAGTATATTACAACCACATTTCTCCTGCTATGGATATATACATCTAAAATAGGCTAATCGTGAAATTTATTTTATTATATAACTCCCTAGTTATGTAATCTTTGCTCGGGTGTAATATGTTACTAATTTATTGTAAATAAACCTATAATGCCGAAGGAGTAAGCAGAGTTGCATCACACTCAGATTCCACCAGCTATGATTTAGGACCAATCTAGTAAACGACGGGCCTATTGTCGTTTACCACCCTCAGTTCCAGACTCTGAGCAGCTACTTAAAATGTTTTTGATAGGAAAATCCAATAATAGTTCTCTTGAACCAGGAGTTAAACCCAAGATCTTAAACATTCGCATTCATTATTAATGCATAAACGAGCCAGTTTATACTATTCAGGCAGTTTGATTAAGAGATGTATGGTATCATGGACCATTTCTTTAAGCCTAGCATTGAAAACAGTAAGACATCACACTTAACCTCAAAGAACAATCCTCAAGCAATCTCTCTTCTCCCTAGTCTTTATTATTCCCAAGTCACTTGGTGTCGGCTTTTCCAGTCTAACCGGATTTGACTGTATATCAGTTTTTACACGGAGCGGCTGCCACCTGACCTCCGCAACCCGAAGGCTAATGATACCCTAAGGCTAGACCAGTGTCAGGATATAATAGGGCACTGACATCCCAATAACGAGTGTCATAGATGTTCATGGCAGCAGGGACTGACGGCTTAACGTACTCTCCGAGGCACGGAGCAGGCGATAATTGTCAATCAATACGTATATAATTTCGAAAAGTTATATAACTTAATATTGTCTTCTGTTTACGCGAATGTTATTTATTGAAATGAGTCTCTCCGTGACCATGGGTGCTGAAAAGCAACCGAAACGTCGGGAAAAGTGTAAACCTAAATATAAATAGCTTTAATAATTTTATTAGCTTAAAATTAGTAAAGTTAAATAGTAGTAGTAGTGTAATAGTTTCTAAAATATGTAATACAGTGTTAAATAAACAACGCGATAAAATCCGTATAAATGAGTTTAATTTCAAAGTCATATATATAGTCCAAAAGTCAGAGGTGCGCGACGTGGGTTCGAACCCGAGACCCTCTGCATTGCAGTCTGTTGGTCTCCCCACTGAGCTATCGCATTACATAAGCAAGCAAAAAACTTATTTTAGTTAATTGTCTGCACTGATGGCGTTGTGGTTTAAGTGGTTGCCTCGTTACTGCCATTACCTCGAGTCTTGTGTTTGTGTAATCACAAATGGTTGTTCCGTGTCTGAGCGTTCTTTGTGTACGCTATTTGAATGACAAAGGAATTACTCCTAGTGCGGGAGTTGTATTTTTAAAGAATAAGAATTAAAATAATAACGTGTTATACTCATGAAATTAAAGCAATAAATCAATAAGCCTATCGCACTTCTTCCTATTTTAGAAGCGATAGCTCAGTGGGGAGACCAACAGACTGCAATGCGGAAAGTCTCGGGTTCGAACCCACGTCGCGCACCTCAGACTTTCGGAAATTATATGACTTTTCGAAATTATGTGCGTATTGATTGACAATTATCGCCTGCTTCGTGCCTCGGAGAGCACGTCAAGCCGTCGATCCCGGCTACCATGAACATCTATGGCAGTAGTTATTGGGAAAGTCAGTACCCCTAATATCCTGACACTGGTCTAGCCTTAGGGTATCGTTAGCCTTCGGGTTGCGGCGGTCAGGAGACAGCCGTTCTGTGTAAAAACTGATATCCAGTCAAATCCGGTTAGACTAGAAAAAGCCGATCCCAAGTGACTTGGGAATAATAAATGCTAAGGAAAAGAAGAAGTCTTTCCTATTTTAGCCCAATTCAGTCACCATTAATAGGTTATCAGAGTACCTTGCCGGGGGCTTCCTACCTTGGGTTTACCCAATCGTGGTCTCCATGCGGCCATCGCTCACTGAAATTCTAAGCTTACAGTGGCATCGTATGTATGATGATTGTTTGCACTTAGTAGTTTAAAATAAAGTCAAAATAAACGTGACTTAAAAGAGTTATCGTAATTTTATTGCAGATATCTTCTCATAAGCTCAACATTTTGCCTGAACCTAGCAACTAATATAAATGTAAATTCAGTAAATTTTGTAAACTTTCAAACCCTTTTGACGTCCATAAGTGTTACTTTGTGTTATTGACTTGGAATTTGAAAGACACCAGGAGAGTTTTTAAAATCACATTTCAGTAAGAAACTTCTACAAATATTAGTTAAGTGCCGGCGTATTCTAATCTAATTACGAAGTCTTATTTACATTTCCAATACAAACTTTACACCTTTAAATACGCACACAGACTTATAAACAGTAAAAAGTAATATTTGCCAGACAATTTTATCGTTTCTAAGTTAAGTTTGGGATTCGAGAAGCTTTTTATTAAAGTGAAACTTCTTTGAACGCGTTTGGAATAAATTGGATAAATATGTAAGTGTGATTACAATCAAGTAAAATGAAATCGAGAAAGGAGTCTTGTTTCTCGCTTCTATTGTCACTAAGCTGTAACGAGATTGACTACATCGACAGTACGGATAGCTCAATGGTTAAAGTGGTCCTC
Source organism: Catocala nupta (assembly GCA_963675205.1). Lineage (NCBI taxonomy): Eukaryota > Metazoa > Arthropoda > Insecta > Lepidoptera > Erebidae > Catocala > Catocala nupta. The sequence goes on along the minus strand of OY776091.1, from coordinate 7,980,213 downwards.
TCGCCGTCACCATTGCGCCAAGTATCGGGTTCGATCACCACACGAGTCGAAAAATGTGTGATTCGCAAATAGTTGTTCTGGTTTTGTGTCCGTTGTTTAAATGTTTGTGAAGTGCCGTGCGACACACGCATTAATCTCAGTGTAAATCTATTGTTCTTAGTTACTTTAAAATAAAAACGTTGAAAATGAATGCCATCAGCGCTACAGTATTAGGCTAACACTATGCAGCGAATAATAGCACCACTAACGTTGTTTGAGGAACTAGATCGTAGCTGCATCGCATTTTTACGGTTCGCTGCGTTTGATTGCATGTGAGGAGTGGGTCGTTTATCTCATTCGTGTCGATCGTTCCGTATTTGTTTGGACCTTCTAAACAAATGAATGTTTATTGAATGTGTTTTTTAATTTAAAAATCATTGAAAGGTTCTTACAGGATTGGACTTTGTGCAAGTGGTAGGTAGATTGATTTTTTCCTACAGTGTATTGATTTTTGTAATTAGAGTGGTATAGACGCTCACAAATATTGGTAGGTTCACACATTAGCCGTTCTCTAAGTGTTTTGTGTATAATGTATTAGTGGTTCAGTGGTATGGAATACGATTTTTCTATTACACGGGACCTGAATCAAGCTGGTGAAATGTCAGTGCGATAAACCTCTGCCAAGCCCTGGCAATATAGGCATTGTTATAATAAATTAGTAACATATTGCACCCTAGCGAGCCTTCAATGTTTATTTATATATGTGCGTTAATGTAAAATTTAACATTAAATTTCCATCCCTCGGGAACAGTACTTTTTTCTGCATGAAAGATAAAATCATAGTTTGTACCTCTAGCAACGTTTATGCAAAATTTCATGATGATCGGTCGAGCAGTTATGGCGTGAGAGCGTAACAAAAAAATTCACATTCGCATTTATAATATTTAGTAAGTAAGATCAGAATTTATTGAAATTAATAAATATAGAAGGCTCACTTGGGAGCAATATTTACCATTAGGTACTTTATTTATTTATTTACCTTATTTCCATAAGGTAACTAGGTAACTAGGTAACTTACAGCTACAGACAATGTATATCAATGACATGATAGGTGACGGTAAGCCAATTACAAGTTTTCACCCATAGAACTATAATAGAAAATAAATGAACCACAGTGTACATTTACCAACTGCTTACATGGTATCAAGATAATATTAAATACTAAAATATCTCTTTAATAACATTAAACAATATTATTTGAAAACTTATCAGTTAAGCACTTCCTTACACGCGACATCCTACTAGAAAATGGATTTTGGTTTGAGTATGGTTTTACACAATTTGTTAAGGTTCCTGCTTGCTCGCACCAAAAAGCTGTTTTGCCTGTAGTTGGAAGAGGCATGTGGTACATGTATGGGGATGGGATTGAAACGCACTGCCCTACTCGGGACATTAAATCCTATTTTAGATAGGAGCTCAGGACAATCAATGTCATTGTTTATAGTTTTAAGTAAAAAATAATGTCTGCAATATCACGACGTTCTTTAAGAGGTAGTAAGATGGTGTCTTTTACACAAACTTATATAATTAATTGAGTAAAACGGATTTTTTTGTCTATAACATAGAAATTTAACAAATCGTTTCTGAATGTTCTCGATACGATCTGTGTATGTGGCATAACGGAGATTCCACACCTGTGAACCATATTCCAAATGACAACGTACATAAGTACAGTATAGCATTTTTATTGTTTTCGAGTCACTAAAATATTTAGACATGCGCATCACGAAGCCAAGAGTATTGTATCGATGTGATCATCAAATGTTAGTGTACAATCGTGATAAACTCCCAGATCCTTAGCGTTATTGCTTCTAAATAAGGCCTGACCCCTCAAAAAGTACTCTGTTTCAGGAACGATCCGTTTTCTCATATAGGTTATTACTAAGCATATGGCAGGGTTAAGATCGAGCTTATTGTTGACACAATACTCCTCTAATCATACCAGATCGGTTTGTAGTGCCATCCTGTCAGAATCTGATGATATAATGGCATAAATTTTCATATCATCTGCGAAACATAGTACATTAGATGAGTGGAAACATTCTCCGATTTCGTTTATGAAAATAGTAAAAAGCAATGGGCCAAGCAAAAAACCTTGTGGTATACCGCTGGGGATGGCAACCCAGCTAGATGTATAATTATTCAGAACAACAGCCTGTGACCTATTCTCGACATAAGATGTGAACCATCGTAAGAAATCACCATGGACTCCCATATATTCCAGCTTTTTAATAAGAATTTGGTGATCTATTCGGTCAAAAGCCTTACTATAGTCGGTGTATACTACATCCACCTGGTCACCACTGTCCATGGCAGACGTAAGGAAGTCATTAAATAATAATAAGTTACTGACAGTAGATCTGCCTTTCAAAAGCCCATGTTGGGTGTTCTCAAAAACTTTTGAAATTATACTAAGTTTAGAGATAGGCCTATAATTTATTACCTCTGTCTTAGATCCCTTTTTGTGGATTAGCGTGATAAACGCCGATTTCCATAGTTTGGGCACAACAAACAGAGTCAATGATTTTATAAATACCTTACATACAGGCTTGGCAATGGTTGACGCACACTGGACAAGAAGTTGTGGTAGTATTCCATCAGGACCCGGGGATTTAGCAATATCCAGTGAACTGGGAAGTTTAATGACGTCATCTTCATAGATGTATATACTAGTTATTGTAGATAATGGCAATAAGGGTTTCAAATAACAATGGGAGGTAGAAACGCTGTTACAAGAAGTAGTAGATGATGACATTAAAAAGTTCGAATGAAAGTACTCAGAAAATGCCTCACAAATAGACACACTCGACGACAGCGTAACATTGTTGAAGTTTAGAGCACTAGGAATAGCATTGGTACAGTTTCGATTCTTCACAATGGTCCAGAAATATTTTGGGTTAATTTTAATTGAGTTTTCCACAAGTCGGAGATAATTTTTATTGGATGTATTTTCCATACTCTAGTACCCATAGTACAAGCTCTGCTTAGTTTGGGCTAGATGGTGTTGTGTGTATATGCTAGAATATTTATTTTATATTTACTCTATAAAATAAATATTCTAAACGCAATAGTTTAAATGACTGGTAGGCTGACAAATTGCCATAGATCTTATATTTTCTTTGGAATTTATATTTTGCTTTTAAGGTTCTTACAAGTGCCGCATCATACCATACGGGATAGTGCTGTCTACGGATTGATTTATGTGGAATACACTTGCGTTGCAGATGAGATATAATACAATTGAAATAATCAACAGCGTCATCCATAGATCGGTTCATGAACTCACCATCCCAATCAATGGCATTGATATGATTATTGATGGATTGGTAGTCACCTCTATTGAATATATCTCATACGCAGTGCGTGATCTAGGGGTGGTAAATCATAGAAATCACAACAGATAAATAAGGCCGGGTGATATAAATCAATGGGTATGAGAGGGTTCATACATTCAGTTACCAAAGTTGAATTATGACTGGATAATACTGAGTCCAATATTTTGCCATACTAGTTCGTTACTCCATTGTACTGATCAAGACCCAGACTACACAGCTCGTCGGTTAGAGCATATTCATCGTTAGAAACAATGTTAGTAGGAGCTAAAGCTTGATCGTCCCCAGTCTGCTACGATATGCCGCTCAGATTAAAGTCGCCAACAATCAGAAATCTATCGGACATATTCTTCACGATTGCGGTATTAAGTTTAGTAAGGAAATCTTGTAGTTGACATGAAGCCGTGAAACCTCCCTTTTGATTACATACATATGTAACACACATAAATAAACTAATGGGCTCCGTTGAATTATGTTTCTTTAATTTAAATTTAAGCCAAAGATCCTCTGCGGTAGAATTAAAGGAAGAAATAGAAGTAACTGTCAATTCCTTCGCGTTGCTATCAGGACACCACCGCCACGTGACTGCCTAGTAAACTCATAATTGCGGTCTCGTCGCCACACAATGTACCGCTCGTCGAACAGTTCCGAGTCTAATACACCATCCACTAACCAAGTCTCGGTTAAAACAACATCATCGTATGAATTAATTAATAGCTGGCGATAAAATATATCAATTTTAGTCCTTAGCCTCCTAACATTTTGGTAAAAAACATTTAAATTACGTTTAATCATTGTAAACAAAAGCAAATAATATAATAACATCATTGTAATAACTACGCATATATAACATAACAAGAGTGTTATATAATATAATATATGGTCAGCTTATTTTTCTTATTAAGAGACAGTTCTTTTAATATCAATGAGTAAATAAATTGCTCATATTAGTCTATTATATACTGAGGTAAGTACTCCATTCATCGCTAGAAAGATAGCAAATTTAATATTATGACTAAGGTCGAAAGCGACAAAGATTTCGTTAGTAATAATAGGCTAGAATTTATATAAAGATAATAAATTCTATTTAAGTTATTTTAGGTAAGTGCTTTAATAAATAAACTTATTGTACTAAATAAATATTTTCTTATAATAGGTATTTTGTTTTAAGACCGCATACAATCGCCGAAGGTTGTGGATTTAATATTCTCCACAGATGGCTGTTCTGAGTTTAACTGTTCTGTGTGTTGTATTAAGTAGCGGGTAAAAACGGATAGTATGGGCGGTTATTTGATTCAGGCAGTGATATAGCATCGATGTACATTCTAAGTTAGTCAAAGGCATCGTAGACGGCTTTTTAAAAAGTACTATCTATTGCCCAGCACGTTTATTTCAATGAGTTGTTTGCTTCTTTTTTTATTAGTAGACTCTGTAGGCATGTCCCGTCTCATCCACGGTGAGTAGTATCCCTACTTATACATATAAGCTCAATCCGGTCAATATTCGTTGAGGCTCAGTCTGATATGCATAACTACGGAAGTAAATAAAAGTATTCTATTTCTCGTCCTAGTGAGAACATTATGATAAATAGTATGCAAATTATTAATTAAAATCCAACGTTGTGTAAAAATTTCAATTCCATTCATCGACTTATGAGTTCTGCATACATAAACCCACAGCAGATTTTTTATATCTAAAGATAAATACACATCATTATGATATCTTACCTTTAGATTGCAGAACACCGAACTGGTTCCGAGCACCACGACGGAAATAAATCCTCATGTCAGCTGGAATATCTTTAATTCCTGGGATCTTGTATGTCCAGGTCCTGTCTGTGAGCAGTTTGCCAGTAGCACCATCGTAGACTAGTTTTTCCGAAGTCCAGTAGCCTAAGCCCATAATAAAAGCGCCTTCGATCTAGGAGAAAATATCTATGTTGGAAATTTTATGTTTTTAATCACAATCGACTTAGGAAATTGGATCGTGAAATATTCATGCAACTCCGTTAAATCGAGGGTAGAATATAGTCGTATGTAAATTATCTAATATCCACAGCTATTTCTAATCGCCAAAGTTAAGTTTTAGAATAATAATAATAATATTTTTATAAAACTTGTTTTGTATATAACTCGATATCCTTTTTAGGAAAACAAGATAAAGTTAAAAAAAACAACTTTTTTTCTAAACTTAAGTTATTTCTTTTGTATTTTCGCATTTAACAATCTATACCAATAGAATGAGGGTAGGTATAGGTATATATGCTCTTTTTATCTCTTGAGGATCATTTAATTAAATGGATTTTTATTATTAGATAAATAATATCCTAAAATAATTTCGATTAAATTACCTGCGCTACGTCAATTTCTGGACTCAAACTTCGTCCAGTGTCTTCCAGAATATCAACTCTCCGAACATCGTGGTTGCCTGTCAATATATCTACTTCTACTTCCATAATTCCTACAGCATACACATCATACGGTTTTACGCCATCAGTGATATTAGAAAACATGTAACTTGCTTGAAGATCTAATCCTGCAGCAAAAGCTTGACCAATCAGTTCTTCCCACGCTGGTTTACCCATTTTCTCCCTAATAGGCTGAAGTCTTTTGTTCAGAATTTCACAGGCTTTCATAATAGCAAATACAACACATTCACTACCGACACTACCACCAGTGACTATAGCATTAGGTGAAGTAAAGCTAGTACTAGGTTTCACACTAATTTTCTCTAAAGGTATGCCAAGTACATAGGCACATACTTGAGCCGCTTTTGTATTTATGCCTTGTCCCATCTCTATACCAGCGTGTGTGACTACAACCGTACCATCTGTATGATAAATAGATACCAAAGCATTGAAATTTCCTGTATAAAATATATCGACGGTTAATGGTACTAGTTTTATGGCACGTTTTCTCCATCGATTATTTCTGTTGAAATTTTCAATGTCCGCTTTTCTGTTATCATAGTCTGCGTCCTTTCGTAATTGTGATATCATTTCAGGTAGTGGATTGTTCTCCTTCGCCATGTTTTGGAGTCTCACTTCTATGGGATCTCTACCAAGTGCGAACGCTATTCTTTCCATCATGTACTCTATCATGGCTACACCTTCAGCAGAAACTAAAATAATTTAGTTAATTTATATTTATTGGACAAGTAATTAGTAATAATAATTATAAATTATACATTGCAAAACTACATAGTACCTAATCTTAGTTTCATAGTTACCGGTATCCCTAATTAATAATATGGTTAGGAGTAAGTAGACCACTTAGCGATGAAAATGCTAACTGATAAACTACAAACTATACAAGAATGTATCATTCTCAGCTTTACTATTTTAGACACCAGTTTTTCATGAGATTAAGAAAATTAATGAATTATAGATGAGTTTTATAGCAGTCTTATGATAGACCGCTGGACTGCCACGCAGTGTTCTTAAGCTCAATCCTGAGGCACGTATCTCTTTTTCTCTGATTTTTCGAAGTTATGTACGTATTAAATAGTTATTTATCGCTAGCTTTACCGGTGAAGGAAAACATCGTGAGGAATATAAAGAAGGTGACAAATATTGAATTTACTTGTATTAAGATAACATACACAATTTTATTTGTATGCAATTCTAATAATTAGAAAATAAGAGAAAGTTTTATTTTCTCGTACACGTTTTAACTTAGATACTATCATGTAATACTTATATATGTACGTACATGGAGCTCGGCACCAGGTACTAGAAGATTTGTCAGTGAGTGCACTGTTAGCCTGGATGTACCAACGCTTGCTATCGTAGCAGTTATGGAAGTGCATCAGTGTAAGAAATGTAAGGCACTCGTTGTAAGAACAGCCTGCGTCTTGGTAAAAGGTGTTCTTTAAATATTGGATCATGCCATCGGAATTGACACCTATCTGCAAAAGAAAAACAATACAAAAAATAAGCAATGTCCTAACGGAAAATTTATTGACAGTGTCTATCAAATGTTTTAAATGAATTCTTCTCTTCCATAGTTATATAATTACCAGTTTGTAACTATAATAATAATAATAATAATAATAATAATAATCTTTATTTCAAATAATTGTACAATAACCACTTACAAGTTAGCTACAGTAAAACTAAAAGCATACAATACAAATTGCAAGTAGCGTTATTGCGACTCTGGTGCCCAAGGTAAGATTTAACTTGTGTTATGGGCACCAGGTCTCCCACGTAATGCGGAATAATTACATTATTTCTAGGTGAGGCGTGGTATCAGGAGGTATGAATTTATATAATCAATATTATAACTAAATAAACTAATAAGAATATGTGTGTAATAAAAAAAAAAAAAAAAAAAACAAAAAAACTTAAGCATGTAATATTATTAGCCTCTTAGTGTTGATGCATGTGTTTGTGTGCGTGAGTGTATCTGTGTGTGTGTGTGTATGTGTGTGTGTGTGTGTGTGTGTGTGTATGTGTGTGTGTGTGTGTGTGTGTGTGTGTGTGTGTGTGTGTGTGTGTGTGTGTGTGTGTGTGTGGTGTGTGTGGTGTGTGTGTGTGTGTGTGCATAATTATGTACAGTAATATACTTGTTTAGTTATAGAATTGCAACTTTTATCAGATTTTCAGTCTCATCGTAGTCCAGAGTATAAAGCCATTCCTGTACTTTAATTTTGCAGAGATACTTGGTTAAATTGAATATGTCACACCGTTTGTTCAATTTGTTATATAGATAATTGCCAAGAATATGATAGTGACGTTGAGCAGTAGCTGTATTAGCTTTGTGTGTGGGATAGATAAAACTACAGTATCTATGTGAGTATATTCGTGTGAATAAAGATTTTATTAACTGAATTTACTACATTGAACAAATCAAGTGAGTACTGACTTTATGATACATTTATATCATTACCGTTTCTTGAATCAGTTTGCTAATACAATTTTTAGTATAGTATGACACTAAAAATAACCGTATTATCTTTATAATAATATGGAAAACCACTTAGATCAATTCGTGAAATCGTAGCTGTAAATGTACATAAAGACTTTGAGCAGCAGTTTGTTGCTATCTATTGATAGTATAATAATAGGGGTTAAAGTACGAAGTTGCCGTTGTATAGTAATAGATACTTTGAATTGACATAAAACCTTCATGGTGTGAAATTTTCGAATGAAACAGTTTTTCACATGATACCTATAAGATTCTTCTATAAAAAAATGTGCATCATTCGATTTTCGACTTTCAATTGTTTTTTTTTATTCAGCTTAGACGGGAAAGATGGATACTTCCAAAAACCGCGTCATTTTTTAATACGAGTTCCGATGCGGAACTAACGCGCAGAAACGGCTGGCGATATCAACGCTACGTTCGGAGAGAAGACTGCTAATGAACGCACTATGCGTTTTGGTTTAAACGCTTTCGTAATGGATATTTCGACTTGAAGAACGAACCACGTGGAAGACGGGCACACAGATGAATAACGCTGAATTGAAGGATATGGTGGAAGCCGATCCGAGTCAGGCTACCCAGGAATTAGCGACATGGTTTAACGTTACCCTACTTACAATATTGGCTCATTTGCATCAAATCAATAAGATAAAAAAAAAAGATAAATGGGTTCCTCATGATTTGACTGATCTGCAGAAATAAATGCGTGTTGAAACTTGTGTTGCCTTGTTGAGTCGGTACAGAAATGAAGGAATATTGGATCGAATTGTGACATGTGACGAAAAGTGGATTCTTTACGATAACCGTAAGCGAAAAATGCAATGGCTGACCCCAGGTCAAACGCCGCAACAGTGCCCTAAAGCAAAGCTTATCAATAAAAAGATAACTGTAACTGTTTGATGGTCTCTTCATGGTGTTATTCACTACAGCTTTCTCAGGTCTGGTCAAGCAATAACAGCAGATGTTTACTGTGCTGAACTTCGAACAATGATGGCGAAACTGGTAGTGAAACAGCCCCGACTCGATCTCCACCATTGCTCCATGATAACGGAAGACCTCGCACTGCACGAGAAACCGTTGTAACTCTACAGGAGCTGCAGTTAGAAACCATACGTCATCCTCTGTACTCACTAGACATTGCTCCAACGGGCTACCATTTTTTTCACGACCTGGACAATTTTCTACGTAATAAAAAAATTTTCATGAGGCTGTACAAAATGCTTTCACACAGTTTGTAGAATCTAGATCCCCGGAGTTCTATTGTAAAGGCATAAATGGACTTCCGTATGTATGTATGTATGTATAGATAATGAGGGTAAATATTTCTATTAATATAAATAAATATGGTACATCTCAGAAAAAACGAGTTTAAATTTTTCAGTACAAATCGGCAATTTCATACTTTAACGCCTAATATACATAGATCCTATAGTAGCTGTTAGAGATATTTAATGATTAATCAAAAACCCTTAAGTACTCTTAAGTACACTGTGTAAAATCTTTACTAATGAGTTACTTAATTAATAATTATACGTCTTTAATTAAGTCAATATGGCAGGTCAAATAAGGCATTACAACGAATCTTTATCATCGAGTAATTAGGCAGTGGTATCTCACTCATCGCTTGAGAGTTTTCAAGTCTTATACAAAAGGGATTCGCCTATTAAATTTATATAGACACAGTTCTAGTCTTAAAGATACTACGGTAAATAATCTTTCACTTCCAAATTGAAACTGTCAGTCATATGCGTATATACTTGCGTCGAATATATGTATGGTTGTATCAATGGTAAAGAAATTTATTTTATCGGTCCATGGGGTGTCGTTATTTTATTCAACCAATTTCGATCTGTCAAATGTGAAAGTATAGTTTCTTCCGGGATAGCTACATATTATGTATCTATGATTGGTATTGTACTTCCTAAATGAATTATCTGTTTACTTTGTTCGAATGGTTTGATAGGGATAATTTTGCGATATTTGATGGAAATTTGTTAATACATTTTAAAAATATCGCTTTTATTTATGCGATTTACGTAGAAATCATACATACATTTTTTAATAAGAAGTTTGTTTATGATGGAAGTTTTATCATTATTTTAGATTGCACGGGTAGTGCTGTGGCCACCCCACTGGCAGTCAGCCCAGTATAGTTTGAATATGACACGGATTAAACATTTAGAATCAACCAATATTGGTGTTCTTTGTGTCCTTTATTTTAATGTTTATAAATTCGCAACAAAGGTAATAATTCTAGCACAGGATTACTTTTCTTATAATAAATAGAAACAAATAAATACATAGGTTTATAAAACACTTAAACAGTTATGAAACTCGTTCGGACACCAATTAAACATTTTATTTTCACAGACTTTTTTTTTAACTCTCACAAAATCATACTTACCTCAAAATTGCATTTGGTAGGTATTCGCTTGCCTATTGATTTCATGTTTGTCTGCAGCGGTAGTATCATTCTGCATGTTTTTCCAAGTAAATGCGTGACTAAAGCTGCTGAACACGCAATTTGGCAGGAACGGGATATTTTACCCCCATACGCACCACCAACTCGACGGACGATGACGTTTATACTGAAATATTAAATAATATATTTACAGTTATTTCCTAAAAATGCATTCTCTCAGCTTGTTTTATGCTACCAAGGTTAGTTTTAAACTAGCATACGACTTATCAGATAGAAAACCGTTACCATAGCCTTCTGGTTCTTGCAATACAGCAACTAAAGTTGACGCCTTGGTGGCGTAAAATGAAATTGTCGATAGCAGCCTGGAATAATGAAGTTGGTGGTGTTACACATCTCTGTGCCCCGAAAATCATGTAAAGGAGTTGGTTCTGTGTCTGATCACTCCCGTTGCGTCAGGTCGTGTCGCGGGTATAAGACTTTGAGAGTGCATTTGTGTTTGCGCATTCATTTATGCACTATGATATCTCCTGCGTAGACAACCAGTGTCCTTAAAGATTGGCGGCTGCGACTGAAATTCTCTCTGAAGGACCTTATTATTAAAGTGTTGCTGTACTACCTTCGTAAAGGCTAAAGACCATAATGGAATCCCTGCAAACATTATCCTCAAAGAGACTAGCATCACTACTCTCCAGTAATATCAGTAAACATACAAGTCTAGTAATTATCATCCAACAAATGTTAAAAATACGAAAGTTTAGGTAACAATCATGTATGATCCGTTGAACAGAATAATGAAATATTTTTACATAACTTCGAACCAAATTTCATTGGTTTCTGCTAAATTTTGACGAACAAAGAGAATTACATCTAGTTGGGAAATAAATCATACCTGTTTACTGGAACTTTCAAACACTGCGCAATTGCAACATTTGTCAAATCTAACCATTGAGTCGAAGAATATACTTCCATTCCATCTTCGGTAGGCTTTGTAACACAAGTCTGAGGCTCCATATAGTAGTGATACTGTTCTTCTAGTTTCAATTCTCCAAACAGTACAGTCTTTACATCATTGCCTATATCTGTTGGTTCCACTGTTTGGTCTGTCTTTACTCTTTTACTTTTCTCTGGTGATTTCAAGACCTGGTCTATAGTTAGCAGAGGTCTGTTTTTACTTATTGAAGAATATATTATTTTGACAAGCTTAGCAGCTTTGTTGGCAGTTTTCTCTCTGTCAGCTACTATAATTCCGGCTGGTTGTCCGTAAAATAACACTTGCTTATTGCAAAATAATATTTCACTGTCGCTCATGAAAGGTATGTTCGTTGATGTGTATGCATTGTCTCCTGGGATATCTTTTGCGCTGTAGAATGCGACGACTCCTGGTAATTTCTAAAATAATCAAATCAAATCAGAACTCAGTTTTTCCATTTTGATCATAAATTAAATCTTAAAATAGCATGCTTATTTACCTAGTTAATTGTAGGAAATTTTATATTTTGACTTGCTTTACTTTTATATTATTTACTTTATATTTAGATTTAAGTGAAACTAATGACTAAAATCGATGACATCTAGTTGCTTATAATAATAGCCTACTACATCATTGATCATCAATTATACCATGTTGGAGATTACAGTCAGCAATAAATAAAATGCTAACTTAAATTATTTAACAATTCTTATTACAATAAATTTATTGTACTTTTCAAATAACTGATCAAGTAATGCAATATTAATGTTTTCAGATTATCTATTTACTTACAAAAGCTTCAGAAGTATCAAAATCTTGAACCATACTACCAGCTACAACATCAGCTGTAACAAACGCTGCGAAGACTTCATTTGATTGTGCTGGAAGATCATTGGCAAAAGTTGCTTCACCACTGCATTGAACTAAAGCTTCGATTTTTGGTACAGGTTGGTTCAATGGCCATATGCTCCTGTCTGTCTCAAAGGTTTGAGTGCCATGGGATGTGCTTCGTTTGATGGCTTCGGCTCCTGATTTGTAGTTCGAATTCATTCTGCTGCTAGGACAGAGACTTAAGATTGCCTGAAAATTTTAATAGTTGTAATGAGACCTTTGAGATAATATTGTCTTCTGTTTACGCGAATGTTATTCATTGAAATTAAACTACTATATACGGATTTTATCGCGTTGTTTATTTATCACTGTATTACAAAATTTTGAAAATATTACACTACTACTACTATTGATTTTATTTTACTAATTTATAAGCTAATGAAATTATTTAAACTATTAAATCTATTTATTTTTGGTTTACACTTTCCCCGACCATGGCTGCTGAAAAGCAACCGAAACGTCGGGGAAAGTGTAAATTTTGCCATCTTTACATATGCCCCTTTACTTATTACAGTTTAAACAAAATCTGTAAGCAAATGTTGTAACGCAATTGAAATATTCTCTCAAACGTTATAATTTTACACTTTAGCAGTTCACTATCATATTATTATCTTCAATTTTATTGTTGTAGTAATTTAATTCAAACCAATTAAGTTTAAATCATTTGATTTTTTTGCGACGTCTGATTGTAGGTTTCTTTATTACATAAGTAACTAATAATACTTATATTTAATTGTGTGTGCTTATTTTCATTTAAAAACAATGTACAGAAGCATTAATTTTCGAAATCCATACTCTCAGACACTGCTTACCTTGTAGTATAAAGTAACAGCCAACATCTTTCTGTAAGCAGCTGAAGGTTCTGGAGGCGCTTCCTCAGGCTTTATTTCACCATACAAAGTTTTTAGAGCCAGTTGTAAAGTAGCATCAGTGTAAGGATCCTTGCCTACTAAATCTTGTTCAGTTTGCGTCGCATGAATGAACGATGGTGATATGCTGCCATATACAATGGAAGCTTGTTCCAGAAAGTTCGAATTGGGTTTGAACTTAAACAAAAATCCTGCGTTTACCACAGCGTGTGCGTTTTGTGATCGTGGCATAATCTGAAAATGTTTATATTATTTTATTATGAAACTGATTAAAGAGCCAGTTGCTTACACTTAGTCTTTCTATTCGTAGTAGTTTGTACTGAAGACTGTTACATTGTCCTATGGCAAACAATTACAGTCTCAGCATGGAGTTTGGAAATGTGGCTGGTAGATGACAATTGGGTTGACACTTATTACATGGAGCCTAGAACCATAATTATTTGTATGTATATTATTTGTTTGCCTGCTCAATCAGGGATATACGGCATTGATTTTATGCATGTATGTACATATATATGACTGTACAAAATAGGGAACTTACCTTGTATGTTTTGAGAGCACACCACTGTGACAAGGGAGGCAGCATGATGTTCTTAATAATTTTACCTCTCATATCGGTTTTGAGAAACTCTGGCATCTTCACCTTCCTTTCCCTGTTTACTCCTTCGGCTGTAATTAAAATAATTACCCATGTTGGCGATACATAATTTTATTCATGGTTACGTTACAGTTTGTATCGAGCATCTTTTTTCTAATATTTGACAATAACCCTTACTACCAAATTTGCAACGCTTGTAACTTATTTATTAAAGAGAAGATTTCGAAAATTTCTTGCATTTATTGAATTAAATAATAAAAAAATGAGTCTATTATCAACCCTATTTATAAAATATTCAGTAGAATATGTAAATAAACATTGAGTTTATTTTAAAGATTTGCATATCTGTGTGATCACTAAGGCGTAGGAAATTTTTCATTCGATTAATTAAACACGTTGTAAATTACTCCCCAATAAACTAAAATCGTATTTACTTTCTATATTTGTCAAATTTCTGCCTCAGTATTCAAGTAAATAACTTGCTTTTATAAGATCTTTACTTTACTCTTACTTGTAAACTGCCAGTTTTAACAATAATATTTGTTGTTTATGTTACTAAGTACCCTTACCGATAGTCATCATGGCCCCAACAGTTTCAAATAACAAAAACACGTCTGATTGGAATTCGTTGTTGGCGTATTTGAGATACAGATTACCTCCGATTGTACCAATCTGAAAATCAAATATAGCACTAAGTTAAATCGGAAATCGGAATGCGAATTGGGTTGACGTCTGCAATATATTGAATAATGGCTAAAATCACATAAAAGCAGGAATAAATAGGGCATTCTGATAACTCTATGTTATTACCATTGCACCAGCCAAATGAGAGACTTGAAGAGATTAAAAATGTAGTCCAAATATTATCCAAAAAAAATTTAATATACGATTTATATTCAGTTTACTAAAATAATTGACGAATGGCCAGTATACATTTTCTTAAATTAAAATGATATACATAAGAATTATGCCAAATATTCTAATGGACCCAATTGTTACTTCGATATTTACTTAGATCCTACTGTATATTCTTAATTGAGGCACTTGTTTAGAAATGGCTAGGTCGTTTAAGATTTCGAAGGGAATCTTAATAGAAGACGACATTTATTTTACATTTGAGATACAAATAAATGTTAAATTGTTCTGTTTTGATTGTTCTCTAGTTGAATATAATTGTGTTGATATTATATAATGAACCATTTTCAAAAAGTTTAGTTTAAATATGAAGTTTTGCAATAAACAGTTAAATCTGTTGTTACTTAATTCGACATAATAATTTAAATTAAATTAAGTGTTTAGGGTAGTGATAGCGATAAAACGACTAGATTTATTTAATAAAACAAATGTTACATTCAGACGTACGGTCTGCTTGATGGTCGGCGGTAATTGTAGCCTATGATCACTAGAAATACTGGAAGTATCATTGGTACGTTATCGATCCTAAGGAAGAGATATTAAAGATAGCATAACAGACACAGGTTGGGCATGATAAGTGAGCTTTATGCGCTCGGTAGTAGCGTAAAAAGATGAAGTATGTTAACTGGATACTGCAAATATATACATATTTGTTTGAGCTTGTTAAGCCGCGTTTCTTTGTTTATTGTCGTCTGCTATTGCCACCTTTATATAGACCGCTATACAAATATTAATTCTAAGACATGATGAGTTTGTAAAAAGTAGTGAAAGTCTAGTGGTCGATCCCAAGGTGCGCATCTCTGATTTTCGTAACTATGTGCGTATTAAATAGTTAATCATCGTTCGCTTACACAATGAAGGAAAACAGCGTGAAGAAACCTAACTGTCTGTGAGTTCTCCATAATGTTTTCAAAGATATATAACAACTGACAAATCACTCTGGGCCAGAGTGGTGCACTTTGGCATAAACCTTCTCACACTCAGAAGAGGTCTCAGCAGTAGGACAGCTTAATCTTATATATAAAATTCTCGTGTCACAATGTTCGTTCCCGTACTCCTCCGAAACGGCTTGACCGATTCTCATGAAATTTTGTGAGCATATTGAGTAGGTCTGAGAATCGGCCAACATCTATTTTTCATACCCCTTAGTGATAAGGGTTGTCAACCCCTAACAATTTTTTATTCTTTTGGTCAAAACATTTTTTTTATGGCAAAACGACGTTTGCCGGGTCAGCTAGTATTATATATTATTATGATGCTTTTGAACATTGAGAGAAAATTGACGCAGTATTAGGGCTCATTTTCTCTGATGCTGTTGACTCAAGTGTGAAAGCTACAACATTCTTGCTAAATGTTCTCGCACTGAAGTTCCGGATTAAATGAAATCGGTGCCTACAGGCGGCTATAAACAAGTTACGGTTATAAATCGTCTGGACTTGACTTACGAACGTATACTTGATTACACCAAAGTCTTTTCACGACTTTTATATGGTCGATTCCAAGTTTATATCAACATCACACGCCATTTTAAAGTTTTATTGGAAACACTAAAGAACTTTAGAGCAGCAATAGAGTAGCCATAGTAGATTTGTCGTAGACGTAATTTTGTGTGGATATTTTGTGATAAGTGAGAAATGTATCCAGTTAGGTGGCCAGTTATGATGCACTGTTTTTGGTTTCGTGAGCCAGTCAAGGTATTTAGAATAGTTTCTCAAATTAAATTGCGGTATTTTAGTTTCTTCTTGTAACATTAAAAATATTAACTGTATGCGCCATCTCTGGAGTTGATTCATCAATATACACAAGATCAGGTACAATAGCTTTATTAATTTTCTTTTCTTATTAACAGATTTGTCATCTTTAGAAATAAATAAGAGTAATACTTTAGTCACAAGATATCTTTCAAATAAATGATAACAGTAGCTATGGTACACGTATGGTACCATACAATCATTGCAATAGGATTATCCCTTATGACGTAGCATCTTAAAAACATCGCAAGCGATTAGTAGGTAAAATATACCTGCCTCTATACGGCGACAGATGCATCAGCAGATGTCATATGTGGATGCGTCCTCCAACGTGTAGACGTCTTTGGTCGTCTATGGTAGGTAGGTATTTAACGTCGGCAGATGCGTCTGCCACAAATTTGATTGTTGTTGGTTTTTTGTACACATCAAAGGGTTTCGGCGCGAAAGTACGGCGCCCGTCCACACGTCAGCTGACGCATCAGTGTTGTCGCAGTTGCGAATGAGAGTGCATGCGTTCTACATGCAATTTTTCTTGTTCGTTAAAAATGGTTAAATAGACCAATTAAGAAACGTTCAAATTCATTGAGTTGTATCAGGCAGAAAACTGCCTGTGGAATCCGAAAAATAAGTACCATAAGAATAAAAATGTTGTAAGTATACAATTACAATCTCAAAATCCATTTCTTTTCAATGTGCCGTGCAAGTTGCATCTGTCGCGAATTCACACAGACTGACCACGGACAGACGTTGGACAGACGTGTGGATGGATCGTGATGATCTATCTGCTGATGCATCTGACGACGTCCGCTGACGCATCTGTCGACGTCTAGAGAAGGCATTATACAACATGCTAAGTAGTAGCTACCGTGTACTAATTTCCATTTGATTGCGGTCATAATAAAAAGGTAAGAAAATCTAATACTTACGTTCCTCACTGGAATATGTGCTACTAAATCCATATGATCATATAATTGTTTCAAGTAACTAAACTCTTCCCTTTGGCTAGAAAGCTTTACGAAGAGCTCCATCATTTCAGATAATGGCATTCCAGCTCCAAGGATCAAGTTGACATCTATGGAGTAGCCTTTTAGTTCAATCACACTAAATATATCTATGACGTTTGGTGGGTATTCTGTGACGTGGTATACTCCTGAAATACATAAATTATATTTTAAATTTTGACTTTTATATACCTAAACCTAAATAGTTAACAGTGTGCTAATATTAAATTTCTTGTTAGTTAATAACAAACTATAAAAGTATAAAGGTTATGCTTAAGTTAAGTTTTATGTAGTCCTTCTTAAGTTTTATGTATACCTTCGTGGCGCAGCGGTAGTAAATGCGACTGCTGTGCATGAGGTCTCGGGTGCGAATCCCGGGTCAGGCCAACAAAAAAAGTTATTGGGTTTTTCTGATAAAGAAATTTCAATAGTAGCCTGGAGTTAGGATGTTAGCGGTGTTAGACACTCCCGTGTTTCGGAAAGTACGTAAAGCTGTTGGTCCTACGCCTGATCTCTCTTTGGTGGTATCGGATTAGCAATCTATCAAATTATGAGAGTTAAGGAACAGAGAGTGCTCTTCTGTTTTGGCACACGCTTGTGCACTATAATATCTCCTGCGTCGTGACCGAAATTCGGTCTGGAGTACATTATTTAATTGTTTAGCTGCTATTACCTTTATACAAATTCTTCATTTAAAGCTGCCTTATAGTAATAGGGCAGATTTGTTACATTAAAAGTAAAAACTAAAATGTACCTTGTCCAGTATTCCCAGCTATCAGCTTATAATTTCCTTGACTAATAATTTTGAAAGCGTCAGCTAAATTGTAGGCTTTGTACCATTTGTGAGTATTTGCTTTGACCATGAACATTCTATCATCGCTAACTTTAATAAATGCATCACTGTCTTCGTCAGTCTTGCTCGTTTCACCATTATCATTATTCTTCGGATCATTAAAACATTTATCTCTATGTGTACATTTATTAGCACATTCTAAACCACAAGGTTTCATTATATCTAAGTCTTCTAGATCAACCAGTTTGTTAAGAAGTCTTTCATCAGCGTCGTTTGCAAATGTCTTGAAGGCATCAGCTATGGGTCTGTACCCGGTACATCTGCACATGTTACCAGCAAAAGAATTTTCCACTTCCTTAGAAGTCATGTTTTTGTTTTTCGATTGAAAGATGCTGTAAATAAAATACGTATTATATTAGTATTATAATAGAAGATAGACGTGGAATGTTCTTTTTTAGGATAACTTTACAATTTTATCGAGGGGATATTTGTAAACTATCATGAATCTGCCAAAACAGAGCATTCTTGTAAAGGATTATTACAAATTATTAGACTTTACTTGACTTTTCATCATCACCAACCTATACGTCGGCCTCGGTGGCATAGTTGTTAGTGTAACCGACTGCCACGCCTGAGGTCTCGGGTTCGATTCCCGCACAAGTCAAACATTTGTGTGCATGAACATGGATGTTTGTCTTGGTCTGGGTGTTTCTATGTATAATATGTAAGTATTTACAAAAAAAAAGTATATATGTATGTATGTTTATCCATCGTCTAGTACCCATAGTACAAGCTCTGCTTAGTTTGGGCTAGATGGTGCTGTGTGTATGTAGTAGAATATTATTATTATTATTATACTTGTCCACTAATGGTTTGATCTACGTCCGGTATTCTTAGACTAAAGTTTCTCTTAAAGCACGCGACAGATCCTCTCTTTGGTTATTATTTTTAAGCATTGGCAGCTATATATAGGTACGTTTATCGTCACATTATATAGCCGAAGAAATACAAGGCAACCTTTACCGGTCTTATCCTGTATGGTGTAATATGAAGCGTCATTAGGAGGGAACCTTCTTTTTAGGTGCGGTATAGTTACTAGTTACCTTTAATAAAATTGTCCGTCTTTTCTGTATTACAGAAACGCAACACCTCATTACGAGGCTATGTTACGATGACTTGTGCCTTTATTGGTTTGTTTAAGTTACTTTTGCTTTCGTGCGTAAATAGGTTAATCTACTAAGAGTTTTAAACTAGAATGGTTTTAAACGACGCGGGCATCAAGCTAGATAATCATGAAAATATCGTAAATATAAGCGTAAGCTTATGATACGGAAGTGTGAACAGCAAAAAGATAAGATGACCATATCTTTTCTTTTAGCTGACCAATCAGATTGTTAAGAAAGCTGACTGAGGAAACTTTTCTTATATGTAACTGGCTTTGCCTGCCAGAACATAAGCGGTTGCTTTAAGCTATGAACTTTACAAGCATCATATCATCAGTGCTTGCCGATCCTCCTAAAATGGACTCGTATTATGAAAGGGGCAAGGTCACCCTGATTTCTTACAGACATAGCGACTTAGAGAAACAGAAATCTCTACTTACAGCAGTTATTCAACTCAAGACTATTTGGCTGTGTTCTTCAATAGGGTGAAGAATATTTCTTAGTTGAGCTCCTCAAGTTTACGTTTATTGCTAGCAACTCCTTAAGGTCCTGATGCCTTTATTTACTAGAATATTGGTAGCTTAGATACGAGGGTTTTAGCCTTTATGAGATCCGAATCTAGGTGAACCAGTCCTGAGCACTGTATTTGTCTACAACTGGAAAGTACAGCGTCCTTCTTACAACAACTGCTTGTACTTATGGTGTAAGGTTCATTAATGATATATGAGCGTACCCTTAAACCATATCGGTCGGTTTCTCTCTTAACTTTATTACCGTCTTTTGGCCGCCGGTGTAGATACCGATGCGATGATAGAGGCATTGAGCCTCTAGACTCAATGCCTCTATCATCGCATCTCCATATGATTAAGCAGACACGTAAAAACTGCAGCTTTTAACATGAAATTAGATATCGCAAATCATTATTACCTGTACATGTTCATGACCCATCCAGGCGTGCAGTATCCACACTGAGTTCCGTTGAATTTGGCCAGTCTGCTTTGGATGTCGTGGTAGCCTTTGATCCTGTTGCCTATGCCTTCTACTGTCGTCACATCCCACTCGTGGCAGGAGAGAACCGACACGAGGCACTGAAATCAATAACATATAATAATAAACAAGAAGTATTAATATAGATATATCTTAGAAGGAGAAACCTGAGGTTTATTACATCTATAAAGCTTGCTATGATTATGGTCCTACGTTATATGAGAGTGAGCCTTTTGCAGTCTTAACGGGAATAGATGCAGACACTGTGTTTCTACTAAGAATTTCTTGACAGACCATTTTGCGCTACCCGGGTATCGAACTCTTATTATGCAGTTACATTCACTGTCGCTGCGCCACTGAGGTAGTTAAATTTATCTTTCTTCTTCTGTTCCTGTCTAGGAGAACAGTACTCTGCCGACGAAATTGTAGATCCAAATTATACTATCGATGTAACCTACTATTGTAAAAACCTTACAATCATTTTTGTGTAATTAAAGTTATTATTATTATTATTCTGTTCTTATATTCTCATTGAATTATTAAAATAAATTATTTTTTGTATATTCTATAAAATATTGGTAAGAAATATATGCCATATGGGAGGCAAGCTTATTACAGATTATTTTCAGAGTGACGTACACTGTCTGAGAAAACCTAAGGACCTATACCGAGAGCTTACAACACAGAGATGTTAATAGTTTCTTACATTGCACGGATCGCACTATGGTTCAAGTAAGTTAAGGTAAGTCAAAGCGAAAAAAGAAACGATAAATGTGATCGACAAATTATTATCTCGAGTATATATTTTTTATCAAAATGTGTTTTTCTTCATGTTGAAACTTACTTTCTTAATGTTGAGGAATTACGGTTAGTCCTATAGCATAAGTATATGCTTATGTTTGCGATCGATTGTGAGGTTTTGAGATCGATTTTTAATTCGCTGTTGGATTTCTGTTCAGTAATTGGACAATTGGAACTTAAAAAATAGATTGCGACACGTTTGTGTCTTAGATCCCTGATTACCCTTTGGTGATATACAATATGGTATCAGTATGTATGGGTAGCTTATGATTAATAGTTGCGTATACGGCTGTACTAATCCATTGAGACGCAATTTATCAATATCATATAAGTAAAAAAAGATGGTGTGGCACTTTCACCGTTAGGCTTTAATTGCAGTCAAATAATGATGAGTCAGCAAGTCTTCAAATATTGAAAGTTCATGTCATTGTAGGAATGAGCTCACGTTAATAGCTGTATTTGTTTATTCAGTTGTTTTGGAAATATCATGCTTGAGTAATAAAATAAAAAACTAGATGATGTCATGACATAAGCAAATATCGCCACACTGAAAATGGCAATGGTTTCCATCTAATCTTAATCTTAACTAAAATTATAAATGCAAATGTGAGTTTGTTTGTTTGTTACATTTGCACGCCTTAACTACTCGACCAATCATCATAATTGATCGACATTTTGCATACACGTTGTCAGTGGTACAGAAAATAACATAGGGTACCTTTCATCCAGAACAAATAACTGTGCTCAAGGGATAGAAATCTATTAACGAAATATAACGCAAACAAAGTTGAAGGCAAAATCTAGTACACCTAGAAACTCGTGCCTGTAACAATTATTGATAATAATAATTTGTTTTATTTTCATTAAACATATTTACATTTTTTTTGTGTAGTGATTGAAGTTACCTAGTAAGCAAACAATGCCTGTGACAGGTGACTATGCTCTTCCATAGCTAATAAAAACTAAAACATTAAAATAATAATATTGAAATAATGATTATAATTTGTAATTAATACGTGAACTTAATTCTTAAGTACTGCGAACATACCTAGTTAATTACAGAATAATTCAGTATAGTAACTTAACGTGTGCGTGTGTGTGTGTGTGTGTGTGTGTGTGTGCGTGCGTGCGTGCGTGCGTGTGTGTGTGTGTGTGTGTGTGTTTGTGTGTGTTGTGTGTGTGTGTGTGTTTGTGTATATTTGTGCGTGTATAAGTTAGTGTTGTTGTTATAGTGTGTGTTGTAATAAAGACTCCGTTTCCTCATAACTTAAAGGTAGTAGAAAGTTAGTCATTACTTTTTTATTTACGCCTGTAGCTTGAATGTATAGCAGAGACTAGGGATAACTATATCCTAGTCCTAGTCTTACGATTCTGACATATATCCTTTATTTAATTCACTTTCATTACATGGTAAATGCATATTTACCAGTTTAGCATGTTACCAATCGTTCGAACATCGTAGTCCACACACAATATTTTTGTTACTATGCTTCAATATTGTTAGCCTAACGAGTTAACTGACTGAAGTTTATTCTAACTGTCTAAGTAATATTATAAATGCAAATGTGAGTCTGTTCGTTACACTTTCACCCCTTACTACTCCACCGATCATCATTAAATTTCGTATACGCGTTGTCAGGGGTACATACGAGAAAATTCGAACTTTCGAGGGATTCGAACCCTTTACCGAGCGAAGACGCGGACTAAAGCTGCTACAGAATATGTTTATGTTTTAGTTTGTCAGACAAAGTTGGTCGAGATTCTTGACCCATTTATTCTTTGTGTTATACTTTATAATATCTTAAACGTCTTAAAAAAAGGGAACAGTTTGTCAATTCGACTGTATGTTTTTTTTTGTATGTTTATTACGCGATTATTTCGCTAATTATGAATTAAATCTGATGAATTTTTTGTTTAGTTGATCATATTTCAGAGGTAGTCCCATATAAATTTTATCTAAAGTGATTTAGCATTTTTGAGAAAACCAACATTTACAAAAATTCATACATTGATTTTGGTATTTTGTGGGTCCCTTCATCAAAAGTCTTGATGAGAAGATTTAAATCAAGATGGTATAGTCATGAAGTGGGTATATATTGATATAGTTTTCTAATAATTAACCTAATAGTATTGTTTCTTCATTTTATGGATGTATCCTAGAGAAAAACTTTATAAAACATATCTAAACACGATCAAAATTTTATCTGCTTTATTCTTTCACTGTGTTATTTCAAGTATAAGTAAAAATAATGTTTGATATCGAGATATGACCTTTATGATCAAGTTAAATATAGAAAAGCTTTTTAGCGATAAGCTTTTCTAAAATACATTTATAGGTATTTATGACGTATCTATAAGAATGACGCCATTTTGATTTGACGTTTGATTCGATCAAGCTCAAAGATCAAGCCAATATATGAAGCAAATATATATTCCTTTTTATTTGTTTTAATCTTTGTATATATAATTATTTCATATATAATAATATCAGTTCTATTTTAAACTCTCTCACTGCTGGGCACGGGCCTCTTCTCTGTGTAAAAAGGATTAGGGCATAATCCACCACGCTGGCCCAGTGCGGGTTGGCAGACTTCACATATATTCGGAACATTATGAAGAACTATCAGATATGCAGGTTTTCTCACAATGTTTTTCTTCACCGTTAATGCGAACGATAAGTAACTATTTCATACGCACATAACTTAACGAAAAGTCAGAGATGCGTGCCTTGGAATCGATTTCAAGACCTGGCATGGCAGTCCAACGGTCTTCCACTAGACTATCGCTGCTTATATTGTTCTTACGTATGTATGTAATTGAACTCCTTAACAATAAAACAGATTTTAATAACAATATTGTGTGTGTGTTTCTGTGGGTTCCTGGACGAGTAAGATTAACAATAAGAACCTATAGGTGGCGATGGGCTCGGCTCGTTAGAGCAGGACAGCATTTGTCGGATCCGCTATTTCTCATGTGAATATTGATAAATATTTGTTGTTAATCATGTTTAATGTCGTTTTGTTCATTGTAACTTCTAACCAAGTAACTTTTGTCACAATTGTAGAAGTAGTCGCACAATCGAAATGTGTGAGGATTTTTATGATGTTTGTTACTAAATACGCATTTCGTTGAATGGATTTAAATGAAACTTGACATATCTATATGCCAAGTTTCACAAGTGTTGTCTACCACAGCCTAGACTTTGATATAAGTTCCTGTGAGATACAAATGGGTAAAGCTGCAGTCACCTAGTTATGTTATATGTTATTTTAATTGGTTTTACATACATACTGTTTTTCACCGAAAGAGAATTATATATCACATGATTAAACACTTGTTTGCTAACACTTTTACTCTTTTAACAGATTTTAGAATTACTCAAAGTATTAACAGAAAGTACTGCCTCTGAAACTGCTAGGTGATCAGACACCTCTTATGCGCATTAGTTCTGGCATGCCTACTGTTTTTATTGGAATAGAAGATATAAATACAC
Organism: Catocala nupta; assembly: GCA_963675205.1. Taxonomy (NCBI): domain Eukaryota; kingdom Metazoa; phylum Arthropoda; class Insecta; order Lepidoptera; family Erebidae; genus Catocala; species Catocala nupta. The sequence goes on along the minus strand of OY776091.1, from coordinate 7,955,263 downwards.
TGTTTTTATTCAGTTATAGATTTGAAATACAAAGAACACGTAAAAGTGTTCGCGGAACCGTTTTTTACTAGTCAATGATTGATTACTTTAGAATTACCTAATGTAATAATGTTTGACCTTAAATACATTCATTATATTCATGTGTACTCGTATTGGTAACCGTTTACACGGAACTAAATTACAATCATACTCTTTGAGTGCAGGTTCTGTAGTCAATAGTTCTATACTGATATAACTATAGACCACAGACAACAACGCAAAAGTTTTAAATTTCATCAAATTGATGCTACGATGCCGGAACTAACTAAAGGGCTCGTCTTTGAACTCAAATTATATATTTAACGTTTTAACTTCTTTATAATATTGAAATTTAGATGAAATCTAAGTCATTAGTTTACTTTTTAAATAATGTACCATGTAAAAATTATCCCATATCTAATTTCATAAAAAAGAGGAAGTAGTAAAAGACACAGCAATTTCATAGGCAATATAAGACAAAGAGAGTTTGGGCACCATGGGATTATAGCCTTTAGACAAGAATTTTACAGCTAAAATCGAAACCCAAGACGGTCTAGAAATTCGTTCAAGAAAGAGCTGGCCAACTACCTCAAAAAAAAAACATGCGGGTCAGTCTTTCGTGACTGCCGATAGAAGTGAAAATTAAGTAACTAGCGTGCGGTGACGATGACGCGAGTTTCACGCTTTTTGTTCACCCAAAAAGTACACATATATACACAGTATACATATAGCTCATGGAAAGCGTTCGGTAACGATGACGCGAGTTCCATGATTTTTGGTCACCCAAAAAGTGCTCAACGCGCCTAAAGAAGTTTTCACTTCAAAATACCTGTACTCAACAGAAGTATACTGCCAAACCAACATTAATTTGCTTTGGTGTATAGGACTGCTTTGGAAGTGTTATGGTGTTACGGACCAGTAATCCTTGCCACTTACGCAGGCAACACAGCAAGTACTTTTCTAAAGAGTCTCTGAGTGTTGCAAGCATCGGTAATTGCTTGACGAGGTCATTACAATCAATGTGTACTTTAGATAAAAAAGCACTTGGATTGTTTATATAACGTACGCGATATTATCTGATTAGTTTTTATACTTGTGACTGTCAATAGTGATTTGATGTCTAATAGGTATATATGTACATACGTTGTCAGTTAACTAGGCTTAGCCCGGATTAATTTAATGAGAACGGATAGCGGGATGTAAATATATCCATAGTCTATCTGTGTACCAAGATTCATTTAAATCCGTTATACTTATTGTATTATAACGGGCTACGCGTGCTTAAGTCCAAACAACCTCACAAAATTTTATATTTATATAATTAGTAGTAAAATTTGCCAATTACATTAAATACCACGTACTAAATGACATGTCGACTAGGGAAAATATTATGCAAAACTACTTAAAAAAAATTACGGGACCTCAAATTTGGCTAAGAACATAATAATAATAATAATATTTAGTAATAATAATATTTATTTAAATAATAGGTACAATAATTTATAATAAATGACTAATTAATTTATAAAATACATTTGTTGTTGTTTGCCCGAACAATTGAACAATTAGATTGAACCTGTAGCTCGGGCGAAGAAGTGCTTACAAACTATTTTAGCAATATAAATTTACATAACTACAATTCAATAATAACATTTTAATAACCTGCATAAGCAACTAGCAGTACCGGTAATAAGTGGGTCAATAATAATGATGCGTTAAGATAGATCAGCAAAATTTTTATTTGCTTACTTGAAGTAACTGCTCAGTTTGCTCATACGACAAAATTTGTAAATAATTATATAATATGTTCTTACAGTTAACATAATTTAATTTATAAATAATTAACTCTCTATTTAATTTATTATATAAAAATTACCTAGGAAAGAAAAAAACTATTTGAAAAAATGAATTTTGAAACTGATTGTGAGGCGCAGACTATATCTTTTCGTCTTTTGTTAGTAACATCTACGTGATATGTAAGCAATGTGTGCTGTTTTAGTATTGTGTGATATATGAAAATTTGGCGAACAGTCATCACCTTGCACGATTTATATAACATAATTGTGGGAAAAAGGAAAGGTTGGGTTGTGGCTACTTTTAGAATTGCTCTTTGAACTCTTTTTAGGGGCAGGAATATTGTTTTTAGTGCTCCATCCCATGAGGTTATGCAATATTGGATGATAGATTGACATAAAGAAAAATACACTTAAATGATTAATTTTAAATCAGCTATAGCTCGCAGTTTTTTAAATACATACATTAATTTACGAACTCTACTTACCAACCTATCTATGTGTTTTCTAAAAGAGAGGATGTCGTCGATTATGATGCCTAGATATTTTACGTTATTGGTTTCCTGGATAGTAGGACAATTACACAAGGGCACTGACAAATTGTGGTAGGAGAGAGGACAATGGTGTGCGTATATATAACTGTTAGTCACAGTGTACTGATTTTTGCGCATGGAAAAATGAATGTATTTAGTCTTGTCAGCATTTTGTTAAAAGATTATTATTAAACCAGGTATAGACAATATTAAAGCCAGACTGGGCGCTATCGTATAATTCGTTGGTAGTTTTGGCAGTAAAAATTAGGGCGGTGTCATCAGCATAGGATATTATCTTTCCATGTTTTAAGGTAAGATTACATAGGTCGTTAATATATACCAGGAAGAGCGTAGGAGCTAGGATTCTTCCCTGGGGAATTCCATATCCTGGTATTTTTTCATCATGGCTAACGACATTTCCTATTTTAATACATTGGTGCCGATTGCTTAAATAATCTGCAAAAATTCTCAGTTGCGTATCCCTTATACCAAGTGCCTCCAATTTGTTTAGCAGTGAAGAAATTGAGATGGTGTCAAATGCCTTGGCAAGGTCAAGGAATATCCCTAGGGTCTGATTACCTTTGCCGAGTTCACCAGTGATAAATTGATAATTTATTTCTAAAACCATATTGCGCAGGTGAAAGAAAATTATTATGTTCTAGGTAATTAATTAATCTACTGTTTATAATTTTTCTAATATTTTTGATATTGAAGGGAGAATCGATATAGGTCTATAGTTGGTGACTAGGTCTTTGCTTCCAGATTTAAAAACAGGTATAACTACCGCCTTTTTCAGGCATGTCGGAAAGATACCTTCAGAAAGGCAGAGGTGAAAAATATAAGATAGTGGAGGTACCAGAATGTGCTTAAATCGCTTAAGAATCTTATTACTTATGTTATCCCAGCCGATAGCGCAATTGTCACGCATACCTAAGATGATTCGCTCTATTTCGCCTTCATCAGTGTCCAGCATAACAAAAGATTTTAGACTAGGATTGTTACTTGCTTTTTTAAGAAGTGTAGAATGGCTACTAGTTAGTTGCAGAGTCCGTTCGGCGAGCTTTTTGCCTACGTTCACAAAATAATTATTTACCTTGTTAGCTGACAGCAGTGGCATAGTATTAGCATCCAATAAACTCGAGTTTGATTCACGGTGTTTTGAGGTATAAGTGACGTTTTTAATATGTTTCCAAATTTCTTTACTATTATTACCTGCTCTATGTAATATATATTTATCGTAGTTAATTTTTAATTTCTTCAAAAGATTATTACATATGTTTCTGTACCTCTTGTATGTTGTTTGAAGCGCTAAATTATCTGGAGATCGTCGAGCGCTCTGATGGAGTTTGTCTCTATGTCTTATACTTCGAACTAGACCAGGGGTAATCCAAGGTTTAATATTGCAATACTTCTTTTTTAAGACAATTGTTGATGTGTTTTGTGATATTGCATGTTGGACATTCTGTATTAAATACGATAAAGATACATTAGCATCAGCACTATTGTAAACTGGGCTAAAATTAATATTACGTAAATCATATAAATCAATCATTAAATTAGTCTTTGTTGTAGGTTGATTTTGCCTAGGTAGCGTTAAATTTATAGCAAGTACGACGGCGTGATGGTCAGTAAAAGTAGAGTTAGTAACAAGCGTGGTAGATGATAAGCTGGATTTGATCATCATATGATCGAGACAGGAACCACTCTGATGCGTAGGTAATGTGTGCGCAGGGAGAAGCCCATGGTATGAGCACAGATTAAGGTAATATTGTGTTCCTGTATCGTGATGCTCAGATCCGATATCTATGTTTACGTCACCTGTTAGAATAATATTTTTAAACGCACTAAGCGTTTGTAGAGTCTGAAACAATTACAGTCTTGTAAAGGTAGCTCTTCGATTGAAAATTGTAATGCTTCCTTAATATATACTACCACACCATCATTCTGATTATGGTTTAACGCGCTGTGGTATGTATTGTATCCGGCAATTACCGGGAGAGTTTCGCTGCGATTAGATAACCAACACTCAGTAAGAACAATTACATCATATATAATGTTTAGTCTATGTTGAAAAATATTAAAGCTATCCATATTCTTATAAATACTGCATATATTTTGGGTAAGTATGGTTAGCGAGTCCCGATAAACGGAAAGATATTGTCTGCAGTCCTCCATTGTACACGCTTTTGCGTCTGAGGCAGAAACATTATATATTTCTGTAAATAAATCAATATCCATAAACTTTTATAATAAAGGGGTAGATCTAATATATACAAGCTAATATGCGACGCTCTTAGGCGCCTTCATAATCAACAGAATTAATATACCTATATTTAGCTGCCTGTCTAGCTGGGCAATCGGCGTCTCCCGTCTTGTGGTTGCTTGGCTTTTTGAAGCGCAAGCATGTTGCATATTTTGGTGACTCCGCTTTTCTTGTGCAGTCTTGGATGGAGTGACCGTCTTCGCCACAATGTCCGCACGTAGAGGTCGCTGTTTTGCACGTCTTGGCTGCGTGTCCGTACTGCTGGCACTTGTAGCATCTGGTCACTATCGTAAAGTCCCTGACCGGACAGGAGGTCCAGTTAATAAATAATCGATTCTGGGTAATGAGCGCTTTACGTATAATGGCTGATACTTCAAAAACGTAGTTGCAGGTCTCAGCATTTTTCTTGCCAGATTTGTGGCTAAGTTTTATTGAGGTCATAAATGTATTTCATGTCATATCACGTAATTTTACGGCTAGATTCTGTTCATAAATACATTTATAAACCTCATTTTCGGCCATTGATGTCGGAACTCCTATTATAATAATACGAGGCTTGCGCTTGTAAGGCTCGTCAACCTTAAGCCCTGATTCAGCAAGTTGGACAGTCTGCTTGAGCTTCTCGATATCTCTTTTGGTCTCAGTACTGATAACAACACCGCCATTTCTGATCTTGCGGACTCCTCGAACTTGCAGTTTCATAGCTTCAGGGCTAATTATATTCTGGGCCATGGTCTTTGTATCCTCGCTGGTTTTCGAATTATCATTAGGATAAATAACTACCGAGCTCAAAGTGCTAGGACGAACAAAGTTACTGGTTCCTTTCTTTACCATATCGGCATAGGAAGTGCTAGCTGGTACCTGCTTCACATTCGACTCCTGAATGGCCTGCTTGATCTGCGTTAAGGAATTCATAAGTTCTGTTTCTGCTGCGTCTTGTAAAGAATTGTGAGCTTGAATGGCTCTGTGCTTGAGTGACTGATATTGAACAGCCATGTGGGCAACTCCGTTTGTTACTTTACGGCAAAGGGTATTTATTTTGAGTTTTTGTTCCGAGTTTAGCTTGCCTTCAGATGCAATACAACAAACTTTATTTAAGCACTGCTCAATAGACCCCATCAAACCTTGTATCTCCGGGGTTGACGCTATTTCCATTTTCTCACTGGGCTCAGGTCTAGGTTTTTGAGGAGTCGTAGGAGGGGGAGTACAGCGAGTTATACCGCTCCTATTAAATGGACTACTATCCATAGTCACTATATTACAATATTCATTTTCTTTGTACAAACTAATTATTATCCACTGTAACATTAATGTGCATACTACGTAAGACACATTAAAACTAGGTCAATGTTTTTATAAAATGTAAATTTACAATTTATTATTATTGAACGTCTGTTCGTGACTGTTCAACTACTAATATATTACAGAAGTAAAGAGGCAAGCAATCGTAAATTAATTAGGTTAAGCATAATGTAGAACTCGCGTACAGTTCTAAATCAAATGTAGGATATTTAATTATTTCATTACATAGCCGTCTAAAGCATTAATCCGTGGATAAAGAATAAAAATATCTATTACTTGTAGGATTACCTTGCTATGTCCGTATATCAGTAATGGAGGCCGAACCATATAAAGCTTTTACTTGTCATTCAATTTTTATTTTATTTATTCAGTAAGTACAAAAACCTATAACAGATTAGTATATTATAAAAATAGTCTTAATAGTACACAATTAATAAATCTGATATCCAGTTACATTTGCACACAACATTTGCAATATACTGTACGTACGTGTAAGTAAATTAGCTTAAACATTTAAATAACTAACACAAGACTTCAAAAACTAGAAAGAATACATGATAAATTTAAAAATAAAAGCAAAAGATATACAAGATTGGTTACACTAAAAGTCACGATTTGTTATAGTTCAACAGAAAAGATTTAAATGTGCTGAATTTTTCATAGAAAATATCTGTTTGAGAGCACATAGAATTATAGTTTTTACACATTCTGTACAGTGGGTTATTCTGAGATACATTGTTGTTACTTGTATGAACACACACAATTGGTTATAATCTTGTACAAAATGGAGTCATAGGTATAGCTGTGAGCATCATCTAATAGTATAAACAGAGAACATCATTGGATGCGTCTGAAAGCGCTATCTGATATGTGGTATTCAGCGATCGCTAAACTAAAATAATTTATAGTAGCGACGGTGAATGCTGCTCGTAAATAGCTAAACAACGATATCTAGTGCCCGCCTCGCCAGTCCACTTCAAAGCTTACACGTCAAATTCTTAAAAATGGGTGTTCAGACGAAGATCGCACGTATAGACGTACCCTTTGGCGAATATAAAGCTGGGCATCACGGCATTTGTACGTGCGATCTCTACAAATGTGACATTCGGTGCCTGGACGATATCTCGATGTTTAGACAAAGGCCGCATGTTTCGACTAATAAGTGAGAACTGATAGGTTTTATCAGTCAAATCAGATCGAATCAAACAATTTTATTTACGAAGAGAGGTACATATTGGGTGTTAGAAATGTTGATCTGCACAGTGCGAGAGGCCAAGGTATAACAGTTATGAAAAAAATAAGAAAAGATCCATGTCACTTAGTCAAGTGATAACAGACATTTATTTTTAAAGTTGAAAATTTGACACTCTGTCGCATTTTTAAGTACTGTGATCACAATTTTCACAATTCTACAGTGATTTTTGTAATAATGTAATCTCAAATAACAGTGCTATTAATCGCAAATCAAAGTAATAAACATTGTTAACTAAGTAAAATAAATTAAGTTTTGACGAGTTATGGTTTACAAAATTATTGTCAGTTAATTTTGACACTCCATGTTAGAAAACTACCCTTAGCAAGTTATTTCAAAAGATAGCCCATTTAGTCTAGATGTCAAAATGGTACAACACTTGCCACTTTTCTTGCCAATGAAAGTGCTACTTCGTATTTTTTGCGAAGCGCGAGCGAAGCCGCAAGCAAAAGCTGGTTTTATAATATAAATTACTGGTTTTAATTGAAATATTTAATATTTACTAAACATTGAACTATATATTAATAAAAATTTAGAATGTAATAATAAGGTAATCGGAATTATAAAGATACATACATAAAAATATATGATTTGGCATAAAAAAATCTTTAATTAAAACACTATTGAGTGAACCACGTTTTTAAAAAATTCTCATTTTAAAATTTATCCGAGAATCCTGAGTATAAAAGTGAGTATCAGTCATTCAGCGTTGCCGGCAAATCAGATCACGCCCTTAAAAAATATTGCTTGCGTGTTTGCATTGCAACTTCATAACTATAATCTTATAAATTGCGCAACCATTATAATGTTCACTTACAGACCAATTCATTTGTTCAACACTTACAAGTGTACAATTAAACAGTAGATTATAGTAACATAATTTTTATTCCATTAAGAAAATGTCGGCGGCCATTTTTTACATCCGCAAGTAACTCTTAAACCGGATAAAACTTCGACCTTTGTACAAGGTCATAATTACGAAGCAAAAATACTGTTAAGTTTTTCAAAGTTGATTTATATGATTCCACTCAGTATAAAATTAATCATTACGTAAGTATATTTTTGCCTTCAGAATAGAAAGGAAATCTATGTGTAAGATTGTTTGTTGAAAATGTGCATCTAAATGTTAGTGTGCTTAAATCTAATAAAGACTACGGCCGGCGTTACCAGCGGTTATGCGTGGTTAGTGAGAGGTCACGCGACGCTTACGTAACACGGGCACGCCACGATGGTGGCGGTAAGTCCCGTGTTGAGGAATGGCTGGAGAGGCGGCATGGCGCCCTCATCTTCCGGCTAACACAGGTAATGACTGGCAATGGTTGTTTTGACCAGTTCCTGTGTCGCATAGGCCGGCAAGAGACGCCCGGTTGTCACCACTGCGGCGACTGCCACGACGTTGTTGTGGACACGGCGTTGCACACTTTGGCGGATTGCCCCGCCTGGACATCGCAGCGCCGTGAGTTGATCGTGGCAGTCGGATTGGTTGCTCTCTCGCTCCCGGCCGTAGAGTCAGTTCAGTCTATGGTCTATGGTCGTGGAACGCCGTCGCCTCCTTCTGTGAGGAAGTGATTTCCATCAAGGATGCGGCGGAGCGGGAGAGGGAGCGTTTAAACCCTCTCCCCAACCACAGAACCGGGCGCCGGAGGGCGCGTGATGACCTTCAGCCACCCTGAGGATTGACCTGGGGGTGGTGGGCTTCGTGGGCCTGCCCGCCACCCGATCAGCACCAGGTCCGAGAGGCGCCGTGCGTGTTCCCACGCGCGGCTCTGTATCGTGTGTCCGTCCCGGTCAGGGGGACAGTAAAATTAGTGGTTGTAAATTTGTGTAGTGGCCTGCCGTTTCATACGGCGGGCCGAAACCTCGGCGGGGTCGCGATTGCATGTGAAAGCGATTCGCGCGGGCCCCGCCGATTGCGGTTATGTCGAGGAACACCGTGGTAGGTTTAGTCGGTATTACCGGGATGTCACTCACCATCTTTCCCCGGTGAGTCCGACATAACCTCTCCGTCGCCCCGCGTAGAGGTATGCGTCAAAGCATTCCCCGAAGTTAAAAAAAAGAAAAAAAAAAACACTTACGTATCAAACCTCCTGAACGCAACGTTTTTGTCGCGAAGCCACGCTTAACTGTAAGTGTTGACAAAAACGCAACCTGTGTGCACGCATTCAAGGGTTAGAGGAACGCGCATGCATGATAAACGTTAAGGTGTGAAGAAGCAGGCATCATAGAAGCATCGTAAGAACGGACTAGGTTGCATGTGCGCGGTCAAGACCACGTCGCCTTCTCCCGTTGCGATCCGCTTATACGCATGATTGCTTCGTTTAACTGTGGCTCTGGATAGTCACCCGGACTATTTTTTTCCCTTTTCACATCTTAGATATCTCGGTTTAAGGCTTAGAGAACGGAGCATCATTTGTAAGCGTCAACTAAGAGTTTTCTTTGAGTTGCCGAAGTAGGCCTGGCCTACAAGAACAAAGTAATTTCAAATATTTTATTATTCAGGTTTCTAATCCAAGTACAGACAAGATATTAAGCGATGTAATTTAAAACGAGGATCTAGTAGTAGATTGATAGTAGGCGTTAATCAACAAATTGCTCTAGGATATCACGTTATTAAATCTTCGAACGTATTTAATTTTTTTGTATAGTTCTCAACTGAAAACTTTACTGTAAGTTTTTAGTTGAGGACTATTTAATTTACATACATAATAATATACATATACTCACGTCTTCATCTTAAATTAAATATAAAATTAAATTCATCTTTGCCCGACCAGGCAAAGATGAATTTACTTTTATGAAAAAAGCTATTTGATATTGCCCGCGGCTTCACTAGCATGAGTGTAGATTTTGCCTATAAATTTCTATTGTTAAGGTACTTTTTGTGAAATTTTATGAAACCGATATAAACAAACTCACATTTGCATTTATAATATTAGTTTCGATAGTCTTAGGCCCCACGCAGTAGGCGACAAAACAGCTAGGTTTAGGTCTAGCCTATGAATGTACTACCTAGACCTTTGCATAGTACATAAATAGGCTAATGCCTTGACCATATAGTGTAAATAATTCATGTCATTCGACCTCGGTATTGGTACACTCAAGCTCTAGCCAGTCTGAACTATTACCAATTGGGATATGTTGAAAAACAAAAAGTAAGCGCTGATATTCGAAATTTAAAAATAAATCACATCATATGGTGAAGTGAAACTTACAGAATTAACAGCGAAGGTCTTGAGCACGTTATTGGGAGGTACCGGAGCGCGCACAGCGACGATGCAGGCGCCGCACCCGCCCTCGTGACACATCGCCTTCGTGCCGCGGAGCTCCGCCACATTGCGAATGTACTCATTTAGGGATACGTCTGGACCGAACTTGCCTCCCACTGGTTAAGTAAAATATTTCATAATATAGCTATTTTCTTTTTTAAAGAACTCCGCTCTAGGAATACATCGTTTGTTGTGGGGGCATTTAGAACCATTCAAACAACAGACACAGAGAACACCCAGACTCAGAACAACTGTTTGTAGATCACACAATATTTCCCGTGTGGAGGTCGAACCCACGACACTCGGCACAGCGGCAGTGGCGAGTTAACCACTTAAACAACTACGACATCACAAGCTATCGACGTTGGAAAGCAAAATTGAGAAATCCCGACAACAGTTGTAGTTTCAAAACTTGTAAAAATAGCATATTGGCCTTTACACGCCCATATGTTATTTTTGGAATAAGCATCTGCCGAATTTAAACTCATTATGTCCAATCGTCTAAAACGTTCTCAACTTAGTTTTAAGTTTGAGTCTTGCTTTGTTACAGGAAAACCTGTTTTAGAGATACAACCATTAAACCTTTTCGGCGTCCATACAAAAGTCCTTGTAAACTTAGTTTTATATAGGTAGCTTTATGAACCAAAATAATAAAATAGCTGGTAACACTAAAGCTTTTTTCTTTCTTTTTTTTTCTTTAGTGTAAAAGCTTAACATCATTGTTAAGTGTATGAGTGAAGAGCGTAGGAGTAGAAACAATATGATTTATTAGATTCTCCTTTCAACTAAGTCATAACTCAAATTTAGAAAGTTGATTTCTCTTTTCGGCAGCTTATAAAGACGGGGAAAAACTAATTAAATAAATAACATAGATATACAATAAGTTCTTGAAATTACGTCATAATTTTATAATATAATAATTTATAGCTGGCTTTAAGCTTTACCTTTTAGATGTGTAAATAATAAATAAGCAGTAAAATAAATAAAAGCAAGAAAATCCTATTAGAACTTTAAATTAAAAATTACTGTAATTGTTTCGTCTATTTAAAAAGTAATAAAAATAAAATAAAAAATTGTTTGCTTAAAATGTTCATCCCTGTCGAAGTCGCTACATGTTTTGTTTTTTATTATTGCTTTTATATATAATAAAATTTAAAAAAAAATATCAATAAATTTTCAATTTTCAATTATTCATCGGCTAGTTTGTTTTTAAATAACTGTTATAATAATTTTTATGACGCCTAAAATCACTTTCATCGCTTATTATTAAATTTTATTTTGTTTAAAAGTCTATACCTAGATTACAATTTTCCATAGAATGTTAATAATATCTTAAAACCAAACAAAATGTTGAAAAAAATGTAATCTTTTTAATGTAAAAAAGTGTATCAAAATATCTTAGAAAGCACCTCACGCTTTTTTACACTAAAATAATTAAATTGTTTTCTACTTCTTAGTTTGTTTTTTTTAATATATTTCTAAATTATTGTATTGTCATTGGTCCTTGATAAGTGTGCAAAGTTTGAAATCAATCCGTCGGTTTGAAAGGGTTGAAAATCACGTTCAAAGATTCCGTTACATAGATTCATAGATACACACATACCAAGCTAATAAAAGCGTGTTAGAAATAAACATAATGATTAGTTAACTTAAAACTAGTAAAATTGCCATAAATACAATTATATAGATTACTAAAAGATCTTAGTTGTTTAAAAAACGTAATCAATTACGAATAAAAAAGAATAATCGTTTCAACTTACCTTCATATTGTTGCCCGTTGATTGTGAGTTTTATTTTCACCATTTTTCAATTGGCTACACCTGAACAACAAACAATCATAATATAAATTTTGCTTAACATGGGTATTACTGGCTCGGTGTGCTCGGTGGCTCTCCTAAGATATGAGACAAAAGTGACTTATCGCTTAAATCATATGATCATGCTTAGGAGAGATTCTATTTAGTTCTCTTAGATTCTCTTGCTAAGTGAGTAATTTAACCATAGCCTCAATTATCTTCACTCATGTCTCGTCATTATCAAATCAAATCATTATCATATTAATGCAAGCTTCAATCTGTTTAGAGCTTACTATAAAGTATTGCTGATCATTCCACTCCCCTGATAATACCCACTAAATATTACTTATTGATACCTAAATTGTCCCATTCCATTCAACTTATTGTGTACCTTTTTAGACATGACGTTATTATAATGACTAAAACACTTTGCAAATATAAGTTATATATAATATCCCAAAAATTCGACGGCGATTGGGCTCAACACTTAACCTGGACTTAAACTAATCTTAATGTGGCTTTAATCAGTAGACTCTAATCACTATTATTTGATGTTCATAAGTGCTACCTTAAACCTGAATTTATAAATTATTTTATAATTGATTGCCTTCCATTATGAAATATTCGGTTTTACCTCTAAACTACTGTCAAATTGTCGGTCTCGATGGCGTAGTGGTTAGTGTAACCGACTGCCACGCCTGAGGTCGCGGGTTCAATTCCCGCACAAGACAAATATTTGTGTGCATGAACGTGGATGTTTGTCTTGGTCTGGGTGTTTCTATGTATAATATGTATGTATTTACAAAAAAAAAAGTATATATGTATGTATATCCATTGTCTAGTATCCATAGTACAAGCTCTGCTTAGTTTGGGCTAGATAGTGTTGTGTGTATGTGGTAGAATATTATATTATTATATTATATATATTATTATTTAAACGAGTGTTTCATCGGGGAAATCACATTCACACAAATTAAATATATATTATTAAATATATATATTATTAAAGTTGAGTAACATTTATGTGTTTTACTGATTAGGCTCTAGTACTAATACTTAATTATCCTTTTAATATTTGAGAGTGGTTTATAAGTAAGGCTGATTATGTTTTAAAAAGAATTAAGTAGATATTTAGAGACAAGATAAACATTTGATGAAAACCTTTATAGGAGAGGATTTTTTATTTAGCTCTGGAAACAGCCACACTTCATACGTAAAAAGAGAAACATTAAGTAGTATAAATCAGATATATGTATCTAAAAGCTAACGTAATAATTTTATATACTTTTTTTTTTATAGTATTCTACCACAAACACACAACACCATCTAGCCCAAACTAAGCAAGGCTTGTACTATGGGTACTAGACAATGGATAAACATACATATATACAGTTCTTTTGTAAATACATACATATTATACATAGAAACACCCAGACCAAGACAAACATCCATGTCCATGTACACAAATGTTTGACTTGTGCGGGAATCGAACCCGCAACCTCAGGCGTGGCAGTCGGTTACACTAACCACTACGCCATCGAGGCCGACAAATGAGAAATAAATGTCGCCAATTTACACTAATCTTGCTTAGAAAATATATTTCCTACAAATAAGTACTAGTCATCGAAAATTCATCATGTCTCAAATTATATTTATACCTTGTCATTCAAATAACAATGGAATATTCGAATCATCAGTTGGTAGCAGTAAATGTTGTAGCTAAAAATATTGCTTACCTATTGCTATATCAATTGATCGTATATCGATTCATCATTCATCAGTCAGTCTCAAGCAATCGAAGATGAATCTAGAATATGCAGTCCCGTCTCTGATCAGATAGGTAATGCTTTGTCAGTGGTAAATAGTAATATTGAAAAGGTATATATTTTCTCTGATCATTTAGGTATAGGTTTTGGTAGCTTAATTAAAAGTCACATAAAACAGCAGATTATTAACTTCTGTTTGCCTAATATGACTTTCTCCAAACTTATTCATAAACTAAATACAGCTAGTTTAGATATTAACTCCACAATTATATTTCTATATGGGGATAGTTTATTAGTTACAAAAAAGGATATTATCAATCTGACAGAGGTAATGCTGTCAATACAAAATAAATTAGGATGTAAATTCATAACATGTGCATTACCTTACTCAAATAAATGTCATTATCATGAAAATAAATATATCCATGACATGAATTTGTGTATGTATAATCTGACATATCAATATAAGGACATTTTTGATACTAACATATTTATTAGTAATTTTATTTTGACAAAAGATAATACGTATCTTTCATTATATTACAAATGACAACTTGCTAAATTATTAGCATATAATATACAAAATGACACAGGTACCTGTAGGGTATCCATGAATTTAATTTCTGTAAATAACTCTATTTCAATCAATTCTTCTATTATAAATAATGACAAAGTTGATTTAAACTTAAGGTTGGGACAAAGGATAGAGGTTATCAATTGAGTGTTGCTCACCAAAACATACAAGGACTATCCGGCAAAGATTTAGAGTTAAGTTTATTTCTAGAGACCCACAATGTTCAGGTTATGTGTATAACAGAACATTGGCTCAAAAGCTATGAAGTAAGTTTTTTTAATAGTATGAATTATATGGTACATAGCGCCTTTTCAAGAACACAAGCCATTCACGGTGGTTCTTTAATACTTGTTGCAAACACAACAACTTGCAGGGAACGTAAAGACATAACTTGTCTGTCTATAGAGCGTACCATAGAACTGTCCTGTGTTGAGCTTGAATGGTATATAATTATTTGTTTATATCGCCCCCCATAGTAACTTTAATCTGTTTGAATCAGTGATGGAAGATGTAATTACTAAAATCAGAACTAGTAGGAAATACATATTAGTATGCGGTGATTTTAATATTAATATACTAGATGGCTCTTCCTTGGCTAATAGACTTATAAACTTATTTAAATCATTTAATTTAACGAATTTGTTTTTGGAACCAACAAGAATAACTGCCACGTCTTCCACTTGTTTAGATAACATTTTCAGTGATTGTAACGCTTCATACAAATTAGTTACCACTGACTTAACCTCAGATCACTGTGGACAATTAGCAATGTTTCCAAACATTAATAATAATAATATTAAACAAAAGATACTTGTTAGGCCTTTAACAAATAATCGCTTCAAACATTTTAGAAATCAAATTTCATGTAATATGTACTCTAATATAAGGGAAGATAAATCTCCTAATAAGGAGTATGACAGATTTTTTGGTATTGTTAAGAAAGAATTTGATACTACGTTTAGGTTTAAAGTAAAAGTTATTAAAGGAACTAGGTCATTTAACGAATGGGCAACCGTAGGTATTTATAAGAGCAGAGTGAAAATGTATGAGTTATATAGCATGAAGAAATATAATTTTGATCCTACTTTTACAGAATATGTTAAGAATTACTCCAAAATTTTTAAAAAGGTATGCAATTTAGCTAAGTCCAAGTTCGTCAGTAACAAAATCAAACAGTCCTCTAATAAAGTTAAGGCTACCTGGCGAGCTATTCACGAAGCTAGTGGCAAGATAACTCAAATAGACAATAGTATTAGTCTGATGGATAATAATAAAATGATCAAAAATAATGCCGATGTAGCATACGTGTTCAATAATTTCTTTGCTAGTGTACCGATTACCACCACGAGCGCATTAAATTCTTCATCTATAGACGCAGAGAGGTTATTACATTCCAGCGTAACAAAGTTTAGAGTATTATTTAGATTTGATTATGTTAACGCAACTGATATTATCAACGCTTTTCAATCTCTGGAATCTAAAAATACGGGGGATCTCTGGGGTATCTCCGTTAAGGTCGTAAAAAGTATAATAGATATAGTTGCTCCTTATTTAAGTGGGTTATTTAATAGGTGTGTAGATTCGGGAACTTTTCCAGATTTGATGAAAAATAGTAAAATCATACCTTTATTTAAATCCGGTAGTAAAACTGATCCTAGTAATTTTAGGCCAATATCAATTCTACCAGCTTTTAGCAAAATATTTGAAAAATTAATACTCAAGCAATTACTTAGACATTTTAATTTAAATAGCCTCTTTCATGACAACCAATATGGCTTTACTAAGGGTCGTTCAACAACGGATGCAGGAGTAGGTTTACTCAAACATATATACAGAGCGTGGGAAAACTCACAAAATGCTATTGGTGTTTTTTGCGACCTCTCAAAAGCATTTGACTGCGTCTGTCATGATACGCTCATACGGAAACTAAGGCATTACGGTGTTCAGAGTAATGCACTGGATGTAATTACGTCGTATTTGAATAACAGGATTCAGTGTGTAGATGTCAATGGTACAAAATCAAATAGCTTACCTGTAAAGCTAGGGGTGCCGCAAGGTTCGATTTTAGGCCCATTTTTATTTTTAATTTATATAAACGATTTACCTTTTTATTTGAACAATATTTGTGACGCTGTACTGTTTGCTGACGATACTTCCTTAATATTTAAAGTAAATAGGAATAGGGACCATTTTGACGAAGTAAACAGTGCATTGATTCAAGTAACAAAATGGTTTACTTTAAATAATTTAGTACTGAACCCCAAAAAAACAAAATGTGTTAAATTCATACTGCCTAATGTAAAACATCTTGGTCCTAGCATAACATTGAACGGTGAGGTACTGGAAGTAATAGAATCCACAGTATTCCTGGGCATTACACTTGATTCAAAGTTACAGTGGGGTGCGCAAATATCTTGTCTCTCAGCGAAACTTAGTTCGGCCGCTTACGCCATTAGAAAAGTCCGTGGATTAACTGACGTTGATACAGCTAGATTAGTTTACTTTAGTTACTTTCACAGCGTTATGTCATATGGAATATTATTATGGGGAAAAGCAGCTGATATACAAAGTATTTTTATATTGCAAAAAAGAGCTGTGCGTGCAATTTATCAATTAGGAACTAGAATCTCGCTCCGAGAAAAATTTAAGAATATAGGTATTTTAACTGTAGCATCACAATATATTTATTTTAATATCATGCATGTCCGTCAAAATATATATTTATACATAAAAAATAGTGACATACATAACATCAATAGGTACTAGAAATAAATATAAATTATGTGTCCCATTCTACCGTCTACATAAAGTTCATGGTTCCTTCATGGGTCTTGGTATACGTTTTTATGATAAAATCCCGAGTAATATTCTAGAATTACCAGAGAATAAATTTAAAGTTAAAATTAAAACTTGCTTAATTTCTAAAGCATATTATAATATAGATGATTATTTAAATGACAAACATCCATGGCACTAATATTTTCATTAGATCACAGGATATTAAATGACCAATACTAACACTTATGTTTTTTTTTTAAATATTCTTCATTGCACATTCTTCTTGATTAAAATACGACTGAATGTAACAACAATGCAAATTTCAGCTTAAGCAAGGTGTAATATTACAAAAAAAAATATATATATATACAGGGTGATTTTGAAATCGTGTAATTCCTTTTAACCACGCATTCTACTGGTGATATAGAATAAACCTGACCATATTTTTTCTTAATTAGAATAATGGTTTCGGCAAAATTAGAGTACAGATTTTTTTCATGAAATGATTTCAAATAGTCATATTTTAACCACCTGACACAATCTTAATATTTTACTAATTTAAAAATAATAACATAACAATAACTGATGTCGTAAATAATAAGGGGCAATAAAAAGGAGCGCCCGTTATTATTTACGTCATTAATTATTAATATGTTTTTTTATTTTAATTAGTAAAAAATTAAAATTGCCCCGGTTGGTTAACATAATTATGACTATCTGACACCATTTCACGAAAAAAACGGAATAATAATTTTTCAAAAAAAAAAATCTAATTAAATAAAAATATGGTCAGGGTTATTCTATATCACCACTAGAATGCGTGGTTAAAAGGAATTACACGATTTCAAAATCACCCTGTATATATATATATTTTTTTTTGTAATATTACACCTTGCTTAAGCTGAAATTTGCATTGTTGTTACATTCAGTCGTATTTTAATCAAGAAGAATGTGCAATGAAGACAACTCGTGATTATGGACAGTTCCGTTAAGCTTTCTTTTGAATCTTATTCTGTATTCTGGTTTAGTGGAATTCGATAATTTACTTCTACATTTTATTTAAACAATTAGATTAAACTACGGACTATAATCACGTCTTGTCTTGATTATTTATGTACATGTAAGTGGATGCTCCTATTTACCATACTGCTGCTTTAGAGGCTACCATAAATTTTTATCAAATGCTTGAGTATGTTGAGTAGTAGTTCATGGAGAAATGGTTGCAGCACCTTACAGTTATGATTTGTAAACGAAATATTATTGTACACTTGGCGATTAAAAAGAGTGGCTATGAGTTTCTTGCCCGTTCTTCTCATCAGCCCTACACACCCTTGCTTTGCTAAACGTGGCAGTAAATGTAAATTCACAGGAAAAAAAATTACGTGTAACTTTGACATTCATAAATGTTACCTTGTAACCTAATTTGAATAAATTTATTTTGATTTTGATTTTTGATTTTGATTAATTAGCAATTAATGTATTCCAATAAATTGTACGTTAAATTAACAATTGCACATCGCCATGACAAATAATATGTTATGCATTATCTTCTTTATGTAGTTATTTAGCTCAAGCATATTTACAGATTAATTTATTATTTACAATAGTAACTTAAATATCCTAAATTAAATTAAACCTAGTCTCCAATGACCATAGTTATTTCTTTAGTTAAGCCTTACACACATAGTAGGCCTTTAAATATAAAACGTTCAACCGAACTAACCGAATAAACCTAAACGGTCAGAGCTGACGTTGGACCTAAATGAGATAACATTTGTCACCGTCGATGTCAATGAAAACCTAAAAGAAAAGCACTATTTTATAAAGCAAAATAGTTGTGTGGTAGGTATTGTCAGTCTGAAATTCTTAAACCTACAAACCCAAAAATCGGCTAGAATGATCTACTAGATATTTGAGTTTGGTCTAACTAAGACGCTAAATAAGAATTTTCTCTAGTTTTTCTTATAAAACGACAACTCTGTAACTAGGAATAACTGTGTCGTCAGGTACTTTAGAAGCATTTAAATGGTGTACACAATGAGTACTCAGACTCAGAATAATTTATTGCGGATCACAATCTTAATTGTCCGTGTGGGGACCGTACCTACAATACCTTGCGCACTATACTACACACGACAATCTAAAGCTTTGCATCATCAGATCATTCGTGGGCTACTGATAACATTGGAAGCCTTATCACATTACTAGCTTGTTAGGCTTATAGCTATATTCATGAACAGCGGTTACCACGTTCATTTGGTGAGCCGCTGGCTCTTATACCACGAATACAAATAAAACAAAAAATTGAGCCTCTTTGATATCCTTTGTGAGCACCGACTTAGTTCAATGAAGTATTATTCTGACATTTAAACTTAAGAGCCTTCAGGAACATATGATGAGGAGAGCCCCATTAGGATATCCCGTCCTAAAATGCAATTGAAATAATAATATCAGCCCTGTATATAAACTGTCCCGGGCCTCTTCTTAGCGTGTGAAATGTTAGGCCATAGGCCGCCATGCTTACCTAGTGTGGGTTGGCAATTGCAAAGTTCACATTATGGATAACTCTTAGACATCCAGGTTTCCTTACGATGTTTAACTTTACCGTTAAAGCAAGCGCTAATTAATTCATTAATACGCACATAGCTCTAGACCTCTGCGTTGCAGTCCAACGTTCTCCTACTAGAATACTCATCCCTGAATAAGCCATCATATGATGATTAGATTGCGATACATAATATTTATTAAGACGACGGACGCCTTAAAGTAGCCGATCTACATCAGCCCTTAGATTTTAAATGCCCTTGATAGAAATTTAATATACAGTAATTAAATTGCGAAAGCCTAGAAATATTTAGCTTAGTTCTTTATATTCATTATATTACGGACGCACTACACCTTGAATTTCAAAGAGACGGTAAGCTCCAGGCCCTTTTCGCAATCCCTAATAAATTACTAGGAGAATTTAAGCCGTGGGATGTTCGTACTTAGCCTCGAGTTGCCTACACAAGTTGTAAGGTACTATCGAAATATGAATGAAAGAACGGCTACGTGGGTATTTCTACGTAGTCCTGTGTGGGTACAGGAAAATGGGTATACCTGCTTAATAAACGGTAAATAGAATGTAACATAATATTACGTAGAGTTACATATCTGTAGGGAACAACATGTTGTAGCTGTTTCAAATATTTCATTGATTAATTATGATTAGGCGTTAGGAAATTTTTGGCGAGTGGTCCTGAATGTCCAAAACAGTCTTGAATGAAACGAAGCAAACTAGAAGTATTTAAAAAAGTTGACAATTTATATTTGATGCACACTTTATTTTCACAAACACTTCTTACGTTCACCCTTTATTTTCCCAAACTCTTCTTACTATAGTATAGTATAGTATAGTCTAAAGCAGAGATGAGTATCACGATGGCTACGAGCAATAAAATGCCTGATTTCTGATTCTACTAATACCTTAATAGAAATCCTAGTAGGTACTTCACGAAAGATGATCTTGAAATACATTTATTTAGAATTGTGTTATAGAGATTACTATCAATTTGGTTTACAAATTATTAGTATTATTAATAAACCGTCCAGCTAAATTAATTACTTGTATATGGAGTTCAAAACCACGACTTCTATTACAATCCAATACCTAAACTATTAGGCTATCAATGCTTCAATCGTTATTAAGTCCTATTGTTCATATTGATCAACTGATCATTATTTTTTTATTTGGTCAATGTTTACAAGGAGCCTGTTCTGTGCCTCGGAGAGCACGTTAAGCCGTCGGTTCCGGCTGCCATGAACATCTATGGCAGTCGTTATTGGGAAGTCAGTGCCCTATAATATCCTGAAGCTGGTCTAGCCTTTCGGTATCGTAAGAAGTCAAATCCGGTTATGCTAGACAAGCCGACCCCAAGTGAAATAATAAAGGGGAATAATAAAGGCTAGGGAGAAGACAAGGAGTCTTCTGTTACTATATGGTCACACATAATGGGGTTGGCCTATATACATATGTTCATTCATTTATTCGTTAGTAATACGATTTCACGGATGGCATAGTGGTTCAAGTGTTCACCTCGCGACTGCTACTAAGCTGTGTTGTGGGTTCGAATCCCACACGGGACAAAAAATTGTGTGATCCACAAATGGTTGTTCGAAGTCTGGTTGTTTTTCAACGGCAAAGAAAAATCGTTATGTCCCCCGCGACACAAGAATTATTTCTAGTGCGGGAGTTGTTTTAGTAGCTTTCTACTGGTGAAAGAATTTAAATACGCGAATGCAAGCAAAGTACGTACGGTACAAGATATTTGTCCGTACGTACGTATCTGATTTAAAATGGCGGTCATCACTTATAAACCGTCAGTCATCACACTTACGCATATTATATAATTGGTATCTTATGTGCTCATTTAGTAAATTACATACTATTTTACTGCGAGGTGTTTTACAGTGCGCAATAAATGATAATTGTGTCTTTTGCTTAACTTCATAAAAAAACAGTAATGTTTTAAATTGATTCATTAGATATTTTCCCAACAACCCACCATACTCTCTCTCATTTTTGCGCATGCAATCACAAGTATTAGAGACAGTGTATAGCGTTGTCTCGTTCTAGCAAATGCAATGGCAATGCTTTAATATATGGTGGTAAGGCCTAAAGCCCGGTTTCCATTGCAAGAGGGTAATGAGCGAGAAACAGTCCAGGGCAACGGAGTCCATCTAGTTAAAATAGATAAGACCTTCAATTACTATTTTATTATTTACCAAGTTATAATAGTTGAAACCAATCTCGTTCCACTGAAATGACTCAACATATTTCTAATTATTTTTACTCGTTCAGTCCTTTTCACGAAACTGTTTTTTTTTTATTGCATAAGATGGCAAACGAGCAGACGGATCGCCTGATGGTAAGCGATTACCGCCGCCCATGGACACCCGCAATCCAAAGGAGTTACAAGTGCGTTGCCAAAAAGGAATGAAGGAGGGAAAGGGCAAAGGAAAGGATAGGAAAAGGATTGGGGTAACTGGGCCTCCGGCTCTCTCACTCACCGATACGAAACGCAACAGTACGGGTACCGTTACTTCACGCCGATATTCTGTGAGAGGGTAGTACTACCCCGGTCGATCCGGCCCATTCATGCTGAAACCAGCGAGGATCTACTACCAAACAAAGCAAACTGTTTGTTGGTGAAAGTATTTCTATGTAGTTTGCGTACAAGACCCGCTCCGCTTGCAACGGCAATTTGGCTCGAAGCTTTTTTTTTTTCATTTATATTCTTCATTTAAAATTTTAAGGCAAGACGACCACAATAATTTATGAAATTACGCAGATAAAGTAATTAGGTATTTCTTAAAGTTATTTTATCGCTTTGCAATTTTTCTATTACACTTTTGTTGATACATACTATGATTATTTAAAGCAAAGAGGTGGTGTAACTTAGAAACTAGAGAGATACATGCCTTTTAAAAAGCTTATAAATAGGACTGGCATACAGACATTGGCACTTTTGCCAGCGTTTTTTTTAATAGCGTCCTATTAGTACGTTATAGATATGACTACGTATTGAGGCGATTATACTTAAGGAGTTATTACAATTAATTTATCATTAACTGAATTTCAAAACAGCAAGTTTGTTTACAATTGATTGATCCTTATATTTATTTACCGTTTGATATTTTGTAATATTTTCTGTATAATCTGTTTTATTTTAAATTATTTTATCTTCACCTTGTCGTTACACAAAGTAAAGATAAAATATATATATATATATATATAATAATAAAAAAGAAAATAATTTAAATCATATGCGAAAACAACAAAAACATTCAAGATCTTTTTTGTTTAATAAATATTGTTCTATTTCATTGAAATTACTTAGTATTCAGTAAGTATAATTATATAATTATATTTAACAGTAGATCAGTGTCTTAGTGTATTTGTTACACCTTTTTGTAGACAAATACATTTACACAATTAAATTAGAAGTTTTAGTTTTTAGTTTTTTTTTTTGACATATTCTTGCGAAACGACCAATAAGCCGAAGAATACAGAATAAGTAAGAAAGAACTTCTAATTTAATTATATAATTCTAATTATTTTATGTAGGCTCATGCCTATTTCTGAGAGTAGTAGACAATATAATTATATTTCTACTTTCTACGAATCTGACAACACTCTATATTATTTAAAATTTACACCTTTAACTTTGTTTAATTTATTATTTATAAAAACCAAAACCCACAAATAGAAAGTGTGCCACGTAGGAATATACAGTCCAACGAAAATGTTAAATGGGAACGACACCTACAATTTAAAAAAATATCCACTTAATCTCGGATCATAATATTTTAACATGAGTATTTATGTTAAAATTTAATATATAAATACTCATTTAAAAAAAGGATGCTGGCGTAACTTAGAAAAAAAGACATATTTGTAGAAAAGTCAATAATATGCATGTTTTAAAATTGGAATCATATAATTTAGTAACAAAATAATATAATTTAAAACATACATACCTTATTCCAAATTTGAAATTACAAAATCCGTTGCTCGCTTAAATACTGCTAGCATACGTCACTACACGAATACCGATTATTACTAACTGACAACTCGATAATCTAACTGCGATTAGCTTAGTGCGTATAACATAGTACAGCGTGATAAAAAAATGTGTATGTTATTAATCATAACATAAGAGATGAAGCGCTTGTAGGTCAGTTGTGGCAGTGATGGGAAGCGATGGTCGAGGTTAAACAATTTTAATGTTCCTGAATGGGGCCCTACTCACATCACTACTAAACACAAAAAATTTACTCAAGTTTACAGACGCGACTATATATCGCGTCTGTAAACTTTATTTTTATATTTCGTGTCATATCAGCTATGTTTTATTTGGTGGTAAACAGTAACTACCACCTATTGACTTAAGCAATGTCAGGACTCTACACAGCTAATGCGATGCCTTCTATAATATTAGTACTTTCTTTAAAACTCATTTGAATAATGACAAGTTATAGAGACAAATTTGTGTGAACCATTGGGTGTTCTTGACTGTTTCTTGAGTTCTTAGTTCCGAAGCTGTTTTAGAGTTTGAAGAAACTCTTACACAACAGCTTTGTCCATCTGTCTGAACCGTAAGAGCTAGAGACTCGCGGTCAATGCCGTTCGACTCAGAATAGTCGATATACCCCCGAAATTACTATGACCTTTGACCTCTGACCTCACGTGATACCATTTTTTCGAACTCTAAGATTTACGGCAATTCATTGCCATTTCTTACTTATTTTAATAAGAATAGCGCTCGCGATACCGTACACCATGGCACGTATACTATTCCAGTGCTTGCACGTATGTGGTGTAATGAACGCACAGTGCTGGATGGAAATGTTGTCGAGTGGTGCGATATAAAACGGTGCCAAATCAAACAGTTCCTTGGAGCACTCAGAAATTCAAGAAAACGGTATATTGTCTGCACGGATGGCGTAGCGGCTTAAGTGATCGCCTCGCCATTACCACGGCGTCGAGTGTTGTGGTTCAATATCCATACGAGACAAAAGATTGTGTGATTCACAAATAGTTGTTGTGAGTCTTTGCGTCCATTGTTAGAATATTTGTAAAGTCCCCAACGACACAGCAATTATACAAAGTGCGGGCGGTGCCTTTAAAAAAATTGTTCTTGAAGAGGCAGACAGAAGTATTGTAATTTCCATAGCCAAGTCTAAAACACGCTCATTATATTTTTACATGCGTCAATAACTGGATACGCACAATTTCAGCTACCATCGTTTTCGCGATGCATTTAATCCGCGCAAGTGACACAAAGTTCAAGTGCATATTATCCGCATTCTGTGCAAGTAATTGTAGTATAATTGTTACCATTTAGGTTATCATTGGACTTGACACATCACTTTGCATCGAATGTTAATAACACATTTTACTTATAATGGTGCGATTGGTAAGCGTGCGACCACGCTTACCAATCGCACCAGTCGTTAAAATCTATTACCGTCATTGAGCCGAAATGAAACCGATGTCGTTCATATATATAAAAATTGTTATAATCGAAATTTATTGTTGTCGTATTAGCGTCCGCACTCTGCGATTAGTAGCGATTAAATGCGATTTGTCGTCGCAGAGTGCGATTAGTCACAGGTGTTCGTAGAGATAGTCGTCTAAACCAGTTTGTGATCGACAATTATTATAGGATTGTGATTCCTTAAGCTGCCTATTGAAGCTTAAATATAGTCATATTATAAATGTGATGTGTTTCCCGGGCTCATGTGGTTGCAATATTGACACTTGTTACTGCATCTGAAGATCTCGGGGGATGTTGGCTCGGTAGATATATCGCAAAAGCGGCTGCTAATTACATTTGGTCTTACAGCAGGAGAGACGCGGGCACTTGAGCCCTTTCTTCCGCGAACAAACCAATGTCACGTGTCCTTGTCGACTAACACGTTGGTCTTACCATGGCGGATTTAAGCTATCGGATGTAACAGTATTTCCATTAATTATATATGTTAATAAATACATAGAGCCCCTAGACTCGCTTAAGGGTACTTAAACTTAGCTAAATAACGTTGGGTTTAATACGCATTATGTAACATAGACCGTAAGGACAGAAAATAAGCCCTGCAGTAACGTTAACCTTAACTTACACGTCACTGGTGAAATGGAATTATCTATTGTTCTAGCGTTCTATATGGTATAAGACCAATTGTAAAGGTAGCGCTACTTACTCCTTATATTTAATTGCACCGGTGGTTATTAGACGTAATAGAAAATGTACCGCTTAGATAGGTAGCGACCCGGATGCCTTCTTAATAGCTCATTTATATTATTTATATTTATAAAATGTAATTATATTTTCAGCCTCATATATTGTTGATTTTGTCATTCGACTAGGGTCCAGTGATATACGAGGGTTGTGATACCTACCCCTGCCTATTACTGCTATGTATTGCACTTACGCTGTCCTCGTATTATTGAGGATGGTATGACATGATTACGTTACAACTTTGGTAATTGTGATCTCTCCCAGATGGTATACATAGTCTGACATTATGTAAACTCCGATAGGATCATCCCTATTGCGTACAATAATGTGCATTCGAGTTATATACGGTTTGTGTGTACTGCGCTTGTTCTGTCAGCGATATAAGTCGATACACATTTGTGAGATTTGAAATGGTTTTATCATACACAATAATGGTAATTCCTTATCTTTTACAGCAGTTATATTAAAATTATGATGCTTTTGTCTCAACTTATTACTATAG
Source organism: Catocala nupta (assembly GCA_963675205.1). Lineage (NCBI taxonomy): Eukaryota > Metazoa > Arthropoda > Insecta > Lepidoptera > Erebidae > Catocala > Catocala nupta. The sequence goes on along the minus strand of OY776091.1, from coordinate 7,928,640 downwards.
AAGAATAATTAGACATTTTCCATGCATGAAATACTGTTACAAATTTATGAAATTTATAGCTACTTATGTCGTTAACTGTGCATGTAAAGGTGCGCACATTATTCGAGTTTTATTCGAATGCACATTATTCGCTATTACTAGTGAGATCATTAATACTGGGAATATGCAAATGTGATGTAGTCATGTACTTGTTTAAAACTAACTGTTCTTAATGATACGTTGATCTGTAATGAAATATTATATCTATGTTATTCTATCATATAAACGTAACCAGTTGTAGTTACTTTAACAAAATGTTCTCTAATAAAGTGATGTCTTATTTAGATCTCTAAATAAGACATCGCTTCATTAGAGAACATTCTGTATTTATTATTATTATATTTTTATCCAAAAAGCTGAAGCTGTGACACATAGTTTAATTGGTTTTTAACGTTATGATTGCTAGATGAGGGAAGGTTTCTGTTGCTCTGTCCACCCTGTGCGGTAGCCGGTGTAATGAATTTTGATGTATGTAATTAGATAATTTGGATGTTCATAGAATGAGCGGCGATGCCAAGTGCTTTACGTTCACTGTAACACGCGAAATAGTATTAACTACATCCGATAGGTTTGATATGTTCCACATTGTAAAATGCTTGATCTGAGGCAAATTTATATAAATCAATAAAACAATAATGAACAAAAAGATTTTTTTTATTTAAATCCACAGCTCACGCCCTTTCTGCGTAGGTATATAATATTATAAAGAGTGAAGATTTCATTTTCGTTTGTTTGGAAAGGTTTAACTCAAAAAGTACTCAACCGGTTTTAACAATTCTTTCACCTTTAGAAAGCTTTATTATCAGCAAGTAACATAGGCAATATATCATTTAAAAAAAGTACTGTAACTAACATTTTTATTTATTATTATTTTTACATCGGGGATTGCATAGACGCATACCTCTCCGCGGGGGCGGAAGGAGGGGTTATGTTGGACTCACCGGGGGAAAAGAAAGATGTTGAAATAATGATAATGGACCTCCCGGAATACCGACTAAACCTACCACGGTGTTCCTCAACAAAACCGCTATCGACGGAGCTGCGCGAATCACTTGCACATGCGGTCGTGACCCCGCCGAGGTATCGGCCCGCCGTATGAAACTGCAGGCCACTACACGAAGAGACCTACCCTTTGGCATTTCTCACTCATAAAACCACACTGTCCCCTTCTAGAGGGGAGGCGGACTCGAAACAGAGGGGCGCGTGGGAACACACACGCAGCCTCTCGGACCTGGTGCTGATCGGACTGCGGACAGGCCCACGAAGCCCACCACCCGTAGGTCAAACCTCAAGGTGGCTGGAGGTCATTTAGCGCGCTCTGGCGCTTAGTTCTGCTGTCGGGGAGAGGGTTTAAGCGTTCCCTCTCCCGCTCACCCGCCTCCTTGATGGAAATCATTTCCTCACAGAAGGAGGCGACGGCGTTCCACGACCTCTCACTCCGGACCATAGTCTGAACTACAGCCGGGAGCGAGAGGGCAACCATTCCGACTGCCGCGAACAACTCACGGCGCTGTTACTAACATAACCTAACCCACTTTTACGCAAGCGAAGCCACGAGCAAAAGCTAGTTTATAGTATAATTCCATTGTTGTGGTGGACTTTAAAAACATTCGAACAATGGACTTAAAGAACGCTTAGACCTGACACAACTTTTTTTGTGAATTGCATACATTTTAGTCCCCATATGGGATCAAACCAACTACTCTCGCCACCGATGCAGTGGCGAGGCGACCTCTTGAACCACTATATCACTCGTGCAGACGGAGATATATACCTGTGCCTACTAATGATTGCTTCGCTAAAGAGTAAGTACTTCAAGAGAGGTATGCCATCACGGACTACTTGTAGCCGTAACTGTAGGATGTAGTTATCAGATTTGCCATTCACTTGCGTTAAATATTTCGTGCACGCTCGTCAGTTTAGGGTCCTCAACTCACCTTTGTCTAAAATGTCTCCAATCCAGTCATAGAATGTTCAGTTATGTCTTTTCCTTCCAACTGTTGTATTCCTTCTTGGTCTTAAGTAGTACTTTATTATATTGAAATTAAACTGCATTATACGGCTTTTACCGCGATGCTTATTAACACTTTTGTTACATAATTTTGATAATTTCATTCTACCCTAGATTATTCTAGTCTTGATTAGAGTAGTCTCCCCGTAAACATGGCTGCTGAAAAGCAACCGAAACGTCAGAGAAAGTGTAAATTTAAATCTAAATAATTTTAAATAGATCAAACAGTATTATAGATAATATTTTCAAAATTATGTAATAAAATTGTTAATGAACATCGTAATAAAAGCCGTATAATGCAGTTTAATTTCAATGCATAACATTCGCAAAAACGCAAGAGAATATAAGTACTTTATTAGTTAATATTTCGACGTCTATGCTTTTCACGCATCCAAATTATCTTAGAGCTCTTTCCTCCGTCACGTTAGAACTCTTTTGCACCATCCTATATTATTTCCAATAAATATACACCATAGATACTTCTCAGTGCGTAGAAATAACAAGAATATAATATATAATTTTGCATTGTATATAATTGGCCAATTACACAAAGGAAGTGCATGTAGTTAGCCCGCCATGGTAATGATTTATAGCTAAGTAAAAACTGTATATTTCATGTAATGAATGTACCTAACGAGGTATCAAAAATTATAGAGTAGGTATATTTACTAACATAAAGAGAGCACCTTAAACCGGCGAGCGTGTATGAGGAATGTTATGAAAGTGAATGAAGCCAGAGAAGTGTGTCAGAATCGTAGCAAATGGAAATCCGTAGTCTCTGCCTACCCCTCTGGGAAACAGGCGTGAATTTATGTATGTATGTATGTATTTACTAACATGATGTACACAAACATACAAAGCAAATGTGCCCAGGAGCCTGGCAGAATTGCTACGTTAGATAGCAATGCTCAGTCTTCGTGTAAATAAAATACCATTCTGGTCAAGCGAGGTATCTATCAGTGCTTTAGCGCGGTCTATAAACAGACCTGGACCCCATGACCTATCGTTTTGACTCCAAACGGTTGAAATGTGTAATTACCAATGACGTTTCAATATTCACGCCGTTTGAAGTATCTGCTGATGCAGCAGCAGCACGAGCACAACACAAAAGGAAATTATGTTTGACTATATAATAAATGTATTAAACTGTCCCACTGCTGGGCACAGTCTCAGTGTGAGAAGAATTAGGTCACCACGTCCACCACGCTGGCCCAGTACGGGTTGGCAGACTTCACATATCATCTAGAATAATATGGAGAACTCTCAGACATGCAAGTTTCTTCACGATGTTTTCCTTTACCGTTAAAGCGAGCGATAATTAACTATTTAAAACGCACATACCTTCGAAAAGTCAGATATGCGCGCCTGGGTATCGAACTCGAGACCCCCGCGTGACTCTAATCTAACTGTCACCCACTAGGCTATCGCTGATTATATGTTTGACTACCGACACATAAACTAAATATTTAACATTTCGCTATATCTCAATTTGACATAACCAGATCCACATTCCACAGCACTGTCTGCTGACATGTGCGCTGCTTTTATTTCTACCTTGAATAGCGGTATAACAAAACAAAAACAATATGTCCATAATATTATTAAGTAATATTTGTTATTTTAAGATGTTTAAAGTCAGTAATATATGGTATAATGACTGCAACACCTTTTTGTTATTAGTTGTAACATACATAAATCACATTTATTGGCGATTTAAGAGAGTGGCCGTGAGTTTCTTGCAGGTATTTCATCATAGGCCTTTTTCTTGAACTAAGCAACTTCCCTAAATGTTACTTCAGTAACTTAGTAAACTCACTAACTTATATATTTTAACGTCCATAAGTGTTACTTTGTTACCTAAATGAATAAATAATTTTTGACTCTTTTTGACAATATCTTAACTTAATCTGCAAAGGTACCTGAGGAAGCAATATGCGAAAGTTCATGATGTTTGGTCGAGGTTTATTGAGGTCGACATTCACATTTATAATATCAGTTATAATAATAATGTCTTGCAGATCGAACTTATGTCACGGTGGCCAATCTTAATTAAGACTGGCCATCTGCGGAGGAGATATTATAGTGCACAAGTGTGTGCGCAAACACAAGTGCACTCTGTTCTCCATCTCTCATGATCCGATGGGACGGCAATCATACAAGACCAGAGAGAGAACAGGCACAGGACTGAAGGTAATAACAGACATAATTTCACAGGTACCTCTGCTATCAGCACTACGCTTCCTTATCTGAGATCTGGAAATACTACAGAGTGTAAGATCTTTTTATAAAGAGTAGTTGTATTTACTTAAACTGGCTGTTCCGAATACGAGCTAATTATTGGTAGTACTCCACTAATCTTAGTTTTAGAATTATAAATAACTAGACTTTTCTGCATTTGAATAGTATCTATTATTAAAAAGAGAATGGCTGATTAGGCACTAAAAATTACCATTTATTACTTCAATATTTCAGAAGCCGGCAAACAAATTATCTAATTACATTTGGCTGGAACAGTTCCTTTATAAACCGAATTTTTATGAGTCATATTTTAATTTTTGTTCTATTTTATAATCAAACAATACTAGAATCGTACGCAAAATGGAGTCAAATCTTCTATATTCTGATTATAACGGTCACAGTAAATTTTCAACAGTTTTGTTTCCAATCAGTTCGTATAAATTTAATTTTGTATTATTTATGCAATACTTTTGCCTAGTGATTCTATTAGAAATTGTTAAAATTGTAGTAATTTGTTTAATATCATACCTAATTAATTTTCTTGATTTAGAAGATCTGTTTCGTTGTTTGTTACTATCTAAACCAATTGGCTCAACCTAATATTATTGGTTGCCCCTTTCCGTGGCAAGAGCGGAATCAAAATTAAATAGTCAAGGTCAAAAATTATTTATTCATTTAGGTTACAAAGAAACACTTATGAGCGTCGAAATATATAGTCAGTGAGTTTACTAAGTTACTGAAGCTACATTTAGCTTAGTTCCTAGATTCAGTCGAAGGGTCGAGACTAAAATACATATTCCTGAATGCAAAATTGTGTTAATGTTTCAAGTCAACAACTGCTTTTCGAGTTACGCGGACACAAATATATAAAAGCTGAATTGTTATATATAAAAACTACACATAATCGGTTAGCACTCGTTGCACTTCCTCAATTTAGTTGCATATATCAATATTTGTGCATTGGCATGTAATAAAATTTTATAGCACTTACGGAGCCTTCTTTTGCAAACGTTATATAAAAAGAGGCACGATTATACACAACACAAAAAAAATATAATTTATTAGCAGTTTACCCGTTCTAAAACAAAATCGAGATATATGTATGTAAAAATATATCTTTAAAAGTGCTTATACGTAACCATGTAACTTATAAGGTACACGGGTAATTATGTCTTAATGTAGGTATTCCTAATAAACATTATTTTTCTATGCCTACTAATTATAAAAACTGGAAAGTAAGAATGATCCTCGTGAAAGAATACCTTAAAACAATATTTGAACACATTTTAAACGAAATCCTAAATGCGAACGTGAGTTTAGTTGTTTGTTTATTGTGCTTTCAAGCCTCAACTACTTGACCGATCATCATGACATTTCACATGCGTATCACATGGTATTGTACAAAAAAGGACATACATAGATGTACCTATTATTCAGGAAAAAAATATTGATATTAACGCGAGTTAAGACGCGGGCAAAATTTAGTAAACGCTATTTATGTTACCTTTCTCAGGTAAAGAAGAAGGTAGTAGAAGAAGCTATCTTGGTCACTAAACGCAGTGAGCAAAATTATTGCAATTTTGAAGCAGCGCAGTGACTGTACACTAAAACAAAGCAGAGAAACACAGTAAATTGAAGCGTCAATCCAGTCGTCAAATTTAATAATACAATTAGTATCGGATGACCAACTGAAAACCAGCGCTGGTGAGTGCAATTTGGGTGCCCAGCTAATGCTGAGGTGGTGACCCTTATGGGCGAGGGCATACACATTTTTGTTTTATCGTGTAAAATATTTTATATATGTTTATTTTGTTTTAAATAATTGTGTGTGCTCTGTCCGAAATAAACATGATTTCTTTCTTTCTTTCTTTGATGATCGTGAAGCACCATTGACGGAATTTCAAAATCGCATGCCCTTTTTACTTAAGATAGTACACCTGCTTAGGGCTAAAATTATTGCTATGATACTACTTACGATGCTACTTTCACGGAAATGATAATTAATTCTCACTGTTATTCAGATTTAATAATAAGATTAGTAAATGTAAATAACAGTGAGAATTTTGTTTATCCATATATACATATGTATAATAAGATTTTGATGTATGAGTTAATACTAACGTATTGTGATTCTTTTTCCTCCACGCGAAACTATTTTATTTATAATGAGATTGTCCATTTTATTCAACCATAAAGAGACAAAAAAGAGGGAAAAAGGGGTTTTTGTCTTTTGCAATGAAAATATGAAACGAAACTTTCGTTAGTGAATGTTTAGTTTTTCGGATAGTTTTCAGAATTTGAATACAACTTTCTCTATATCTTTAGTATTACAAATACGTTTACAAAATAGAAAATTCGCTCCATTCAATTGCCGTCTTATTAACCACCAATTACCAATTCTTACTAATGTGGAACCCTAAAACAACAGAGCATAAAACGTAAATGAAGATTACACGCTACTTTGACCCTCAGATGTCAATCAAGATGATTGTGATGCCAGTTGTTGAGTCTTGTTACCGTGGGTATACATACTATGGATATATATTATACATATGTGTAATAACCTTGATTTAAAATATTACTTTTGTATCTTCTCTCAATAGTTAGAAAAAGGAGCTATAAGGATGACGTACTCGTTTAAGTGGTTGCCTAGCTTCTGACAGTGTTGTGGGTTCGATCCACCCGGGACTAAAAATAGTTGTTTCTAGTTTGGATGTTCTTTATGTCTGTTGTTCGAATGAAAAGTCTCCAATGACACAGGAACGATGCCTAGTGGTGAAGTTTTCTTTAAACAAAACGAAAACATTTGAATTACACTTGAATTTTACCCAAAATATTTACGTACATTAAGCATAGTTACTATTTAGTGTATCTTAACAAATAGAATCTTTACACTCGACCACACGATAAATGCTAGCGATGTCCTATTCATCATTATCATTCATAGCTAGACCTTATCCACTATTGAACACAGACCGCTCTTTATTTGTGCCACTTTCCACGATTCTGTGCCAATTTCATCCAGTTTCAGACTGCAATCGCAACAATGCCGTTGGCCTAGCCGAACCTTGCCTGTCCTTGGTCGCTCTTCGCTCACAGCCTAGGCCTTTCTGTCATCACCACGCCTTGCCAAATGTCTTGCTCAAATTAATCTACGTTTCATTATTAGTTTGTGCAATAACTACAGAAAAATCATTATCGAGAATAAAAATCTAATTAAAAATATTAAACTTGTTTCTTGAAATAGCGTCTGGGTTTTTTAATAAAGTTTTTCTTAGACCTACGAGTAGTCTTCGATTTATTTTATATTGACGTATTAATAATAATAATTGATCATTAAGTATGTGCATTTTTTTGAGGCGGTGATCTTTTTCTTCATAGGCGTGTTACGGTTAATTTATTCAATTGTGTAGATATGCTAAATTGAAATGCAAGTGAAACGTAAAAAAGTTAGTTCGATTTTTTTTAAACTAACTTTTGCTCGCAGCTACGCTCGCGTAAAAGTAGGTAAGGTTATGTTCGTAACAGGATTTTCTTTTTTAGGTAAAATGCTGTTACTCGGTGATAATATAGCTTAATAATGGGCAAATAATTAAAAAATCGGTTTAGTCGTTTAAAATCAAATCTTTCTTTTTTATAATATTAGTACAGATTATTGATTACGAACAAAAAATAGTAACATGCTCAGAATATATCTTAATCTAACTTTGTAAGTTTCTTTTTTTTTTTTTAAGCCCACCACCTGAATCACTGTTCATGATTTATATGCAGGAATAGAAAGTATTATTTATATTTTTGCTTTAAATAAGACGGCAACTAGGCAAACTGCCTTGAACCCGCTCATGCATTCAGTCTATAAACGCTGAAGTTCTAGGACCTATGGTTTTAGTACCGCACTATACAGACCTCTATTGTGTGGATCTAATTAGGTACTATGTCTTATGGCCTCGATGGCGTAGTGGTTAGTGTAACCGACTGCGATGCCTGAGGTCGCGGGTTCGATTCCCGCACAAGTCAAACATTTGTGTGCATGATCATGGATGTTTGTCTTGGTCTGGGTTTTACTATGTATAATATGTATGTATTTACAAAAAAAAGTATATATGTATGTTTATCCATTGTCTAGTACCTATAGTACAAGCTCTGCTTAGTTTGGGCTAGATGGTGTTGATTGTATATGATAGAATATATATATAGATATAGTATAGATAAATATATATGATAGAATAGAATATTATTATATGCCTGAGAGTTCTACATAATATTCTCGAAGGTGTATGAAATCTGCACTGGGCAAACGTGGTGAACTACAGACTGTTTTTTTTAAAGCCTACTTTCGCTCTCGTCTTTATTCCTTTCGCGGGAGACTTAATTAACAAACATTCAAACAACGGACACAAAGTCCACCGAGAATCGGCACAACTATTTGTGGAAGACACAAATTGTTTTCCCGTACGGGTATCGAACCCAGCACGGCGGCAGTGACGAGGCTACGACTTAAGCCACAAAGCACAGTCGAATATTAATAATATGTTGCATCATAACTAAACTGACATCTCGAATAAACATAAATAGTTTATTATTATTTAAATATTTATAATGTATATCTAAATAACATATCTAAATAAACTATTTTTGTGTGAACTAATGCAAAATAATACCAAATTTTCCTTTGTTAAATGTTTACTTAGTCGACAATGACAAAATTGTTTCCGTCCAATGAATCTTTACATTTGATGGTTGATTATAAACGCATCAAGCAATAATGATTGCGCCTCGTCCGGTATTAACTAGTTGTGTGCTATTATTCAGACGTAATTACTAATTTCAGTGCTTATTCAGCATTCAGTAGCGATAGCCTAGAGGGCGATTGTTGGACTGCTACACAGTGGTCACGAGTTCAATCCCACGATATGCACCTCTGACTTTAACGCTGAAAGAAAATATCATAAGGAAACTCGTATGTCTAAGAGTTCTACATAATGTTCTCACTTGTGGAAAGTCTGACAACTCACACTGGGCTAGCGTGGTGGATTATGGCCTAGCTCAGCTCTTTTAAGTATAAGAACACACGGATAATAAGCTTACAGTCTAAATAGAGTCGTGACCTTACAGACCCAAATTAGAAAATACATTTTTAGGACCTTAAATTTTGTACAGTAGATAATTTCAATGAAAATTAGAACAAAAGGAAATGGCTTTCTACAGAGAGGTAATATCGCTTCCCCAATGCTAATGTTTCTCCTAAAATTATGCGATAGCTGCAGAATTCTATTTCGGTTCGGCCTCTAACAAGAGATAATAATTTTAAGATACGTTTAATTATTTGATGTTGTGTTATATCAGAAGTCTGAGTTTTTACATAGCAATTAGATGTTGTAACTGACCCAAGAAATGAGGTCTTGAGTTTGATACAGGAACACAGAAACAAGAAACGTCCAGTTTTTTAAGACAAGTGATGTCCGCCAATCGGTACTGGATCACCAGCGTGGAGAATATGGCCTAACTCTTCTATAGGATAAAGGAGCTCGTAGCCAGCAGCGAAATATATCGTAAATAGGGCTGATATAATTGTGTATGCTAAGATAATCTAACATTCAAATTAGCCAAAACTTAAGTGTAAGGTGTCATAATATCAAGCGTTTAATATCAATATTTAAATGTTAATGTTAAAGGCTTGGTTCTTCAAGTGTCAATCATATTTTAAGGTTTATAGTTTTTTTTGCTGGACATTGTTTTTAGGAGAGCTGAAGTTGCCACAAATATTTAACAATCATAATAATATAATTAACGGGTACCAAGTATACCCAAACTCAAAATAATCATTTGCGGATCAAACTAATAATAATCGTACATTGTGCCATTTGAATCCATGACATTACACGACCGTATGCCCGCTGCGACATCTGTTCAGTGAAAACTTGCACAGAGACTTTATCTCACGAAACAAAGAACTAAATATCACGATGTTCCGACTTGCCGACTATGGACGATGATATACGAGCGATTTTCCGACTATGAATTTATCGAACGCCTACTGTTGTTCGATACACTGCTGGGAATGAGTATGCTGATTAGCTAGCGATGAATTCAGCATGTACCAAAGAATGGTAAAGAACATCGCAAAGAGCAAACCCCTTCTAACGTGAATACTTCTTTCTGTTTAGACACACAGAGTTCATTGACGTATTATTGACTTTCGGCAACGAGAATCTGTCTTCTGATCATACAAAATGACATGACGTGTAACACCAGTACCATACAAACACATTATTTGTGCTACTTGAATACATGTCCCATGGAATATTTTGTAACAACGATGATAGCATCACGCTAGCGGAACAAAACGCGATATTCAGTGAAGATAACATCTCACCGCCATGTTATAGTTAGACTACTGTATGTGTGAATATGGACAAACATTTTTTAGAGAAAAGTGAAAGTATTTTAGTATTTTATTTGTGGAATTCGTTTTTTTATTTGTAGCTTGGGATTAACAAGTTTTGTATGATACTAGCTTTTGCCCGCAGCTTCGCTTGCGTAAAAGTAGATTGGGTTATATTAGTACAGTAGGGTTAAAATATAGAAGAGCGGCGGGCCGAAATCTTGGCGCGCGGCACTTTTGCGCGGCCCCGCCGGCTATGGTTATGTCGAGGAACACCGTGGTAGGTTTAGTCGGTATTACCGGGATATCTTGCCCCCGGTGAGTCCGACATAACCTTTCCATTGCCCCGCGGAGAGGTATGCGTCAAAGCATTACCCCACGAAAAAAGTTAGTAACAATACTGTTTGAAAATAAAATATTGCCTTCGTTACTTAAGCATAAATTATGATTGCGTCACATCATCATTAACTGGTAAGAATTAAATCACCAATGGTCTCTATGACGCCATCAACTTCTTGTTCGAACGTTAAAATCATGACATGTTGTTAACACAAAAAGATTTGAAACGTGTAGAAATAAACTTAATAATGATGTCAGCCCTGTATTAAACTGTCCCACTGCTGGGCACGGACCTCTGCTCAGTGTGAGAAGGAGTAGGCCATAGTCCACCACGCACACACGATGTTGTTTACCGTTAAATGCAGCGATAATTATTAACTATTTAATATGCACATAACTTCGAAAAGATGCGTACCTTGGGATCGAACTCGATACCTCTGCGTGGCAGTCCAACGGTTTCCGACTAGGCTATCGCTGCTCACATACTTTGACATCTATTAAAACAAATATTTTAAATTATTTATTTACACAAATTAAGTAAGGAATCGCGAGTAATATAAGAATATTATTATAGAAATTAATTGTACATATAGATATAATAAGTTTGAGGAACAGATAGTAAGGTTATATGTGAAATAGAATGTCTTAAACGAAGCAAATGAGTTAAAAACTGTACGATACTTTGAATGTCGATTTATGCATTGTCATTGATTTGATTACTTTGAATGACGAACGGATATTCGAAACGATATTTGATTATACATTTCATATTAGGTTTTCGTTTTTTTGTGCTGCCTATTCATATAATGTACATTCACACATTGATCTCATGCATTTAAAGCCCAAAAACGATGCATTAGAGAAATATTTAATCTAAAACAAACAGACTATTGCCTGCCATTTTCAAAAAACATGACACTCCCTTGTGTGTATGTACATCCAAGAATGTGCTATGTTCACAAAGCAGAATATGGAGTTGTTTGAAAAAAGACAAAGGTCTCGTCATATCGGAAAGTTGTGCTTAGCCAGTAGTAAAACTATCTTAAAGCATAATAGCATATTCCGCAAGGCCTCAATTATTAAGAATAAGTTATCGACAAGTATACGCAATAGACATAATATGTGTCTATTCAAAAAAGACCTACTGGAAATGTTAACAAAAATATATTATTCTCTGTGCGAGTTTTTGGATGCTCAGTTTATAGATAGTTATTGGAAAACATCTCAGTTGTGTAAAACATGTCTCATAAACTCTATAACGAGTATCTCTAAATGATAATATTTAATGTTTCCGACCACAGCGATAATGTGTTAAGCTTTGTGTAAGATATATAAAATTTAAACATAATATCTGCATGCCAAAATTGGCTTAATGTGGCAAGGACATTACGTGATGTAACTAAGAACTTAATGTAACCATGATCTGCAAATAAATAAATCATTTATTCATTTATATATATAATACTGCTATGTAAACAAGTAACAATTAATACATTCGAATAATAGTCAGTGTTATTCGTATCATCCGAAAATATCCAATGTATAATCGTTTAATATTAGTTTTTCGCTTTGTTGTGCTGCTTGAGTTCGACCTAATTGAATATTTCTAGCTGGTTGCACCAGGTTTCAAATCAACTGTACTTCAATTATGCAAATATAATGTACATTAATTTATATAATGCTTCTATGTAAATAAGAACCAATTAATACATTCGAATAATAACTGGTGTTATTCGAATCGTCGAAAATTCCAATCGAAAATATCGAATGTATAATCGAAGAAATTGGATATTATTAGTAGTGATGATGCGCTAGATGGCGTAAGTATGTATTTTTTCAGAACGCATTTTAAATGTAATATGTGAGGCTTTCCAAAGGTAATTAGTGATAATTATAAAGTAATTAATCCCTCTATGCACATTTTAAAACGATAAGTTCTAAAAGCATTTTCAGTTTATTTTTTATCTAAGTAATAAGCATAATTTTCTGACAAATGAACAATGCTGGCAATAAAAAGTTGCCTATTACACACGTTCAGTAGTCATATTAGCGTTCACGATATTTGTTTGCTTTTATATACTTCTGTAATAGTTGTGTGGACTGAAATGATTAGTTGTAAGTAAAATATTTTATATTAAATATTCTTGGTGATAATTTTGCATTAGTTTCTACTTTTTCTGTAGAAATGAGATTTAAGTAAATTACATTCTATGTTAGAATTTGATTGTGCATAGTGAGAGATAGACAAAATCATGCACATCAAATGCGAGTTTCGTGATATCGTTGCGGTCTTTTCCTACCGGAACCGCACTTCTACCACTGAAACACCTGTGTGGCTAGGTTCAGTGAAAAACGACGAGATTCAGCACTCGTGAAGTCCTGGGGAACGGTAATCTGCCAGTAAACACAATAAAGAATAATTATAAAAACAAAATAAAGTTTACCAACGCGGACGCAAATAATAAGGGGCATCATTTTGTTATGTCATCTATATCTGATTTTAGTACGCTGGCAGAAACTCAGGAAAATTCGTGCTAATTGGCACAAAAACCGCATTACATATAGCTCCAGAAGTGATGAATAAATTGGAGTCTTCGGCAATATACTATTGCTGTTATTAGGTACACATCGACAAAGACAAAAAAAAAATTGTTTTGTTTTCACGCCCTTACATTAATTGGCTCGTATAGTTATCATGGTCTGTAAGACATTGTCCAATATAGAGACCTCATGTTGCAGTTAATTTCCTTGTCAAAGCGTAAAATCTTCTTATAGATTTTTCACCTACAGATTTAATATGTTCGAGAAATGAAAAGTTTCAAAACATGAATCCTACATCAGACAGAGACCTGTTACTAATATTTGATTAAATTTGATACGAGAGTATGAAGGTTCAAACCAATATCAAAATAGCTTTATTCATTAAGGTCACAAAGTAACACTTATGAACCTTAAGGTTATACTAACTAAACTATGTATACTCGTAATATAAATTTACATTTACCTGTTGCAAACTTTCTTTAACTTTTCAAAAGCAACTAAAACTTTTTGGTTTGCAATATAACGACGCTAACTAAATCTAAACATGTTCCGCCATAGGGAAAAGACCAAAGTTAACGTATTCGATCATGGTATAATTAGAAAATCATCAAACTTAAATGTTTTAAATTTGTTCCTAATACTGATTCCCAAGGATAGTTCTTAATACTGATACCCAAAGATAGTTCCTCCGACAATCGACTATTTAAAAGTGACCTGGGTCGAAATTACCATAGCCAATATGGAAATCCCTAAATCGACTTTGTACTCAAGTCGGCCGCTGTGGTTGCAACCTGGTAAAATGAGGAATCAGGGAGCCACACAAAGTACAGTGTGAATGTGGTGATCCCAATCAAACCGTGTCACGTCTGTTAAAATGCCCAAATTGTCCCTGTAGGTAAACCATTGAGGACTCGATGGACGCAACTGCTGTTGCGATTGCCGTGGCGAAACATTGGGCAGGACATATTTAAAATAATTGTACCATCGACTCGAGAAGAAGAAGAAGTGCCTTCAACACAGCATAATAATGCCCACATTGAAATGTTGTTGACCGATGAAAGAAGTACGAATAAATAAGAGAGTAGATTAGTAGTTACTAAAGCAACCACAAGATTTTAATTGAAGAAAAGGCACTGACCACCTTATTATGTTGAAAACGCATGATATGTATAAAACTATACCTAGCACATAATATATTATTGTTATTCAAATGAACTAACTTCTTTTCTTAACGATAATATTAATAATAATATTCTACCACATACACACAACATCCAGCCCAGACTAAGCAGAACTTGTACTATGGGTACTAGACAATGTATAAACATACATTTCCAATACATTCGGAACAACCATTTGTGGAGTACGCAGTTTTTTGTCCCGTGTGGGATTTGAACCCACATTACTTAGAGCAGTGGCAGCGGCGGCAAGGCGACCACTTAAACCCCTACGTCATCCGTGCAGTCGAAATTGAGTCCCCAGTCAACATTACCACAATATGTGAATTTGACCGATTTCAGCACAGTCGTCTGTTGATAGGTTGAAATGAGTGAAGTCCTTGACATTTACCGTTAAAAGTGAGCTAGACGACACTCAATCTGACAGTCATTTTTCTAAAATTGATAACGCTATTTTGCTGATCCTCTGGCAACTGTGACGTGAATTCATACACGATTAGGTTGTGGTCACTACATTAAGTATACAAAAGGACACGCCACCAGTTCTCCAGTTTGAGTTTGTAAGTGAAACATTCCTGAGATCGACAATGGTGTGCGGCTGATTTAAAGCCGCTTATGTATGTATAAATATTTTTCTTTAATACCGACCATATGTTTACGCATTTCAGATTCTATTTCGAGGCCTATCCATTAAGACCGTTATCCGATTTACGCCTTAAAATTACTTTTATAGTTTTATTGAATTCATCAACAATTAATGTTCTGATGATACAAGGCGAAAATAAAAGCTTTGTCCTCTGTTACCGGGCACGTTCTTGACGAGACGAAAATGCGTGGTTCACGCCTCTTTGGCTTCTCCAGTTGTAAACCGGCAGACTGAACGGCATCCATCCAACTTCTTTAATTGATTATTTTCATTTATTTTTGAGTATCATTGGCTATACGTAATACTCCCCGGAACTTGTTGTTTTTACGCCTTTATCTTAAAAACCGTCGCATGGTTTGATCGCCCTTATTAGTGCCTGCTAATTAACGTATGGTGACCGAAATGCAGCTGAACGTAGTACGGTGGTAATGCTAGGTTATACTACCACAGTTGGACGTTTGACTCACGACGCCACCGCAGCCGTCACCTGCACGTTTTTGTGCATACGTTGCATTTTGTAGCTTAATTTTAATGTTTTCGTTCTATATTCGCTAATTTGGTTTCACTACTAAATGACGTTAAAGCTAATAAAAGCGTAAATCCATAAAATAAGTTTTATTTGCTACATTAATACGTGACCCTTGCTCATTCACAAATTTATAGGTTTTTGTCGAGCCTTAGTA
The DNA here is from genome assembly GCA_963675205.1 of Catocala nupta. Classification (NCBI taxonomy): domain Eukaryota; kingdom Metazoa; phylum Arthropoda; class Insecta; order Lepidoptera; family Erebidae; genus Catocala; species Catocala nupta. The sequence continues at coordinate 7,912,580 of OY776091.1, read as the reverse complement.
TATCAGATATAATTTAAAATATACTGTATCAGGCCACCGATGAGCCGCTTTGAGTCAATAGGCTTAATATACAAATTCATAATTTTTTGTCAAGTAACTAGAGAAAAGAAACTATGGCTGTAACGCGATGCTTAGTAATCATAATATCAGTTTTATCTGCTACATTAACGATAGGTACTTGTTCATTCACGAATTCATTGATTTTTGCGAAGTGATTGGTTGTCTAAGAAACTTATTCGTAATGGGCTTAGCTAGTTAACTCTGAAATCGTTGCGTCCTTCAGGTATCATAAACGACCGGGAAATATCGCTAAGTAGTGGCCCGTCGTATGAAACGGCTGGCCACTACACAAATATACCTAACCTATTTAAAAATATTTTTTTCTACTCTCCTCTTGCGGGCAGACAAAACAAGGAAGCACGCGTGGGAATACTAATGTCAGTAACCTAACCTAACCTACATTTATGCGAGCAAGACCGCAGGTAAAATCTAGTTATCTTCTATAATATTAAATAACTAGATATTGCCATTATATTAATTAATAAACTATATATAGAGCAGCGATAGCTCAGTGGGGAAACCAACAGACTGCAATGCAGAGGGTTTTGGGTTCGAATCCACGTCGCGCACCACTGACTTTCGGAAATTATATGACTTTTCGAAATTATGTGCGTATTGATTGACAATTATCGCCTGCTCCGTGCCTCGGAGAGCGCGTTAAGCCGTCGGTCCCGACTGCCATGAACATCTATGGCAGTCGTTATTGGGGAAGTCGACACCAAATATCCCACTGGGTCGAAGTGTCGCCGGTCTATACTGACTGGCCCCCAGACAAGATAAGATAAGATAAGATAAACTATATATAGTAATAATAATCTATAGGAAAAACTAAAATAATTATAACAAAAGAATTAATTAAAAACTCATCTGTTTAATCACCCTACAAGAAATAAAAATAAATAATCTTATTTAAAGACTATGAATTACACAATTTACCACACTTATACGATTAACGTAGATTTATAACTTATAAAAACTGGTGTTAATCACTTAGTTATACAACTGTAGACAATTTATGAGCCGGGAATCGATCTCAAACGTCGTATAAACAATTTTATAACACAGAGTACTTGCATTCGCACTGCACGAACTGGTTGTGGAATTAAAATGATTGTTTATTTACTATTTGTATGAAGTTATTTTACTATTGTCATTTTCTTGCTGTAGTCTTTGCTGTATATATATTTATATTGTCTTATGTTTACGCGAATGTATACATCGAAATTAAACTACTCTATACGGATTTAGACGCGTTGTTAATAATAATAATTATTATTATTATTTATTTGCACAGAAAGTAGGTACATGAAATATTGATGATAAAATTAATTTTGTTCCTTGTACAATCTGCCTTACTTAGGCATGCAAACATTAAGATTGTTTAATTTAGACACTGAGTCTCCCCGTGAACAAGGCGAAACTTCCCCGAAACGTGGCGGCAAAGTGTTAACTTAAATATAAATAGTTTAAAATAATTTAAATACTTAGCTTAAATTGTAGTAAAGCCCAATAATAGTAGTGTTAGAGTTCAAAATTTTGTAATAAAAGTGTTTTAAAATAAATAATGAGACAAAAGCCGTATAAAGTAGTTTAATTTTGAAGTTTATTTGTTGATACATAAGTATAAGACATCTTTATTTATGAACTTGGACATCCAGTAGTTATTATATTAATGCTTATTCTAAAATAATAAATACTAATACTAACACTTAATGTATAACTTTTTAAAGTTACATATTCACCATTAAACTATAGTATATCTTTGATGTTGATTGTCACGAAAAAGGACAACAACAAAGAAAATGGAATATCCAGGTTTTTATTCTGTGTAGGGATAGTAACGTGATAGGAGAGAGCATAGATGGATTTTATGGCAGGGTACAACACAACTTTCACTTCACGTCTTAAATTTAGAAACAGCTTGGGATCCAGTAATACAAATAGTCAAACCCAAGAAGAAGTAAAACACAGCTAGACTTCATGATACTTTGAGCTCATTCTGCGTAAATAGAAACACCAATAATTAACTTATGTTCGAGTACTTAGAAATAACTACACTTAAGAACATTGAGACAACTACTATCTTAGTCTCCCCGTGAATATTGCTGCTGTAAAGCAACCGAAACGTCGGGGAAACGTGTAAACTTAAATATGAATAGTTTTAATATCGCTCTACGCGCTTTTATGAACAGTCAAAATGTATCCGACAAGGCAGGTTTAGCTGTTCATAGGTCCTCTATTTTTATTATTAGTGCCTACACTTATCCATGGAAGTGAAAGTTGTGTATGGGAAAAGAAGCATGAGAGCAGAATAAATGCTGTAGAAATGAGAGCGCTGAGAGACATATGTGGTGTGACTCTGAAAGATAGAATAAGGAATAGTGTGATTAGAGAGAGATGCGGCATGAAAGTGAATATAGTGACAAGAAAATAAAAGGGTATGTTAAACTGGGTTGGGCATGTAGAAAGAATGGATGAGAAAAGACTGACTAAAAAAGTTTATAAGGCCAGTATGAATGGAACAGTCGTAAGAAGCAGACCTAGGCGAACGTTTTTCCAGATCCGAGACGTTTTGGATAAAGGCCAGATTAAGAGCACCTTAAACCGGCGAGCGTGTATGAGGAATGTGATGAAAGTGAATGAGGCCAGGGAAGTGTGTCAGGATCGTAGCAAATGGAAATACGTAGTCTCTGCATACCCCTCTGGGAAACAGGAGTGAATCTATGTATGTATGTATTTAATATTTTAATTAGCTTCAAAAGTATTAACGTTCAATAGTAGTAGTGTAACAGTTATAAAATTATGTAATAAAGTGTCAAACAAACAACGCGATAAAATCGATATAAAATAGTTTAATTTCAATGAATAACATTCGCGTAAACGTAAGACAATATTGGAATTTCGCTTAAACTGAGGCAGTTCTTCGCTAACAAAAGTTTGGAACCAAATAACCTCATAATGTATTTCTGCAGAGAATACGGTTGTAGGCTCCATTAAATATGTAGGGTTCTGGGATCTTTAACCTTTTACTGGTTTTTTAAGACTCTGAACTTTCAAAACGCATGGTATTTCACTATAATTACTACATACAATAAAACAAAGTCCGCCGCCGCGTCTGTCTGTCTGTTCGCGATAAATTCAAAAACTACTAAATGGATTTTCATGCGGTTTTCACCATAGACAGAGTGTTTCATAAGGAAGTTTTAGTTGTATAATTTGTTAAGATTTTGTTCTACCCGTGCGAAATCGGGGCGTGTCGCTAGTTATTAACATTAAAACTACAAACAACATCTTGGGATGACTTGATGTGGAACATAAATATTTTTGTTGTTGTTTGGGGATCGAACCCGAAACATTTGAAGCAGTGGCAATGGCGAGCTGACCACTTAAACCACTACGCCATCCGTGCAATCAAATAAAAAATGATTAAGGTATACCTTATTTAATATATAATAATAATATTCTATCACATACACACAACACCATCTAGCCTAAACTAAGCAGAGCTTGTACTATGGGTACTAGACAATGTATAAACATACATACAAATATGCTTTCTTTTTGTAAATAAATATAGTTATCAATTATATATATGATATATGTGCCTTCAGGGTGCTGATGGGGCTGCCTCAGTTCTATGCGCATCCGAGATGTTTGCAGAAAAGCAAGTAAATTGTTTTTATACTGTGATTCGGAAAAATACATATCCCTGGTGCGCAGGGTACAAGCCAGCTCCAATAACATCATAGCCATGGTTAGCTGGACTGCCGTATTATTAATCATTGCTCCAGAATTGAGGCAGGAATTTTGAAGCAGTGATTAATAATAATAATTTGAATTAAATTATAATTTTAATTCTGATACTAATATAGTTATTAAGTATATATTGTTACTAACCCATATACGAGTCCTGTAGTTACTCGAAATAATGAATTTTTATTAATGCGAACCCGTGGGACTGCCACAGTCGAGTTCGATCCCAAGGCATGCACCTTTGACTTCTTTTCGACGTTATGTGCGTATTTATACATTAATATTGCTTGCTTAAACGTTGACGGAAAACAAGATGAGCTCGCCTACATGTCTAGAGTTCTTCATAATTTTCTTGAAGATATGTGAATTCTGCTAACCCGCACTGGGCCAGCGTAGTATGTAGTCCAATACGCTGGACACAACGTCATACTTCTAAGTGTAAAAAGGGTTTGGCTATGGATGGCCTAATCCTTCTCACATTGAGAAGAGGCTCAGCAGTGGGACAGTTTATATATAGCTCTTATATCATTATTATATTATTATTATTTCTTTTTCAGCTCAATACATAGAAATAGTGTACTTCTACAATTACCTCTTGCTAGTGGGGTTGTATGCGGCGACGTTACCCCACCCTGAACCAGTTAAATTTTCACTAAGCTCGATATATGACACGACAATGTCTATAATACATCCCGTTGTAGCTGCTGGCTCTAATAGATGTAAGTATTTCTAAATACTTTTTGTTATAATAGACTAGTGTACTATTGGTTCCTGGATCAAAATCTCAAACAAGGTCTGAGTTAGGCTGTCTATATACAAGAATGCATGTTTGTACTAGTTATAATTCAAATCATGGTTTGACTTTAAAATAATAATGTGTGATTATCGATTAAACATTCTAATTGAAATAAAAGGATTTCAAATATATGATTATGATGCAATTAAATAATTAGAGCAAGTTATGAAAATATTAATTCAATTGTTTTCGTAGGTAATATTTTATTAATCGATTATTGATGTTTGAAATCTCTTCGCTCAAACTTTAATGTATTTCGTATACAACGAGGTATTACCTAATCTTTGCTTAAAATCAGTAATCTTAATTTATGTTTTATTAACTAACATTCGTTTAATTTATTATTTATATCGCTTGACGATATGTATGTCTGCAAATGGGCTAAATAGTTAAGGCGGTAAAACACATAACACTACATTTTATACTTGGTAAAGTAATAAACTTTTTATTACAAATATCTCGTCACATCGTTTCAGTGAAAACAAAAACTAAATCGGATAGAAAATAGCTTTGTAATCTTTAGATGAACAAAATAAAAACTTTCCAAAGGATTGATGAACCAGCTACAAAAATCAAAGTTGTTTTTCTTTCTATATTTGCCCTTTCGTCATTTGGGACTATTTGTATCCCAAGGCCTCAGATAAAACTAGAGCTAAACTAAATTTCAAACATTCCTCATAAAAGTTAAAGGAATAACGTACTCTGTAATTGGACAAACCACTACTCTCATATTGGCTTCAGTCTCTTAGGTTTAAAGTTCTAAGTAATATGAAGTTGAATTACCTACGGTATTATATAGATCTGGAAGTAGTAGGTCAGTAACTAAAGTTTACGGGAATAGCGCTAAACTTTATTACTACGGAAACCAGTCTCGCCAATATACTACACTCAAAATAATGCGTTAATATGATTTAGTACATTCAAATTTGAACCGTCTGTTTTAAGCATTGTGTCCATAATTCAATGATATTATATCCAAATTAAGACATTTGTAATCTAATTAACGCTATTACTATTGAGTCATCTCTTTACCGCTATAAAACACTGTTTTAGCTATTGTTTCTTTTGGTAGTAACTATGTCGATTTATGCTCATTAGCCTAGATTAAGGCACTTTAAATACCTGTCTCACTGCTGGCCTCATTTTTTCAGTACAAAAAGGGGCAAGCAATATATTCTTAGTCATCTTAAACATTTATTTTTTATAAACTTATTATTATCACCGATCTTAATATTTCTTCCAGGTGAAGCATTCAAAAGCTTCTTTGGCCTAACATACGAACAAATGCAAGAGAAAATTAAGACAAATTTTCAAGAAGTATTAAACATAGATTTGATTACTCCAAATGGCAACATCAAGTACAACTTGTCAGCTACGAAACGAATAAACCGATTGATTAATAATACGCAAACAGTGGTAATACTAATCCATGGGTTTATGGAGAGTTCTGATGGATGGATGGTACATGGTGTGGCTCCAGAACTCTTGAAGAAGACCGATATGAAAATCTTTGCTTTGGATGGAAGAAAGATCATAAATTTGGAGTACTTCAGGTCATCTACCTATGTCAGGTTCATGGGGGAGATGCTGGGAGCGTTTTTGGGAGACATTGTTAAAAGTGAGTTCTCTTTGTCTCGCTATGCGTATTCCTATCAGATGTTATTCGCTCCCCAAAACATGGACTTAAAACCATAACTGGATATCTAAGCACATGCCTCTAGCTCTTTGATATATAGGCGTGGAACTGTAGGAGTTGTCATATAACCTACGACTGCAGATGATATAGTGGTTTAAGTGGTTGCCTCGCTACTGCCTTTACGCCAAATGTCATCTCACCTTCCCCAAGAGACGACTAAATAGTTATCCACAAATAGTTGAGCCAAGTCTGGGTGTTCTTTGTGTCCAAATATTTTTTTGCGTGTGCAGCAGCGAGTCTATTGGCCTGTCTAACAGCAAGAGGTCGCTATAGCTTACGGAGGTTATCATTATCACATTCTCAATGCACGCTTTATTTGGCAGATAAACAATATGATAATAACATTACATGTACGGAATGTATTGATCTTCGAATAATTATTTCACATGAGAATTTTGGATAGTCTGCGTCATGCGAGTAAGTTATGACGGTATAATCATGCACGTAACATATAATAAAAGTACTAACTGTCTTTGAAAGTATTACAAATTGCCACAAATGTGGCAAATTTTGGCTGATGAGCACTCATTATAGTGTTAGCGATATTATCGGCTACTCTATTTTATGTAATGGGACTCTAAATAGACTTAGAGCTAAGCCTAAAATTTATGAAACGTATAGTAAATCAGTACCAGTATCAAATAAATTTTCATTGTTTTTTGGGTGGGTGAGTAAGTATAGTTGGCCATGCCATGTGCAATCTTAAGGATTGCATATAATTGTATCATCATCATGCTTGCGGATCTAATCGATCTGTATGAAACTATACATATTCATTTTTAAATTAAATTCTTCTATTTTTAAGTCAAAGTCTCGCATTTCGCATGTAGCCCTGTGTCGCGACTTTACAAATATACAATTAACGGACACAAAGTACGCGCAAACTCAAATCAATTCATTGTAAATCGCACAAATAATTTTCCAAATTTATTACATGCCGACAACAAAGGTCAAGAGCTATTAAAATTTATGATGGACCCACAGAACGATCATATAGTTTTAATTTACATGTTCCTTTGTACTATATTAGACTACATCATGATAACTTTTATTATTTTTCGATAGATGGCCAAGACCCCTCTAAAATCTACATTGTAGGCCACAGCCTAGGATCTCACATCGCTGGAGTTGCTGGCAAAAAGGTCCGAGAACTGACCGGACAACTTCTGGGTAGAATTACTGCATTGGATCCTGCAGGACCGTGCTTCAGCAATATCAGTGCTATTGGAAGACTAGACAAAGCTGACGCTGAATATGTGGATGTGATTCACAGTAATGCTGGAATGTTGGGCATTAAAGAAGCTATAGGTAAGATGGAGCTTATTATCTAAAGAGCAATCATTTGTTTTTTGTTTTAACAAATAGTTCAGTTCACCGCTTGGCAAAGACTACGGAACAAGCCAATATTATAAGAAAACTCTTTAGGTATAGGACTATTAGATGAGAAATGTAGACTCGAAATTATAAATTCGAAATTTAACACAAACGCTTTTCGTTATTAGAAGAGACAACATGTACATAGTTTTCTGTGAAACAAGCTGGGAAATTCAAAATTAGTTTTTAGATTTTACAAATTTTCTTGACGAGTGCAGTTATGGCTTTTTACGTGATCTTTGTTGGGTAGTGTAATTATTGTTCTTGAGTGTACATTTAAACATCAACAAAAAAAGAAAATATCGAATCGCTTACGTATTTAATAAATAATTAAATATTCAGCCGATATAGACGATGAACAATTTGTATGTCTGTGTCATATGTGCTCGGCTGTTTTCAGTCCCACGTAATAAAGGGCAATTTGATTGACGTCTATCGAGGACATGACTAACTCAGAATTTTCTTCAGAAAAAGAATCAAACCTGGGATCGAAGACATCAAATGAAAACTTATTAACTTATAAAACTACGTATATTTAAATAATCTAATCACATTTATAAATTTACATATTTTGTTTGCTATTAAACCCGCCTACAACTTTTCTATGGGTCCAATAAATTTATGCCATTATCTTGCTTTCCTTCAATGTTCCGTACAAAAATAATTCAGAATCAGAGAATTTGAGGCATCGTTTAACACAGGCCACGAGTATTTTCAACTCGAAGTGACAAAGTGCCCATTTGTAAGCACATAATCTCCGTCGTAAAACCTTTAACAACCACCAGGCATTGTTTTAGAGAAGGATCTCTGAATCCCTAAAATCTTTGATATTTACAGCGGCATTTTCAACTTTTCATTGGACGTCATCAAGTTGGGCAATTCAACATTGTCTTTATAACGGTTTTATTTGAATAATAGTAGGTACTTTTGTTATTTAATATTGGATCTATTGAAAGTAACAGTTTTACACCTATTGTGTTTTAGCACAGTACAAATAACATGTTCTCTCTCACGCCCATATTACAGAAGTCGACCATAATGTAGATAATATTACACCCACTTACTTCAGGTATAGCTTGTTGGGTCCCGCATAATGAATCTCTTGTAGGTATATAAATAAATTTCTTTACAGGAAATCCCAGTAATACATTGGCTAGTCAGCGAATAAAAACTAAAACCTCATGTAGACCGACTCATGTGTTCTTACACTGTAGAAGCGTTACCTTATGTCACTTGCGCAATTCTAGGGCTAAGCGCAAATAACACACGTCCAACTAAATAAGTCGAAAATGGACCTACTTTTGCGGTTGGTGATATTATGACTATGGTGACTACGTGATGGACACAACTACCTCCACGACGCAGCGATATTGAATACTACTATTGTGCATGCATCTTGGGTTCGATTCCCGGGTAACAAAAGGCAATAAGTTTTTGAGATAAATTCTCACTAACAGCTCGGATTTAGGGCAGTGGCGATATTGCTCTGCCCCGTGCTTTAAAAAGCACGTGTAGCTGTAGGTTCTTCACCTATTCCCTCTCCGGTAGTGAATTGCCGTCCCATAGGATTATAGGCGTGAGGGAATACAGAGTGCACTTATGCTTATACATACATTTGTGCACTTTAAAATCTTCTACGGAGAGAGTTATTCTACGTTAAGATTTGCCGCCGTGACAAATTTGGCCTAGAGGACATTATTATTATGGGCAGCTCTAAAAGTAACTATTCCATACAATTTTGCAGGTCACAAAGACTTCTACCCGAACGGTGGTTCATCACAGACTGGCTGTTACATTTCTATTTGTGATCACAGCAGAGCTTGGGAATACTACGCTGAAACTATCAGCGCTCCTAAGCATTTTCCAGGTAATTAATCTATATATTATTTTCTTATGATACATGTTGTTTAGAGATGTCGCTGTCTTTCTCTCTCTCTCTACCTCTCTCTTTATGTCCTCTCTTTCTTTCTCAACGTAATCCTTAGGTTATATACAAAGTGGCCAAATAGGTTTACATCTGTACGTCCATTATATTCTTCATTCATGCTCTTGGTTTTGGAGAGATTTAGCCTGGTCTTTCTCCAGAATGTCTCTAATATTATCAAAAGCCATAGACCAAGGTTTACTGGTATAATCTCAATATAATTTTACGCGGCTAAGAATGGCATAGTCACACTTATGCCACAGAAGAACTTATTTATTATTCTTCTGTACATTTCCTACAGAAGAAGAATATAATATTGTCTTCTGTTTACGCGAATGTTATTCATTGAAATTAAACTACAATATACGGATTTTATCGCGTTAAAATCCGTATATTGTAGTTTAATTTCAAAGAAGAAGAATAAATAAGTCAATATAAAAAACAATAAATGATTAATGATACGACGCACTATCAATCAAATTAACTGTGATAATTCTAATTAATATTTTAATTATATATGCGAATGTTTGTTTGATTGTTTGTTACGCTTTCACACCTTAACTACTGGACCGATCATCATGAAATTTCGCATAGACGTTGTCAGGAGTACATAAAAAGATTATTGATAAATCGTCTGGAAAATTATACTCTCAAGGGATAGATACTCGTAGTATTTCAATAATCTTACGTATACAAACTGAACGTATACCTGACTATACGGATGGCAAAATAGTTAAAGTGGTCGCCTCGCCAGTGTTTTAGGTTCGAATCCCACTTGGTACAAAAATATGTGAGTTCCGCAAATGGTTCTTCCGAGTCTAGTTGTTCTTTGTGTCCGTTATTAAAAGAGTTGCTCTGCAACACAGGATTTATTTGCGTACCGCTTTGTGAATATATTGAAAAATTAATTAATGCAAAGTGCAGTGAGACTTTGCATATATTTATTTTACCAATGAAGAATGTATGCTTTATCAACGCAGGCAAAAAATATTCAACCGTTCAGATTGCTCGATTGGACAGGATTACTAGTTGAAACAAATATGTCCTTCTGGCGAGACGACTAAATAGAATATTTAAATTTGAACTTTATTTCATTCTGATCAGATCAGAATTGTTTCGTTGTTTTTTTGATAAAGTTTTGTTCACATCATACATAAGGTTTCTAAGTTTCTTTGAAGACAAAGGGCAAATTTATTTAGATTTTATTACACTATTCTCAAGTTTATGTTTATTTTATGGACGCCAATTATAAAACTTATATAATACATGTAGATAATAAATGCCTGTCTTGACAGTAATGGTGACTTAATGGAAGAATCAGTATCGTCTATATATTAATTTTAAAATATTTTCCTTTTTCGGGACCACCAAAGTGAACGCCAAGTGCGTTTGAAATAAGGCCCCATATTTCAAACGCTGAAAGTCTACTCTGGTCAATGAATACCTAGATTCTAAAAATTATGGTCTAGACGTTTCTAGAATAAACACTGCCCGACTGGCGAGCTGGACTTAATATCGAACATGTCGTTCTTTTAATAAAGGACAGATTTAACTCGAAATTTGGAAGTTTGGCAATTTGAACTGTAACATACACACTTATAGAATTCAAATTGCCTAACTTCCGAATTTCGAGTTAAGTCTCTATTTTATCAAGAGTGCGATGTATCTGAACTGTTCTAAGGCTGGCTACGGATCTCCTTTCACTCAAAAATAGTTAGGATCATATTCGACTAAGTTGTTAAGTGCGGGTGGTCAATCTTCATAACTCTTAAAGTACGTTGTTATTATTTAGTGTTTTTGAAATTTGTTTATATTTTTTTAACGTTATTATGTAATATGCAAAAGTCAGCCGCAAGGATAGTCTCCACATACAATACAATATGATGTTCCTAGTTCCTGTTATAACATTGTATGTTACAGGAAGTTTTGTTATAGGTTCGAGATATGAGTTTCATTATAAATAACATCCAGTCAAGCCGTGAATTTAGATCTAATTCAGAATTTCAAATTCATTCATCATTTCATCATTCATCAAATTAAAGAGATCTAATTGAGGATCCAGAAAAAGTTTATCCTGTGTGGGAACAATCGAATCTAACAGCCAACTTCCAAACAAGCTGTGACGAAGGACAACAACTACGCCATTCTGACATTCAAACTCAAAAGAAATCTTACTTACAATGATTTCCTTATTTATTTTCAGCTCGTAAATGCGAGAACTGGACGATGTTTGGGCAGGGTGCTTGCTCGAAGAACGAGATCTCCTACATGGGTATTGACTCGCGATCAGGCAGTCCTGGTTTGTACTTCCTTAGTACCAAGAACTCAGCACCATATGGAATGGGCTCTGCAGGTAGCGGATAAATGGCGAAAATATATTTTATTTATGATATATGCTGTATTTTTATTTATAACAAAAACCAATTAGCCCGTCAAGTCTTAGAATGCCAGACATATATAAAAATATATAGTGGACGCCGATGTGTTGCTCAATCAATGGACTCAATGAATTAAATCCAACAAATTTAGTGCTTTTGATTGCAAACATCTCCATCCAATGCTGGCATTTCGTTTAAGCTCTGGCTTTATTAAGCGATACATGCTTGTGTTAGGGGACTTCACTGTTTGCTGAATCTACATCTATACAAATATTATAAAGCTGAAGAGTTTGTTTGTTTGTTTGCTTGAACGCGCTAATCTCAGGAACTACTGGTTCGATTTAAAAAAATATTTTAGTGATGGATAGCCTATTTACCAAGGAAGGTTATAGGCTACTTAACATCACGCTATGACCCACGGGGTCGGCGCAGTAATTATAAACGTGGGTGAAACCGCGGGCACATCTAGTACAGTAATAAACATAAGAAATATCATATTCTAGCGATGAGAAAGTTAAATCTTAAGGTTTTAATGAATATCAGTCTTTCAATATATTTTAATTAGGTACCTATGTCCTTTTACCCATAGTTTATTCACATGGAAAATTATTTACTCAACTGAATTACTTTAGCAAAATAACGTCTTGGAAAATGAAACGAAAGAAAATGTTCAATAGAACGAGAGCTTAACCTGATTAAGACCGCGAATGAACTGAATCAAATTGAGTGAGTTGCTTTGTTAACGCGGCGCTTCCAGGTAGTACTCAAGAATTCAATCTAATAACTATTGAAAACTAAGTATGTATTAAGAATATTAGAAACGAAACGACATATTAGTACTTGAATATTTATGTGTGAACATATTGAATCGGTGTCAACTTAAGTGATATATGCTTTCAATTGGCGGCCTCGATGGCGTAGTGGTTAGTGTAACTGACTGCCACACCTGAGATCGCGAGTTTGATTCCTGCGCAAGTAAAATATTTGTGTGCATGGATATTGATGTTTGTCTTGGTCTCGGCTATATGGTGTTGGGTGCATGTGATAGATTATTATATTATAATTTAATTTCTATATTAGCTGCACTCGTAGACATGCATACAAATTTAATCTTAAAGAAGTAAGTATTATCTTAACTAATATAATAAATGCGAATGTGAGTTTGTTCATACCCTACATTTACACGAGCAAAGCCGTGGGCAAAATGTAATAATAAATACATATAAATTGAATTTATAACTGCCTCGATGACGATGGTGTATGCAACAGCTGTGAGGACTCGGTTTTCGTTCCTTTTTCTGCCTGTCCTTTGCCAGCGGCTCGCATATGAGCCGCTACATTGTGTATACGGTATACGAGCCACCACGCCACTTTGAACCTTATTACACTAACCTTAACGCCTAAATTGATTGTTTGTCGGCTACGAATGGATTGTTCGGGAAAAGGATATATTGTAAAGTATTACGAAAATATAAACATGCGATAAGTTAAGTAATTCTCTGTAACAGTACGGTTTCTGGACCTGTGCCTAATAAACAGTAACAAACTTCTTTTCTACTGAGAGTCTAAAACAAAATATGGGTGTTAAAAGTTATAACAAATAAATAAACATGTTAAAATAAAATTATCATTAACATAGTTAAAATAAAAAAAATAAATGACACCAAAATGTTATTTTTAACATAAAGTAGGTAATTTTTTTACGTCAGTGCCAAGATACTTCATTTGAACATTTTAATTTGATTTCTTATATTTAAAATATTCAGACAGTCCTAAGCCTGTAAAAGTTTAAAGGAAATTTCATTGATCTAACTAATTATGTCGCATGTTAAATTTATATAAGCACTTCAACAAAATCACGAAATTGAAACATGTTAACATTCACAATTTTAACATCATGTAAGTCACAAGGTAATATGCTAACATGACTAATAGTTAAAATGTATATAACACATTTATTTAACTCAACAGTTAAATCAACGTATTACGTACGATTACCTATTTAACATGTTATAAGAATTAGCACTTTAAATAACGTGCTAATTTTTATTTAACATTAGCATTTAACAGTAGGTATAACAAAAAATAAAATTTTAGCCCACCGCTATCTAAAACAATAGATGGCGAAATGAGGGTAATAAGACTATCCCATCGGATAAAGGGGCGTGGGTGTGTATATATACACTAGCTGACTCGCGAAATTTCGACTGCTTCACATAAGAGAATTTTCCCCGTTTTTGCAAAATGTTTCATTGATGCTCCGCTCCTTTTGGTCATAGCGTGATGTTTTATAGCCTTTAGCCTTCCTCGACAAATTGGTTATCCAACACTAAAATAATTTTCAATTCGAACTAGTGATTCCTTAGATTAGCGCGTCCAACCAAACAAACAAATAAACAAACAAACTCTTCAGCTTTATAATATTAGTATAGAAGTATATAAACCGTCTCACTGCTGGGCAGGGGCTTATAAGCAGCGATAACTGAGTGGGAAGACCAACAGACTGCAATGAAGAGGGTCTTGGGTTCGAACTCACGTCGCGCACCTCTGACTTTCGGAAGTTATATTACTTTTCGAAATTATGTGCGCATTGATTGACAATTATCGCCTGCTCCGTGCCTCAGAGACCACGTTAAACCGTTGGTCCCGACTGCCATGAACATCTATGGCGGTCGTTATTGGGAAGTCAGTGGCCTATAATATCCTGACACTAGTCTAGCCTTTAGGGTATTGTTAGCCTTCGCGTTGCGGAGGTCAGGTGGCAGCCGCTCCGTGTAAAAGCTGATATCCAGTCAAATCCGGTTAGACTAGAAAAGCCGATCCCAAGTGACTTGGGAATAATAAAGGCTAGGGAGAAGACCCCTGGGCACGGGCTTTTTCTCAGCGTGAGTAGTTTAACCCATAGCCCGCCACACTGGCCCAGTGCGAGTTAGCAGACAGTCACATATCTTCGAGAATATTATGGAGAACTCTTAGACATGCAGGTTTCCTCACGACATTTTCCGTTTGTATTAAAGTGAGCGATAATTAATAATAAATTTACATAAGTAATATAAAAATATAGTAACATGAATAAGTTTCTTTAAGTAGTTTTAGTACGACATTTTAAGATATTATGACATTTATTACCTTAGCAGCTCCGAACCTATAAAGTCGAGGATTTAAAATGTCGGAAAAGATAAAAAGTTGTAAAAGAAATGAATCGCACAAAATTCTGTGGAAGTATCTAATTCAAATTATTTTACATATAAAAAAGTTTACAAAGACATTCGGAGTAAAGGTTGCTACATGCTTCTTTCACATGACAATAATAGAAAATGGGATGATGTACTTACTTGTTCTACTGGAATACAACACAATAGGTCATTGTATCTAGCCACCGATGAACCGCATTCCAACAATTGACAGTTTAGCTTGTTTCTGAACTGTACAGCCGAAAAATAGTCATTTTGGCATGCAATAACAGAAATTGTCAGCACAGATGGCCTAGCAGGCAAATCATATCACCTTGCAATTTCCGCCGCAACAAACTGTTGTGAATTCGAATTGCACACTAGATAAATTATTTACAGTTGCTAATATTTTTGTAATCCACAAATAATCGTTCTGTTTCTGCGTGCAATTCGTGTCCATTCGTTGTATGTTAGTAAAGTTCTCTGCGACACGTGGCAAGGAGCCCAATGAAGAAGTAGTCCTTTCATAAAGTCGTATGTATGTATATATCTAGCAACAGCGATAGTCTAGTGGGACACCGTTGGACTGCCATGAAGAGGTCTTATGTTTGATCTCTGAGTTTTCAATCATGTGTGTATTAAATAGTTAATTATTGCTTGGTAGGTAAAAAGAAAACATCGGATACCTGCATGTCTAAGAGTTCTCCATTATGCTCTAGAAGATATGTGTAGTCTGTCAATACGCCAGGGCAAGAAGAGGCCCCCATTCTACAATGAAGATCTCTTCAACTTGTTAACCGATAGTACGCTAACGGTTCACAAGTTCCAGGGTCAGATCAATGAAGCTGTAAAGTAATATATCACCACAGTCATACACCTTATCCATTCCACTACCGACGTGAACCCACACCTAACACAAGCATATGAGCATAGAATAATAATATCTACCCTGTTTATAAACACGCTGGCTTACTGCGTTTTGGAAGAATTTATATGTCTTCGAGAACATTTTGTACAACTCTCAGACATGCAGGTTTCCTCACGATGTTTGGCTTCACCGTAAAAACGAGTGATAATTAACTATTTAATACACTAACGGCAGCGTTAGAAGTCCTGCTGAATCTAACGCCGCTACACATTGTTGTGGAGTCAGAGGAAGGCGAAAGGCGAAGGCGCTACACAGACTATCTGTGCTTGGGCTGTGGAGCGTCAACATGCCGGTAACTCGACACACAAAATTGGAGATTTCAAAGGATCTCACAAGGATTATGAGCATGGGATGCGACAAAATGCAACCATTGCACATATTCAAAAACAATTTTAGAATAAAGGTTCCCACGAGGGACGAATGGAGACCAGGTCTACAATCGCCTGACAAGGGTTGTCTCATCAGGTACACTGATGGTTCCAAAATGGAAACAGGATCGGGCGCTGTTATCTATACCAACGACTGCAAGGTGAGCCAAAGCATGGGCAAATATGCAACGGTCTTCCAAGCGGAAACCTATGCTATAATTGCCTGTGCTCAGGAGAATATCAACAGTAATGTCACTGACAGGACTGTGTATATTCTCAGTGACAGTCAAGCTGCTCTCAAGGCTCTGCCCTACACGAGTAGGGTAGACTCCAGACTAGTCCTGAACTGTGTTAAGGCCCTAAACAAACTTGGCAGGAAAAACACAGTCAGACTGGTGTGGGTTCCGGGGCATGCAGGGGTGTAGGGCAATGAGGAGGCTGATGAATTAGCCAGAAAGGGCTTGGAGCAATTGTTTGTGGGCCCCGAGCCATTCGTGGGACTCTCTGAGAGCACCGTCAAGGCAGCTTTGAATGCATATGGCAATGACAAACATAGGCTAGAGTGGAAGGCCCTGAGGGGTCTGGAACACTCCAAGAAATTCATTGCAAACAGAGCCACAGGTTCTGCGAGTTGTTCACTGGCCATTTTGGCACCAACGACTTCCTGTGCAGATTGAGATTGGCTCACAATTCGATCTGCAGAGCCTGTGGTGAACAGGACGAGTCCATATCGCACCTACTATGTGAATGCGACGCGTTGGCTGGATTGAGAATGGGTCTGATGGGATTGGCATATCCAAACCCTGAGGACTTCAGGCTTGTCCCTCTGAAGTGTACGCTAAGACTGATGCAGTACATTCATAGGGAGATAGCTAAGGGATAAATCTTGGGGCCGACACAAAAGATCCCAATGGGTCGAAGTGTCGCCGGTCTGTGCTGACTGGCCCCCATACATAAGATAAGATAAGATAATACGCACATAACTTGGAAAACTCAGAGATGTGTACTTTAGCACGGTTGCGGCAGTCTAACCACTAGCCTATCGTGCATATGAGCTTATTTCGAGATATTAGCAAAAATACTGTGTAGGCTAGTGAACTATTGAAAATATAACAGGCTGCGTTATATTTTTAATAGTATAAGATAATATTATTCTAGAATAATATCATCTTATATGTACACGTAAGGGTCCTTTTAAATAAACTGAAATATGATTTCCAAGTCTGCAAAGTTTATATACTGACTCAATGTAAACTATGATAAAAAATCTAGCAATTTACTAGAAAGTTTGTCTCTAGACTAAAACAAAACAGAAACTACAAAGTAACGCTATGTTATCATAAAAACTTATATTACTTATGAATTATTGTCTTTGTAAGTAAAACAGAATTTGATAATATAGAACAATGTTTTTAGATAGGCCTATTTGAATCACAAATTGAAGAATTTCTGCAAACGTTTTATAACATGATATAATTAGTCTTAACTCGATCACTATATATATTTTAGGTTCGATTCCCGAGTCAGCGAAGTACTTTTATATTTTCGAGGGAGATCATGGAATCTGGAAATAAGTCCGGCAGATAACAAAGATAATAGTAGGCTACTTTCTGGATTCTCTATGAACTCTATACGTAGCACCTGATCTTAACTAGCGAAATGTGGATGTGAACACCTCCTTCATTTTCGGATATACATATACAGATCTATGTATGATTTGGCGGCCTCGATATCGTAATGGTTAGTGTAACCGACTGCCACGCCTGAGCTCGCGGGTTTGATTCCCGCACTAGTCAAACTGTGTGCTTGTGTATGAA
Source organism: Catocala nupta (assembly GCA_963675205.1). Classification (NCBI taxonomy): domain Eukaryota; kingdom Metazoa; phylum Arthropoda; class Insecta; order Lepidoptera; family Erebidae; genus Catocala; species Catocala nupta. The sequence goes on along the minus strand of OY776091.1, from coordinate 7,894,313 downwards.
CATAGATGTTTGTCTTGGTCTGGGTGTTTCTATGCATAACAGGTAAGCATTTACAAAAAAAAATTGTATGTATGTTTATCCATTGTCTAGTAACCATAGTACAAGCTCTGCTTAGTTTGGACTAGATGGTGTTGTGTGTACGTGATAGAATATTATTATTTATTAGGCTGGTAATAAAATCGTTGTTTATATTTTAATACAAAATGTAAACCATAATTAAATTGTAAAAGATAATAATTAATAATGCTGTCAATATACAACATGGTAATTATACTACTGTTTGGAAAAGCTTTGAATATTCCAAAACATATTGTTATGAAAATAGTCAGCAAAAACATATCTTCGTTAAACTTTAATAATAAAATCTGTTCTATTTCCTAATTATTATTTTGTTCATAATTATTTTGTTCATTGTACACCGCGTTTAAATTATCTTGTTAATTTGATAACTAATTCATTTTTATATTTTACCTGCGGCTTTATTTGGGGACAGTTCTTTTTTTGCGAAATGAAAGGCATTTTATGCCCTTTTCTGTACTTCTGACAATGTTCATGGTGATCAATCGAGTAGTTAAGGCGGGCAAGCGTAACTGCTGTGAATGTGTAACTAGTGTGCATGAGGAGACTATTTAAAAAAAATTTAAAATACGTCTCCCTAGAAATAATTCCTTTGTCGCGGAGTACTTAACATTCGTTGCAATATAAACATTCAAACAACGGACACAATGAACACTCAGACTCGGAACAAACATTTGTAGATCACACATATTTTTGTCCCGTGTGGGATTCGAACCCACAACACTCGTCGCAGAGGCAGCGAGGCGAGCACTTAAACCACTACGCCATCCGTGCAGTCAAATTAATGAAAAGCAGTCACATAATTATTATATATCCGCTTTGATTCCCAGGTCAAGAAAAATGTTATTTACTTTTCTATCAAGAAATTCTTAGTAGCATGGAGTCTAAAATTGACCGGTAAAGAGCAATTACAGGGAATAGCCCTGTAATTGCTCTTTATGTGGGGCGTTAGCTGGTTTGGGCAAAGAGAAAGTATGGACGACACGAAGAAAAGACTGATTAAAAAAGTTTATACGGCTAGTGTAAATGGAACAGTCGTAAGGGAAAGACCTAGGTGAACGTTTCTCGACCAGATCGGAGACGTTCTGGACAAAGGCCAGGTTAAGAGTACCTTAAACTGGCGAGCGTATATGAGTAATGTGATGAAAGTGAATGAAGCCAGAGAAGTGTGTCAGGATTGTATCAAATGGAAGTCCGTAGTCTCTGCCTACCCCTCTGGGAAACAGGCGTGAATCTATGTTTGTATATTGCTGGTGAAATGTGAGTGTTATAATATACTGTTACGTGCTGGATTCGAGTGATAAGAATGTAAACAATATTACCGACTACAACAATTAAATTTAAGACACCACTTCTTTAAACTCTGTGATGTTTTTGCTTCCATTCGCTCCAATGTACACTGACTTAGTGAGCGCTGGCCTTGCCTTTTATATGCTGTTAAAGCATTTCTGGAGATTTCTAAAAACGCCATACCCGGTATGTAACAGTACGAAGATTCGAGAAAGTTCCAGCGCTCTCTTTACTCTTCGCGTACTGACAAGCCACGTAATTTTGTAAGACATCAATAGATGGCGCTGTAATAAATTATTAGAGGGAACTGCCAAGTCTACCCCACAGTGCCGAGAGATGGCACTGATTGTAACAATACTTTACTTTGAACGCACAGATGGCGTAGTAGTTTAAGTGGTTGCCTGGCCATTGCCACTGTGCCGAGTGTTGTGATTTGATCCTCATACAGGACAAAAAGTTATAAGGTCCAAAAATAGTAGTACCATCTTTTTGTGTCTTCTTTAAAACATTTGTAGAGTTCTCTACAACAGAGGATTTATTCCTTATGCAAGAGAGGTGATGTATAACATAAAAAAACTGTTGTATATGTCGGAACGGCAATACTGTTAATGGGACACTAGCGCCATCTAGTGACACAGAAAGGCATTAAGGCGGAACGCCAGCGCCATCTAGCGGCTTTAGACGGAGTCTATGAGGCGGCGCGAGGGGTGAACAGAGCTCAGTTACTATCGACAAGTGCACACCTCGTAGAAACTGTCTCGCGTTTCATAGTGATAAGTGCTCTTAGTGTGAAGTAGTTGTTAGTTGAATTCGAATACAAGGTATCTGACTACCTACGTGTTTCTATTAATTGAAACCAACATTTTCCACTGTACGCCCACGTGCTTTGATTCTATAAAAAGGCTGATAAGGACTGAATAAAACGCTGCCGATCCGACATATATTTATCAGTTCATCGCTTAAGGAGCTATGGTGTCGTGAGATGAAAAATTTCAAACTTATAATACTCTTTTCGCGTCGAGGTTAAACACGTGACGGCAGCACGTGATCATCGTTGCCTCTTTTTCCCGCTTTTTTGAGCCAGAATAAAGATTTCATCAAGCCAAAACCATAACAAAAGAATCCTTTCAAAGCATCCCATCGTTGAAACTTAGAAGCTTTCCTCCAACCGATGTGAAATATTATGTTGGTTTAGGCCGAACTTGGAAAATTTATGGCTGAAATTTTACCCTAACACCGTGAAAATAGGATAATGTGATATCAGTAAAACTATGGTTAAAAGACTGCACAGATAGGATCTATAGTGATCACATTGCATCGCTAATGTGACTGTACTACGAGTAAGTACTAACTTTTATAGTTTACAAAGAGGTTTTAGTAAATAAGCATACGGCATATAGAGGTTGACACCGCCGTATGCTTATTTACTAAAACCTCCTAGAGTCCCTTCTAGAGCTCAACGGATAGCCGTTGAGCTCTAGAAGGGACGCAGTTTGCGCGTATGATTGCAATTGACTGTAAAATCGCGATTCTGCTATATTTATGCTTAAAACATTGTTATTGCAAATTGATGTCGATCGTTTATTGTATAACCAATCTTTAATAGATTCAGTTGTTGTTACTGGATATTCTTTTATCTATACTTGGCTGTATAAGTGTTTGCCTATTCAATGTTCAGTTTAAATAGTTACACAAGGTGTCACAAGTTATCAAGGGAATTTCCTTCGTTTTGTACAGTGCAATAATTGTTACTTCAATAAATAAAAGTTATTCATCCAGCTTAAACTAAAGAAATCTTATTTTTATATTATACATACATATATATATGACGACACCTCCCACGCATAAAGTCTTAACTACATTTTACTGAAAATCTGATTTTAAGCTCATTGTATTTACGAACATTAGCTTTATACATCCCTGAAATAAAAATCATCACATTGTTAATAACTAACGAGATTTTGAAATGCCTATAGTCGTATCTATTCAAAATGCCCGCGCATATGGCCCGATCACGAGTAACGACGTTTTGCGTTGTGCTATTGGCTCGCGCGAGACCAGTCCATTACCGGTACGCGCAGTAAACATGGGACCAGTATTATAAAAATAATCGGATTTTGTTTATGTTTTGTGTGATTAAGCTGTGATAATAGTTTTATTTTTATATGATAGCAAAATTAACAACTTACGCTCGTCAAGAATCTTAAAATTAGCTCTCAATAATTCAAATGAAAATCAAACCTCTAATGGATCTCATCGATCTGGTAAGTTTGGCTTGATAATTGATTTTAAACCATGAAATATTTGCTAAATATTACGCAATTTAAACTTGATCAATTTTAATCTATCGCGATATATTAAGAGTTTTTTATAATTAATTATTTTACATTTTGTCCAGCGCATAACGTCGTAACACTATAGTTATGACGTTATGCGGAAATGGAGTAGTACTGGAATTTGTACGAATCAACGTGCGAAGAATCCCTAATAAGTAACGCTAATAATAATTATGCTAGAACAAGCTCCTACGAGGTAAGACAAGCATTAAACAGCTGCCCCGTCACCTTTAAGCGAGCTTTTTGGGGTTGAAGAGGTCACTTCTGCTATTCCACTTGATAGCACTTCATTGCCAACTTGTACATCAACTACCACTAGTAGACCTGACACACCTCAATATAGTGATGCCTCCAGTTTTAGTTCTTCCGCTTGTTTGTCTGTTGACAGTACCCCCTTTACTAGTTGGAAACTGTATATTCGAAGAGATGATTGGAAAGATATTAAACGAAAATACCTTAAGAATTTAGGTAAGGCTTACTTAAGTAAAAAAGATGGTACTCCTAGAGATAGAAAGGTGATTAAATCTCCATGTCCTTCAACGTGTCGACTTAAATGCTTTGAGAAGATAAGTCACCAGCAACGAAAGTAAATTTTCCATGCATTTTGGAATCTTGGTGATCATATTAGGCAGTGGGATTACATTGCCAAATATGTTGATGCATGTAATACTCAGAGTACCACAAAGGCTGGATCTAGACGTAAGAGAACTTTTAAATACTCTTTACCGCTAAGTGAGCTCAATTCCGATGTGCCTAATAATTTATTGGTGCGTAAAACAATGTTTCTCAATACTCTTTCTGTAGGAGAGCGAACAGTTAATATGGCTTTGTCCAAGTGCTGTTATGGTGGTGGATCTATTTTCCCAGACCATCGAGGAGGTTCGGGAGTGATTACTATAGATAGTGAAATAAAACAAGGAGTAATCAATCATGTACAAACGTTTCAACCTGTGGAATAGCATTATGTGCGTAAAAGGTCTACAAAAGTTTACTTAGGTGGCGGGCTCACGTTTACAAAGATGTTTTCTCTTTATAATGAGTGATGTACTGCTGAAAGATGGTCCAAAGTTAACTTGCCCTATTACATATAATGTAATTGAGACGAGTATCACGCATTTTTACAATATAATAAAGTTACTTGATGGGAAAAAATTGGACAAAAATCTCTAACAAACAAAATATAAATTGGAATAAAATTAAGGAATTTGAAGCTACTTCTAATGATCCGCATATGCTAATATATCGTTACAGCTTAGAAAACGAAACTCCTTTGACTTTTTAATCACCAAAAAACCTTATTCATCTCGTAGAATTAATAATAATGACACTCGAATTAATTTAGATCGGAGTTACGTAGATTATTTGCCTATAAAAATAGCAAAGTATAATGATTTACAAACTCTGCCATGGCGGAATAATACCCCGAGAATATCATAAGTATTATGAAAATTTACTATTATTTTACAATACTATTAATTTACAAGAAAATACTGATCTCGATTCATCTGACGATTCTTAGATTTTTTATTCTCTACATCATTTATTTTTTTATAACTTTATCGTAGTTATGAAAAAGTTACGGTTTATTATTATGTAATGTTTTTTAGTTCTTTAAAATATAACATACGTGATTTTAAGCAATTCAGTGCAAATTAAGCTTTAAGATACTATTATGACTGATTATGTGATTAAACTATAAAAATTACAAGGAATAATATGATTTTTAGTTACCTAATGATAGTTAGATATTTAAAGTGAAGTTGATTATTGTGCTATTACATTCCAAAACCTAGTTTTTAGAGAATGCTTAAAATTGCTCTCAAAAAATTAACTTTAAGACTAATTAAGATATTTCAAGACTAATTAATTAAGTTGATTGTTTTATTAGGTATAGGTTCAAAATGTTCCTCGAAAAATATAATGTGAGAAAATGTCCTATATACTTTATGCTGGTATCAGCTGTAAACTTAGACAATATTTAAGTTGATTTGAAAAAATAATGGTTTTAATTGTTAGTACAGTTTCAAATATATATTAAATGATTAATTTCGTAACCCTGTCCATTGGAAATCATTTTAACTAAGCAATAATTCTAACCAACAAACACAAAACGTCGTAACACATAATGGTACTTATTATATTTTCTTACAACGCATAAAGTTGTTACCCGTTGTAATTTGAAGGTACAGAAAATTGTCACCACGCATATCGTTGTAAGTCGCCGTATCTTAATAAATGGCAGTTTTATCCCAACGCATGAAGTCGTAAGAATGTAATTTTAGTATTTCTCGCTAATTAAAATTATTTTTAATAAATAGTCCTTACCTAATCAATATATAGAAGTACTATTAATTTTAAGTCAGACTGAAACTAAGTATTTATATAAAATTTTTAGTAATCACATAATTAATCTTTAAATGCCCGTACTGAAAACTTGTCATAATCTCGATACGTATATATTATGCGTGGGAGGGGTCGATAATATAAAAATAACTATAATATATATATAACGAACGAATATTCTTATATCAATAAGTATTATAGATATATCCTTCGGCTTAGTACCTTTTCCGATCAGCCTCCTAAACACGTCTTCTCGCTCGTTCATAGTATCCATTTAAGCAGTCCCAGATAAATCAAGTTATTTTCCTATCTTACAATTTTCACTAATATTGTTAAAAGCAGTAAAAGATCGGTAAGGGATATAATTCGCAACCTAATCGCGATTTCTACGAAACACTCAGGTTTTCTGTTGTGATTTTTTATGTAAATAAGTTAATGTTTGTAAACGTGTCACGAATTTATTTATTAACCAACGAAAATATAGAAGATTCTTATGTTGACAGGTACTTTTCTTTTGTATAATATTTTCGCTCGCGTAAAAGTAGGTAAGTTAAATAAGGATATGTTGAAAAAAGAACGCCGCGATTGTGGCGATTGGTCCCGTCTTTGAAGGATGGCTGGAGAGGTAGCATAGCGCCCTCACTTTCCGGCTGACACAAGTAATGACTGGCCACGGTTGTTTTGGCCAGTTCCTGTGTCACATAGGCCGGCAGGAGGCGCCTGGATGTCATCACTACAGATACTGCCACTATGTTGTTGTGGACACGGCGCTGCACACGTTGGCGGATTGCCACGCCTGGACATCGCAGCGTCCGTGAGTTGATCGCGACAGTTGGAATGATTGCCCTCTCGTTCCCGGCCATGGTTTAGTCTATGGTCCAGAGCGAGAGGTCATGCAACGCTGTCACCTCCTTCTGCGTGGAAATAATTTCCATCAAGGAAGCGGCGAAGCGGGTTATGGATCCCTTGAATCCTCTCCCTAGCCGCAGAACCAGCCGCCGCAGGGCGCTAGACGAACTCCACTATAAGGTTGTACCTGGGGACTGTGGGTGTAGGCTGGCTACCATCCGATGTGAATGTTTGAAAGAGCATGACGGTCATGCTCTCTCAAAAATTCACATGATTCACCATATTTTTAAAACGATATTGTATTAAACTATAGATTGTATTTGATTGTTAAACTAAAATATAGATCAGCTGTAAAGTATTTAAGTCTTTCTGAATCGAAAACTAGGTTATTTTCTTCATATCTATTTAATTGTGTTTCACGCAAATGGACAGATTTTGATAAGGTTTATAGCTTGATAGCTTAAAATTCAACAGAAAATCCAAATCACGTTTCATATAAAATCAGTTCTGTTGAAGTTATAATGAATATATGCTCTATGTAAATTTTGTTATGTCGAGTCAGTTACACGGATCATATTGTGCACAAGCGTTGTATGTGTAACCGCTCTTTACGTTTCATCCTTACGGGTATTAAGACATGTACACGCTGAGAAGCTTCTCGAGTATGCTTTAACAAATTTAGTAATCTAATCTTACTGTTTCGCCGTAAACAACTAGCGAGGATCGAGCTGCGCTAAAAACTCTGGCAGTCCGCGAGAATCGATAGTGAATTAAGATAGAATTGTCAATGAACTATGAGCGGGTATGCTGTGTAGGCTCAGTTGTATGCTTAGAATATTTTCGCTAAGTATATGCTTGTATGCCTGTAATACGAATTGGATATTACTAAGTGAATATAAGTAAGTGAGTATTGTAGAGCGGGAATCGCTAAGCGATATTCTAGTAAAAAAAGTTATTGTCAGCAATGTCAATAATCACCGATTAATTTATAAACAAAACAAAATTGTAACTGGTTGACGTCTGAACTTAGATTTGTAAGAAAAATAAGTAACTAAGGGATCTTTTTACAAGACAACACAATTATTTTTGAAATTTTGTATCTGTCTGTATGTTGGTACGCGCAACAAGCAGAAACTACTGCATGAAATTGAATGTGATTTTCACAGTTGAATTGTTGGAGGTCTAACGTATTACTTACTATAAATATGCTCCGCCTAGAAGTTGAGTGTAATTAAGGCTTTAGGTTGTGTATTACCTATTTATTAATGAATATATATGTCGGAGAAGTATTGTTCTCTATGGCAACGTTATTAGTGGTTGCGGGTTTAGTGGGCGTCATCTGGGTAATATGCGAGCACAAAACACAACGATGCCGGTTTTACACTATTTTTATTTAGAATAAATAATATTTCCAATTCACAATAATGTCGAATGGAAAATAACAGTTAAGATCGAGCAGTGGGTTCAGGGCACTGATCTTACTTTTTTCTCCACAACTCACAACTCAACGTTCCGACATGATCAGTCGCTATCACTCAAATGTGTCTCAATAACTGTCGGCCTTCCTAAAGTAAAGATGGCGCCTCGATCCAACTCAAGGACATGCACTGCTCTGTATGGTCATTACGTGAATTACAATATTCATAACTTTTATTAGATTAATAAGGTTTTTGATCTATAGAATAATTTAACAAATAGAATTAACTTAAGAATTTTAAAAGTTATTAAATTGTAGACAATTTATTTACGTGCAAACAACAATCAACCCGACTCATAGCTTTCTCCGACACACACACACACACACACACCCACATCCACACACATATATATATATATATATATATATATATATATATATATATGTATGTATATAAGCGGGCATAAACTATTTAGTTATTTATATACATAATATGTATCTCTTTTATTGATACGAAAACTCATATCATTTATTTTGTTATTTCCTAACAAGTGAACAGTCGATCACCAGACGCTCACTTTTGTTGTCAGTAGAACGAGTGCTTGTGTATTTAGATATTATTTTTAGACAGTATATGTTATTCTGTAACAATATGTGTGTAGTAATTTGTAAAATAAAAACTTTTTTTGACAATGCCTTAGAGCTACAGTTTCATGTTACTTTACTATTTATTCCGTTTCATATACTGTCTATATACGAGGTAATTTATGATAGCTTATACTATTACAAAACTTTAATGAGACTGTCTATACATTGGAATTTTTCGGAACATAATAATTTGGGTCTAGTATCAAGACTTGAATTTTGTGCATCAAGCAAAATCCACAAAACAGATTTTTATGCAAAAGGATTTTAATTAAAATCCTGACTTACTACAATGTGCCCCAGAACCCCAAGATACGTATCAACGTATTCTATTGAGGAAAACCGAAGGTAATATGGTGCATACTGTAATCAACGTAAATGAAATTGTGTCCAAACCACTTCGCCGACGTCTTAGACAAAAGCTAGTAAGAAATAAAATATTGAATAATACTACTTAGTTATATAATTAAAAGTATGCAACGTAAACCATACATCATAATGATACTTGTACACGACGCAAGTAGGGGGGGTGGCAACCTGCATATGCTCTGCACTCGTGTGACCTACATGCGCGAGCTAATTGTGCAAGTACTATCACAGGCTACATGCGTGGACGGATAGCCGTTTCGCCGATCGATGGATGATCGTTCACACTATAAAAACAACTCGCACAAGTACCCCAACTTGCGCATGTTATTGGCGTCATATACAAAACTCATAATCATTATCTTAATTACAAATGAAACAATACTACCTAGTTATTTAAATCAAACTATATTACGAAAACAGCACACCAATACTGTCTGTTTCTTCCTACTCTACGGTAATGGTGTTTTTACACGAGGCAAGTAGCTGGTGCAAGCAACATGCACACACTGATCGCATGTAGTACATGCGCAAGCTAATTATGTAGGCTACATGCGCAGATGGATCACGATGGTCGTTTACATGATGTACGCAACTTGCACAAGTACCTCAACTAACGCAAGTTACCCGCGTCGTATGCTAGAGTCAAATCATATTCTTAATTACGAATTAAACTATAATAATGAGTTACAAGCTAACAAGTGAAATTTGTAATTGGCTGTCTGGATACTAGAATGATCACTGTTATGGTAAATTAGCTGTAAGTTTTCCATTAATAAAATAATTCCAAATTCTATTAGTAAGCTATTTTAAGAAAACAATACACAAATACTACTTTTTTCGTCACGTCCTTAATGGGCTACATGCCCGATGTCGCAGGCTACTTGCACAAGCCAATAGCTCGGGTGACATGCGCAAATCAAACATACCGATTTCACACGCGGTTGGATTTCGGCGATCGTCAAATCAGTCATACCGGTTTCAAGCGCGGTTGGATTTCGGCGATCGTTAAATCAACCATACCGGTTTCAGTCCGTGCTAGTGCTTCAAATTGCGCATATTGCCCAAGCCGTGTATAAGATCCAAATTATTCTCCTAGTTAACATAGGGCCACACTTTATTCCTCTTATAATGCACCCTCTCTATAAGCAGTATGAAAATACTGAAGATATATGTAACCAAAAGTATAAGTATTGGAGTTACTATCTGCACAAACTTAGTTTGAACTACAGTGGATGACGCACATTTTGGTAGACTTTGTTTGATTATCCAGCGCTTTAGAATTCCAGTCTCCTTGGCTCGCAAAGCACTGAAAAAGTTAAAATCTATTATGTCTTTTCTAAGTGTTCTTTAGAAATTTGTCAATAAAGGATGTTGCATTTAATTTGTGATTAAAGTGGTCCCCTCGCCACTGCCGCTCTGTGTGGATGCCGTGAGTTTAATGCCCAAAACAGTATATCATTAGCAGAGTCTTGGTGCTTTTTGTGTCCCTAATTTTAATGATGCCAAAATCTCGGCGATTAAAGTATATACGTAGCTCTCTACGTATTGGGATTATTTTTTAATTACTTGTCTCTCCTAGTGCAGTAGTAGTAATTCAAAAAAACCAAAAATACGTTATATAAATAAACACAACACTTACCCAATTTTAAATTGTTCTTTGTATGGAAAGTTTTTGGAGGTGAATAAATATTTCTTGATGTTTGAGAATAGGTCAATAGTTGATATTTCACATAATTCTTGAATGGTAAATCCTAGACAAAAAAAAGCAATACAATGTTGATCTATATAATTACAATGTAGTCTGTGAGCCAGTGTAGTCTGCGAGTTATTTAATAATAAAAAGTAATTTAATTGTTCAATTCTATCACGAACTGCTCATCAACATTCTGGAGTTAGGAGGTTGTTGATGTTTCGTTCCCGTACCTCGTAAAGCACGCAATGCCGTTAGTCCTCTTTCTAGTCGTGTCGGGATATAAAAGTGAGGTAATAGTCAGTGCATTTTGTTTGCGCACACAGTTGTGTACCTACTATAATACCTCGTAAGTAAATGGTTAGTTTTCATCAAGATTAGTATTTCGCGTGGTTGCGCGGGCCGAAAGCGGTTCGCGAATGGGGGTGTACAGCGAGGGAAGGAATCAAAAAACTAATATTTTAGATTCTGATTCAGAGACCTTGAAAACCCCGAAGCCAAAAATTAAACGCCCTAGGACCATTGGGTGTCACCGTTGATCCCCGGTGACCTTGAAAATGATTTTTTCTGGAAACATCTCGTCTACCTCTATGACATGTTCGAACATCTATCTCTAACCGTTCCGGAGTAACTAGTACCGTAATTAGTCGATGTATAGGAAATATTAAGGAAAAATTTATGTGGGTCTTGGAGCTACTGTTTCCAAAAGAGCCAGAAAGGTTATTTTAAAAATGTCTATCTGTCTATCTGTCAGTATGTTTGTACGCATATCACGCAACAAATACTGCGCGGAATTGAATACGGTTTTCACAGTTGTATTGCTGGCAGTCCAACTTAAAATTTGTTGCATGTTTCATGATACACCGTTTAAATTTGAGTATGATGTCTGCAGATTAGATTCTTCTTAGATACAAAGGTTCTTTCTTTCGAATTCTATGTCTAAGATATCGAAATAAAGCTTGTTTTTCAAAATTTACTCGTACCACGAAATGAATTCGTTAACGATCCTATAGTTCCTATAGTTATAATGGCAGTAATTATCATTACTATAAAGCGGTTCTGATAATACTGTTAATTTTCGAACAGAATACCCATACCTATCTCCCACTCTCGCAAATCGTTTCCTCCATTACTGCAAATCGTAATCCGCTGTCATACTAAGACGCAATATCTGTGATTGTCTTTGGCGCAGTGTAGCCCTTCGTGATATTTAGTAAGGAGAGGTCTACGCAATACTTTATTGGTTATCTTTCGTGGAACTTGAATTGTGTGGAATGTTTGACTAATGTTTGCGGTTGACCTTAAGATCTTTTAGGTTTTTCTGCCAGTTGGTGGAATGCCAGATATCATTGAAAACCACCTCTGGCCGCCGATGTGCCGACTCAATAGGTTAACAGAACTTTATTTTTGCATAGCTTCTACGAAATATTCTAATCATCTTTATGAAGTTTATGCTATTCACGAATTATTGACGCAGTTATAAGTACTTGCCTATTTTATTTTCTGAATCAAGATGAAGCAGTAAAATACCTACGGCAAATAATCTTTAGATGCGAAGTATAAATATACATTTTACGATGTAGGGCTAGCAACTTAGTTGGTACGCGACGATATTGTTTATCGGTATCGCAGGTTCAAGTTCATGGATTATGGATAGTCTTTTTCCTCGTTTATAATTTATTCAAAATATTAAGGCTACGTTAATCTTAAACAGCAAATGTTACATTTTATATTATTGTGTACTTGTTAATCGCATATAAATTTTTGATAGATGATTCATGCATCACGTTAGATGCAAAATATAGAGGCAAATTTTAATCCCTGAGCTTTACGAGGATCATGAATACTTAAGTTGGTAAAGAAAATACACAGTTTGTCTAGGTCGCAAGTTCAAGTTCTGCTTTTGTTTTTTAAACAATTTTAATACCGGTGTGCCAAATTATTACGTCTAGTTATGAAGCCAATCAGTCGCCACGGCGGCGCGAAGTGACGTAGTACAATAAACAAGTGCCGAGAGTCAGCGACTATTGCATAGTAGTGCATTGATGGTACAGTGTGAGCAAATTGTTGAATATGTATGAAAATGCCTCGGTGGCGCGAAGGTAGTGAATGTTACTGCTGCGGGTTCTATTATGTCAGAACTACGCTTGTGGCAATTAGACTACATTCAACCTCTATTGCGTGACATCTAAATCAATAGTATATATGTATGTTTATCCATTGTCTAGTACCCACAGTACAAGCTCTGCTTAGTTTGGGCTAGATGGTGTTGTGTGTATGCGATGGAATATTATTATTATTGAGAATGTTATAGAGCACTGCCCCTTCATTGTATAGGCGTGAGACTACCTCGCACGCCCAATGCAATAAAGGCGTAAGAAGATATGCTAACTTTAGAGAAGAGCAGAAAAACTGTTTGATCTAATATATTAATTATAGGAAGTAATTACTTTATAATCATTTATTCTATTTAGTGAAAGAAAGACATAAGTAAGAATAAGCGTATTTTAATAAAATTTTAATGATTTTATTAGGTTTTTAGATTTTTATGGTTAGAACATATGAAACTTGTTATGACGCAAATGATTTTTTTGGCATTGGTTGGACATTGGTTTCACAAAAAAAAGGTTTTCTGTTTGTCAAATCACAAGTGAAAATTAAACTTATGTATCTTTATATACACTATCGATTAAATTGTACTAACTTACACCTTTATTGTGGGTGCAATGTAGGTACACACAGATGTGTATGTATTAAAAAGCATTGCCCTGCATAACGTTTGCTTACAGTTGGCCGCAGACAATACGAAGTATAAACGCGGCCTTAAACACCTACTTTGTAATATGAACTGTGTTATGTAATCAAGTATTATAGTGAACTAGCGCGTGTTAGTTAACCATAAAACTTAATTATAGGCAACGCTTCGTGAACTACACGTGACGGGAAGCGGTTAATTTAGAATGCCTGCCTTTCGATTCATATCACGCAGAAGAACTAAGTGTTTTAAAAAAGAAGTTATTGAATTGTCAGCGCGGCGGTAAACTTTAATTGTAGCTTGAGGTTAGCTTAATGGTAACACATTTCTAATTTAATAAGTTCTGGTAATTCTGGAAATTTCAATTCATTTCAATTCTTTCTATACTTGACTTTAGATTGCCTAACTATATTTTGATTTATATAAAAAATATCAACTAACCTATTGAAGAGAAGCGTTTTATAGTAGTTTACTAAATTAAAAAACAGCCAATTATGAACTGTGAGCGCTTAGCATAGGTATGAATATAAAATGTGTTTAAATACTATTATATACCTAATTATAGCTACATAAACTAATTATTTACATTTGTGCATAAGATAAAAAGGTAGGTATTTCATATGCAAAATAAACAGGCTTTTATTTTGATTAATGAACCTAGGGTTAGAAGGGAACTTGTTCTTGTGCTTTTCATTTTTAAAGTGCTGCGAGGAAAGCCTTATAATCCAGCTTTGTTGGAGTTGTTGTTGCTATGTGTCCCTAAAAGATTGGTACGTTTATCGCCGACTTCGGTCACCACTGCTAGAAATGCCGAGGACGAGAATAAACCTGCTCAGGAAGTCGCCTCTGACGCGCGCACTTTGTATTCTCAATCTCATAAAAAACAAGTCAGACCTATTCATTTGTACAATTTAACAGAGTAGAACTAGTGGTAATTTGCTATTGTTATAAAATAAATTAGGTATACCGAAAAATTTAAAATTTATATGTAATATTGTTCTTAAAGGTTGTACTGTCAGACTAGGTTTTTATTCTGTAAAGATAGTTTGATAAACAAATTAAAATAAAACGTTTACAGTGCAATATTTAGCGAGTGATTTGGGCTCTCTATGTTGATGTGTAGGGTAAACACAGCAATAAAACAAGCTTACTTTTTGCGTATGGAATTAAACTGACGTAATCTGATAGAAGAGCCATTTTTCCTGTTATCACTCCTTCCATTCCTTCAGGTGTAGACACGGAACGTAATTCATGAAGCTGTTTTACTATCAAATCGTAATTGCTATTGTACGGTACCTGAGAACGAAAAGAAATTCCTACAGTGAATAAATAAGTTTAATATTCATATAACCTTAATAATAATAATAATTTATTTCCATACCAGATAAGGCACAATGTACATAGATTCTTAAACGGTACATACAGACTGGCAAATTAATAACAAAATGTTGAAAACGTTGCCTCCCAAACTAGGTAATAACCTGTATTGTGGGAGTCAGTATTCCTCCGAAGCATACATTGCACTTAATATTTAGTTACAATACAGAATCTATACTAATTCAGTGTGTGTGTGTATGGTGTGTGTGTATGGTGTGTGTGTGTATGTGTGTGTATGATTAAATTACGAGTTACGGTATGTAGACGCGCGTGTGTGTTTGTTTAATTTATGTAGGCCGAGTGATGTTAAAATGGGTCATTGTGTGCAAAACATACTATTTAGAAGAGTTTCAGTGCAGGCATAGTCAAGTGACATCAACCATTTTGTCACCTTAATTTTGACTTTGCTGTAAATCAGTGAGTGAATACCCAAGGTTTTATGGACCTTATTGTATAGGCGTGCATTCAAGACGTAGTATTGGTGGCTCGCGGCAGTCGTTCTGTGCTTTACTACTTTACAAACAGTATGACTTCTGCGTTTATCTTTTAATTGTTCCCGTCTATATGTCAACGTCTTATGCTTTCTTAATACAGAGCGAAGGATGTAAAGTTGCCGGACAGTAAGAACTTGGCATTCTTTGTAGAGGTCAGTAGTAGGGTATCGAAACGGTATCGATGCCATAACCTTCAACACTGCCCTTTGGACTCTTTTGAGTTCTAGAAATACAGTCTTTGATGCTCCTCTCCATACCACAGTACAGTATGTTAGAAGAGATTGATATTGACTTATAGTGTAAGGTAGACCATCTTCAGCGTATGTTCATTTGCTGATTGACGCATTTTTTTAAAGATGTAGATTATTTTTCTTATTCTAGAAGCGAGTGATTTTATATGTGGTTGCCAAGTTAGACGGTGATCTATCTGCACCCCTAGATATTTAATTTCAGTAGTTCGGGACAATGTAACGCATGAGCAATCATTTCCAAGAGTAACAAAGTGACACGCATGTGCTCTTAGAACGAAATTTTGCGGTGGACTATGCGATGCCAAATTTGAAAAAGTTATAAACTTTGTTTTTTGTAGGTTAACTGTAAGAAGATTTCTGTAAAACCAATCCATTACTACTCTGAGCCCTGCTTCAGCATTACTTTTAGTTTCAGCCCAATCTTTACCAGATATTATTAAAGCGGTATCATCTGCATATGTAATCACCTCGCAGTTTGGCAGTTTTAGTTGACAGAGTTGGTTTAAATATATTTGAAAGAGAGTTGGACCTAAAATACTGCTCTGTGGCACCCCATACAGGAGCGATTTATCTCCGCTGGTAAAACCACCTATCTTCACACATTGCGTCCAGTCAGGTAATCTTTAAAAATGTCCAAGGCTATACCTCTCACTCCAACTTTTTCTAGTTTAGATACAAGATTAGGCACAGAGACAGTGTCAAAAGCTTTTGATAGATCTAGGAATATCCCAACACATTTGCGCTTATTATCTATGTTTTTTACTATAGAGTCAGTAAGACTTATCATAGCATCATCCGTAGACACTCCCGCGCGAAAACCGAATTGGTTTGCCGAGATAATTTTATTTTGTTGTAGAAAATTGACTAATATGTTATTTAGAACTCTTTCTAGAACTTTAGAAAGTGCAGGTAGTACCGATATTAGCCTGTAGTTGTTTACACTGTCTCTATTTCCACTCTTGTATACGGGAGTTATAACAGCTTTTTTTAGAGCTGAAGAAAAGATACCAGTATCTATTGACAGATTGCAGATGTATGTAATTACAGGTACTAAAGTGGCCAATGAGGATTTTAATACTTTAGAGGAGATGCCATCCCAACCCACTGCACAGTTTTCGCGTAGATTTATTATAATGCGTTCTATTTCAGCTTCGTCAACGTGTAATATAACTAAAGAATTGACTGGCGATGAGCTGTCCTGTAATACCGAGGATCGACTATGAATATGACCTGATGATAAAATTCTATTAGCCAGGTCACTACCAATCCCAGCAAAATAAGAATTCACGTAATTTACCGATTGATTAGGGCTATTTTCGGTTTTAAGTAGTTCCAATGCTATACGTTTATCCTGCTGCGTATTTGTGATCTTACGGATAGTATCCCAAGTGGTTTTGGGGTTGCCTTCAGCTTTTGAAAATTCACGTTGCTCATACGCTACTTTGAATCTACGTAGCATTACAAAAATTACGATACCGAACATAAGTAATTTAATATATATTAATGCGTTAAGTGAAATGTAATAATAGCTAAATTGAGTCTGCCACTTAGAAATATTTACACATAAAATAGCCTTTCCTCAAGTTTTTTTTCCCAATTATACAAAAAGAGATACTTCGCAGAGAACTAGTGTGATATTTTACTTCTTTCTTGAAGTGACGTTCTGTCTCTTATCTTTGTTTGGTATTGTAAGCGGACATCGGAAAAAGTTTACCATTAATTAACAGTATACAAACTTACCCGAAGATCATGATATACTTAACGGGTTGCGTTGCATCACTGTATTTGATGCTCAACAGTTTGTAAACTTAATACCACAACTAAATTAACATAATATTGCCTTTGCACGTTTACGTGAATGTTAAACGTTGAAATTTAACTACTATATACGGAATTATAAACGGACGAAAATACGCCGGTTAGATCTACAAACTAAACGAACAAGATATGTCCTGATTACAGTCTCGATCCTACGTGTGTAAAGATATCAGCCAAGAAAGACATATGAACAAGCGTTAAGATTTTAAAACAGGCAAGTCAAAAGTTAAAACAACGCGATAATATTCATATAAAGTAGTTACGTTTCAACTCAACTAATGTTTACACACTTGCCATCTAATAGGTAACAAAAAGAAATTGTAGAAAATTATCTACTTACGTTTTCCGAAACTGTTAACATCATGTAATCCACAATAACACATTCGATGTCTGTCGTAGCCAAATCTTTCAATGTGAAGGCATGGTTTTTATCGTTGACCAAATTTGACAGCAGATTGGACGTGTAGAATGTATACACAGTGTACGCAAACATGAAGAATACGAAGTAAGCGATCCTGCGGGAAGGTAGCGTGGCTTCTATTGGTGGTACTGTGGAGAAAATGAGTTTTAATGACAAATTATACAGAGTATCGTGCGTTGTTGCAGTATGCCAAATACGAACTTTAATGCACGTTTACCTTGTTGGTCCTATAGATAGCATAAGTTTGTACTTTGTGTGCGATCGTGATTCAATACCCAAATCAACCTGATCTGGGTATTGAATCACGATCGCATACAAAGTATAAACTTTTGCTATAGGACCAACAACAATCGAGTTATCTATCAAGAATAATAATAATAATATAATAATATATAATCTTGAATCTTGTGAAAGCTGAAAAAGAAAAAGAGTTGAAATACTTGAACCTAGCTCACGAGATTGTCGACATGTGGCGTGTGGACTCGGCGATCATTGTGCCGATAGTCATTACAGTCAATGGTTTAATACCTAAGAGCCTCGACCACCACCTGCAGAGGCTCGCGTTAGATGGCTGGATCAAGTCCTTGATCCAAAAGGCAGCACTACTCGACACGGCGCGTATTGTGAGGAGATTCCTCTCTTTGGGGCCCTAACCACCGGCAGCTTGGACCTTGTCCCCGATGTCGGTGGGTCATTTCAGTTTTTATATTTTTAAATATGTATAGTTTTTATATTTATATTTAAAAATGTAATAATTAGAAAAAAATAGAAATAAAGAGAATAATAATAATAATATTCTACACATACACACAACACCATCTAGCCCAAACTAAGCAGAGCTTGTACTATGGGTACTAGACAATGGATAAGCATACATATATATACTTTTTTTTTGTAAATACATACAAATTATACATAGAAACACAAGAATAGTTATTAATAGCTTCTCATGAAAAAAAAAACATCTGCCGCGTCAGGTTTAGGTCTTGGATCGCAGGCAACTTTACAGACGAACAATTAAGAGACACCAAGTACATCTAGACCCAAAACATTTATATTATGAGCATTGAACAAATAATTGTCCTGTGCAGGATTCAAATTTACAACAGACGGCACTGACCGGTTGCTGAATATTCATTCACAATATGATAGTTCTAATATGAAATATATTATATAAGTTTCTGAAAAAAACCAATTCCCTTTTTAGAATGTTATAATTGAAATGCCAAATTATTTACCACAGAAACAAACAATACTCCAAGTCCATAAACGTTCACTAAATCTCGCAATTTGGCAAGTCTAGTACTATAATAGCAATAAAAGCTGTGTATACACCATTACATAGTAAGGAATGACTTCAATGGCTTCAGAACTGTGATAAAATCTGTGGCATATTTTAACATTGACGCGAATATTTGTAATAAAACTACTTTTATGGACTTTATCTCGTTATACTTTTCAGCAAAATCCTTCCGAGTAGTAAAAAGTGTTAAGTTGAGTACGTGTGCTGCTTATATTTACCCTTACACATAGATGTGTGTATATGAATTTGAGTGTAAATGGGCAGAAAGGTAGAAAAAGCCTAAAGGAATGGATGGATTTTGTGTGTGGAATAATATGAATGCGCAGCAGTCGCATTTATTACCGTTGTGCTTTTAAGGCAATCAATATTTGAACATTGATTGCCTCAATGGCACAACATACATTTTTCTGATATATAAGTTAAAGAATACGCCATAGCTAATTATTTTGTGAGGATATAAGCAATTGATGTAGGAATGGTAACTTTGTTAGTGCTTTATCTAATAAAAAGCGGTGCTTTTTTTCATATGGGAAGACCGCTCCTGCACTAGGAATAATTCCTGTGTTCGCTACAATTTATAAACATTCAAATAACGGACACAAAGAACACTAAGTCTTGATACAACTATTTGCGTTCGCACAACATTTTGTTTCGTGTGGATCCATATAAATCATCAAGCCATTCGTGCAGTATCTAAAGTGTTTTCCTAGGATCGGGAACGCGTAAGGGTTATTGCAAGCGAGTATAAAGGCAATAAAATTTTTATATCAGGCATGCTGGTTTCTCACCTCTATAATAAAAAATAGTTTCTTGTCATCAAAAATAAGTGTCAAATAACGTATTAATAGAAATTTCCAATATTACTTTTACTCTATTCTTAAATTGACAAAATGTGTTAAAAATCACTACGGCGCTATATTGCGTTACTTTTTATTAAGTCATGTTTTCTTGACATTTTCAAGAGGAAAACTAAGCACTATATCCTTTCTAAGTAACAAAGTGTTTTTATATATAAATATATATAAAGTTTATTTATATTTATATTATTGGATTCGTATCATATTTTTATAATATATAGCATTTTCTTTATACATAGTTTTACAATGTGCACTTTCAACCCAAATTCTCCTTATCTTCATTTGTCAAAGTTTTGCATTGCCGGAAGAAAACCTAATGTTGAATTAAGCTCGTCTTTACTTATTTATGTTGTATAGACACACCAATAGTTAACAGACAACACAATTTATTAAGACATTTCTAATACATAATTTACTAATTACAGACGTGAAGCAGCATATTTTATTAATGAATAATGTTTACGTACAAGTCTTTACACATTGACATTATTATTATATATCTACTATAATGCCTGTACTTACTACATATCAATTTACATGTCCCACAAATAGTCATGGCCCTAATAAGCTGTAATAGTCTTCACACGTATGTATGAGGCCTTGGTGTATGAATGTGTGTGTGAGACGCTAGCTCATCCTTTGTGTACAATATCGGTACAAGGTGCCTAACAGCCCAGTAATGATACTATTAAACAATGTACCTCAGAGCGAGACAATTTATTTACCAATCACAGCTGGCTTATATACCTCTCCTTGGAACGAAACCATAGCGCGATCTAATTCGATCCCAACGCCATCTATCGAGCGGTAGGTTAAACTAGTGCAATAAATTATGTGTATCGATTGATAGTTTTGTTTGGCGTTGGGATCGAACAAATTCTGAACACTTTGCTAGAGCAAAATAAATATAGAATTAAAACTAGGGAAAACGAGGTCGTTGGTATTTAAAAAAAATCTAGTAACTATTGCACAGTGCTACTGCTTACTATAAAAACAAATGAAACCGCAACGTGCACGCATTAGAAGTAATTGAATCTAAATTCAAAACGAAGTAAGTTTAGATCCCCAATTAAAGTCATCAGTAGATCCTAATCGATTCAATAGATATTGGGATAGGAAAAGAGCCGAAATCATCCTAAAAATTATGCAAAGCCTATTCGAGGAAATTTTAACTTAACTCGGTTCGTAAACGACCAAAATGGGTTCCGTAGCTCATTATACGGTAAAGTTTTATTGGGATTGGTTCTCTCAGTTAAATTATCAATAGTCATTATTATATCACAATTACATATCTACATAAAAATTATCTCTTAAGTGAAAAGAGGGCATTGACACATTTAAAGAAAAGGATTTTATTAGATTGCGGTCACGCTAGGCCTTAACGAAATATCAATGCGCAAAAGATATACCTAAAACTTGGACTAATTGTACTTCAGAAATTATCATCTCGTATTTCCATGTTTCCTTCTATAAAACAAAGCCAATTTTAAATTTTCATTTAAGAAATAATAAGGATTTTGGTTTTGTCTGTATGTACGGTCAAAGACAAAAGTCGAGTAGCATCGTAAGGTATACATTCGCTTAATGATCCGAGCGAATATCTTTTTGTGTGTGTGATGTTTTAACGCAAACAATGAAACATTATTCAATGTAATGATAGTAGGTCAAGTTCGTCATGCACATGTGTGCAAGGTGAGACAAAAACGAGTTCTTGTATATATAACTATAATAACTACTATCCCTTATATTCAACAACAGTGTGTCCGTTAGTCCGCATTTACAATTAATGCTTAAATTTGCCTGGTGTATCGCAGGTTGCGATAGCGGAGCGGTCAACGAGTCTTCTGACTTGATCGCTACAATATGATGAGTATGATGACGGTGCAGTGGTTCAAATCCTGGGGTCTTCTACTTCCTTCTCGTTTTATCTTTTTGTTTTTTTATTACGGAAATTTTGAAATAATAAAGATAAACGTTATTTTTGTCTACTTATTACGCCAGAGTGATAAAAAACACAAAAAATGTTTTTTTTGGGAATTTAACTAAAAATTAAATTATTTATTTATTAGAATTAGTTAAATTACTAAAAAATCACATTTTGTTTTTATTTTTAATAAATCCTAATCCTAATCCTAACTAATATTATAAAAGCGAAAGTGAGTTTGTTTCTTTGTTTGTTTGTTACTCTTTCACGTCTTAACTACTGGACAGATCATCATCATATTTCGCTCACACGTTGTCAGGGGTACAGAAAAGGACATAGGGTACCTTTTATCCAGAAAATAAGTACTGTACCCGAGGGATACAAAAATACATTTTAGACGGTCGTCCGCTATAACAACTCGGCGTACTGATATGAATGAATTACAACGTGAAGCTTGCAGTACAGAAAAAGGGATCTACTGTATCCCGGCAGAAATCTGATATCCCAAATAAAAATCTGTTTCCGAGTTAGGTCAGGTTAGGCACATCTCCCAGGCTCGACTGGTCCTCGAGGCCAAGTGGGGGGAAAGGCTGGCCCAGCCCCACTACGGGTTGAGGACAGTCGAGGCTGTCCGTCCGGTGCTAAGGCAATGGACGGACAGACGGCGCGGACCGCTCACCTACCGGCTTACTCAGGTGCTCTCCGGACACGGCTGTTTCGGAGAGTACCTGTGCAAGATAGCCGGTAGGGAGCCGAAAACCAGGTGTCACCACTGCGAGGAGTGCGACCGGGACACGGCGCAGCACACGCTGGAGGAGTGTCCGGCGTGGGCCGAGGAGCGCTGTGCCCTGGTCGCCGTGATTGGCCCCGACCTCTCGTTGCCGACCGTCATATCCGTGATGGTCGGCGACGACAGGTGCTGGGGTGCAATGAGGTCCTTCTGCGAGGCTGTCATCTCGCAGAAGGAGGCGGCGGAGCGGGGGCGTGAGGAACATCCTTACGCCCCGGACATCCGCCGCCGGAGGAGGGGGCGCAGGAGACGCGCTTATGTCGCTCTCCTGCCCCCCACCTAAGGGTTCTGGGTGGCAAGGCCTCAGGGGACCCTGCCACCCGTGAGTAAGAACCCACAGAGGGCGCGCGCGGTGTTCCCGCGCGCCTTCTAACGTCGAAAGGGGAGAGCGGTGAAATTGCTCTCCCCCGGGGACGAGAGGAGGTCGGGTCCGATGAACCCGGCCGGCACCCACACGGGGGGGCCTGCTATGGATGAATCTCTTCAGACTCCCAACTGGCCCCCCCCATTGGGTGAGAGAGAGAACACAGGTTTTTTTAGTGGGTATACCAGCAGTAGGCTAGTGAGTCCCACACGCCCCGCCGGTGCCGTCCCCTAGCCGGGGGGTAGTGCATCAAGCATTTTTTCCTGGGAATCAAAAAAAAAAAAAAAAAAAGGTTAGGCACATCTATCTCAAAATAATTACATTCAGCTAATTAAGCTACGTCTGTTTACTCAATTAAGGTAATTGACAAATTTGTCAAAAGAAGTTTAGTATTATACAGTATTTAAATCAAATAAAAATATAATTTTATACTAAAGTGACTTTAACGCCATCTATCGGGTTATTATAAGACTAAAGTATTATAATAACTCGATATATATAAAAGAAGTTTGGTATTATACAGTATTAAAATCAAATAAAATATTATTTTATACTAAAGTGACTTGATGGCGCTGAAATGCGATATTGATTTGTGATGTTCAATGTACTACCTAAAATTAATTCACTCCAAAATCCGATTGATGACGCTAAGCACAATTTAAAACGTAGTATCATTTTGTATTATCTATGGCCATATTAAACTGACAAATAATAGTGAAGTTTGCAGAAAGGAAGTTGGGGAACGTATTGATGGGAAATAGCAATATATTTTTTCGATACATTTGTTTAAAAAAATATTAATTTATTATCGTTTAGTTATCTGTTACTAATATATTAATAATATTGTTGGTTATGGAAGGCGTCGTAAACAAGTGACGTGACGAATCAACTGTTTGAGCGGGTTATTAAAGCGTGTTGAGCGCGCAATGCGTCACTTTGACATAAAGCGGCGGACGAACGGACGTGTTGTATGATCGTTGTTGGGTGATATAAATTAACTTTATTTGTTAATGTATTTCTTTAATTAACGGTTACAATAACCATCCTGCAAAATTTAATGATTATTTAACAATGAAAGTACGCTTAAACTGTTTCGCTTCTGATTTCTAACAATATTGTAACTGTTTTACGTTTGCTGTTTATATTGTTCATTTTACTTTGAGCGATAGTTTATCATTTATAATTTTTAAGTTCCTTATCTTACTTCTAATTCTATTTTTCACAATTCATTTTTATTTTCAGTTTGTTTTTATCTTTATGCAATAGTTTCTCAGTTTTAGGTTACTACTTAAGCATGCCTCGTAAACGTAATTCTAACTTATCTAGGAGTTTATTGCAGGCACGGGCGGCAGAAATTGCTCTATCCCAAGAACCGTCAGTTCATGTCGAATTAAGGAGGTAACGACAAGCTGCCTTAAGAGCAGATGAGACACTTTCTCAAAGCCAGGACTGGAGGACCTTGGTCCTCCAGTCTTTCAGTCATTACCTGTGTCAGGTTAGGTGAGGGCGCCATGCTGCCTCTCCAGCCACTCCTCAAACATGAAACTTACCGCCACGATCGTGGCGTGTCCGAGTCGTGGCGTGCGAGAACATTTCTTTTCTTTTTTTTTACCTCGTGGAATGCTTTGACGCATACCTCTGCGCGGGGCGACGGAGAGGTTATGTCGGGCTCACCGGGGAAAAGATACCCCGGTAATACCGACTAAAACTACCACGGTGTTCCTCGACATAACCATAGACGGCGAGGCCGCGCTAGTCGCTTTCACATGCAATCGCCACCCCGCCGTGTGAAACGGCAGGCCACTACAGAAAAATACTTCCTTGACCGTCCCCCTGGGGAGGGGGGACGAAGACACGACACGGAGGCGCACGTGGGAACACGCAAGCCGCCTCTCGGACCTGGTGCTGATCGGGTGGCGAGCAGGCCCACACAGCCCACCGCCCCCAGGTCAAACCTCAGGGTGGCTGGAGATCATCTTGCGCCCTCCGACGCCCGATTCTGCGGTTGGGGAGAGGGTTTAAGCGCTCCCTCTCCCGCTCCGCCGCCTCCTTGATGAAAATCACTTCCTCACAGAAGGAGGCGACGGCGTTCCACGATCTCTCACTCCGGACCATGGACTGAACCACGGCCGGGAGTAAGAGGGCAACCAGTCCGACTGCCGCGATCAACTAACGGCGCTGCGATGCCCAGGCGGGGCATTCCGCCAAAGTGTGCAGCGCCGTGTCCACAACAACATCGCGGCAGTCGCCGCAGTGATGACATCCAGGCGTCTCCTGCCGGCCTATGCGACACAGGAACTGGCCAAAGGAACCGTGGCCAGTCATTACCTGTGTCAGCCGGAAGGTGAAGGCGCCATGCCGCGTCTCCAGCCACTCCTCAAAAACGGGCCTAACCGCCTCAATCGTGGCGTGCCCGGCACTAGGGTGCACAAGTCGATTTCGCCATTTTTCCACCAGGACCTGGCGGAGTTCGGACCATGCCTCCTCTAAAGCGGAAAGACCTGGTCCTTCGCCCCGAGCTAGCGCTTTCTGGTGCCAACGGTAGAGCGATGCCAGAAGCGCCGCTTCCAAGTCCCAAGGCGTCGATCCGGTGAGGAGGCTCGCTGCCTCGAACGAGATCGTGCGGTATCCTCTTATCAACCTGACGGCCAAGGCGCGCTGTGGTGCACGAAGCGCCGAAATATTACGAGCCGTCAGGTTGTCCACCCAAACTGAGGCCCCATAAAGAGCCATGGACCACACGACCCCTTCGTAGAGCCTTCGGCAGGAGGTGCCTGGCCCCCTTAGGTTGGGCAGCAGTTGCGCAAGCGCACTTGCAGCGCCCAGAAGACGGGGGGCCAGCCGACGAAAGTGGGCTACAAAGTCCCATCGGCTGTCGAGCAAGAGACCCAGATATTTAAGAGTTGGCTCGACAGTGATGCGGACCCCTCCTACCATAATGTGGGCCCCTGGAGGTGGCCGGTTCCGAGGACCGTGGAAACAGACAGCCTCGGACTTAGACAGGGCCACCTCAAGTGGCGTGCCCGAACATAACATAACCTTATTTAACTTAACCTACTTTTACGCGAGCGAAGCCGCGGGCAAAAGCTAGTATATAATATAAAAAAATCAGCCCTGTATTACACTGACCCACTGCTGGGCACGAGCCTCTTCTCAGTGTGAGAAGGGTAAGGCCGTAGTCCACCACGCTGGCCTAGTGCGGGTTGGCAGACTACATACCTTCGAAAACATTATGGAGAACTCTGACATACAGGTTTCCTCACGATGTTTTCCTTCACCGTTAAAGCAAGCGATAATTAACTATTTAATATGCGTATAACTTCGAAAAGTCAAAAATTGAGCCTAGGATTCGAACTCTACACCTCTGCGTGGATTTCATTATAAATATACTTTTTTATTTAGCTTTGCTTTGGATGCTCTAATCGCAGGACTAAGACTTACGACTGCACGCGATCGCAAAAAGTAAGCAATGATCTAACGAAACAACACACCGTGGGTTTGAAAACGCTGTCTTGCTTGCATGCTGCTCATTTGTTAAAATATGTTTCTTGGCACAGTATTGAGTTTTGTAAACAGTACTAGAACAAAAGTTGTTAAAGATGATATGAAAATGATACGGGTAAAAGGTTATTAGTACTTTTCATTTGGACCTGTATACTTGTCCCTATGTAAAGGCAAATTTTAATTTAACATAACAATCAACTCTGCTACCTCTCTCATCTGTGAGGACCGTAAAGTTTGAACGAAGTCTTGTCTTGTGAGAGGGTCGTAAAGTGTCTTGGTAGTTCAGCAGCTATTAAATCATTTGTTTAGTTAATCTTGGGACTATCTCACACTAAGCCTTAGATTTACCAACAAGCCTTTATTATTAATAGTTTAATGTGATAAAATAATAATATTTGAAGTATTGTATACACCTATCTATTACGATTACTAGTGGTCACCTAGTGGTCTAATTTGACTGTAGTTCTTTTATTTTAAATCATTTCGACTTTTTGCTATCTTTCTCTATATAATCTCGAACAATGCAGAACCTCAAACTCCTTTGTGCGTGTTAAAAAAGACGTGCAAAGTTTTCTCTGGTTATTATATAGATTAGGATGGGCATTATAGACATGACACTATATTTATTTTGTGTATACATAGCGTTACAGCTATATATCTGAAGAGGCAGGAAAAGGTGCATCACACTCACATTTTGCCAGCTATATTTTCAAGAACGCAAGCCTTATTCACTGTCCCCAAATTCTTAAACAATATTTGAGTTTTGGAGACTACTTTGGTGTAGCGTTAGTGAATGCAACCGCTGGATAAGAGGTGTTGAGTCCGATTTCGGGTTCCGTCAAAGCGTTGTTAGGTTCTTCTGTCAAAAAAGAATTCAGTAGAAGCACTAAGTCTAGAAAAGCAACCAGAAGATCGCAATCATTGGCTAAAACAAGGATGAGAGACTATACTTATATAATATATGACATTGTAACTTTTATAATATTGTCTTCTGTTTACGCGAATGTTAGTCTCCCCGTGACCATGGCTGCTGAAAAGCAACCGAAACGTCGGGGAAAGTGTAAACCAAAAATTAATAGATTTAATAGTTTAAATAATTTTATTAGCTTATAAATTAGTAAAATAAAATCAATAGTAGTAGTAGAGTAATATTTTCAAAATTTTGTAAGACAGTGATAAATAAACAACGCGATAAAATCCGTATATAGTAGTTTAATTTCAACATTGTAACTTTTTATAACCAGGTTATTATAATTTTCATATATATACCTGAGGCGTAGAACCGTTATTATATGTATTATGTAAATGACGTTAATACATACGTAACTACGTTTACTTCTTAAGAAATGTGTAGATACTTACTATGTTGACAATAAGCTCCAACAACCATGAGGATCTCATAAGGATAACTGCAGTTCAATCCACCAACGACGACTAACTCCCATTTCTTCAGAAGATAAAAGAATATACTGACGAACAAAGCCATGATGTAGAGGCAGTTCCATGCGGGCCGAGTGAAAGGCTTGCTGTAGAATGTACGGTAAAATCCGTTTCCTGATAATCGAAACATGAAACCGTACCTAAAACAGAGTAATGGTTATTAGATATATTTAAGGAAGGAACATGGCTCTGAGTCGCTTACCAATAAATAATAAAAAACGAACACAACAAAGCTTTATCGAATCGAATACAATTTAAAAAGACTAATCATATGTTACGTATAAAATTAATAAAAAACACTACACTCATAAACCACAAGCCCTTTATGTAATTATTACATAGGTTGCCCAAAATAGATTTCCAATCCCAAACGCATGTTTCTCTATTGCGTGAAATTCAAGCGACAGAATGACTTTTGATTAGGCTGGAAGGTAGAGGGGACTATGAACCTTTTGTGCTATATACTGCAATTAGTTCAAGTAATTTATTAAATATATAAGTTCAATATTAAATTCTCAAAAATATTTCCGTCGTATTCGTACAGGATAGAAATATACAGGGTGGATTAAACAGTGAGGCTTTATTTCTAACTACATATAGTATGTACCACATACAATCTCTACACCAAATTTCAGTTCAATAGTAGCAGTAGTTTAGCCACAGGATAGACTTTTAGTTTTTGCTAAATGGCAACGGGTTGTATCTGCCCTAACAGCTGACCAAGAGTCTAAGCATACGTATACGTAAAATGTTGCCGCTCTTGCACTTTTATGAAGAGAGTGAACAAATCATAATAAACGTCCCGCTCTTATTCAATAAGAGCAAAAGAAAAGAAAATAGATCACTATGCACACTTGAAAGCGATTGGGCCTCGGTCATTAGCCCGACGGCTGGCGTCCACATTTGGAAAGGAGACCATCGTACCTATTGTTTGGGTCCGGGAATTACCGGATGCTAACGAGTTAAAATCTCCAAAAATTAAAAGAACTTTTTTAGTTTGCGACAGCGCAGCGCCCGAGCCGCTCGGATCTTTGGATTAAATAGTGTTTGTGTTTGGCTTTTTTAACTTTGTGACACACTGTTTGTTTTTTGTTTTTATTGTGATTACTTGATTAGACACGCTGATTGCAATAAAATGCCTCGCGTCACGTACACGTCGTCCGAATACACTGACATGATATTGATATACGGTGAATGTCACGGAAATGCCGCCCTAGCGCTGCGAACATACAGAGAAAGGTATGGAGACAGCCGTACATGTCCCAGCAATGCTCGCACTATAGTAAAGGCAGTACAAAGGACACGGGAAAATAAACCCATAGTGCCGCATCAAGAGGGAGTAGCTGCACAGCGGATACCCGCTGCACGAGCTGCAAGAACACATCTTGGAGCATTTCCCCCGTAACCCTACAAGCCTTCATAGAGCCGCGCAACAATTCAGAGTAAGTCGTGGCACCGTGCATACGGTTTTAAAACTTAATAGGCGCAAACCTTACAAATTTAGAAAAGTCCAAGCCTTATTGAGCCGAGACTTGCCGGTTAGGAATAGTTATTGTCAGTGGCTGTTAAATTACGTTAGTATCGACGATAACTTCTTATCCAATATTGTGTGGACCGATGAGAGTACATTTACGCGCAACGGCATTTAGAACAGACAGAATCGTAGATATTGGAGTGAAGAAAACCCACACATGTTTTGGGAGTCCGAACATCAATACCGCTTTTCACTGAACGTGTGGGCGGGCATGCATAAAAATCATGTCATCGACCCTATTTTTATTGACGGCACCCTTAACGCGACAAAGTTTTTGGACATATTAAATGGTCCCGTTAGTGAGTACGTAGATGAACTGTCCGTAGCCGAATATCGGCGGTTGTGGTACCAGCTAGACGGCGCGCCTCCACATTCAGTGGTGTCTTCCAGGGCGCGACTCACAGAAATGTTTGGGCAGATTCGGCCCCGTACGATGGCCCCCCCGATCTCCGGACCTAACGCCTATGGACTTTTTGTGGGGGTACGTGAAAGGTGAAGTGTACGCCACGGATGTAAATACAATAGACGAACTTAGAAATAGAATAATTGTAGCATTCAATAAATTAAAAAGCTTGGTAGCGGACAATAACTTCATTGTAAGACTACAAAATAATATCTTACGTCGATATCAGTTGTGTGTAAATGAGAATGGTGGAGATATTGAAAATTTAAAGATTTGAGGTGATTTGTGTAGTTAGTAATAATTATGTAGGTACTAAATATTGTGTTCTCTTTGACTAAAAATTGTGTCCTGCCCGTAAAACTGTATTAGCTACGTACACACTTGAAACATCTGTGGCTCCGCCGCCCGCCATCGGCAAAATGAAAGACAACAGAATGCGACGTTGCCGTTTTGTTATGCAAGTGACCGCAGGTTAGTGTAAATGTTTATAAATGGTGTTTGCGTATTAAATTGTTTTAATTTGTTTGAAAAAAGTGATTTTCTATTTTTATCTTTATCGAGTTTTTAACCGTTTTGAATTAACACTGAGCCCATATGGAATACTCTGTCCATTTTAATGCCCATCGGTCATAGACACCTTGTATATACGTTTTTTTACAACTAAACGACACGTAACACATTTGTTGCTAATGGTAAAATCATTTTATAATGAAATATCTTGCCTTAATGATGAGACTCATTGTACTACCGACGTGAACACACTGCTAACACAAGCATTTAGACAGCTGAAGGAACTAAGAATACTAGTAATTTATAAACAAAATTGCTAATCTATTAAAAAGGTACGCAGTAATAGCTGCACGGGCTAGTCATATTGCTCACATGCCGGAGTAGCAATGACCAAAAAACGCAATTCAATGCATTCCAAATGGCAGAAAACGGCAACGCGGCAGACTCAGAAAAAGAAGGCAGTAAGAGCTGGGTACTTTTTAAAAGATTGGACGTGATATGCAGCAGATTAGAAAAAGTGGAAAGAGGAAACAACTTATGCAATTAATTGTCACTAGTGTTCTGATATAGCCCCTCTGCTATAATGTCAACATCCTAACAGCTATCACGCTCTGTTTTCCACTCACCCCACTTTAGAATATACTGCCTTCAACGTGTATTTGAACAAGGAAAATAATATATGAGCACTTCTTGGAATACTTAATTTCGGAGTCCTACGTTTTCCGTGCTGGCGTACATAAAACCGAAATAAACTTTACAGCTAGCCAGTTTCGGTAATAAACAGACAATAAACCTGTGAATACGTGAGCTAAACTTTTTTATATAAGGAAACTGCATATCTAGTAAGATAATATCTAAATATAAATGCAATAAAAACATTTTTCTTTTTGCATGTGTCGTGGTAATACAGTTGTGTGACGTTGGAGTTTAAAAATATATGCAGCACTGTTTACTGAATAGGCATATAATACTGTAGAAATGAGCTGCTGTTTCTAGTGTAAAGACGAATAACAATTTGGCTGAAATCGAAGCCGTGTACAGCAATTATATTCACTATATAATTAATGTTTATATATTATATACAGTGTCCGGTAATTAATGGATAACCTGGAAATGTCTTGTAGTGGAATTAAGGGCCGTTCAGAAAAAAATATGAAAAAAAATTTATCCTAACTACTACCTGAGATATGTGTTTTTTTTAATTACCATGTATAACTTTCTTGTATACTACGACCATAAATGAATGAAATCCATTGGTTTTTTGTTGTTTTATTATTAAACACTAATTATGCTAATATAAAGACAGTCAAAAGTATGCTATGCTATAATAGCTTGCACTTTTTAATATATATACAGGGTGTAAGTGACGGTTCACCGAAAACTGAAATACTAGCTTCGGACCATCATTCTGAGTTGGAAAACGTAGGAATTTTCCACCGGAAAATTCACGAATTTTCTTTCAAAATTTCACATTTTTCTAACTGATAATGATTACATAACGAGTAAACGATCCATTATACTAGATAATATCAATAAAAACTACATAATACCGAAAAACAGCTATGTAATCCAAACATACAAAATAAACACAGTTGAACTAATCAGCTGATCTCGCGCGGACAAGGCAATGACCAACGCAACAAACTTTTTTTACGCACCGGCAATAGTGTGCTGTGTAAAAACCCGCCCGCACCATACTACCACTAAACTAGGGCAGATCTATGATCAATGATCGATATCGAAAAAAAGTGTATTAAACAAAGCGGGATAGGTTAATAAATAAAACAGTTGTTTTCCTTTCAGAAGTAAAGTTTACATGAGTGAGCACTATTTATTATGTATTAAATTAGTCACGTTTATTGTGACGTAGATTGAAAAGATTGTAATTATTAAAGTAGCCTGTAATTAAATCTTATACTACTTTCACTTTACAATACCCATTATTATTTTAAATGTAAAAAAATATTAATTGTTTTGATATTTCGTATCGTAAACATGTACGAGTCTATTTAATCACTTTTAATAATAATTAATGTAAAAGACCATCTAATTGTTTTAATTGCTTTTTGTATACAGCGATTCAAACAATGTAATGTAATCTAGTAAATCTTTACTTAACTATTAAAATACAAAGGTGTAACAAAAATTTGTTAGTAGAATTAGCCATAAACAGTTTATTACTATGTATAAGTATAAAATTAATCGATAGTCGATAACTCTCATAGATAGATGTATCTCATACCTATCTACTATGACTACAACTGAAATTTATTAAAAGAAATTTATTTTTCTTCAGTTCGCTCACGCTACTGTCAGGAATCGGAAGTACTTGACGTAATCTCTCGTATTCGCGAGTGTTTACTATTTTCGTTGCATTTTGTTAACGTTTTTGTTTTGTTTATAACTTTTTTGTGTAAATACTTACAAAGTTGTGTTTGTACCTAATAAATAATGAGTTAGCCGTTTAGTGCACGCAAATATGGACAAATACTCATGGCATACGGGGAGGCACGAGGCAATGCTTCGTTGGCGCTTCGCATTTACATCCAGCGGTATCCTGACGCACGTCACCCTATGGACAGCCGTGTGATTACTCGTGCGTATCAACGAGTACTGGATAATTTACCCAAAGTACCGCATCAGTAGGGTTCTGGAAGGCCGATTAAAGTTTCCACTGAGCGAAGAATTCTCGATGCCGTTCACCGTAATCCACGCCTTGGTACGCGAACCACCGCTAAACTTCTGCGACGTAACCACGGAACTCGCGTATCGCACTGGACTGTGCATAACATTTTACGCAGAGATTGACGACGGCCGTACCGTAGTCATAAAGTGCAAGCTCTCGTGCCTAACGACCAAGTTCGGCGTGTTGCATACTGCAGGTGGTTGACGAATCAGCAGCGGTAACATCCAAGTTTTGTATCCCACATAATTTGGACTGACGAATCCACGTTTACTCGGAATGGCATGTAGAATCGACGTAACTCGCACGTTTCGGCGCGAAGTAATCCACGTGCATTCCAATAAACGGGTCACCAAACGCGTTGGTCGGTAAACGTATGGGCGGGGGTCTATAACAACAAAATTTTAGGGCCTCACTTTTTACCGGAGCGCATGAATGAACCCCGTTACTTGGATTTTCTACAGCAAGACCTGACAACTGTACTGGATGAGTTATCTTCCGACTTTGTCGCAGAGTGGAGTAAAATTTTTGTAAGTACAGTAATAAAATTGTACAATTCGATTTTTAGTACTAAAATAAGTGATCCGGGCTCCGTAAGATAATGTGAGCGCGCGTAGTATTGGTGCGCGTCGCGCGAGAAGCGCGATACGATAGCGCGGGCGGACACATTGCATTGGTAGCAATACATTGCGTAGTGTAAATTACAATGTACTAGCATAAAACTTTAATAGAACGTTTTATTTTTGAATTGACATTTCCATTCAGTTGTGTACTTATGGACAAACGATTGTGCAACGTTTTCGGTACACCGTCCCTTACACCCTGTATATTTTCTTAATTTTCTTTTTATCCTTTTTTAAATTTTTCTGAACGGCCTTCAGTTCTACTATAAGACATTTCAAGGTTATCCATTAATTACCGGACACCATGTATATAGTTTATATATTATATATATAGTGAGTATATTATATTATATATTTTAGATTTTCACGCGGTTTTGCTGGCATAAATCTAGGTCAGGCTAGATTTGTAACAGTCGGGCACGCAACGATCGTGGCGGTAAGTCCCGTTTTTGAAGAGTGGCTGGAGAGGCGGTATGGTGCCCTCACCTTTCGGCTGACACAGGTTATGACTGGCCACGGTTGTTTTGGCCAGTTCCTGTGTCGCATAGGCCGGCAAGAGACGCCCGGATGTCATCACTGCGGCGACTGCCGCGATGTTGTTGTGGACACGGCGCTGCACACTTTGGCCGATTGCACCGCCTGGGCATCGCAACGCCGCGAGTTGATCGCGGCAGTCGGTAAGGCTGCCCTCTCGCTTCCAGCCGTGGTTCAATCTATGGTCCGGAGCGAGAGGACGTGGGACGCCGTCGCCTCCTTCGGTGAGGAAGTCATGTCCATCAAGGAGGTGGCCGAGCGGGAGAGGGAGCGTTTAAACCTTCTCCCCAACCGCAGAACCGGGCGCCGGAGGGCGCGAGATGACCTCCAGCCACCCTGAGGATTGACCTGGGGGTGGTGAGCTGCGTAGGCCTGATCGCCACCCGATCAGCGCCAGGTCCGAGAGGCGGCGTGCGTGTTCCCACGTGCGCTTCTGAGTCGTGTTTTTTGTCCCCCCACAAGGGGACAGTAGAGAAAGGGTCATATAGTGGCCTGCCATTTTACACGGCGGGCCGAAACCTCGGCGGGGTCGCGATTGCATGTGAAAGCGATTAGCGCGGCCCCGCCGTCTATGGTTATGTCGAGGAACACCGTGGTAGGTTTAGTCGGTATTACCGGGGTATCTTTCCCCTGGTGAGCGCGACATAACCTCTCCGTCACCCCGCAGAGAGGTGCGCGTCAAAGTATTCCCCCAAGTAAAAAAAAAAAATAAGATTTGTAACAGTACTTTTTCTGGTAAAAGGTACCCTATGTCCAGTTCTATTGCCTTGACAGCGTGTATCGACGGAATTTCATAATGGTCGGTCGGGTAGTTACGGCGTGCAACCGTAACAAACAAACAAACTCACATTCGTATTTATAATATTAAGTTGGGATAGTTTTAAAGAAATATTAGTTAAATGAATTATGACTGAACCTTCTTTAAATTTATATTAACAGAGCTGCGATACTGTCATTATAGACAGCGGCTATTGAGCTTGTCTTACCACCCATATCTGAAATCCTTATGATTACATGCCCGCGAATAAGACAAAGCTATACATATTTGATTTATTTATTTTTAATCTTTAAAGAGACAACTCCCGCACTAGTAATAAATCCTGTGCCACGGGGGAGTGTACAAACATTCAAACAACGGACATAAGGAGCACCTAGACTTGAAAACAACCATTTGTGGATCACACATATTGTTGTCTCGTGTGGGATTCGAACCCACAACACTCGCCATAGTGGCTGTGGCGAGGCGACCACATAAACCAATTCGCCAACCGAGCAACTTTGTAGACCTAGGTCTTGTAGTTTTGTTTTGTAGTCTAAGATAATAAGACATCATTTTCTTAGCGAGCCTACCATCATTAACAAAATAGATCTTACTTCCACGTGTAAGCAGCGTGGACAGGATACATGTTCTCCAAGCGGTCCAGTCCTAAACCTGTAGGTCTCAGATATATATCAACGGCCTGGTTATAACTGGATGTGTTCTCTTGAGTATAATCTGGTATATAATTGATACTGTGAAAAAGGAATAGCTGCCATTAAAGTTTGCAAATAACTATATTGATAAATAAATATTAGAACGCTTAAATTGCTTATTAGAAGACGAAGATAAATTATATACATATATAAAAATCTTGTGTCACTGTGTTTGTGGTCGCACTCCTCTGCTTTCAGAGGAGTGCGGCTTGACGGATTTTTATGAAATTTTCATCATACCCCTATGTGATTAGGGGACTATCCAGAAAAGCAGAAAATCTGAGCGTGAGTGAAACCGCGGGATACAGCTTATACAAATACTAGTTAGCATATATACAGGCATGAGACTATTCTCATGCCTGTTTGTATGCTTTGAAAAGGAAGGCAAAGAAGTATAACACACATTTTGCTAACTGTGTTCTTTAAATACCACTTTATAGGAGGTGAGCCTATAATTGACGTCTATTGAACACATTTCCAGACTCCATGCGTCAATTTTTGACAGGAAATCTCAATAACACATCGCCTAATTCGGAAATGGAACCTATGTTCCCTCTATTGTAAATATAAGCGCAGATCAACGGGGCAGTCTGTATTTAAAAGAGGCTCAAACAAAAACTGCCTTGGTAGCGAATAATGAATGCGACTGCTAAGAATGTAGTCTCGGGTTTGATTTGTTTTTATGATTGCTGGCACTGTCCAAATCACAGTGCAAGCAATCATAACACGTTAGGTGTAGGTGCGGCGCGAAAAAGTTTGAATGCGGTCTAATATGACTTACTTGAATCCGTACAAATCCTTTAACGCCAGAAGAACCTGGCATCCAAGTTCAGTCTGCTTCCATATCGGATCGTTGGTATTCGCTGGTATTGAAGGATCGAATACTCTATCACAGGTGTAGAAAGAAGCCACGTTGAAGGTAGCGTTCATTTTACAAAATGACATCGTGGTTTCTTCAGCTACAACAAGACAACTGTAGACAAATGAAAAAGATAGAAAATGCAAAATCACGTTTGTATCCTAGAAGGAGGAGGCAGATGTGTATTAAGCCGACATTTCGCTAGTTATTGTTTTACTCCAGGTTTGGGTTGAATTCCCAGGTCAGACAAAGTGTTATTTGCGATCTGCACACAGAAAAAAAAATCGACGTTCTTGCACTAAGAATGATTTCATGTAAAAATTCCTGTGTCACGGAAAGACCGCCGAAGACCGCCCTGTGTGGAAGACCTTGGGGGAGGCCTATGTCCAGCAGTGGACGTCTTTCGGCTGAGATGATGATTCTTTCGTGGATATAAGACAGATATAAAGATAAGATAAATATATTTTATTCTGCGAAATATGAGTATACAATGCAAGATACATTAGCTTGCATGCAAGGCGACATGACAATTACAATAAACATTCATATAGTCAAATTATAGAAAAGTATAGGCGTAATTATGTACTTGGTTATTAAAGTTTGCTAAATTAGACACTGTTGCGATATGTCCGTAGTATAAATTTATTTCTGGAAGATAAAAATCCGGTCGTGTCGGATTACCGTCCCATCGGATCATGAGAGTTAGGGAACATAGAGTGCGCTTGTGTTTGCGCACACACTTATGCACTAAGATATCTCCTGCGTTGAAATTAAATACTTTATACGGATTTTGTCTGCCTTTGTAAAGCACCTGAAATGTCGGGGCAAAGTGTAAACTTAAATATAAATAGTTTTAATTAAAAATATATAGCTTAAATAGTAGTAAAGTTCAATAATAGTAGTGTTAGAGTTTTCAAAATGATGTAATAACAGTGTTTTAAAGTAAAATAAACAACGCGACAAAATCCGGATAAAGTGTTTAATTTCAATGTATAACATTCGTGTAAACATAATTAAGACAATATTATATCTCCTGGCCAGTCTCCGTTAAGACTGGCCACTATGGCCGAAATTCGGTCAGGAAGATATTATTGTCAAGGTGATCACTTAACGCCATCCGTGCAGTCAAAGATATCTTTAAAAAAATCCGTTTATAATAAAATAATGCTTACTTACATTCCGTAAACGACTTTATTCGTCAAACCTTATAACACTACTAAACCATTACATGTCGGTTATACAAACATAATTAACAATGTCTAAACATATTGTAACGCGATAGAACTTTGTTTTTGTTTCGGAAAATTAAGGTGAAACGCTTGTACATATTGAGGTCGTTATATGAGTATTATATAACAATATTATGTTAATAATGTCTAGACGATAGCCTAGTAGAAGACTTTTGGATTGCCACTCAAAGTAATCGAGTTCAATTTCAGGGCTCGAACCTTTGCCTTTTCGAGGTTATGTGCGGTAGTACTCGCTTCGATCAACCTGCATGTCTGAGAGTTCTCTATAATGTTCTCAAAGACGTGTGAAGGCTACCAACCGCCACTGGGCTAGCATGGTGGATTATGACCTAATTTTTCTCACACTGATGAGAGGCTCGTGCGTAGCAGTGAGACAGTTTATATACAGAGCTGATTTATAAATTCCAGCCGACCCGACAGTCGTTGTACTGTCAATCTATTCAGAAATACATTTCACGTTATTAAATTTAATATCAAAACGTCAGTTATTTTATTTTCATATTAAAATACCATTTAAATATTCGATATTTCTCGCGGCTTTCTCGAAAATTTTCAATTGTTCACGGGGAGAACATGGCTGCTGTAAAGCAACCGAAACGTCGGGGCAAAGTGTAAACTCAAAACTCAAATATAATAATTTTAATTAAAAATATATAGCTTAAATAGTAGTAAAGTTCAATAATAGTAGTGTTAGAGTTTTTCAAAATTATGTAATAACAGTGTTATAAAGTAAAATAAACAACGCGACAAAAGCCGTATAAAGTGTTTAATTTCAATGTATAACATTCGCGTAAACATAAGACAATAACAGTAGTTCTCACAGAAAACTGAATTAAGAGTAGAAAATCTATTATTGCTTTTATCCGTTGGGTAGGAGTTCCAAAAGCCCAGCCTTGCTATTATTTCAGCAGGTTCTAGAATACCTAGGACCTCTTGCTTTTACTTTATGTAATAAGTGTGCTAACTAGTGCTAAATACATGCGTAAAACGTTGGTAAAAACATATTGATTCAATGGGTACAAAAAGTAGATTACTTTTGAAAACTTGGTAGACAATACTTAAACAATACCGGTATAAAATTATAAGAATACGCAAAAAACGGTAAGTATCTTAACTAACTTACTACTCTCTACGAAAAGAATGAATCATACTTTCTTTGTAAGGTATACCCTAAAACACTTAAGCCACAACACGAATATCATTAAGTTCAATTCGTGACAATATCATCGACCATTACAGGACATAAGGATTGACTAAACTATGACTTCAACTACACATTTATAGTCATCCCAAGACACCAGCATCTAAACATCCAAAATATCTACAAAATTACATTCAATAGTTCATTTATTTATCTTTTCCACGTTATTGTTGCTAAGACCGTTGAAAATGTTTCATTTTGTAGAAAATTCTGGAACGTACACCTGGGTGCCGTTACAAAGAACATTACCAGAATAAGGTTTTATTTTCTCGAGGTGTGAAACACGTTTAGGCCTTGTTCCACTATAGTGATTAAGCTACGGATAACTTAGAAGCTAAAAGTTCCGTTTTTTTATCTGTTTAAGAACAAAGCCATCTTGGCCGAAGCCGTGCGATGGTTGTCAATGCGTCTACTGTGTATGAAGTCACGGGTTCTAATTAGGGATTGAGCCTGCCTCGACGTGCGCATAACACCGTCATAAGAAAAGAGCCTAAGATATTGAAACCAAAATATCTGTACTCATTTAAGTTACAAAGTAACACTTATGAACATCAAAATTAACTTTAGCATGAATTTACATTTATCCGTTACCATATTTAGCAAAACAAAGGCCAAAAAATGTAAAACCAATGAGAAGAACGGGCAAGAAACACACGGCAACACTTTTTAATCGCCAATAATATCATGAAATTTATGCGTCAGGGTTACCTACCTACCGACGTATAAATTTTATTAAAATCAATGGCAGAACCGCGGCATTTGTAATTTTTCTATGTTCTGTAGATAAGTACTGCGGCTTTGTAAATAATCATAAACATTTTTTATATAATTACAAAGATGTTGTTGAAATTAAAACAAGTATAACATTTCTAACAAACAAAGTAAGCATTTAGATGTTTATGTTGTTCCGTATTCTTTTTAATTTACTTTCAATTACATTACCTTGTAAATTAATTCTACATGATGATTAAAAAATAAAAACAAGGGAATATTCGAAAACTTCTAGAGAACATCTTTATATATAAAGCATCAGCTTCAGTATGTCTGTGTTCGCAAAGTTCAAAAATTAAGTCAATGGACTGACTTAAAATATGTACACATCGTTCAGTTTCTTTATATGAGTTTTCATATACTTTTAATCTCGAAGTTCTTATCTGAACGGGAAACAATGTTAAACTAGTTGTAGGGAACCGTACACTAGTTTAGCTTCTCACGAATTTAATATTGCTAAATCAATTTGTTGTATGTAACCTACATTACAATATTAAATATTAATTCAATCAATTAATTCAATAAAAATCACTGTTTATCAAATATTCAACTCGGTCAGTTTTATTTATCTATCCCAATAGAATCGCCCGTCATTGCAGAGTGTAGCTGGATTTAGCCAGAATCTAATGAAAATTAACAAACATTCTAATCTATTTAATACATAAGCACATTCTTTGAATTCACGTGACAAGGGCAAACTATAATTATATTTAACTTTTACGGTATTAGATAAAAACAATACACAAATCCTTCAATATAATTTTTAGGAAAGGTACCTTATTTTTGCTTTAGAATAATAGAACTATTCTTTATTATAAATTAGATTGCACTTATCTAGATTTTGTCAGTAAATTTATATCCCTACACAGTACAGTTACACAGGGTACAGTTCTTATTTTTGGATGAAAGAGGCCCTAACAGCCTTTTTTGTACCCCTAACTTGTATGCGAAATTTCATGATGATTGGTCTAGTAGTTAATTTATTGAGTCGCAGCGGCACACCGAGAGCCGGACACAATATATTTTTAATTATGTCTGGTATTATAATAGTTGTCGGATTAATAAAGCTTTGGTTTTAAGACGCAGCTTGCGTGGCCATAGGTGACAACGCTAGCAAAAATTTTGAATACGGTATTTAGGGGTCATCAGATGTGTTGTTGTGGATGATCATATAAATGCTTCATTGTATATATAGATGTATATTTACTGGTACCAGTTAAAACGAATAAATACTGAACTATGACCCCACAGAGTGGTTGCTGGGAGACGACTGCCGCGCAGCGCTATCGCTTACTGGCGCCTGCGTATATAAAACTAATTGCCTTTGTGGCGCAGCGGTAGAGAATGCGACTGCTGTGCATGAGGTCTCGGGTTCGAATCCCGTGTCGGGCCAACAAAAGTTATTGAGTTTTTCTGTTAAGAAATCACAATACGAGTTTGGAAGTTGGCGGTGTTAGATACCCCCATGCCTCGGAAAGCACGTAAAGCCGTTAGTCCTGCGTCTGATCTTTCTCCAGTCGTGTCAGATTATCCGCCACATCGGATCATGAGCGTTAGGGAACTGAGAGTGCACTTGTATTTGCGCACACACTTGTCCACTATAATATCTCCTGCGCAGATGGCCAGTCTCTGTTAAGATTGGCCGTGGTGACCAAATTTGGTTAGGAGGACATTATATAAAACTAAAGCATCAGCATGGTCACTACAATAACACTGCTATCTTCATCTTCGGGATATCCGAACGTTAATATTTATTCTATACTAGATTATAATATAATAATTTAACGTAACGTTTATTTTCTCATCACAATATTCCGTAGATACATTACACAGGTTAGGTACATAATAATTACAGTGTACAATATTGTGTGAGACTGGTGCCTAAGCTAAGCTTGTGGCTTGTATTTCAGGACACCAGGTCTCCACCTCATTTTATATTTTGGTTATATACTTATATGCATACAAAAAGCATTATCTTTGCTACTTGCAAACTATGTATTTATATTTGGAAAACACATTTAAAAACAAGAGAATAATTAATAAGAAATTGTTAGTAGTTAGGTTATGAGTGAAAGTACATATGTCTGGTGTGTGTGTGTGTGTGAGTGTGTGTGTGTGTTGGTCTGTGAGAGTGTGTGTGTGTGTGTGGGTGTGTGTGTGTGTGTTTGTGTGTGACTAAGAGGAACCATAAACCAACATAATAATTATACCCGCAGCATTGCTCGCATTAAAATAAATTTTATAAAAAAAATCTATGCCTCGGAAACAGTACTTGCTTTTTTCTCTATGTCCTGTATCCTCGACAATGTATATTCGATTTCATGGTGATCGGGCAGGTACTTAAGGCGTGACAGCGTAACGAAAAAACAAACTCACGTTCGCATTTATAATATTAGTAATGATGTACATGTTTACTGAGTTAATTGAGAAGCATTTCAAACATGAAGCACGCAAAATCAAACATAGATTTGATTTTAACCGTTCACAAGGTCATTATTGTTAATATTTAATAATTAATTTCTATATAACCTTTACATCAAGGAAGAAGGTGTAGGCGGAACAGGGTATTTCACTTGTTTTAGTAAAATAAACAATATTCCCTTAACAATGTTTGTGAAGAACTAAACAAACAAGTAATAATTAATGACTGTGTTCAATTTACTAATAACATTATAAAATGTTCGATTTATTGAAATAGGTACAAGATTTTGCCGCGACTTCGCTCGCGTAAATTAGGTTAGGTTAGTAACAGTACTTTTTCCGCGTAAAAGGTACCGTATTTATTTTTCTGTACAGGGGTACCAGACAACGTGTATGCGAAA
This sequence comes from Catocala nupta, assembly GCA_963675205.1. Lineage (NCBI taxonomy): Eukaryota > Metazoa > Arthropoda > Insecta > Lepidoptera > Erebidae > Catocala > Catocala nupta. The sequence goes on along the minus strand of OY776091.1, from coordinate 7,851,335 downwards.
TTTCATGGTGATCGAAGGTGTGAACCTAACAAACACACAAACTCACTTACGCATTTATTATACAGGTTGTCCGGTAATTAATGGATAACCTGGAAATGTCTAATAGTGGAACTGATGGCCGTTCAGAAAAAATATGAAAAAACATCTATCCTAACTACTACCTGAGATATGTGTTTTTTTTAATTACCATGTATAACTTTCTTGTATACTACGAACATAAATGAATGAAATTCATCGTTTTTTTGTTGTTTTATTATTAAACACTAATTATGCTAATAGATAGACAGTCAAAAGTATGGTTTGCTAATATAGCTTGCACTTTTTAATATATATATTTTGTTTCATTTTTCTGAACGGCTTTCTGTTCTACTATAAGACATTTCAAGGTTTTTCATTAATTACCGGACAACCTGTATAAAGTTAGGTATCTACTTTTCATCCAGATAAAAGTACTGTTACTAACCTAACCTATTGTTGTTTACTTGGGTGAATGCATTGACGGACGGTGGAGGGGTTAAGTCGGACTCACCGGAGTAAAAGAAAGATGTTGAAATGATGATAATGGACCTCCCGGAATACCGACTAAAACTACCACGGTGTTCCTCGACAAAACCGCTATCGACGGGACCGCGCGAATCACTTGCGCATGCGGTCGCGACCTAGCCGAGGTTTTGGCCCTCTGTATGAAACGGCAGGCCACTATACGACTCTTCGTGTAGCAGGTCTCTACCTACCCTTTGGCACTTCTCACTCATAAAACCCTCCTGTCCCCCTTCCTTCAGCACCCGAGTAGGTAGGGTTCGGGGAGAGAACTACGGGTCTCCTCCTTAGAATCAGGGTACTACGGGGTCGGGCTAGCCCACCGCGCCTAAGAAAAGCGTGAAAGGCGTGTTCTATCGGCCGCTGATTAGAGTGCGCTGTGCCTGACATTGAGGTTGGACTCGTAGTGGCTATGTGGTTAGCCGCAGAGGACGGCATGTTTGTTGCTCGGTAAGCACGTGGCGTTCGAGCGTCGGAATCACGCACGGCTAGTGCGAACCAGTTGGTCGCGCGAGGCACGGAGTTGCCTTTAGCGAAGGGGTAGTGTGGTTTCACTGCCACGACGCATCTCGGGTGCTTGCCTGCTCAGTAAGTAAGAGTCATAGCTAGGTGACTCGGACAATACCCGGCTTGTAGGCCAGAAAGGATAGACTAATGGATGTGCGTCGGGAAGTGAGCGTGCCTTACAGCTCCGGCACCATACTGGAAATATGGGAGGCGGCTTCTCCGTCGGCCCCAGCGAGGATATCGTTAGCAACTCTCTGAGTTCGCGAGTGGTGAGCGGCTTTATTGCTCCGGCACCTATCTGGACATTAGGTAGTGCCACTTGGCCACGAGGTAGCTCGCTGACGAGAACTGGGTCTTAGGATTTGGGGACAAGACCTGTCTATTACTGGTCCCTGAAGATGCTTTCGGGCACAGGAAGGTACAGCGGCTCCCACTTATATACCTAACAGGTGAGAAAGTGGGAACGCTATATCATAAACTAAAGTAGTCTGTAGAGGGAAGGGTCTGTTCCCCCTAGACGGGAGACGGACTCGACACAGAGGCGCGCGAGGGAACACGCACGCAACCTAACCTAATCTAACTTACATTTACGCGAGATAGGTCGCGGGCGAAATCTAGTTTGTGATAGACTTGTGACACTGAGACTAGATCAAAACTCTATTTTGAAGTTTTACTACGAGAATTATTGACGCTCAGATAGTGTCTTGCCGGTCTAACACCATCGGCATAACAAGAGTTTTCTTAAGCACTAACAACCTCCCTAACTACGTTTTGTCCGAAACGAAAACTTCAAATCATAAAACAGTACTTAAGCTCCTGTCTGGCCACAAAAATGGCGCGGAAAATAAACAATCATTGTACAAAAATCCAAATAAAAATATTCACCATTATATTATGATAGTTGTTGAAACGTCTGAAATAACAAAGTAGACAATAAGACCGCACTCTAGTTACATCCGCGAAATATTTTGAGATTTCACGAAAGTACTTGTGAGGTATTTTGGGTCAAATATAATATCGTTTTGGTATTTGGTGACCAGATATAAAAAAACAGTTGATATCAATAGAAAAATCATGCTCACAGTGATAGCCTAGTGGAAAACCATTGGACTGCTAAGTATAGGTTTCGAATTCGACCCTAAGGCACCTCTAACTTTTCGAAATAATGTTATTGTAATAATATCGCTTGCTTTAACGATGAAGGGAAACATCGTGAGGAAATCTGAGATTTTCCATAATGTTATCAAAGATATGTGAAGTCAGGCAACCAACTAATCAATTTGTATTTATTATTAAGTCGAGCTTTTGTCACCGCTGGCGTCCCGGCTCAGCTTGAAACTCACGGCTTGGTACGCGACGATGGCAAGAGACCAGATGGTATGTCATTACTGCCATGGAAAATGGGTAGGGCTTTGGTGTGGGACGCAACTTGTGTCGACACCCTTGCGCCATCACATCTTTCTAGCACAGCGGGTTGTCCTGGTGCTGTTGCTGCATCAGCGGAGACGCTCAAACGGCGTAAATATCAAAATCTTATTGGTGAGTACATATTTTAGCCGTTTGGTGTCGAAACGCTGGGGCCATGGGGTCCAAGTGCTAGGTCTGTTTATAGATACCTAGCTAAGCGGCTCATCGACGCTTCGCGTGACCAGAGGGCTGGTATTTTCTTTGCACAAAGAATAAGTATTGCCATTCAACGTGGCAATGCTGCCAGTCTTCTGAGCACATTGCCAATTGACAAAGATGCGGAGGAATATTATGACGCTTTTTGATTTTGCAGTTTTATTTTTCTCTATAGTTTATATTTTCTTGTAAATAATTTGTGTATATAATAATTTATAAGTATATCTTTTAAAATTATTTATGTTTCGAATAAAATATTTATCTTTATTTCTTTCAACCTGGGCCAGGATAGTGGATATGGCCTAACTCCTCTCACACTATTAAGAGACCTGTGCTCAACAGTAGGACAGTTTATATACAGGGTTGTTATTTATTATATTACAAATTGCTCACAAAATGGCTAATGAATGCTAAGGACAAAAAATAAACTCGTCTCTTATCGATTAAAATTCAAGGTATAGTTTGATGCACAGCGGTGGTATAAATAGGCTGAGTGATTTGGTACCTTTAGTATCAACATCGCATAATATATTTTTTGGATGTCCTGTTTATGAACAATAAGCAGAGGCAATAAGAGAAACTACCTTGTTTTACAAGGGTTGCGAGGAATGAATGACAATTGACTTACTTTTTAAATACATTCCTTGCCTGATTTCGTGCTGCTAATGTCGTAACCGATATAAGACTTTAGCGGAGCCGGGCATCGAAAGTTTTATGATTGCAGAGATCGAGAAAATGAAGATTTTAAAGAGTGAACATTATAGTTATAGAGAGAGAGATTATGATTAAAGTGGATATAGTGACGAGAATAGAAAAGGGTATGTTAAGCTGGTTTGGGCATGTAGAAAGAATGGACGAGAAAAGTCTAACTGAGAAAGTTTATAAGGCTAGTGTGAATGGAACAGTCACAAGGAGACGTTCGGGATAAAGGCCAGGTTAAGAGCACCTTAAACCGGCAAGCGTGTATGAGGAATGTTATGAAAGTGAATGAAGCCAATGAAGTGTGTCAGGATCGTAACAAATGGAAATCCGTAGTCTCTGCCTACCCCTCTGGGAAATAAGCGTAAATCAATGTATGTATATATGTAATAATATATTTATATACATATTAAAAACAAATTTAAAAAGAAAGTCACGTAAAATAATTTAGTGCAGTAAATGGCTGGTTTACAAAAGCATTGCTGCCAGCATTGCCATATTGAATGGCAATGCTGATTCTTTAAGCCAATTAAAATAAAGACGAAAAACGATTTTCAATTCTTTTTTAAATACATTCATAAAATACTTATAGAAAGTTGTTTAATATTCAGTTATTTATGATGCTGACTGTACTTATCAAAACGCCTTCTTACACTGAGAAAACTGACTTTTAGACGTGCAGTTGACAAGTCAGTTTTAAAAGTCAAATCAAAGCAGGTTTAGCATTTTAGGTGGTCGCTTTGCCAGTGCCACTGCGACGAGTGTTCAATTCCAACACGGGACAAAAATTTGTGTAATTCGCATATTATGGTTTTGAGTCCATTGTTTAAATATTTGTTAACGCACTCGCGGCACGGCCGTTATTCTTAGTACACGAGTTTGCCTTTTTAACCCCCGACGCAAAAACGACGGGGTGTTATAACTTTGACGTGTCTGTGTGTGTGTGTGTGTGTGTGTGTGTGTGTGTCTGTCTGTGGCATCGTAGCTCCCGAACGGATGAACCGATTTTAATTTTGTTTTTTTTGTTTGAAAGGTGAATTAGTCGAGAGTGTTCTTAGTTACGTTTGATAAAAATCGGTCCAAAATGGCCGCCACCACAAAATGGCGAATTACATATTTTTTCACAACTCCCTCAATATGGGTATCAAATGAAAGGGCTTGACTAGTAGAATACTATACACTATGATACATTTCAAATCCAAGATGGCCGCCACCAGAATATTACATATTTCCACAAATTATAATTGTTCAATATGGGTAACAAATGAATATTGTGTCGAGGGTTTTTTAAATTTAAAATTTAGTTATTTGTGTTTTGTTAAGTATTGGAATGCCAGACGTAATTATGAGGCTATTGTGTCAGGCCGCCGGTGTACCACTGCGACTTAAAAGGTTAATAAAGATCATTGGACTTTTAGAGTTCGAAAAAACTATTATATAACAGCTTTGTCCATCTTTCTGTATTACAACTTACAACTCAAGAACCGTAAGAGCTAGAGACTCCCGGTCAACGCCATTCGACTCAGCATTATCGATATACCCAAAATTACTATGACCTCTGACCTCTGACCGCAATGTCACGTGATACCATTTTTTCGAACTCTAAGGTTTACGGCAATTCATTGCCGTTTCTCACTTGTTTCATATTACTTCTCAAAAGAAAAGTACTTTCTTTATTCAAGCAAAGATCTATACAAGTATCTGATATTCTGTAATAAAAATACGACTGCGGCGTGCCGTCAGTAGATATCAGTTTGTTCGCAAAACAAAACCGGTGCTCAAATTCCAAATCATATTCTGAAGACACGCAAAGGTAAGTAACCCCTCTATGTGTACAAGCGTGCAATCCATGCTGCCAGCTTCTACATAATGTTATTGGAACAATAAAAAGAAACAAGTTTTTCTGAACTGTTCAATTCATCACTCTTTCAACAAAAGTTTTGGTTCCGAAAATTCTTGCATTTATTCATAATTTATCTGAATATGGATGTATTCAGAATAAATACAGTAAATTTTCGGGAAGAAACAAAGAAATGTTTAACATGGTTTTATTATAAAGGAATATTCTGCTTTCTTTTTAAACTTTGATGTTTTCTACAAGGAAACATTAAATATAATACAATTATTTGATAATTAAAATCATGTTCTTTTTAACCAAAATATTATCTGTTTGCTTATAGCGGACATTGTTTTTTATATGAGGCTGACTCGTCTCTTAAAATGTATGGATGATGAATCTTGGATTCGTCTGTATAATTTACAATTGAAACCTTAGTTATCTGTGTCTATTCCTAAATCATCCAATGCCTACTAAAGTGTGGAGAGTGAAAATTTAAAGTAAAATTATGGGTTTGAGATGTTTCACATTGATGGGATCAAAAGAACATCAAAGCTTAATACTATACATAGCACTGCTTACCAAATATTAAAAACTGCTTCGAACAAGCCAACCCAGAAAACTGACCTCCATGGCTTGTGACACAAACTGCTTTCTGTTCTTTACAGCGGTAAAACTAAACAATCTAACGCATAATAATAAAACAAATCATCTTAAAGTAAAACAGTTTTCTTCACCGGAATATGCACTGGCTTTATTTGGAAAGACCAGATTAGTTTTTCAAACTCCAGCACGCATATTGTATCTTTTTTATACGTGACAAGGGCTATTTCATGTAGATGAATGTAAATTATCACGATGCGCTATGTAATAGAATTGACTGATACGTAGCACGACCGTAGCGTTATGCAGAAGGCTATAAATAAAAAAAATAAAGTAAATGTTTTGTTTAAGTTAGGCAATCTTGTCCAAAATCCTATTGATATTTAATATATCGACCCTAGGGTCGATATATTATCATCCTTTTCAAAAACTCAGTCAAGCTTGAGTACGTTGCAGATAATCTTTGACAGATTATTATTGAAAATAAAATCAGGTTGGCTTCCTAAATCATAGTGTTTAAATATTGGATAAAAAGTAAAATATTTAAAATTGATATAATGGTCTGTTTAAAACGTGTTGCACCAAAGAAATTTCTGTGTAAATATTCATTAAAAAAAGGTGCTAAAATTGTTGGTGTTCTTATGAGTGTGAGTATATTTTTATTGTGAGTATAAATATAAAGAAACTTGAGAAGCCCTTAATTCGTTCCAGTCCACTGCTGGACTTATATTTGTTTTAGTAAAACGCGTTCTAGGCAGTTCCCAATCCGATAACTCTATCGCTGAAATGTATATATTAATTCACTATGCGAAACCGATTGCAAATATATAAAGGCAACAAATAAACCCAGAGGAAATTTAATAACAGAGATTGCATTGCCTATATTTATGGCGGTCTTTTTTAATTAATCGTAAACAATACATATGAGTTGTAATAATTTTCACAAAAGCCTCTTGCTAAATTGTTAAATGCTTGAATGAAAACCAGTGTCTGGACGTTTCAACAAAAGCTAAATTAATAAGCCTACGAGTATCTTAAAAGGTACCGCATCTTATATTGCTTAATCTTTTACCTAAGCGTGCCTTTCCACCAAAGATGTGGAGGATACGCAGTCAGATGTGAATGTGGCGGCCAAAAACCGTTTTTTTTATACTTTAGCACAAGTCAGCTCTGGTGATAAATGATCCAAAGTTTCTTAAATTTGTAAAATTTCCATATGTACCTAGTAGCACAGCATTTTTTTACTTGAAACACTGTGCACACGTAGACATACAATCTGGCTTTGTACTGTCTTCTCTTCTCTGTTTCTCCTGCAACTGGTTTTGTAACGAAATAAATAAATTATAGAAGAATTTATAGAAAGAAAGAAAAATAAATTATAGAGAAATGTATGACATATTTGCTAAAGAAACGCGACTTAACTAGTATAGCTATATGAAGTCCAAAGCAAAACTGGGTAGACGACACAGATATGTGCGCATACGTTACCAAGTGTTAATATTTTAAAGTCTTTGCTGAATGTAGACATACTATCGTGAAGTGCCTATCGCTTCAGATTAATTAGCCCGCATCGACGATATTCCGAATAGCTTACTTGCCGAATGCGAGTAATTTTTTCGGACATTATCACTTCATAATGTGGAAAAGACACATAATTTCTTAGTTTAGTATTGCCTTCGTTCATCACTTTGCTATTTCACATATTCTTTGGGGCTATGCAACGAAATTACTTGTTCGAATACACCCTTAAGTATTTGATTGTTTCAGATTATCAGTCTAATATGCGTGATAGTTTTGTTACTCGACTTTTTCTACTACAGAAAAACTGAGAACTGCTCAGAGTCTCTTCTACACAGTATTTACAGTTACTGTCTCAACGCCATAATTTATTGCTCCTGTATGTTTTTCATCCATTTATGGTTTATTTGGGGAGTTGTACAAGTAAGTCTACTTTTCCTTTTTTAAACTTCTTTTAGGTGCGTACGCGCTATTGGCATAACTCTCTACGGTTACCGATGAGTCGTAGAGATATCTTTGTTTTCCTCTGAAGATAGAAGCTTAAATACTTTGATAACTGTGATCAAAATCCAAACGGTAAACTATTCTGGAACGCTAACGAGAGAAATAATCATAGCAAACGTAAGAATTATTGGAAATCGTACTAAAAAAGTACCTTCATTATCTCTGTAATAGAAGGGATCAGCCCAACAACATCCAAAACATAAATGTTACTTACTTTGCTTACGTAACATCGGCATTTTTCCACAGAAGTTAACATTTTTTAAAGATGTCCATGTTATGGTTTCTCTCTAGAGACTATGGTGTGGTATTCTTCTAGAAGATACACCAGCAACAGTCGCTTCATAAGCTATGGTAACTGTCTACCCTCCTAGTACAAGGACGTACTGTGTAATTGCTATTTAGAAGTAGAAATCATGTTACATTACATTCCTATTTATATGAATAATTTTTATAGATGAATATTAGCAGGAATATTCCTTCAAATTGCCTTTTAAAATGTGCCCCAAATATTGTATATATGTACCATGACATTCCTCTATCAATAATTATTTATAAATTATGCTTTATATTTTAAAAACAAATGGACGTAGAAATCACGCTGTTGCACCTGATAAGGTGGGGATTACAATAAATTTGCCAGCTTGATGCTGTAAAAGGTCAGTAGCAACGATCGAGTAGCTTGTCGACAACTTGATGCAAGTCGTAAAGCACAGCCAAGCAGAAAATTGAAATTGTCGAATTAGATCGGCCACCTCGCTCGCCGCGACTCGTCGACGTTTCTAATACGATCACATACGAAGCCGATTGAAGATTTTAAAGTTTGCCGAAGCACTTTAAAGTAATAACTTTTATATGGATGAATAAAAGTTTTTCACGAGCAACCGAGTGGCTTAGATCACAGATAGTATTATGGGGATTCTCTAAGGAATTTCTTATAAAAATGCAGAACAGCAGTGTACCCGGTATACGGTAATAAACACGCCGGTCTCATTCTGAGAAACCTAAACCATAACCGGTGAAATGTGTTTTGGAACTACATATGTATATAGGCGTTGATGTTGACGTCTTCGTGTTCATGCTAAAGTGTATTATATAATATTATCAGCCCTGTAAATTAACTATTCCACAGTACGGGCTTCTTCTAATTTTGGGAAGGGTTAGGCCACAGCCCATCAAGGTGGCCCAGTGTTGCTTGGCAGACTTAACATATCTTTGAGAACATTATGGCGAACTTCCGAACGTGCAGGTTCCCTTAAAAAGTTTTTCTACGCCATTAAAGCGAGAGATAATTAAATATTGAATCCCAAAACATGTGAATGTGAGTTTGTTTGTTTATTTGTTACGCTTTCACGCCTTAACTTCTCGAACGATCATCATGAAATTTCGCATACACGTTGTACGGTGGAAGAAAAAAGCACGTAAGGTATCGTTGTAAAAGTTTTTTGCAATACAGAAATGATTCCTAGAGCAGGAGATGTATTGCGAAATAAAAAATTTTAAAAACACAACTCCTTATATTTAGAGCTGCGTGCCAGTCCAAGGGTCCAAGGTCTAAGTGCTTAATTAATAATGCATCTGTTTCAGCATAAAGCCTCAATAGTGCTAAGTTGGGTGGTGATCACAACTATGTGGTGGCTACAAGGCTCTTGTTACGTGTTCATTCTATTGTGCATAAACATAGTGGACATCGGTTTGGGTTGGATAGCTGCGCTCTGTTGCGCTATTATTGCTTCTAGTAAGTCTTTTTCTGTTGTATTGTTTCTGTTCCCTAGTACCTTTCCAAGGAGCATGAAAAAACTAAGGTACCGCAAGAACACAACATAAGATTGCTTAATTCTCTTTCTTTTTTATATTTTTGGGAAGACGGCTACCAGTTCTTTGAATAATAGTTGTAACGTATGGTTACAACTACTACTACTTACAGCACACAAAATACCATTCTGACCAGTAACAACGTTTGTGAATCTCACATATTTCAGCCCTATGAGGGGATCGAATCCACAACCTTCGGCGCGACATAGTGGGGTTTTGACTACTAAAAACATTGCGCTTCCTTAGGGTGTAGACGAAATCACTGAATTGAACTCGGTGCCTCGTAATAATCCCTGGGTTGAGTGAGCAAATGCTAGTAATATATATAGCCAAAGCCATCGGTACATTTAATCCAAATCTGTAGACTCTCAACTGCAAAAGAAATTGGATCAAGTGTTTTTACATTATGATTTGGCAGAAGAAGCTATATTTATGTTTCAATTTATGGATTTCAAACTTGATATTGTGAATAACTTCTTAGATAGTAGCCCGCCTCTATCCTTAAAGGGTAGGCAGAGATGTAATGCAGTATTACCCGTACACCCGAAACTGGTCTGTTACTGGCTACCGAGTATAGTTTCCGACTGAGATATTTTGGCAAAAACCCCAATAACACTTTGGCCGACCCTGCAATCGTGCTCGAGACCTCATGCAAACTGGTCACATTTATACGAAATTAAACTGCATGATACTGTTGATACAGGTAGCTTTTGTAATCCACCAAGCTTGTAATTTCTATTAAATTCAATTGTATTCATTTTAGATAGTATAATTATATATTAAACTTAATTTATCTTTTAAACGGTCAGACAATTCACGGAGCTAAGATAGCCACGTGAAATACTTGCGTATACATAACTGCTAATTTACAGAAATCAGAAATTAGCATTTTTTTGCAATCTAGACATTCAAATGAGCCTAATTACAATTTTAACTTAGGTACTGGCTTAGGAACTGATTCCTGCGAAAATTATCTTATACCTATTGGTGTAAATATGCTGAAATGAAACTCTATTTAAAAACATACACGTATTGTTTTAGTAGACCTAAGGTGGCAAATTTGACTGCACAGATCACATTGTGGTTTAAGGAGACACCATATGGGTTCGATGCCCACATGAAATATAAATTTGGAGTCCTTTACCTGCAGTCGCCTAACTAAGGAAGAGATCTCACCGTTTTATAATAATAATATTAATAATAATAAAATGAATGGGGAAGAGGCCGGCCACCGACCCGCTTGGGACCCCGAGGCCCACCGACCTCGAACCGGGCCCCCGCTGCCGGTGGTGATGTGCGCCGCATGCGATGGACTCAATCCATTAATGAAAACGTCATGCGGGCATATTTTGGGGCTACAGAGGGAGGAACTAACCTCACTGCGTATCGCAGCCGCATGCTTGTTCTGTTTCAGGCCTTTGAACCAAGCGTCAACGTTTCAGCACAGCGATTATCGGATCAAGTGCGGGTTATCCAACGCAGTCGACAGTTGGATGATACCGTGCTCGATAGGCTACGCTCAGAATACTTGCCTACGAGCCATGCCATTCGCATCCAACCCGCAGTTACGCAACTATCACCTGGTGCGACGCGGACGGGCAATAGTGCCAGCATGGAGGTGGATGACATGACAAATGATGTAAGTATTCAGTACAAGGAGGAGGTAAAGGATGCTTTGGAAAGTGCGATTCAGGAATACCGGTACATGCAATTTACGATTCGGCCCCGTCTGCCTCGGTTACCTATGCATAGAAAAAAAAATGGTGAGTGTCCTGGACTCGCTATTATCTAGTTATTTAGATAATAGCGAGAATCTCGCCGATACTCATTCGATCCTGTACTGTGCTGCTGTGGCGGCAAGTCGTATAGCGGGCATCAAGTTACCCACACATGTCCCTGCTATACGACAAACATCTGTCACCCCGGCCTGGCAGTGCAGGATTGAACGGCGTATTGCTGAGGCAAGGACACTCATCGGTAAGCTGATCTGCTTCAGGGCAGGGAACACACGGCCCAGGGTAATGCGCTATGTGGGCCGGGCTTTTCTGGGGACGGGTGTCAGTCCTCATGAATACGTATCTCGGGCCACAGAGCGCATTGACTTCCTGAAACAGAAAGTCTATGCATGGGCAAATCGACTGCGCAGATACAAAAAACGCGTGCACCGGTATGTCATCAACCGCACGTTTCAAAGTGACCAAAGATGGGTTTATAGAACCTGGGAACGACCAGATCAATGTGTGGCCGATGTGGGGTTACCAGATGCTGATGCTACAAATAGGTTTTGGAGGAACATCTGGTCGGTACTTGTCGGCCACACTGAGGGGGAATGGATGCGGGAGGTCAAGCGAGCAAGTGAGCTAATTCCAGAAATGGAAAACGTGGTCATTGATAGCCAGGATGTTATTAGTGCGGTCCGGTCCTTATCAAATTGGAAATCGCCAGGACCGGACGGACTGCACAATTTCTGGCTGAAATGGCTGCGTAGCTCACATGCTTGTTTGGCTGCTCAATTTCAATCTGCCCTAGAATCTGGATCGTTACCAGATTTTATGACCACGGGAATAACCCACCTACTCCATAAAACAGGTAGTACCAACGAGCCCGGCAATTATAGACCGATAACATGTTTGCCATCGATCTATAAGCTTCTTACATCTATTTTGAGAGCCAAGGTATCTAAACATATTGATACAAATTCAATAATGTCAGCTTCTCAGAATGGATGTAAGAGGGGGGCTCGTGGTACCAGGGAGCTCCTCCTCATTGATATGGCCATTAGCCAACAGATTCGCCGTAAACAAAGGGATATGGCGGCATGTTGGATAGATTATAAGAAAGCGTATGATTCGGTGCCTCATGCATGGCTTTTGAGGGTGTTAGAGTTGTATAAAGTAAATGCAACTCTGCGCACCTTTTTGAAGTCATGCATGGGGCAATGGAAAACGGTTCTTAGCTATCCAGGATGTCGACAGATCCCTGGGAATGGCGAATTGATAAAAATTGAGCGGGGTATATTTCAGGGCGACAGCCTGAGTCCTCTTTGGTTCTGCCTAGCATTGAATCCTCTTAGTACATTACTAGAGGGTTCAGGGCTAGGTTACAGGTTACATAGAGGTGGTGGAGTGATATCCCACTTGTTGTATATGGATGACTTAAAGTTGTTTGCCCACACTAAATTACAGTTGATGGATTTACTTAAAGTAACTGAAACTTTTAGTAAGTCTATCAGTATGGATTTTGGTGTGGACAAATGTGCTGTCATCCATGTAAAGCAAGGCAGGATAGTGGAATCCGAAGGAACACAACTTTCGGATTCCATTAACCTACGATCACTTTTTGTAACCGATACTAACAAGTACTTGGGTATGTCACAGGCGTTAAGTATCAATAAGGCTGACATGAAGCAATCGTTGCAGGAGCGTTTCTTTGGTCGCCTGAAAAAAGTTTTAAATAGTCTTTTATCAGGTGGCAACAAGGTGCGCGCTTGTAACGGTTGGGTCATGCCGGTGCTCATGTACTCCTTTGGCATACTTAAGTGGACTCAGACTGAACTGGATGCCCTGGACCGGCGGGTCCGTACACTCTTGACGGCATACCGTATGCATCACCCACGTTCGTCTGTGATGAGACTGTATATCACGCGGAAATGTGGAGGCCGAGGCTTTCTGAATGCCAAGGCCCTTCATAACCGCGAGGTATGCAACCTCAGAGAATTCTTACTTCAGGCAGACGTGGGTATGCATCGGGATGTAGTTGCTGTAGACATTGGACTCACCCCGCTCAGTTTGGCTAAAGAGAACTGGCGCAAGCCTGTAGTACTTAGCACTAACGATCGCAGGGATGTATGGCAGAGCAAGGAGCTTCACGGTAGGTTCTACAAGGCTCTATATGGAGCTGATGTAGATCTGTTAGCCTCCGTGAACTGGCTACGTTTCGGTGACCTTTTTGGGGAAACCGAAGGGTTTGTCTGTGCTATTGCGGACGAAGTTATCAAGACGAATAACTACCGGAGATATATCTTGAGGGATGGTACGGTTGACATTTGTCGGGCGTGCCACCTACCTGGTGAGTCCCTCAGGCATATAGTTTCCGGTTGTTCTCGTCTTGCTAAAGGCGAGTACTTGCACAGACATAACCAAGTAGCCAGGATTATTCACCAGCAACTTGCTCTGAAATACAAACTTGTAGATGTTGAAGTGCCGTACTACAGGTATGTAGCTGAATCAGTTCTCGAAAATGGTCATGTCACGTTGTACTGGGATCGAATTATCATCACAGACAGGACTGTTGTGGCCAACAACCCTGACATTGTGGTGATAGATCGATCAGAGCGCCGCGCATTGATTATCGATGTCACCATTCCGCATGACGGCAATCTCGCGAAAGCTGAAAAAGATAAGCAAATTAAATATCTCGATTTGGCTCGCGAGGTTGTCGACATGTGGGATGTTGATTCGGCAATCATTGTGCCGATAGTCATATCTGTCAATGGTCTAATAGCCAAGAGCCTCGATCACCATCTAAAGAGGCTCGCGTTGGGTGCTTGGATCAAGGGTTTGATGCAGAAGGCAGTGCTTTTAGATACAGCACGCATTGTGAGGAGATTCCTATCTCTGGAATCCTAACCACCGGCAGCTTGGACCCTGTTCCCGATGCCGGTAGGGTACCATATATTTTATATTTTTAAATGTATTTTTATAGATATATGTATATTTAAAAATGAAAAATATATTGAAAATATTTAAATAAAGAGAATAATAATAAAAATATTTATTCACCAAATAAAGAAATATACATTCTCAGATGTTAATTAATAATATAACTAAGGAAAAGAATGTATTGTCTTGCCAAAGACTTCCTATACTAGGCTTGTTGCAGTGGTAATGAGATTACTGTCCATCGTATAGATGCGCTCTGCTATTAACAGGTATAACTATGACCATTCTCATTTGTATATGCAACGCATTGAAACCATGTTTGCTAATTACTTTAGTTATAAATCTCGTGTAACAATCCTATAGGTAGGTTAGGGTAATCGCTTACCGCCGCATGCTTATTTGACCCCTAGTAATAATTTCTGTATTTTACAAAGATTCCTTGCCTTTACAAACATTCAAACATAAGACACAAAGAACAACATACTGGAATTTGTTTTGTGGATACACCATATTTTCTAGTGTGTGGATCGAACTGATAAGTTTTGGTGCACAGGGACATCATTGCAGTCATTACTTCTTATGTAACTTAATTTGTTGAAATTAAACTACTATATACGGATTTTATCGCATTGTTTATTTTACACTGTATTACATAATTTTGAAACTGTTACACTACTACTACTAATCAGGGGCGTGCACAAAGATTTCTGGTAGGGTATGCACGCCCTACCCGAAACCTCTGCGAGGGCACTACATTTCATTTATTAATGTTTTTGTGTGTATATATATCTGTATATTATATTGTAGTATTTAATAAATAGATTTCGATTATATAGATTTACATAAGCCAGCAGACTAGGGTATGCAGTGCTTATTTGCTTGTATGAAGCGCACACGCCTGCTACTAATGAATTTTACTAATTTATAAGCTAATAAAATGATTAAAGCTATTTATATTTAGGTTTACACTTTCCCCGACGTTTCGGTTGCTTTTCAGCAGCCATGGTCACGGGGATATAGTTATAGTTGAATTTCAATGAATAACATTCGCGTAACAGAAGACAATATAACTTAATTTGTTTCAGTATTCATCGCGTATTGCATACTAACCGGCTACGGATACTGGTGGGAAATCAAAAATCGTATAAGAGTCGTTGATATAAATAGACCAGAAACGGGAGCAGCGTAGAAGATTATGCAAGGCGACATATAATAAAATGATTAAAGAATTAATATATGTAATAAATAAACGTATGATGAAAAGTGTTTTAAACATCGCAGTAAACTTGTTTATGTATGGTTTTATTTTCAAAAGATTATTAGACTTTCCAAATAAGTTTTCAGGTAAGTATAGAAATTATGCGCTCATTGTACATTTAAGATCAAAACGAGCACAATTGAAAGCATGTAGATTTATTTAAAAGAGAAACTGTTATAAAACCACGCCGTTTACAATTGTTTCAAATAGCTTATTATGAGCCAAAAAATATGTTATAAATAGTTGAAAGTGTATGATGAAAACCAGCCACACTACTACAAGCTTAACCATGGTCATTTACCATTTATTCGAAACCTGACACCAATTTAAACATCAACTATAACTGAAATGTGGTTTACCAAAAATCCATTAACTGCTTATATAATTGCAAGCTCATGGAGGCTTATTCTGGAGACGTATTTTTATTTATTTATTTTTCTAAAACGAAAAAACATAACATATATAATTGAATAATAGCACTTTTTAATGGAAACATCAGGTTTTGGTTATTTTTGAGATATTATTATTGTTAACGAACGTATATAAAAAAATCATAACTTATAGTATGACATTAAAATCAGGTAGGCTTTTGACAACAGAATTCGAACTACATTAAAATAAAATTGTTAAAATGGATTTATTAAAGCGTTTTACTCCAAACAAATTTTTATTTAAATATTCATTACAAAAGGGTGCTAAAATTGTTGGTATAATTATGTGTGTAAGTACAATTTTCCTTAAATGAGTCCAAAAAGTATCAACAACCTGTAATTCTACTGCTGATTATGAAGTTCGACTTAAGTTTTCCACCCGCAGCCATCCGTATATTAAATGTATACTTACGGTACTATATACTACCAGTATGTAGTCATCGTATATAGAAATAGGCGCAATAAAATGTAAAGCACAATAATCATTTTAAAAATGGAATTATGAAGAAATTGAGCTTCAGAAATTTTGAAAGCAGGCTGCAACAGTGTAAATTATTACCTTCACTGTATAAAAGATCAGAGTCAAACTACCTTGTCTTGTATATAATTATATCAGTCCTGTATTAAACTGTCACATTGCTGGGCACGGGTCTCTTCTCAATGAGAAAAGGGTTAGACCATAGTCCACCACGCTGGCCCTAGTGCAGGTTGGCAGACTTCACATAAAGTTTTCCCTCGCAGTTAAAGCAAACGATAATTAACTATTATATACGCACATAACATCGAGAAGTCAGAGTTGCGTGCCTTGATATCAAACTCGAGACCTTTGCGTGGCAATCCAGCGGTCTTCCGCTACGATATCGCTGCTTGTCTTGCAAACCTGCAGTGAATACTAGTATGTGCTTTTAGTAAAGGAACTAGTGTGATAACGACCTTTTGTGCATGGAGTACATTGTTTCCTTTAAAGAGTAGACATCGCATGACTGATACACCTAATGATGTACAGTCTACCCAGCGGTAGCCCGTGCAGCTTTCAGTGGTTACCGTTACCTATACCTAAAACATTAGAATATCTTTCTGACATCTTGGAAGCATAACAAAACAACTGTCATTCGTTACTTTGTGCAGCGTCTATTAAATATCTTTCTGACATCTTGGAAGCATAACAAAAGAAGTGTCGTTCATTACTTTGTGCAGCGTCTAAAGAACTTTTATACTTTGAATACCGCTGATATAATGGAGAATGATATAATTATCGAAATTAATATTTGTTACCTACAGCTAAGCTTAAATTCGTAATCTGTTAAGCAACTTCTAAGTAGAACTTAATACGTAGCCACATAATCTAAATTGCTTCCTTAATTAGTATTACTTGAAGTATATAATTGTTCCAGATTGTCAGTATAATTTGCATACTAGTTTTCCTAGTTCATTATTTCCGCTACAGAAAAGCCGAGAACTGCACTGAGTCAGTTTTGCACGATGTGTATAGCTTTTGTTTGAACGCCATAATTTATTGTGCCTGCATGTTCGTAGTACATTTGTGGTTATTTTGGGGAGTTAAGAAGGTAAGATTTTGTTTCCACAAATGTTATTACGCAGTTTCTGGTACTATATTATCATTTTTATTTATTCAGAACAACAAACAATTAGATAATACATATGTATAAGTAATCTTAAACTAACAACTGCGTAATCGAATACGTTATTCACATTCATACGTTTTACGACTTTGTGTGAGTACAGTTGGACACATTATACAAGTAACTGCCATTAAAGACACAATAAACTTTGTTTGTTGGTACATCTCCTAGACTAGGCAAAATTTTTGTACCGTGGGTAACTTCACAAACATTCAAACAACAGACACAAAGAACGCACAGAATTGGAACAATTATTTACGAATTTTTATAATCGTTATTGTCTGTTAAACTCACAACAATCGACAAAATGGCACTGACGAGGTGACTGCTCAAACCACAGCGGCATCTGGGTCGTGAATTTGATTGTGATCAAACATCCATCAATATCTAGACCACGGAAAGGTTGATTTTAAGCTTGCAAGTTGATTGATGAACGTGGTCGCTGTTGTATTGCAGCTTTTAAGTACCTTAAAACCTGATAGATAGAGTTATTCATATTATTTTTTCCCTAACCAGTTTAAAATTCTCTGTGTTGTGATTGAAATCAGTACGTTAGCAAATAATGTCAATAAAATCATAAGTGTCTTACTTAATATAATTATATAATATTAAAAATCTCAGCCCTTTATATAAACTGTCCTACTGCTGGGCATGGGCCTCTTCTCAGTGTGAGAAGGGTTAGGCCATAGTCTACCAGACTGGCCAAGTGTAGATGGCTGACGTTACATGTCACTTTATTTCTTGAATATTATGGAGAACTCGCAGTCATGCAGGTAGTCATGCAGGTGTACACTGTTCACGGGGCACGGGCCTCTTCTCAGTGCGAGAAGGGTAGATGGTTGACTTCACCAGTCTCGTCACTTCAAGAACATTATAGATAGCTCCCAGACATGCAGGTTTACCCAGAATGTTTCCCTTTACACACATAAAATAAAATAAAAAAAATCCTTTCAGGAAAAATCCTCGGTGGTGTTAAGCTGGGTGGTGATCACGATAATGTGGTGGCTGCAAAGCGCGTGCTTCGTATTAATCATGTTGTTAGTAAACATCGCGAATATTGGATTCAGTTGGATTGCCGGACTCTGCTTCGCCATTGTAGCTTTTGGTAAGTTGATTTTTACTCCAGTCTTTTTCAATAGGCAGATAGCTTTTATCTGGGGTATATGTTTGACGTTTTGGCAGCTTCGGTATACAAAACATGTTAAAGACTATATTTTTCTTCAGATAAAAGTTATCTAACGATTGAAAAATCGGCGCTTAAGAAAGTAGTTTATTTAACAATATTTCTCCCTCTACCTAGAAAGGTTGTAATAGTGAGACAACAGAAAAGAGTTATGATTTTATCCATTTGTTTATTATTAAATGAAATGATAAAAAATTCTGGTTGAGTAGAAAATGTAAAAGTATACCCATCCAACATTGAATTATTACTTAAATGCTACAATTGTCGTATGTGACACAGACTAAAGTTAAAGTATATTTTGAAAATCATCAAAGAGAAAGCTGTATACAACAGAAAAGGTAAATGCGGTACTCTAAAGATTTGGAACCGATGTTTGTTGTTCAAAATATATTTCAGCGTCTCGCCGTTGAAAGTCTTTGGTATATCATCATCATCATTACCTGTTTGTATTCTTTTAGTTAATAAATGTTTTTTTTTTTTTTTTTTTTTATTATTACCTTTGCAAGGATTTCTAAAAAGGATTTGAGTATGTTCTCTGAATAGAATATAAATAATTTGGTTATCATTGCTACAGTGAAACAAAATTAAATAATATGACTTCCTTAGAAGATATATTAGAGTTAGTGTGAAACATTGAAGCCACTAGGAATACTTCTTTCGAATGTTTGGACACGGTGGATATCCAGACGCATTACAACAATTTGTAGAACAAACAAATTTTGTCCTGAGCGAAGTTTGAAGCCATAACACTCTGATCGTACCATGCAGTACTGCATGGTACGATCAGATAATAGTGTAAATAGTGTAAAATATACATTATCCAAACTATAAAATATGAAAAGAACTTTTGAAATCTAATGAAAAATAAAAAAGATTAATATGTTGCAAATCTTGTAATAGGGGTAAATGTCAAATTACAGAAAAAGGATGCACGATATATGCGAACTATGACGTAACCGTTATTAAAACGCAGATGTCCGAGGGAGATAGCAGGATAGTCCCACTACGACCCGATTTCTTCTAACATGCAAATTACTCCTTTATTTTGCAAGAAATGTTGATACTGATTGCACAAAAAGTTCTTTTTTATTGATATTTGGTCTTGTGTGTAAAATAATGTGAAAAATCAAACATAGGCAACAACCCTATTATAATATTGCTAATTATTATATGATAATACTCACAATGCCTACTTGTTATATTGGATATCAAGAAATTTAGTAATTCCAATGGCATGTACAAAAAATATATGATATTATACTTAGTTGTTCACTAAAGTAATATCGCTCCAATGAATATCATGAGGGTCTAAATAATACGTTATTCCCAACGTTCTGAAGTAGGGATCTATACGCTTCCCAACTCTCACAACGGTCATACAGTCGAGCAGATTATATAAAATCTTAGTCAACGTATCCTATATTGTCACTGGAACGGAAAAAGGATTTCGAAGACGATGCTTATCTAAATGGCCATTTTGGTTGTAGCTTTTTTTTAACGTTGTATAGCTCTGTGAAGCTTCGAAGTCATGGTCCCTAAAGAGTCGTGAACGCGTGTATGGAACACGAATAAATGTTTTTAGACGGGATCACAGACATCTATTGACAAAGAGATTACCTTGACCAAGATTACGCAACACTAATTAATATTGTTTTTTTCTTGGCATTAAATAAACTTAGTTTATACGCAAAAGTTGATGTATTTAAAAGCAAAGTAATTTAAATTTAGAATAATATGACTAAAGTTTTTTTCTAGCTTGATAATAATATAATATCAGCTCTGTATTAAAATGTCCCACTGCTGGGCACGGGCCTCTTCTCAGTGTGAGAAGCTTGAATGTAGTAAATAAAGTAAACTAACATTCTGTTTTCAAAATTTGAAACATTCTCTGCACTTAGAGTATTTTCTCTGTCGTATAGTACTTTACAATCAACGGACACAAAGAATATTCAGATTTCGCAGCACTATTTATGGAGAACAAAAATGATTGTCCCGTGTGGGAATCGAACCTTTAATACTCGGCGTGTAGCGACACTACGCCATCTGCGCAGTAATATAGGTATCTAGTGTATATCTATATATTAATACGTGAAGCAAAAACTTTGTACCCCTTTTTACGAAAATTGCGTGGGCGGAGGAGTATGCAATTTGGCACAGTTAAGCTTTATATGGAGAAGGAGTGGCGAATACTAATATTTTTATAAAATATGCATTAGGAATACATTATATTAAAGGAAAAACAATACACGCACACAACCATGCATTTGTCACACGCAATCGAATCGCGTTCGTAGTATTTCGGCATGGTTCGGTCGAAGTCGTAAAATTTTTTGTAACTGTGGTTACATACCTGAAGTACCTATTGCAATTTTGCGGTATAAATAATAACTATCTTAAAATTTAAATCAATTATTGTCATATTTGGACCACTTGGCGACCGCTAGTAATATTAATTACGTCCAGCACAACGTTTAACATTTTTATCCGTTGAAATTAAACTACTATACACGGATACAACGCGATAAAATCCGTATATAGTAGTTTAATTTCAATGAATAACATTCGTGTAAACAGAAGACAATATTATTTTTATCCGTTCTATTATTTGGCTTCGATACTATTAGCCGATACTGCTATAATATGCTGTATCGCTTAAACATTAGTCTTTATTGCTTACTGTTTTCTTGAAAAACATGCCTTGCCCTTTGTCTCTTCAATGAATGAATAACTAAATAGTACACATTCTCGTAGCTTCGCTCGCGTACCTAAATGTAGGTTCTGTCGATTTTCTATTTCTCGGCAACAGTACTTCTTTTCTGGATTAAAGTAGTATTCTATATCCTTTACTGTACCCCTGTCAACGAGTATGCGAAATTTCATAATGATCGGTTGAGTAGTTAAGGAGTGAATGCGTAACAAAGAAACAAACGCGTTTATAATATTGGCTAGGATGACTATATACATATGTGGGCTATCATTAATTTACGTTTTAGTTCTTTTTAAACCCTATTGTATTACGCATAAATCACCTTCTTTGACTTTGATAAACTTTGAGATCGAATTAAACAATATCATAGTTCTTAAAAATGTTATTTTGTCTTGTTTCAGTAATTATCGGCTATTTCATATTGATTGTCTATGGATACTGGCTGGAAATAAAGAATCTTATAACAATTCACGAAACAACTACACCAGGAACGTGATAGCAGAATAAAAGGACGACGTCAATGGTGTCAACTCTATTTAATATCGTACTAAAATTGTCTTTACCTACTGTGTTGATTTTTATTGAAACAAATTCGTTAAAAAAAATACTGCCTGTATTGTCTCACTGCAAGGCCTTCATATCGCTTTTCCACATATTCCTGTATACTTTAATATGATAAAGAAACTAATAGGAAGAAAAATAAAGAAATTAAATCAGTCATGTCGACGAATAACGACAATAATAAAGTAAATTTACGACAACTAATCTGCCAAGTCTTAGAATTACAGACATAATTAAAAATCTATTGTGCCTGGCTACCTGTGTGCCACTGTGACTCAATAGTTACTAACATTTGCTCCATTAAAAAAAAAACTATTATTACTATTACACAATTCTGCCGTAAAAAGACGTATCAAATTTTATTTCGAAATTAATTAGGTATTTTACGTATTCTAAATCAGTAAAAAATGCGTATACTGGCAGATACGTCATTTTACGGTAAGACAATTACAGTTCCCTCCTACGCAGCGTTCAATACAGTGCGAGTGTAAGTAATATGTGTTATAAATTAGTGTTTACGTCGTTTAAGATCGATTCCCGGCTTGTGAGTTGTTTACAGATGTATAACTAAGGGTTTTGGACCTGTTTTTATAATGTCCGCTTTCTACTGCGAGTGGAATGGACTCCGTATGGAGTCCGTTTAACTTGCAATGGCAAACTGCATAGAAGTGCTTCCACTGAATAAGAGTGGGCTAAGGGGACTAAACGAGTTCAAAGAATCACAAAAGTGTTCGAAGAGTCGATCGGAGTCCGCGCGGAATCCGCTCGACTCTTCGACAACGGTACTTCGCAACACTGATTTTCATGCAAGCACGTCCACCGCGAGCGAGTCAGCGGAGCGGATTGAGCGAGTTAAAATGGGTCCGCTGTGTCATTGCGTCGCAAGTTTGTTTGAACTGACTCCGCTCATATCCGTTTTTTTTTTGATACCCCGGAAAAATGCTTGAAACACTACCCGCGGGCTAGGGGACGGCACCGGTGGGGCGTGTGAGACTCACCAGCCGAGCGCTGGTATACCCACTAAAAAACCTGGGGTGTTCCCTCTCTCACCCAATGGGGGGGGCCAGTTGGGAGTCTGAAAAGATTCATCCATAGCAGGCCCCCCCCGTGTGGTTGCCGGCCGGGTCGAACGGACCCAACATCATCTCGTCTCCGGGGGAGAGCAATTCACTGCTCTCCCCTTTGGACGTTAGAAGGCGCGCGGTAATACCGCGCGCGCCCTCTATGGGTTCTTAACTCACGGGTGGCAGGGTCCCCTGAGGCCTTGCCACCCAGAACCCTTAGGTGGGGGGCAGGAGAGCGACATAAGCGCGTCTCCTGCGCCCCCTCCTCCGGTGGTGGACGTCCGGGGCGTAAGGATCTTCCTCACGCCCCCACTCCGCCGCCTCCTTCTGCGAGATAACAGCCTCGCAGAAGGATCTCATTGCACCCCAGCACCTGTCGTCACCGACCATCATGGATACGACGGTCGGCAACGATAGATCGGGGCCAATCACGGCGACCAGAGCACAGCGCTCCTCGGCCCACGCCGGACACTTCTCCAGCGTGTGCTGCGCCGTGTCCCGGTCGCACTCCTCGCAGTGGTGACACCTGGTTGTCGGCTCTCTACTGGCTATCTTGCACAGGTACTCTCCGAAACAGCCGTGTTCGGAGAGCACCTGAGTAAGCCGGTAGGTGAGCGGTCCGCGCCGTCTGTCCGTCCATTGCCTTAGCACCGGACGGACAGCCTCGACGGTCCTCACCCCGTAGCGGGGCTGGGCCAGCCTTTCCTCCTACTTGGCCTCGAGGACCAGTCGAGCCTGGGACCTTCGTGTCTCCACCGCCCTGTGAGTAGGTTCCTCACCATGGAGCCGGAGGTCCGCGCGCCAGTGATACACCGACGCTTGGACCTCCGCCTCCAAATCCCAGGGTGGCGATGCCGCCAGGACGCACGCCGCCTCTCTGAGGTCTCCTCAGAAGGGCGATGTTTCGGCGATCGCGGCACAGGGATCGGTCCAAGAACCGATCCCTGTGGAACACCGCACGACACCTCCTTCCGGAACGTCTCTCCGTTCCGGCCCACACAGAAAACGCTCCTCTGGTAGACCGCTCGTACCCCTACCCCATGGTAACGCTTTCTTGTCAGGCATCGGTTGGTTATATTTTCTTTATTTTTTTTACGCGTGGCAAGCTGTATTGTATACAGTTTTTAATGTAATTATGTCGGACTCGCCGGGGTAAAAGAAAGATGGAATAAGAATAATGTACCTCCCTGAATACCGACTACCACGGTGTTTCTCGACAAAACGACTATCGACGAGGCCGCGCGAATCACTTTTGCATACGGTCGCGACCCCGCTGAGGTTTCAGCCCGCCGTGTGCAACGGCAGACCACTACACAATAAGACCTACCCAATATAGGCATTACTCATTTAAAAGCCTTACTGTGTCCGCCCTAAAGGGGAGACGGATACGACACAGAGTCCCAGCGCGCGTGAGAACACGTACGCCGCCTCTCGGACCTGGTGCTGAACGGATGGCGGGCAAGCCCATAAAGCCCACCACCCCCAGGTCAATCCTCAGGGTGGCTGAAGGTCATCTCGCGCCCTCCGGCGCCCGGCTCTGCGGTTGGGGAGAGGATTTAAGCGCTCCCTGTCCCGCTCCGCCGCCTCCTTGATGGAAATCACTTCGTTACAGAAGAAGGCGACGGCATTCCACGACCTCTCACTCCGGACCATAGACTGAACTATGGCCGGGAGCGAGAGGGCAACCGATCCGACTACCGCGATCAACTCACGGCGCTGCGATGCCCAGGCGGGGCAAACCGCCAAAGTGTGCAGCGCGCCGTATCCTCAACAATGTCGCGGCAGTCGCCGCAGTAGTGACAACCGGGCGTCTCTTGCCGGCGTATACGACACAGGAACTGGCCAAAACAACTGTGGCCAGTCAATACCTGTGTCAGCCGGAAGGTGAGGGCGCCATGCCGCCTCTCCAGCCACTCATCAAACACGGGACTTACCGCCACGATCGGTTAGTTATGCCGTAAACTTGTGCAAATATGGAGTTATTTATTGAAGCCATCTCAGCTCATCCAAAATCTGCGTTTGTTACGCTTATTTTTATTTTTATATTAAGTAGTAAAGAAACAAACATTTTAGCATCATTTTTGAAGTGAAACTTCTTTAGGCGCGTTGAGCACATTTTGGGTGAACAAAAATCATGGAACTCGCGTCATCGTCACCGAACGCTTTCCATGAGCTATATGTATACTGCGTATATATTATTATTATGTGTACTTTTTGGGTGAACAAAAAGCTTGAAACTCGCGTCATCGTCACCGCACGCTAGTTACTTAGTTTTCACTTCTATCGAAAGTCCCCAAAGACTGCCCCGCATTTTTTTGTTTCATTATTTAATTATAAGGTTTTGTTTTGTTGATCTATATTATTGCGTGTATAAAAATAATAATATATTGTCACTTTATTGTAATGAGCCACCGTGTCACCAATATCAAAGTGTCTATTTAGGATATGTCAACGTCGTTTATGACATCTGAATATAAATCTAAGCGATTCCAGAAAGAACCTGTATGGAACACAAGTATTATTAAAAATTATTGTGAATTATATTAACAGGCAACCAGTTACTTGGCATCAATCAACGAATAAAAAATTACACTGCTATTATGGATTTTATGCAGCGCGTTACAGGCATAGTTTCTTGGTTAGTCTAAAAGTAGTCTAGTATCAAAAGCAAATTATACAAAACTAGATCTTCCTCGCGACTTTGTTCGCGTAAATGTAGGTTATGTTAGGTTAGTAACAGTACTTTTTCTGGGTAAAATGAACTCTATACCCTTTTTTGTTTCCCTGACAACATATATGTGAAATTTCATGATGATTGGTCGAGTAATATCCTCCAGACCGAATTTCGGTCACGGTGGCCAGTCTTAACGGAGACTGGCCAATTACGCAGGAGATATTATAGTGCACGAATGTGTGCGCAAACACAAGTGCACTCTTAGTTCCCTAACTCTCATGATCCGATGGGACAGTAATCCGACACGACCGTAGAGAGATCAGGCGCAGGACCAACGGCTTTACGTGCTTTCCGAGGCACGGGGGTGTCTTACACCACCAACTATCTAACCCCGGGCTGATATTGAGATTTCTTAACTGAAAAACCAATAACTGTGTGTTGGCCCGACTCGGGATTCGAACCTGAGACCTCACGCACAGCAATCGCATTCACTACCGCTGCGCCACGGAGGCGTGAAAACATAACAAACAAACTACCTTAAATTCGCATTTATAATATTAGTAAGGATATAAAAATGATGCATTGTTTAAAATGTTAACAATTTGGTTACGTTCACAAATATTGTACATATAATACATCGTTTTGTTCTAACTGAACACGGAACGAGTGACTGTTCTAGCAGGAAAAGCTACGACTTTAATCCAACGTGCAACATTGCATGTAAGAGGCTTAAAAACCCGTCGAACACCGTTGCGGATCTAAAGAATATTCCATATGCAAATTGAAATCACTTACTGAAAGATTACTGGAATTAAGCTCACAATCAGGAGCCTTAATGTTCGTGTTTGTTGTCAGCATAAAGACCAGCGTCTTTGCTGGTTTTTATAATAGGGTTGTTCCGGCGTCATCCAATGACGTTTCATCCTACACTGTTTTTTTTCGAACTCAACCTATTTACGTTCCTTACTCAACCGACAGCAATTATTTCATTTTTTATTCTTTACTCATCCTATAAGTATTCCTATCTCAACCGATGACGAAATTACCCAAAACTCAAGGTTTAGCTTAACGGTCTGAACAAAAAATACGGTTTTAGTAATCTATATCTATACGAATATTATAAAGAGGAAATATTTGCTTGACCGATTTAACAAAATTTTCACCATTAAAAGACTTTACTATCACATAGGCAATATTTTTTTTAAAGTACTGTTACTATCCTAATCTACTTTTACAAAGCCAAAAATTGTTTTGCTATCCATACTTTTTACGGTAATATTTGCCACGGGTAGAGTAAGGAACGCATTTCGGTTGAATAAAGAAACTTTATTAATATTATGTTATCGGACCAGTTAGGCATTCTAGTTTAGGATGAGTAAAGAAATAGGATGAGACGTTATAGGATGAATACCCATTTCATATTGTGTTACATTTACGCTAATGTTTTACATTGAAATTAAACTAAAATGCACGGATGGCGTAAGGTTTAAGCGGTCCCTTCGCCACTGCCACTGTGCCGAGTGTTGTGGGTTCGAATCCCACACGGGACAACACTTTCTGTGATCCACAAATTATTGTTCCGAATCTGGTATTCTTTGTGCCCATTGTTTGAATGTTTGTAAAGTACCCGCGACATAGGAATTACTCCTACTAAGGGAGTCCTCTTTTTTTTTAAAAAGAAAACATATTAAATTGCTTTACATAGGTTTTGTTGCGTTGTAAATTTAAAACACTTATTACATAACTAGCTGACCTGCGCAACTTCGTCTGCTTCACATCAGAGAATTTTTCCCGTTTTGCAACATTTTTCATTGATGCTCCGCTCCTATTGGTCGTAGCATGATGTTATATAACCTTCCTTGATAAATGGACTATCTGAAACAAAATTTTTAATTAGAACCAGTAGTTCCTGAGATTAGCGCGTTCAACCAACCAAACAAACAAACAAACTTTTCAGCATTATAATATTAATATAGATTTTAAACTACGACACTACTATTATTGAACTTTACTACTATTTAAACTATTTCAATTTATGAATACTATTTATTAAGTTTTATCTTTCCCCAACTATAATTCGGTACCGAAACGTTTTCGGTTTGCTTAAGTGAAAAGTGCAATTATTTTTTCTAATTACTTGTATAAACTTCTGATTAAATTCGTTGCGGGCTTCAAGGCAGTTTTCCCTGGGACTTTATAATTCAATACGCGGCGATTTTCTGATCGCCACTGCTGAACCTGGCTGTGTTACAGTTTTGGGAGTGCGGGTAGGTTTAGTCCCAAATATAAAACATAGTTCTGAAAATGTCTACAGTGAGATTTTGAACAACCTCAAACCTCAACCTCAATTTTGTGTAGAAATGTAAATTTTGTCAATACATTTACATCCCTCGGAAACTTTTTCTGGATGAGAGGTACTTGGATGGTAGGTCTTTAACTATACCCCTTACAAAGTGAGTGCCAAATTTCATGATGACCGGTCAAGTAGTTAAGGCATGTAAGCGTAACAAACAGACAAACAAATAAAGAAACTCACATTCGCCTTTATACTGTTAGTTCTGATCTAAAAGCACATTTTTAGATTTTAATGTTGGATATAGATGTTGAAAATCAAATAAATCTATGTTTATCAATGAGCTTATTAGAATATATTTGAAGGCTACACGTGGACGTGAAAGTCAATATTCTAAACGTGTTCACTTCATGGATGTCTATTACTGGCGAGGATACACACAGATATGTACTTAGTGTGAAAGTTATAAAAAGCTATCACTATATATCGAATGCACGGATGACGAAGCTAATAAGAGATCATCTCACCATTGTCATTTTGCGTCGAGTGTAGTGACCAAAAATTTGTGTGATTCAGATAATTGTTACGAGTCTGGATATTCTTTGAGTCTGTTGTTTAAAGTTAAAGTATCACGCGTCACAGGAATTATTCCTAGTCTTTTTCTTTCTTTTCTTTTCGTGTGGTTAGTGGCCAACCTGTTGTCAAGAGTTGTTCAAGCCGTCCATAGGCCTCTGACATGGCGTAACGACTGCTGTCAATTTGGCAACAACCGGGACCGACTTTTTACGTGCCCTCCGAAGCATGGAGATGCTCAGATGAAATACCACTAAGCGGTCACCCATCTATAGACTGACCGCACCGAACGTTGCTTAACCTCGCTAATCGTTTACCGATCAGTGAGTGCGGAAAATGTATTTATTAAAAAATATGTATTTAAGAAGGTATACGCTTTTAGAGTTTGAAAAACTCTTATACACCAGCTTTGACCGTCCGTCTGTCTGTTATACAACTTTCAACTCAAGAACCGTAAGAGCTAGAGACTCACGGTCAACGCCATTCGACTCAGCATAGTCGATAAAGCCCCGAAATACTTGAAGCATTTTTTCGAACTCTAAGATTTACGGCAATTCATTGCCGTTTCTCACTTGTTGTTAGAATAAGTTAAATATAATCTTCTAATGATACCAATCTGATAGCTTTAGAAGATTATATTTCATTTCATATTAAATGAATTTTTATACTTTTAAACATTAACTTTTGTCACTGATCCATAATCCAAATATTTCCAGATGAGCTTATACGCAATGCAATATAAAATATACTTCCAGTTTTTTTAACAAAATGGTAAGTTAAGTATAACATTCGAAAGTTATCCGATTGGTATCTTATGAATATTATTTTCGACTTAACAAAAAGGTATGCTTGATAAAATCGGTACAAAAAACATGCAAGTCTGAATGTTTTTGTACCTTGAATGTTTTCCACGTGATACAGTAATATATTCTAATTTTCTATAAATTTTGAATAATGTATTTTAATTTAGCCATTAAAATACTCCATCTGTTAGTGTACATGGCACTAATTAGTATGAAATACAATATTCAAGCTAACGAATACCCATACTAGAATTTAAATTCTAGTTATTTAGATATTTCTTGTATAAAATGCTTTAATGGGCTATTTGAGATCATGATAAGCGAAATAATATCAAAATACTTTACTTTCTTAACCCAACAACTTGTAATTCAATATATATTTATTTTAATGTATACGTCGCTTCATGCTAGTAAATAAACCAAACCATGAGAATAATATTATGATATAATATAAGACCTGCTTATATAAACTGTCCGACTGCTGTGCACGAGCCTCTTCATAGTATGAGAAGGTTTAGGCCATAGTTCACCACGGCCCAGTGTGGGTTAGCAGACTTCACACATCTTCGAAAACATTATGCAGAACTCTCAGACGGGAAGGTTTCCTCACGATGTTTTCCTTCACTGTTAAAGCGAGCGATAATTAACTTTTTAATTCCAATTTTCATAATAAAATATGTTTAAAACAGAGTTTCGGTCGAGTCTAATAAACTTTATTTTAAATTGGCAGAACCATTTATGACAATTATATTTAAAACACTGTACATTTTAATTTGCTGTAAGTAGGTTGAAACTTTATTTTGATCAGCTTTTATTACAAGAATTACCAAATAGTACCAGTATTCTCGTGTGTCAGTGAGTTTGTTTATGACGAGTACAGTAATATTAAAGTAAGTTATACATACGAGTGTGATGTCAAATAATTATTCATCAAGAGTCTCAATGATAGCTACCCTTGCCGATAGAAATAGGATTCCATTTTATTAAATTTAGGCAATGTGTATAATGAATTTTAAGTGTCTTAAAGATATTGTGATAATATTAGTTTTTAATTGTGCTGTAGGCCTTTAAATATTGTGTCATAATGTTAAATCTAAAGGTAGACTCAAGGCTCAAGCACAACGCCAGACATCGATGGCTATCGAAGAATCGTCATAAACATTGTAATTTACGATTCACAATGAAAAAGTATAAAGGTAATTTTTATAAGGAAATAACAAGAAATGAATATTAAGATAGAAAAATTAGATCTTGTTTATGGAATTATAAAACTGAATTATTATTATATTTATTTTTAGATTCATTCTTTTTTCATAAATTTTACAAAGATTATTTTTGTTGACACATATTTTTTACTTTTACGTATAAAATGTTTTCATTCTTAAATTAGAAGTTTAATAGTACTGAAATTTTATTCAATATGTAATTACTTTCAAATAAAACGTGTAATGAATGCAACTGCAACTGTCTTGTGATCAGTTGCCGTGTTGGGCAAAGTTTTGTTAAGTGTTCTTTTAAGAAATTTTCAGTAACAGTACGGACTCTGCTATGTAGCCGGCAATAGGTTCGACCCCTATTACGTGGGACTTAAAAACCATAGCTGGCGAAATGTGGGGTCTAATACACCTATGCAGTAATATAAGCTTTGCAATATGTAAAATTTCCAAGGAAGAACTTTGCAAAGCCTCATTTATAATTTGTTGGTAAGGTAATAAATATAGATTGAGTAGATAGATTCACGCCTGTTTCTCAGAAGGGTAGGCAGAGACTACGGCTTTCCTTTTGCTTCGATCCTGACACACTTCCCTAGCTTTATTCACTTTCATGACATTCCTCATACACGCTCGCCGGTTTAAGGTGCTCTTAACCTGGCTTTTGTCTAAAATGTCTCCGATCTGGTCAAGAAACGTTCGCCTAGGTCTGCCTCTTACGACTGTTCCTTTCATACTAGCCTTATAATGTATGTATGTTTATCCATTGTCTAGTACCAATAGTAAAAGCTCTGCTTATTTGGGCTAGATGGTGTTGTGTGTATGTGGTAGAATATTATATTATTATGATATTATATTATAAACTTTCTTAGTAAGTCTTTTCTCATCCATTCATTCTACATGCCCAAACCAGCTTAACATACCCTTTTCTTTTCTTGTCACTATATCCACTTTCATGCCCATGCTCTCTAATCACACTATTCCTTATTTTATCTTTAATGCATTCATTTGTAATTACATATTTAGTAAACACTGCCTTAGTTTGAGGTCTAGCTTAATCCATTTGCCCTCTACTAATTTTAGAAAGTATATCTAATTCTGATAATAGTTTAAAATTGAATTCATTGTCTTATTTGGTTTCGTAATCGCTTTTGAGACGCTGCAGATTTTGGAATTTCATTGTTAGCATTTTGATTTCTAGAAATTATCCTCGTTAATTCTGGTACTGAAGTAATTAAATTATCGCTATTCGACTTTATTATTGGATAGTGATGTCATTCAAACGAGCTTTTGTGTGAAAATCAGAATTAAAAGAATTAAATAAATTAAGACATTCCTGACTGCACGGATGGCGTAGGATAGGTTTTGGATTTAAGTAGTCGCCTAGGCACTGCCACTGCTTTCTTGCAGTAAATGCTCAAAATCTTTTTCTTACACTTCCGGAACCATACGGCCCTATGATAAACGGCTTATTTGCCGCTTGTCATTGAGCGTTCATGAGCTACGCCTCATAGGCACTTGCAATATCAGGCGTATCATCGCACGTTGTCAACTTATTGAAATAGCTGTGCTGTCATCACGAGGTACGACCTTACTGGTTCCCTGTTGATTGAACAAGGTCTCCTTAAGCAGTGGAACGCTTTCAAACCCCTATTTACCGTAGAAATATAGCAAGAGGTCAGCGAAAATTTGTGTTAAAGAGAGCTCTTTTAAAGAGAGAGAAACAGAGAGCAATTTTAAAGGAAATTCATGACTAAAACATGGTTCCTGCAGAGTGCTACTGCATTCAGAAATACAACACACAAGGTGGACACAGAGACAGAGAGAATAAAAGAGAGATTTTTGTAGAAATTTTAAACGTGGCCGCAATACAAGGTTTCACAGCCCTACTTGTATTTAGTGCTACAGAAATCATCACCCATTTAATTTCGATGGTGTTTTTGAAACGATAGAATACAAGGGTAATTTTTATACCATAGCATTTCTGTTCCAGAAATCTCACAATATATATTATCGCACGCGGCTAGAATAATCAGAGATTAAGTGTCACTTTACAAATTCTTAACAAGATAAAATACACAATTACGAATTTATTCTTTACTAGCTTTCTCTCGCGTTAAAGTAGGTAAAGATAAATAGGGTTATGTTATGTTTGGGTACGCTACGATGAGCAGGAGAGGGAGCGTTTAAACTCTCTTTCCAACCGCAGAGCCGCGCGCTGGAGGGCGCGAGATGACCTCCAGCCACCCTGACGTTTAACCTGGGGGTGGTGGGCTTCGTGGGTCTGCCCACCATCCGATCAGTTGCAGGTCCGAAAGGCGGCGTGCGTGTTACCACGTGCGCCTCTCAGTTGTGTAGTCTTGCTTTCTATAATGCAAGTCGTAGGGATGAAATTGATCTCCTAGTAAGGATAGGTAGTATTGTGTAGTGGCTTGCCGTTGTATACTGAGGGCCGAAGTTGCGATGGCATGTGAAAGTGATTCGCTCGGCCCCGCCATCTCTGGTTATGTTGAGGAACAACGTGTTTGGTTTAGACAGTATGTCTGGGATGTCACCATCTTTCTCTAGGTGAGTCCGACATAACTTCTCCGTCATCCCGCGGAGAGGTATGCGTTAATGCATTCCATCTGCTAGATAACGCCATAACCCTTAAATAAAATTCATTAAACTCAGATGCAAATATCGCTTTGCTCAAAAACATATAGAATATAATGAATCTGCATATAAAAAAGTGATGTTGTCTAAAGCATTTGGATGATAGACACTACTGCAACTATGAACATTGAAACCTAAATATTATTACGGTTATAAGCATTGCCATTTATCGTGGCAATGCTGCCAGTTTTCTGGGTACTGTAACAGCAGACTATAACAGCGGAGGAAGGTTATGTCATCTATTAATGGCATAGCGACGGGGGTTGTCAAATTTGTATCGGATAATGTTGTTACTCATCTAAGCAGAGTTATAAATTTATCTATTAGCTCAGGCATATTTCCGGCAAAATTGAAGACGGTTATAATAAAACCACTTTTCAAACAAAACAATAGGGAAGATACAACCAATTATAGGCCAAATGCATTGCTTCCAGTATTTTCCAAAGTTGTAGAAAAGGTTATTTATGAATCAATTAATAATTTTTTGTCTAAATATAGTATTCTATGTAAAGAACAGACGGGTTTCAGAAAAAACAAAGGTATTAATTTAGCGATTTTTGATTTATTGACAAATTTGTTGAAATGTGTGGATGAAAAGACACCAGTCTGTGCTTTGCTAACTGATATGTCAAAAGCTTTTGACTGTGTCCGACATAATACGTTATTACACAAACTAAACGCTTATGGTATCAGGGGAAATGTGCTGAAACTAATAGAATCATACCTTAGTAATCGTGTACAGTATACTGAGATCTCTAGCATATGTCAGAAAACTAAACGTGAGGTGACATACGTATCCGATGGTAGAATAATTAAGTATGGTGTACCACAAGGTAGTGTGCTCGACCCGCTTTTATTTCTACTATACATTAACGACCTGCCCAAACATGTTAAGCACCCAATGGTTCTGTTTGCTGACGATAGCACGGCTATAATAAAATGTTCTAATATTACTGACTATGAAAATGACATAAATAATACAATTTCTGACATCGTACAATGGCTTATGAATAATAATTTAGTTATTAATTTGGGGAAAACAAACATAATCCAATTTTACCAACGTTTGACACCACAGAACCTGACAATACAATATAACGGTACCACTATAGGACAGACACAAATGGCAAAATTCTTGGGCATAATAGTGGATAGTCAGTTAACTTGGAAAGCTCATGCAGAACATGTGTGCAAAAAATTAAGTTCATCAGCGTATGTTTTACATAGTCTTCATAACAAAGTGAACATTAATACTGCATTGGTAGCCTATCATGGTCTGGTGGCATCCGTGTTGCGATACGGTGTTATATTTTGGGGCAATTGTAGCCTTCGAGGGGACGTGTTCAGAGCTCAGAAACGATGTGTGCGAGCAATATGTGGCATTAAGTCTACAGATAGTTGTGTTCCTAAATTTAAGTCACTAAAAGTACTAACTTTCCCATGCTTGTACATTTATGAAATGGCTGTTTTTGTAAAATGCAACAAACACTTATTTACTCATGTTTCACAACTAAGAAAAGGTCCTTTGAGAAGCCAGTATAAGAATAAATTATATAATGTACCTTATAATACAACTTTGTTAAAGAAAAATGTTTTAGGTATGGCTACAGTAATTTATAATAAAATACCCGATGCTCTAAAGGATGAGAGAATACATATTTTTAAAAAGAAACTCACAGAACTTTTAATTACAAAATGTTATTATACACTTACAGACTTTCTAGAGGACGATCAAATATAATAATTGCCTTTTATTTTTCTTTTCTTTAACATTGTTTAAATAATTAATAATTTATTATTGTAATCATTATTATCATTAGACATTGATATTAATTTTTTTTTCTTTGTTCTCTCCTGACACTTTTATATTATGACATTATTTTAAATTATTAATTATGACATGAACTATTTGTACCATTTAGTTAATTTGCAATCTAATAAAATATATTAATGTATAACATTTGCATGCTTTCTGAAGGCAGAATGTAGCAGATCACTAATGTATGTAACATCTAATGTATGTACCTATATTCAATGCAAATAAATGGATTATTATTATTATTATTATTCTCTTTATTTCTATTTTTTTCTAATTATTACATTTTTAAATATAAATATAAAAACTATACATATTTAAAAATATAAAAACTGAAATGACCCACCGACATCGGGAACAAGGTCCAAGCTGCCGGTGGTTAGGGCCCCAAAGAGAGTAATCTCCTCACAATACGCGCCGTGTCGAGTAGTACTGCCTTTTGGATCAAGGACTTGATCCAGCCATCTAACGCGAGCCTCTGCAGGTGGTGGTCGAGGCTCTTAGGTATTAAACCATTGACTGTAATGACTATCGGCACAATGATCGCCGAGTCCACACGCCACATGTCGACAATCTCGTGAGCTAGGTTCAAGTATTTCAACTCTTTTTCTTTTTCAGCTTTCACAAGATTCCCGTCATGTGGAATGGTGACATCGATGATCATTGCTCGGCGTTCCAATCGGTCTATCAGCACAATATCTGGCTTGTTCGCCACAATTGTCCTATCAGTGATGATAGACCGATCCCAGTACAAAGTAGCACGACCATTTTCGAGAACTGGATCGGGCACATACCTGTAATACGGCACTTCAGATTCCACAAGGTCATACTTCAAGGCAAGTTGCTGATGGACAATCCTGGCTACTTGGTTGTGTCTATGCAAATACTCTCCATTGGCAAGACGAGAACAACCGGAGATAATATGCCTGAGAGATTCTCCGGGCTGGTGACATGCCCGACATATGTCAACCGTCCCATCCTTCAAGATATATCTCCGGTAGTTGTTCGGCATAACAACTTCGTCCATAATTGCACAGACAAAACCTTCGGTCTCAGCGAAGAGATCGCCAAATCGTAGCCAGGACACCGATGACTGAAAATCTATGTCGAGCCCATTCAGGGCCCGGAAAAAGCGTCCATGCAGCTCTTTTCCTTTCCATACATCCCTGCGCTCGTCAGTTCCAAGTATAACAGGTTTGCGCCAGTTCTCTTTAACCAGAGCAAGCGGGGTAAAGCCCGTATCCACTGCTACTACATCGCGATGCACGCCCACATCGGTTCGAAAAAAATATTCTCTGAGATTGCACACCTCACGGTTGTGGAGGGTCTTGGCATTTAAAAAACCGCGACCCCCACACTTCCGCGGGATGTACAATCTCATCACCGAGGAGCGCGGGTGGTGCATTCGGTATGCAGTCAACAGTGTACGGACCTTTCTATCCAGGGCATCTAATTCCGTTTGTGTCCATCTGAGTATGCCAAAGGAGTACATAAGGATCGGCATGGCCCAACCGTTACAGGCGCGCACCCTGTTGCCGCCTGACAAAAGACTTTTCAGTATTTTTTTCAAGCGGCTAAAGAAGCGCTCCTGCAACGCCCGTTTCATACCGTCCTCAGTGATACTTAATGCCTGTGACATACCCAGATATTTATAGGTTTCATTTGCAGAGAGAGATCTAAGTCTAGTGAAATCTGAAAGTTCAATGCCATCAGATTCCAAAACCCTGCCTCGCTTTACATACATAACTGCACATTTGTCAACACCAAACTCCATCCTGATGGAGTTACTGAAGTTTTCAGTTACCTTAAGTAACGCTGTCAGTTGGGGTCTGGTGGAGGCAAATAGTTTTAAGTCATCCATGTAAAGAAGGTGAGATATAACTTGACCATCTCTCCGCAATCGATAGCCTAGCCCTGAACTCTCAAGTAAAGTACTAAGAGGGTTCAGTGCTAGACAGAACCATAAGGGACTCAAACTGTCGCCCTGGAATATACCTCGCTTGATCTTGAGAGATACACCGCTTTCCCCGATCTGGCGACATCCTGGATAGCGTAAAACCGTTCTCCACTGCCTCATACATGACTTCAAGAAAGTGCAAAGAGTTGCATCAACTTTATACAACTCCAGCACCCTCAAGAGCCATGTATGTGGTACAGAGTCATAGGCCTTCTTATAATCTACCCAGCATGTCGCAAGATCTTTCCTAAGGCGGTGTACTTGTTGACTGATGGTCATGTCAATCAGGAGTAGCTCTTTAGTACCACGGGCCCCACTTCTACATCCATTTTGAGATACAGACATGATGTTGTTTGCTGTAATATGTTATGAAAGTTTAGATCTCAAAATGGATGTAAGAAGTTTATAGACCGTCGGTAGGCATGTTATCGGTCTATAATTTTTTGGGTCCGTGACACTACCTGATTTGTAGAGCAGATGGGTGGTGCCAGTGGTCAAAAAGTCAGGCAGCGATCCTGATTCCAAAGATGACTGGAATAGGGACGCCAAGCATGCATGTGCGGAACCATTTCAACCAGAAGTTGTGCAGTCCGTCTGGTCCCGCTGCTTTCCAATTTGGTAACGAACGAACCGCACAAGAAACATCTTCTGGTTGTATGTTAATTGGCTCCATTTGTGGTATAGTGTCACATGTCCGCCAAACATCCCCAAACCAATCCCCCTCTTCGTGATCGACGGGTGTCGACCAGATACTACGCCAAAAAGCAGTCGTGGCTTCTGTATCTGGTAGACAACCATCCCCACTAGAATCAGGTTGCTCCCACCTTCTGTACACCCACCTTTCATCTCTCTGGAATTCACGATTTTGGAAATATCGGTCAGCTCTTTTTTTGTAGCGTCTCACTCGGCTTGCCCACGCACAAATTCTCTGTTTCAGGAAGTCGATGCGTTCTGTAACCCGGGTGACATAATCTTGGGGACATACGTCAGTCCCTGCGAACGCCGCGAATTTTAGCTCTCATATAAGTTAAAATTACGTTTGCAAGGCAAAAAATTAAATAAACCCTTAACGAAAACAATACATGACACAAAGATTCTGTGTTGATGGGTAAATCCAGAACCTCCACTTAGCAAGTCCGCTGACCATAAGGTCAACCAGTTAATTTTTTAGTTTTTTCATGAATTTATAAATTTGATCTTCTATGCCTGGAAAAGCAACTCACTAATAAAAATCTATATGTTTATATCATATGTGTTTCTTTGCTTTACAGGATTGGGTGCTCTC
Source organism: Catocala nupta (assembly GCA_963675205.1). NCBI lineage: Eukaryota > Metazoa > Arthropoda > Insecta > Lepidoptera > Erebidae > Catocala > Catocala nupta. Next base: position 7,812,917 of record OY776091.1, on the reverse strand, counting down.
GAAAAAGAAAGCACACAAACAGCGGACCTACTTCTATTTTTTGATGACCTCTTCGACAGCATCAATGGCAGCTGCAGTCAAATAAGACAAGGAAAAATATACAGAAGTGCCGTCACCTCATGTTCGCCCCATCATAAATTATGGAATTATAGCATACCAGTATTAAAATACATGAAATTTATAAATGCCAATAATCAAGGAGTAGTGCCATCTCTCTCCAGCTGGATAAAAACGATAGAAAATTTTAAACGTATTGTTAAATATTTACAATTCAAAGGTGTTAACTCTCTATTGCTGCGACACATTAATCAAGATCCAATAGAAAACTTTTTTGAGCAATTCGAACTCATGGATGTGCCAATACTGTGCCAACAGCGTTAGCTTTTGAAGGAGCATATAAAACATTACTCATCAATAATATTTCATCTTCACATTCAGTAGGCTCTAATTGCGAAAAGGATGACAGTGTTTGCTTCCAATCACTAAAATATTTTTAGTGAACTATGGATAACACTCCTACAGAATGTGAAGATGAAATAGAGAATAATCATTTACTTATGAATGTTTTGGATACGCAAGCTCTGCTTAATAGTAAGGCACCATCGGATCTTGAAAAGTGTGCAGCAATAGGTTATTGCAGTGGGTGGATAGCACACCTAGCTAATAAAAATATATACAAAAGCTGTGCAGTATGTAAGAACGACTTAGAGTCTGAAGAACTGCATAGCTTTCATCAATATATAAAGTCAAAAGAATATGGTAGCAAAAAATGGTTGTGCTATCCTACTAGAGCGTTATTCGATTTCTTTGCCCAAGTTGAAAATCTAAGTAATGAAATACTAAAAAAATATCCAAATAAAAAAAACTAAGCCAGTTACATAAAGCTAATATTATCGATAAATTTGGATATTACTTTTTGTCTTGCCAAGACCACAAAGAGATTGTAAGTAAATATTTAGTAAATAAAAGTACAATTTTTTTTATTAATAACTGGTGCAAGGAAATTAATAATATCCTCACTGGCAAATCACCTTTTTGGGATATGACGGACCAAATGAAAGAAAAAGCTCATAGGCACTATTTCAAAAATAAAGGCAGGAAAAGGAGACAAATTTAATGGGTGCTATAATTCCATTCCATTATGTAATTAATTAAAGAAATGTAGTTCATTAAATTATTAAACAACATACAAAGTTAGTTGTTTTATTTGTACTATAACAGACATAACATAACCGTACAGATTATATAAATATAACTATAGATATGTATGTTACTTGTCAGTGGTTTCTGGCAGCTAGAAACTAGATGGCGCTAGTTAATATAAATGTGAATGGAGAGAGTTGCCTGTCTATACCCGCATATTATATTGTAGTCTGGTCAAAGTGACTCGTTGCGCGCTGAACACGCTTTTATAACTCATTCGATCAGATGATTCGTGACGTCACTTATTTTCGGCGCCTTCCATAACCCACAATATTATTAGAATATTAGAAACAGATAAATAAACGATTACAAATCAATATTTATAAAAAAAAATATCGAAAACATGTATTGTTATTTCACATCAATACGTTCCCCCAACTTCCTGTCTCCAAACTTCACAATTATTTATCAGTTTAATATGGCCATAGATAATACAAAATTATACTACGTTTCAAAATGTGTTTAGCGCCTTCTATCGGATTTTGGAGTGAATTAATTTTAGTTAGTATATTGAACATCCCAAATCGATATCGCGTTTCAGTGCCATCTATCGAGTTATTATAATACTAAACGTTAAACGTATTTTAGTATATTAAAATATATTTTTATTTGATTTCAACACTATTTAATACCAAACTTCTTACGACAATTTTGTCAATTACCTTAAATAGGTGAACAGACAGTGCTTAATTAGCTAAATGTATTTTTTTTCAGAAAGATGTGCCTAAATTTACTCGGGAATAGATTTTTATTTGGGATATCAGATTTCTACCGTGATACAGTAGAGCCTTTTTTTGTAGTCTAGGCGTTACGCTATAATTCATTCATATCAGTAGAACCAGGTGTTATAGCAGACGACCGTCTATCAAATATTTTTTTGTATCCCTCGGAAACATTAGTTATTTTCTGGATGAAAGGTACTCTATGACCTTTTCCGTGCCCCTGCCAACGTGTGTGCGAGATTTGATGATGATCAGTCCAGTAGTTTAAGGTGAAAAAACGGAACAAACCGATTATTCCACTTTGGTCACCCAGGTGATATCACCTGAGTGATCAAATACCACATTTTTGTGTCCTAAAATCACCTACCAAAAAATCACATGGGTGATCAAATTCCACATGATTTCAATTTATTTATTATGTTACTTCAAATTACCTGGGTGATCAAATTCCACATGATTAAAATTTGTTTATTATGTTTCCTTAAATCACAATCCCTTAGGTTGGGCAGCAGACGTGCGAGCGCACCTGCAGCGCCCAGAAGCCTGGGGGCCAGATGACGAAAATGGGCTACAAAGTCCCATCGGCTGTCGAGCAAGAGACCTAAGGACTAAGAGACTTAAGGGTTGGCTCGACAGCGATGCGGATCCCTCCTACCATGATATGGGCCAGTATATAGTGTCTGATCTATGATGCGGGCCCTTCGAGGTGGCCGGTTCCGAAGGCCATGAAAACAAACGGCCTAGGACATGGACAGGGCCACCTCAAGGCCCAACCGTTGGATACGACCAACGATTTGTGCGACCCCAGCGGTCGCCAGTATGGCCGCCGCCCAGTCATTCCATATAATTCATACAACTTAGCTCTACTGTCACTCTGCGATGGTCGGTACACGCAAACTGTGACATGTTGCTCCAGCTCCACACAGGATAATTCAACAGTGCGCTCCATAGAAAGATTTACTATATCATATCTTTCCTTACATCCTATATATAATATCCTGACACTGGTCTAGCCTTAAAGGTATATTTAGCCTTCGGGTTGCGGAGGTCAGATGGCAGTCGCTCCGTGTAAAAACTGATATCCAGTCAAATCCGGTTAGACCAGAAAAGCCGATCCCAAGTGACTTGGGAATAATAAAGGCTAGGGAGAAGACTACTGACTTCTTCTTAAGCAATGTTCTGTTAAGCAACATATTTGAATGTCATGTTCTTTAAAAAATAAATCTAATTCTAACTCCTTGTCGGATAGACCCTGAATATTCTGATGAATCCTTTGTCTCATCTAATAGTTTAAACTAATAGAAGTATCAATATAGGAATTTGTAGTAATATTACTACTATGTTCTAAAATCTTCACTATCGTACTATACCTGTGTCTCTAAATAATAATATATTAATTACTAATAACTTAGCAAGTTGTTTTTATATAAATATGAAAGATACATTGTATCTTTAGTCAATAAAAATCTACTAATAAACTTATTAGTGTTAAAGAATGTAGTATAATTTGTATAACATGTACTGTTATAAAATAATAAATTATTTTTTTATTTTGAAGATATCTATTCTATTCCTGTGTTAATGAATAAGAATAAGGTAAAGCGCAAAGAATAAAGTTACACCCTACTTTACTATGTAATGATTCAATTACCTCAGTTAAATGTAAAGCATCTTTTTTTGTGACAGACAAGCTGTCACCATATAGAATTACTATGGTTGATTCAGAATTTAAAGTTGTCATTTTTATTGAAATTAAACACTTTATACGGATTTTATCGCGTTGTTTATTTTACTTTAAACACTGTTATTACATAACTCTAACACTACTATTATTGAATTTTACTACTATTTAAGCTATATATTATTTCGACGCAACGACGCCGCCCTGCACGCCGCGCCGCTCACCGCTAAGACCGAAGTCATGACCACACCGCGCCGTTAGGATTGAATATTAAAAAAAACAGCAACAATGTAATTTTATTTATTTTAATTATGAATAAACTTTAAATTATATAAATTACAATACAATACTCTTCTTTGTTTCTTGCGTCACAATGTCTTGTTGCTCTTGCTAAAAATGCCTATTACCTTTTTCAGACCGCGGCCTAATACATTCGCCGCCGTTTCGACTTCATCGGTCACTTCGGTATTTTCGGTAGGTTCTGGTGGATTGACATAGGGTTCTGTTTGATTGAGATAGGGTTCTGTTTGATTGAGATAGGGTTCTGTTTGATTGAGATAAAGTGTATAGTTGGTATAGCTCTGGACATGTTTTAACTCAAACTGTTTATATCTAAGTTCATCATCATCATTAAATCATTTGATGTTCTCTGTTGGGCATAGGCCTCCCTAAATCCTCATGAGCACAGATATTATGTATGTTTACTCAGATAGTCTGGGCATATCGAAAGTAAATAAGGCAAACGTGAATGGGACATCAGAAGAGAATAATGTAGGTTAACGTTCTTTGATCATATTAAAGACCTGGAAAAGTGACGAAGCATGCATAAAACACTCTTTATATACGATCATTTATTAGTGCAAGATAAAATATATCAGGGCCGTAGCAAGTGGAAATCCGGAGACTTTCCTTGCCGTCTATCCGCAGACTTTCCACTACAGAAAGTGGAAATAAGTTTGTTTATGTTGATGTTGAGCCTCTGCATCTGTCTGCATCCAACGGCTCCAAATTACTTTGATAAAATGGCCTCCCGCTGCGGTTTTTAATCGGAAATTGCTTAGTTTAAACTTTTCAACGTCCGTTCTATATTATCCAGGCTATGATCTGCTATTAGTTAAAGTAGGTCAGTAAGTGATCCTACTTTAATTTGCTAATTACAAGGGCTATTGAATATCGCTTTTCTCACTTCGGAGTCTTCAATCATAGCCTTTATGATGGCGTTTTTGAAACCTTTAGGTTTCCTTATAATGTCAATTGATTGAATCAATAAATAAAATATGTTACGTACATATTATTATAACAAGCAATTAATTATAAATTTTTACAATTAAATATGTGGCATTACAATCTAATAAAATCCAAAAAGCTCTACAATTTATGAATTTCATATTCATTTTACTAAATTTTATTAAAAATTAACACTAATATTATTTGTACACCTATGTACCTATGTTACATAAACAAATTGCAATGATCTATCATAGGTACTTCTAATGAATCAAAATCATCTATGCAAAATACTTTTCATTAAAACACTTCAAATCAGGTACAACTTACTATGAACTGCGATTTTCATACGATAACTGTTTACGACCACAATAAAGTAAATTGTCACTGGAAATACAAAAGAAAATATATTAAAATATGACAATAACAAGTTAAATTGATGCAAATAAGGAGGTATACACAATGTCTTATATAAAATAATTAAATCACGTCGTAGTATATTAGCAATATTCTGAACGTAACTGTAACTTAATTAGTAAAGAAGTATTCAGTTTTGGCAATCTCATGTAATGCTTTTGCTTGTTATGGGACATCAATCATACAGCAATTGTGATTAAACTTGAAAGATTATATGAAGATAATTTCTTTTTTGGTTTTGGTTTTGCTAAGAAATTTAATCATTTTTACCAATTTTTATCCAGTTTGAAATAGGATATCTGAATAAAAACATAATATATAGGTACATGGGATATGAATTATTTAATTGGAGACTAAATTAAACACACACACATATATATATATACATATTCATCAATTTATCAGGCTTACAACATTCTGTACCCTGGTATTGAACCCTCAAAACGCAATGGTGAGATAAGATAACGCTGAAGCCATTATATTATAATAATGAAGACTAAAAGAAGTCTTCTGATCGTAAGAATTTAAGGTTGTGGATTAGGCAATTTAAGTTTTCTATTATACAATTCTCGATAGCTGCACAAAGTTTATAAATGTGGCCGGCAGACGGTAATAGGCTGACCTCATTTTATTTTGGGACTAAATATAATGACCATCAAAAATACGAATTGCACCGCATAACGAGCACCTATATGCCTCAAATCACTGCATACCGTCTCGGAAGGGTTAGGTTATGCTAGGTTCCTTCTTAAATCCACCCAAAAATAGGAACCCCGCGAAGCGGGGCCCCGTTGAATTAGTTTGATCTCTTTAAATATATTTTGCTGTGCAATTAGTGTTTTTTTGCTGTGCAGTTAAATACTACCCTTTTATTTTAGACCTAAACTATAGGCAAAATTTTGGTCTAATACAACTCAAACAAATTTCCAAAAAAAATTATGACTAGACTTCGGCCGTAGCTTCACTCGCGTAAATGTAGGTTTGGTTAGTAACAGTTTTCGTTTTTGAATGAAACTGGTTCACCCTGTGTCCTTTTCCGGTCCCCTAACAACGGGTTTGCGAATATTTATGATGATTCGTCTAGTAGTTAAGGCGTAACAAACAAACACACACTCACAATCGCATTTATAATATTAGTAAGGATATAGTTTGCGTATGTTTGTATGAACAATTACTTACGCAAATAGTAAAGCATGCCGAAGATTACGACGAGGACTCGATTCCTCTGTTGCCTGGATGTGTATACGATAGCTAGCAATACCATCAACATCAACATTATCATCACGAATATAATCGCGTACCATATCCATATGGCGCAGAGGCTTACATCTTCCTAAGGAAAAAAATTGATCATTTTATACTTTCCAATGTGGTTCGGAAAGGTTTATATCTGCTTTTATGTGTCGAGCACAGTATGTATTTAATTACTGTAGAAATATCGAATGATTTTATAATACGAATCCTTATTCGAATGTTAATAGATGCGTGGCTATTATTCGAATGAATATTTGATGACACATTAATAAGATTTTGTGTTTTGTTCTGATTGCGTTATTAACTCTGTTTTTGTTGCTATGTTTTTTGGGTTTATGACGTCAGGATAGGAATTAAATATACATTCGTTAACGTATTACTAATACATAGTCAATGGTTAATTAACGTGTTCTAACGATCCATATAATTCAAATACATTTAAATTATTTTAACATTCGAATAATTTAAATGAATCGAATATAGGAATGTACTTGACACTAACCTGCACTCGCCCAATATTTTAGTGTAAATATGTGCTAACCCCTTTCATACTAGAACAAGGCTTGTGTTAAATTAAAAACATAGATGAAATAATTCTTACACTAGCAAGACCAGAGAACAACACAATGCTTGCAGCAAAGTACAAGGCGACCAGAATCCAAATAGTAACAAATAAATAGCTCATCGGTATGAAGAATGTGCATCCATACGCCATCGGATGTACCTGAAACAATGGTGATTCTTAATTACTCAATGATATGGTAAGTTGGAAATTTCTTTGATAGTCTAGTTGTATTGGCGTGAAAACATAGAAAATATTTAAAAAAAAACAAAATTGTGTTTATTCTTGTAGGTTACAAGGTAACACTTATGAACGTCAAAGTTTCACTTATTAATGTAAATTTACATTAACATTTACGTGGTGCCATGTTTAGCAAAGCAAGGGCGTAGAACCAATGAGAAGAACTGGAAAAACTCAAGTCCTCTTTTTTCTATCGCCAAGTTTACAGTATGGTATATTTTACAAGTCTTCTTTGTAAGAAGTTGCCTCCATTAAACCACATACCACTCATAAAACACTAAAGCAATAAGTAATATTTCAAATGTCTATAATCTAAGTGGCAAACAAGCATAAGCGTTGCTGACACGAGGGCAAAGAAATCAAAGATAGTATGTAAGAAAGCGAACAAGAGAAGAAGATAGTTATGTGAGCCTACGAAACTCTTAGTAACAGTGTTATCATTCTTACTTATCTCTTAGTTCTACATTGTGCCATTACCCCATTGTCTCACTTACACAATGACATGTAGTCATACTGAAGTATACGTAATCCACCTAACGTACATTTATTTGTTTCGCAAATATTTCAAGTAAGAAAACTATTTCTTACTTGAAATATTTGCGCCATCTATCGCCAATTTCCAGAAACAACAACTTCTATTACGAAGTTTGGTATCTATGTAGATAAGTCCAAGTAAACATTTGTATAAGGTCATTGACTTCTAAACTTTTCTGTACTCGGCTTTGTAAATCTATCTGGTGCCGACAAATTTATTCTGTTTCATTTAGTATTTATATTAGAGGACCGTAAAACCAACTTTAAGAAACTTCCTAGTCGTTCGAATTTGTTTACTCACCAAAAATGTTGGAGGTTGTGACCATACTAAACTTATTTTCATTTCATTCTATCTTAATGATACCGAGCATAATTAGAAATACAATTATTATTAATTACCGAATTCGGTTATTATATCAACATCTTGTGCTTGGTTACCAAGCACAAGTTGTTGATATGAAATGAATTTATTTTATACATGTAATAATTAATTATCGGTGGAAACGGTGAAGTAAAACATCCTAAGGAAACCCGTATGTCTGTGAGTTCTCTATTATGGTTTCGAAGACAAGTGAAGTCAAGGCTTTTCCACTAGAAATACTAAGTTGGTACTGTTTTCAAGTTAATACTGTGTCAAACAATGTTGTAGGAAACCCTAGCGGCGTCCCAAATGTTCAATGTCGTCGCTTGTTGTTTGAAAAGAAGCAACGTTTTTCGTTCACGTACTAGATTTGTAAGCAAGGACTGTGTCACCTCCTATGACTGGCGTATTCTTTTGACATTTATTCACATTCACCTCATATCTACTAATACTTGTTGGCAAAAGGTACCTAGTGCTAACCATAGCCCTGTCTCAATCTAATCTTTTAGATGAAAGAAGAAAACCTCAGCAAACGTTCTCAATCTAAATTAGATATATTCTGAATCCGATTGAGTTTCTCCTCGTTTACGAACTAGAAATGTACTTAAGCAAATATTCCAACATAAAAATGAACGTCGGAACAACCTCATAAAAAGGATGATTTATATTCTAGCTTGTCTATCCAAATGAAATATATTATAATGATGTAGGTATTCAACTTTTATTACGTTACACATATTTTTTATTATTAAAGGGCTGTGAGCAGATACAAAGGTACATAAAAGCAAAATTTGGGTAGAAAGGTCCACAGTAATAAGCTACTTTTCTATGCATCCGTTGTCCGGAAATCGGTGAGCGAGTAATTCAATTTACTCCATCTGCCCATATGTAATATCGACACGCCTTTTGGTATGGTTAAACGAAATATACTAATCACCTTTTTAACCCATGTCTTCTATACATCATATTCAACAGTTATATTTTGCCATTTTTTAAAAAACTTAATACATTCTCCAAAAAACATATTATATCAATATTAACTTTTAAACTTTTGCATTACATGATATATATCACACAAGGTGACCATGGCCGGCTTAACCTGGTTGAAACGTCAAGCATCAAAAGGTAAACATTATGTATGATCGCGTTAATACCCGTTACGTATTATAAATATAATTTTCATAACAAGTTAGAAACTGCCGTGCCTTCCCCAAAACGTCTCTCCACTCACGGTGTGATTTTTGATTACGCCGCTGCTTTCTTTTGTGACCGTATAGTCTAGCCGTGCGATTAGAGCAACTAATTTCAATAGGTATTTACATTTTTGTATGGCAAAATCAAATAATGAATTATGTAAACAAAAGTTATTAAGTAAAGTACAAATAACTCGTGGCAAAATGGTTATCAATTAATATACTTATTTCAAGTTTTCTTAAAGTCAATAATGTATGCAAATTAATGTAGAGGGTCTTCATGATAATAACTGTAACATTTAAAATTTATAAATGCCGTAAATGTAGCTACCTATAACTAAATTAAAATAGCTGATCCATATCCTTTTCGTTGTAATCTGCTGCTTTGCCTTTAGAATATCAGTGAACAGGATAACAATATATAAACATATTAAATAAGTAATTAGAAAGGAGATATTTTTTGATAGTCTACTTCCACAAATTCGATTGGTTTAATCGAATTCGTGAAAAAACAAACACAATATAATCGTGAAATGTAACGATTCGGACAATCAAATCAAATTATCACCATGTCGTTATCATAATGATAGTCTTATTATAGCCAAATGGAAATCTACTTTGGAATAATAAAGCTATCTTAAAATGCAAAATTGAGAATCTAATCTGAGCAAATTTGACTGAATATTACCATGAAGCGAATGTAATCTTACCACCGCAATACAAAGGAATATTTATATTCTTAGGCTAAATAATGTGTTCGAATATTTGAGTGTACAGTTTTCAACTACCTCCTCTCTCTATCTGACTTATGTAGGTGTTCATGAAACCTGGGTCCAACATAGTACTACTATCTATAGTAGTTACTATCCTCAAACCGGTCACTTGTAAAGGTTACTACACCTGGAAATCTGACTTATCGGTGCCGTCACCAAGTACTTGGCAATACCGGTCTCGTATACTCCGTAGAAGCCCGTTCATAATATTTTAGTCATCGCGCATCACTAATTAATGTAAATGTAAACAGGAAATTTGTAAACTTAACTTCTTAATTACGAGTTTTGTACAGCGTTCTGAGATACGATTTCACTCAGCATAGTTGATTCTTCCTCTCTTTTTCATAGCTTAATGCTACACCAGAAACTAGTACTATAGTTTTTAACTTCTTATTTTGTTATACTAAGACAGGGTAGTAGAGACAGATGGCGTAATAAAATCTTCGCAAAGAACATTTAAACATAAAACTTATGGCGACATAACATCTATTCATGTTAGGAGTATAGCAATATTTATTTATCTTGTATTTATATGACTTGATAGTATAATCGAAGGCGTTGCACGCTATAAATTTAACCATATTGTTCTGCGTTCATAATACTGCGATATATTTATGAAATTACATGTCGCAATTACTAGGAATAATACGCGCATATTCTGTAGCAGGCGCCAAAAACGCGGTTTAAATTATACTACTGTCACTTGCTGTCTACCAGCACACATAAAATAACCGCGTTGACGTTCAAGGTATTAAAAGATTAATTTAATGGCCAAACATCTTGAACTACTAACCTGCATCTTAAATATAACAACTGTTGACGACATGTCTAAACTTCAATACAATCTCAATATCTATGTAACGAGCTCATATCTACATCTCAATGTAACCCTTTTTTCCATTACTTTAGTTTAACGGTCTTGATTTGAACGAACGAAAATAGCACACACAATTTCATTGACAAATATTTTCAGTAACGTATAACGTCATGACGTCTGCGCGCGAGTCGGAATGATGCGTGGCGCCCCTATTCCCCTCCTGCCCGGCGGTAGCGGATATATAAGCCGATCGCGTCCTGGATCGAGCTCTCTCTTCCTGCTGGCTTCAACATCAAGTTAAGTGTTCTGTGTACGAAGTACGTGTACGGAGCAAGTCCTTTTACGTGGAACACGCCCTGAGATTCTTATACCTGTTTAACTAGTTAATAGTTAATTAAAAGTATTAATTGTTATTCTATCTTTTAATAATCTCTGCTTCTATTAACCTCAAGACACCACGTCCGTACGGCGCCGGCGTGGCCTTTCCTATGTCTGGAACTATCTGATCTACAGTGAATAACCACATAAAAGGTTACAATGTTATCATTATAATAGTAAATTTTTTGGAAAATTTTATTTTAATATTATTTCAAACCTTAGGGGTAGTCTACGTCCAGCTGTGGACGTCTTTCGGCTCAGATGATGATGATGATATTTTAGGAGCATTTTAAGGTTTGCACGTTAAAGTGCTCCTAAAATATTAATATACTTTCGTTTGGCGTGATAAACTGACAAATATAAAATTCAACCGTAAATGCAATTCTGATTTGTATTTTTAACAATTTACATTTATAGTGTTCCACTCTCTGCAGAATTTCCATGGCAAGGACTGAGATCGTTCTGCTAAAATAAACAAATACATTCCCAATCTGTGTTATTACTTTATCTACCATAGCGTTTATCTTGCGTAATCTGATCAATCAAAGTGAAGTTAAAGTAAATTACTTTACAATGATGAATAACTTGGATCCATTTTGTTCTTGCAACCATTTGTTTAGCCACCAAAAAAGTTTCTCGGAAGAAGTGTATACATACCATACGGAAGAAAAGCCATGGACATAATTATAAAACTACGTAACATAACAAAGGACCTCAATCATATCCGTTCTTTAGTGATAAAATTACTGCTACGCTTTCGTCACTTATATCACTATTCTTGGTGAGGCAACACATTATTTCATTTATTACTAAATGGAAATTACTTACTACACCCATAGCGGCGACTATCATAGACCCTGTCCTCAAATCGATTCCGAAGAACGATTCTACTTGAGGGAAATCGTCGAGTGCAGACATTCTGTTTTATTTTTGTAACGTTTTACATATACTATTTGTAAATTGGCGCACAGAGTACATTTTATAATTTGGCGTCTAACTGTCCAAATGTCATAATGACATGAATATATACAACGTCAAAATAATTAAAGCATAAAAAGGTCTGCAATATTCAAACTATTAAATACTTACTACGATTATTCTGTACTTTAATAGATAAATATAGCTATACATTTTAATCTTGTTAAAATCATTTACAATCATCATGGTCCATCAGTAAATTGTTCAAAGCAATTTAAATTATTAGATGCACATCGTATTGTCGCTATACTCGGCTTCGCAACAGAGTTGTTTCTGAAATCGTCCAGAAATGCCAACGCTGCCGTAGTATAGTCCAAAGTTTGAATAGATAAGAAGCAAAAAGTATACTATAAATATCTGATTTGTAGAAAAAGTACTTGATTTTATCTTTGCCCAGATCTATGTTTCAAGAATTTATCTCAAGAACTGATTTTTTTCGAATGCAATGTCTATTCATTTCATATTTTAGCCCATATCTCTATGCAAATTCATTAGCATTCGTTACTTCCTCATTACGTGAAGGTCAATTAAACAAAGACACTTTGCCATTTATAATTCCAGTAATTATGAAAAATGAGGCTCAGAATGGACATCACTTAAAAATCTAACTGATCCTTTATAATAACAATAAAATTCCCAATTTGCATATAAGAGAATTCGGTACCTAAGACGTGGTCTACTTTTTTATTAGTAAGAATAACAAAGCTTTAGTTAATCACAGCAGTGTCAAAGCTATAATTGGAGACTCTCATAACTACGCCGATAAGGTGGTGTGACATTGTCTTAGACAGGACAAGGTAATTTTTACCTACGTAACGCAGAGAGCCTAATGCGAGTTTGTTTTATGTTAACGCGATCAACACGTTTATGACGTTCTGTGCTCCGATTGGCCCGCTCCAAGCTTTTATCAACGAGTTACCAATCAAAGAGCCAAACGCGGTAAACGTTTCGATAGCGTTAACGTAAAAATAAACTCGCACTAGGCATCCAGGTCTCTTAAGAATATACTTAAGAGTCCCGTCGACAAAGAACCGTTATGGTTATCCGTCCTATTAGTGTTTGCGATGAACAATATTTTAAGAGAAAAAGATTGTATCAACACCTAATAACCTGTATACCACAACCATTGAATAACATTTAAAAAACAAATAAAAACAGCTTTATATTAAGTTTAAGGTAAAAAAAATCATATTCATATTTTATGTTTACAAACTAAGTGTAAATAAGTTCTTATAATAATAAAATAAGGTATAATAATAATAATTATATTCTACCACATACACACAACACCATCTAGCCAAAACTAAGCAGAGCTTGTACTATGGGTACTAGACAATGGATAAACATACATACATACTTTTTTTTGTAAATAGATGCATGTTATACATTGAAACACTCAGACAACATAGTTGCCTTTTCAGGCATTGCAAATATATAAGAAATCTTAACATAGCAGGTATTATTTTGTTATTAATCCAGTTAATTTTTATAGCTTGCTAGATTTTATTCGCGGCTTCGCTTACGTTTTCTTTCCCTTGGGAACAATATTTCTCTAATTGAAACGTCCTTTTCTCTATACCTGACAACGAGTATGCAAAATTTCATGGTGATCGCTCGAGTAGTTAGGGCGTTATTTCGCATTATAATATTGGTTGGGATTTAGTATAAAAATAAATGTATAACTGACTTCTGAATTTATCAGTACAGTATATTTGATGACAGTGATTAAAAATGGTACACGAATTTAGGCCATTTAGAACCTTCACGATATATCCATTTATGTATTAAATTGTTGGTCGTCTATTTCATTGTCATGAATTTGCATCTCAATACTAACAAGCAATTAGTAATCTATTGTGGTTCAATCATAAAATTTGCATATGCTGATGATATTATCATAATCGGAGTGTAGCAGAAACTGAGCCTTCAAAGGTTGGGTCTAAAAGTGACCATACTGATTAACATCAAATCTACGTTAAGATCGTATAGGGCAGAACCACATTGCTTTTTTAAAACAACCAATTCCATCACCAGGATTCAAGCTCTATTCTTCTTTTTCTTTTTTTTTTCTTGTGGTTAGTAGCCTACCTGCTGTCAAGAGTTGTTCAAGCCGCCCGTAGGCCTCTGACATGGCTTGACGAATGCTGTCAATTTGACAACAACCGGGACCGACATTTTACGTGCCTTTCGAAGCACGGAGACGCTCAGATGAAATACCACTAAGCGGTCACCCATCTATAGACTGACCGCATCCAACGTTGCTTAACCTCGCTAATCGTTAGTTTCCATTCGGCAGATGAGCATTCTAAAAATGCCATGTTTATGTTGCTCTTGTATTTTAAAAGTTATCATATTTTGATAATACTACGACTTTCGAGCTACAATAGTTTTGCTTTCCATTAATATGTCGATATAATGAAGGGACATAAAACACACCCAGACCTTTGTGGTTCATTAAAATAAAACTACATTATGTTGTACTGTTATAAAGTCTAAATCCTTTTATAGTACCTACTTTAATTTCAATATGCAAATACCTAAGTCTAATCGTTAAAAAAAATATTTGTGGATAGTAGCTAACTTGGTGCTAACTATGATTCACCGCATGCTAAGCTCTGACTTGCTTTAACGGTATAACTGCAGTGTCCTCATATTTCTAGTGTACTGTGACCCGAAAACATGAACGCCGGCGGACGGGCATCGGAAATTTTGAACGCCAATCCCGTCCAGACCGGCTCGTAGACATTTCTGTAGTCCCTCGATCGTTCAAACATTCGAAATATTTTATTAATTTTAAGTATGCTCTTTTTACATAACAAATCTTTTAGTAATACTTCAAATGATATCCATTATTTAAAGATAAATAAAAACCAACATGGACATATCCGATACCTCAGAAATCATTGAAACTGCCCGCGATAAGAAGTCTGCATTTTAAAATAAAATAACTTATTTATGTATTCCGTTCTTTATTCCCGACACATTTTTTTAACAAAAATGGATGTACAATCTTTACTTGAGCAGTCTTTGTTAAATTTAAAACCGCTGTAGGCACACCGTATATTTTACGGAAAATCCTTGTAAAAACGAACAAGACAGTTTTCTAATAAAGGCGATTCATGAGAAATAAAATTAATTATATTTCATTTCGTAAGACATCACTCATCCTTAATTAAGTTAATTAGTCACTACAAGTTCGTGTTTCGATTCCAGAACATATTTTTTGTTCAAAGAAGGTAGTCTGATTTTGAAAGAATTTAGTTAAGTGAATTTTAAATGGAAAGCAATTTTATACATAAAATATATTTAACTAAGACACTCGCTTGCCGCTAGTTAACTCTCGCGTCGTAGTTTGTGTGGTAAATGCAAATGTTTTAAAAGATGCAGTTGCACAGAGCCAACCAAAGAAATGTACTACATGTTCTCAGAAACAGTATGCAATGTTGCTTTTATTTGCTTGGCTTATTTTTCAGTTTACTTTACTTTATTCTGATATACCTGACTGTCATTATTATTACGCAATTAGTGTTTTGGTAACTTGGTACGGACGATAAGAAATTCACCGAGACATTTTTTATTTTATTCTTATGAACCTGGAAAAAAGGTAGGTTTAAAGTGATGAAACACAGAGTATATATATATATAAATGCCAGTGCATTTAGTATCTCACTTAAATAAATTTAACTCCACAAGTATGTTATTGTTTTTCAATCGCAAGTATGGAACGCTTTGAAATCATGTTCAGTTGGTACATTCCATTTTAATTTGTTTAAAACAAGTTAAGACATAGTTTAAAATATACATAATCTGTATATTGAAATTAAACACTTTATACGGATTTTATCGTGTTGTTTATTTTATTTTAAACACTGTTTTTACATAATTTGGAAACTCTAACACTACTATTATTGAACTTTACTACTATTAAATTTAAGCTATATATTTTCTAATTAAAACTATTTATAGTTAAGTTTACACTTTGCCCCGACGTTTCGGTTGCTTTACAGCAGCCATGTTCACGGGGAGGCTAAGATGGTAGTAGTCCCAACGTTCTGAAGTGTAGCTAGTTATTTTAAAGTACCCGAACATAATTTAATCTTTGGCGTTCCTATTTACGCAGAATGAGCTCAAAGTATCATGAAGTCTAGCTGTGTTTTGCTTCTTCTTGGGTTTGACTATTTGAATGACTGGATCCCAAGCTGGTGGTACATTCCAACCATCCTCTCTATTGAAATTAGGATGTTTTTTAATTTCAATAGCCTCGCGAAGCATCCTTGGTAGGAATCGGTGTTCTTTTGCGAGTATATGTGGTTTGTCAAATCGTAGGTAGTGGTTGGTCCCCTGTTGCACATGTTCACACACAGCAGACTTCAACGAGCGTTGGTGTTTAACATCAGCTATATGTTCTTTTAAGCGGGTGCCTATGCTTCTCTTGGTTTGCCCAATATATAAGAGTCCACAGTCACAATCTATTTTATAGACCCCTGCATATTGTAAAGGTAATTGGCACTTGACGGATGGTAAAAATTGACTTATCTTCGTTGGCGGCTTGAAGTATGTGTTGATTGAAGCTCGCTTCAAGATGTAGCCAATCTTGTCAGTGACACCCCTTACATATGGTAGTATGGCAGGCTGGCGCTCGACTGTGGCTGGCTTTTCTCGGGATCTGTGACGGCGGCGCGGCTGTTGGAGCTTGTTGTCTTGCAGTACTTGCTTGACATGTTGAAGCTCGGCGTCCAGGTGTTTCTTGTCACAGATCCCGTGGGCTCTCTGAAACAAAGACATTCCCACGGTAGCTAACTATTTAGGATGGTGGTAAGATTCACCGTTTAAGTACCTGTTTGTATGGGTCTTTTTCCTATACACAGTGTGGCTCAAAGTACGATCAGGATTCCTAATGACAAGTACATCTTAGAAAGCTAATGAATTATTTGCCTCTAATTCCATAGTAAATTGGGATCCAGTACTTCAAATAGTGAAACCCAAGAAGAAACAAACCACAGCTAGACTTCATGATACTTTGAGCTTATTCTGCGTAAATAGAAACATCAATAATTAAATTATGTTCGGGTACTTTGAAATAACTACACTGGAACATTGAGACAACTACCATCTTAGTCTCCCCGTGACCATGGCTGCTGAAAAGCAACCGAAACGTCGAGGAAAGTGTAAACCAAAAATAAATAGATTTAATAGTTTAAATATTTTTATTAGCTTATAAATTAGTAAAATAAAATCAATAGTAGTAGTAGTGTAATATTTTCAAAATTTTGTAAGACAGTGATAAATAAACAACGCGATAAAATCCGTATATAGTAGTTTAATTTCAATGAATAACATTCGCGTAAACAGAAGACAATATCATGTTATAATCTTATTTATTCTTGATTCTATATCTTTTCTAACTTGCTCTGTTATTTAAGTAACAGAACAGAATATACAAAATCCAGCATCATAAAGTCTAAGCCTCACAGGTTGACTAAAAAACGTATATACAACATTACATAACCGAATCATCTCTTAATCACATTGACCTTAAAGGTCAGAATATGTCGGCCAAAAAAACTCGTTAATAACCGTTCACTTTCAAGGGTCCGTAGTTTAATCCCAAACACTAACTAACGATTGACGTAACACACCGTTTCCAAACTTAATTGGATTATTTTGGATTAAACCGTATATGTACTGAATCGAGAGTTTTTAAATTTTTGAGCCTCGACTCTCTGTCGACAAAGGCTAACAGATTTGAACAAGTAAAAATCTGTTTAAACCGGATTATGGGATCAGCCGGGTTACGTACTTTTTGAATTTCTAATAAAATGGCCTATTGTTTTTAGTCATTATTAGAATGGTCGAAATAAAACTTTAAATTGTACTTTTTTATATAAAGACTGCCTTGTTGGCCTTGTGGCATAAGTTTGCGCTTATGTCACGATGGCCGATAGTTATGTTCCGAGTTCGATTTCTGGGTCAGGTAAATAGGTACGTTACGGGGAGTGCAGGATACCGAATTTTCTATCACTGCTTCGCCAGATAAGTTCCAGAGGCTTGTAAATACCGTAATTTTAATTGATACTAGCAGGACACGTTAGGAGCCAGTATTTATATAATGTAAACATGAAGTTCTTACAAATAGCGTACATAAGATTTCTACAGCGAAATTTACACAACGCGATTGCAAATTCATGAAAACAATATCAATGATTTTATTCTTTATACAAGTTGATTGAGAAGTCAAAACACGTGATTCAACATTTCAGTAAAGGCAGTTTAATCAAAATTAATCCTACCGCCATCTCTATAAGGTTCAAATTTTATTGTAACAATACACGCTTTTTTTTAATGGAATTACTTCGCAATAAAGAGTTTATTTTACGGGTGGATTGCGCCCACACAAGTGCCACTTCGGCCAAATATACCGTCAGGTTTACCTAGGGGTCTCTAACACGTGCATTCAGCAGGCGTTGTATCGCAACAGTTGGAGAGATTGAAAACGTTTTAAGAATCCCATTGACTTGTTGGCCCAGTGTTTTACTTATACACGTGACTATTGGATCGTGAGGTTCACAGTTGGATCTCCAGGTTGCGCAAAACGTTATCAGTATTTTCTTAATATTGCGTAGATGTTTGGGACTGACTGTAGCTTATACGTGAGACATGTGGAGTTACGTGGTGAGATCTCCCTTCTATACAAAGAGAGGATTCACCGACGAGACTAGAATTTTTATTGTTGCTAGTCGAAATGGCTACACTTCGCCTGATGTCGCGTAGTCTACGAGCAGAGCCCTCCACAACACGTTGTTATTACAGCTGAAGTGGTGCCAAACTCGTACTTTGACAGTTTAAGGAGGTGCTCTTTTAGATTAAAATCTCAGGAAATCAGGAAGAAGGAAAACGTGTTTTGGTGGAGAATTCCAAATTTAAAAGTATATAATCTTACCTGGAGTCTCGCAGACCGACGTTTGATATTGGAAACTTGTACATACAGTAAATCGCAGCCTAAACTTCGTTTGCGGGATTCAGGAAAGTGTAGCGCAGTGTGCCACTATATACATCGTCGTCTTTTGTCATATGAAGTAACTTCTTCGCATGCGGTGCACCACTACAAGACTTAAGCCTATTAGAATATGAAGCGGCTCGGGTCTTTGTTCGTTTTGTCGTTTGTTTGGCGAACGTTAGAGACCTATCTCCGCAATCTCTCAATATCAGCACCTTATGAATGTGATCAGCAAATTGGCAAATTACCGTTTCTGCACCGCAAACATCGCATTGCATTATTACATAATTATACCATAGATTTGACCCTATCATAATGTTTTTCTAATTGGCATATTCTGCCATTTTAAAGGAAATGTAGGATTTCTCGATTTTAGTGCAGTACGTTATCATATGTACTACAGTGGTTGATTTTATATTATATGATAAATCAAAAGCATTTACAATCAAAAAAAGGTGCCTCTTTTAATTCTACTGCTTTGTACTTTTTTACACAATGGCTAAAGAGTGCATTATTTTTTGGTATAATCTTGGCAGTGACCTTAACGGACTTTTGATCCTTACCCAACAGTGGATTGCTGAATAACCGTTATTGTCAGTACAGACATATCTAACCAAAACGAAATTAAACGTATATGTAATCATCACACGTTGTTTTCCAGAAACTTCTGACGAATTAATTCTTACTGAATTATCTTTTTAGAAACATTTCTAGGAGATGTGTGGTTTTTTATAAGCTCTAGCGAATTGTTAAGAAGACTTAAGGTGTGATTCTATTAGCAACTCTTGCATGCAAGTAGCGTGTGTGCAAATTGCATGCAGGTTTCACTTGCATACAAGTGGCAATGTTCAATTGAGTAGGCCATCATGGGTAGAAGACGTGGTCCTTAATAAAAATGATTATTTTCTCGTGCGCCCACCTAACAGACAATTTGTACAGCGATAATTATATCATGTGCGTACACCTCACTCGTTCGAAATTCGAAACGTGCAACTATCGTTTGTGCGTTCAATTTGCAGGTCACTTAAATAAAAATATGTGCTATAGACTTGAGCGACGGTTGAACATTTTAGAAAAATTTTCGCTTACACATGTTGACTTTAAGTGACTCCGCCCTTAAAAAGAACCCTTGTAAAAAAACTCAAACAAGTGTTGGCCTGCTATGCGATTTTAACCTTAGGAGTGGTCAACCGTCGCTCAAGTCGATAGTACAAGTTCAAACTACCCCATACAAGCTGTAACTTGTATGCAGGTTTGTACAAGTTGTATGCAATTTGCAACTTGCCTGATGGAATCGCGCCTTAAGGACTTACTTACACACCTGAGAACTTAATATTATTATCATTGAGATAAAAAGACTCATAGCTGCCTATGTCCCTACTAGAATAGCCAGAGGGCAATTTCTCTAATTTTGCCAGGTATTATTTTAGGTTCCAATAGACTGTTAGTCTATTGTTTTCTAGTTTACATATGTTCAAATTTAGCACTGTTAAGAATTTATTTACAAACAACTATGTTCACTTTGCCGAGAGATCCAAGACCTTATAATCGATCGAAACAATCAAAGTCCATTTTATTATTTCAAGTAATTCGTTTTGACTCCATAACATTAATACGTGGCGTAATCGATGTCTACACAAAACAAAAAATCGATGAGTGATACATAAATATATCTCTTTTATATCGAGTTTCGATCTCTCTCGATAAATTATTAGATACATTTTTCGGGTTAGCAATTTAAATGCTTATAAAGCCACTCGTGGTGACCGGGATTGTTTCCAAGGGCGGGAATTGTAATTTCAAATGAAAGAAGTATTTGACGAATTTCTCCAAAAGTTAATAAAAATGTTAAATTTAGGATAAAATTCGAATATAGTAAAGTTTTATGGTTTTAACATTAATGTTTAAGCGAATGAATAACAGTTTTGTTCTACAAAATGACATGGATTTCTTACATGGTTATGTACATTACTTTCAGACAAATTTATCCTGTAGTGAAGGTATTGCCCGCTAGTTTTATAGGTCCCACGTAAAGGTAGATATAAACCAGGCCATTCTGATAGTACATATTACCAGAGAATTTTGCTGCTACTGCGGATTTCTTAAGAAAACTCAATAATATTTTGCCTGACCCAAACACAAAAAAGTGCTTTATTTTATGTTACTGGCACACACATATTTATACGGTACCTATATCTGATATGTTAGATTTAGTACGAGTCATCATTGTCAACGCATGCATTCTACGTTTAATTTTCAATAACAGAAATGTGATACAACTGATGGTTTACATAATATTGTCTTCTGTTTACGCGAATGTTATTCATTGAAATTAAACTACTATATACGGATTTTATCGCGTTGTTTATTTATCACTATACACTATATTATTATATTACAAAATTTTGAAAATATTACACTACTACTACTATTGATTTTATTTTACTAATTTATAAGCTAATAAAATTATTTAAACTATTAAATCTCTTTTTAGTTTACACTTTCCCCGACGTTTCGGTTGCTTTTCAGCAGCCATGGTCACGGGGAGACTAAGATGGTAGTTGTCTCAATGTTCCAGTGTAGTTATTTCAAAGTACCCGAACATAATTTAATCATTGGTGTTTCTATTTACGCAGAATGAGCTCAAAGTATCATGAAGTCTAGCTGTGGTTTGTTTCTTCTTGGATTTGACTATTTGAAGTACTAGATCCCAAGCTGGTGGCACATTCCAACCATCTTCTCCATTGAAATTGGGATGTTTTTTGATTTTAATAGCCTCGCGAAGCATCCTTGGTAGGAATCGGTGTTCTTTAGCGAGAATCTGTGGTTTGTCAAATCTTAGGTAGTGGTTGGTCCCCTGTTGTACATGTTCACACACAGCAGACTTCAACGAGCGTTTGTGTTTTACGTCAGCTATGTGTTCTTTTATGCGGGTGCCTATGCTTCTCTTGGTTTGACTAATGTGTGAGAGTCCGCAGTCACAATCTATTTTATAGACCCCTGCATCTTGTAAAGGTAATTGGCACTTGACGGATAGTAAAAATTGACTTATCTTCGTTGGCGGCTTGAAGTATGTGTTGATTGAAGCTCGCTTCAAGATGTAGCCAATCTTGTCAGTGACACCCGTTACATAAGGCAGTATAGCAGGCTGGCGCTCGACTGTGGCTGGCTTTTCCAGGGATCTGTGACAGCGGCGCGGCTGTTGGAGCTTGTTGTCTTGCAGTACTTGCTTGACATGTTGAAGTTCGGCGTCCAGGTGTTTCTTGTCACAGATCCCGTGTTTGATCTCGTTTTCAAGTTCAGAACTACACAATTACAACACAATAAAAAAATCACACTAATCAACTCCTTATCCAATGTCTAAAGCTCTTTGACAAACTTTTTCTCAAACAACTGCAAATTGCGATCTAGATCCTTTTTAAAAGTACTACTTAAGAACGAATAACTGCGTCTCACCGTAGCAAAAAACAAACTAAGATGGTTCTTTGAGCGGACAAGAGAAGAAACTTGGGAAAAAGTAAATGGATTCCTAGAATACGTATAGGAATCTATTTACTTTTTTACTCGTTAAACCAGTTGAACTTTGCTTCAAATAGGGTTGGTTTTTTGTAGCACATTCTTGAGCCGAATATGTGACGAAAGGTCAAGAAATACATACCTACATATATTTGATAAGACAAGTAGGTTTTTTGTGAGGTTGTTGTATAATAAAGGGCAAGAGAAGGTATAAGAGTGTGATTTTGTTCAGTACTATTCTGATATTCACCTTTACTCGCCCCAGGCCAGAGGGGACCATTTGGTGATTTCTACTTCAAGAAAATTTGATTAACACCCGGCTCCGAAAAGGCAAATTGTTTTTAACAGATCGTCATACGTATATTAACCGCTTGGAATGGCTAGCGAAAATAACAACAGCTGATTAAATCAATTGACAATTTTGCGACATCGTCAGGATCACTGGGCTTCGTGTTAAAATAAACTATAGTTGAACAAACTTACGTTGTGTTCTAATAGTGAGAAGACTTTTACAGGCTTTTTGAAGTGAAAGCTCCTTCTTTAGCCCTTACAAGGGCAAAATGCCAGAGATTTTTGGGGTAAATGTATTGGTATACATTATATACCCAAAAAATCTCTGGCAGGCGGACCACATGCATATGTTGACCTTAGTAATATTAAAAGTAAACATTTGCATGGTACGCCTCTAGATGGACATAAAAGAGCTGATTTTAAAAAAGCTACAGTTTGTATCACTCCTTTATTGGCTGCCAAGGTTTAGGTGTATAACTGGTTATACATATATTCCAAGTATTCATAGGTTTCTTGTGATACGTTTCTATTTGTTAGGCATGCCTACAGTCTCTATTATGAGATTTTTTAATAGAAAAATTCAGTAGTTAAACCTCATTAAAAAGCTTATGATGCCAACACACTATATTTGATTAAATAAAATCCTATACCAATCAACCTTAGGATTGAATAAGTTAATCAACTCACGCAAATTGATTAAATTACGCACTCGAGGGAGATTTCACGTGAATATTGAGGCTTTGTGTTTATTTACCGCAACACGCAATGTTTTATGACTCAACGACGAATAATTGCGAACAGCTTTAAATGTTTTGTGCCGAGATTCCGTTACAAAATGCAGAGCGAAATAAAGGTTACGATAATTATTTCGGATTACATTTCAACCCAACTTGGCTACATATCTATCATTAAAGGATTTTAATGTAATTTTCATTTAAAAGTAACTGTTGAATTTATCTTGGTAATATTATAAACGTGAAAGTTTGTAAAGATAATAGGATTTTCTAACTTATCGCGTATGCCGTAGAACTTGGTACGCAGATAAAAGCTCCTGGATTAACGCATAGGATTCTTTTATCCCAGTATGCAATTCTGTAGGATTTCCTGGAACTAGTTCTGAAATATATATTTAGTCAAAAAAATATGTTTGTGTCGTGACGGTTTATAGTCAGGCTTCGGGAGTTTGATCGATATACGCAATTAAGTATCCAGCTGTATTCTACTACCCCTGATATTATGATATACTAACCAGCCTTAACTCGCGGCTTAATTTCCATCGCTGGAAACCACACATTTTGTAATAAATTGCTTATGCCACTCTGCGGCTATAAATGACGTCGATTGATTGTGCTGATGCTTCGTAAAAGCATGATAAACCACCAAACACACTTTAGCACATACAGTTATATTATTTATTTTGGAGATATTTTTCTCCTTGGAGGCTTTATTACACGAAGAAGACTATACCAGGTAAGCCTATTATAGGTCAGAGCCAGGATTAGTATTTGTATATAATATTAATGGCGAACACTTTACAATTAATAATATTATAAGATCATTACTCTATTAAACTGTCCCACTGCTGGGTACGGGTCTCTTCTCAGTGTGAGAAGGGTTAGGCCATAGTCCACCACGCTGGCTTAGTGTGGCAGACTTCACGTAATTATCTTCAAGAAGATTATGGAGAACTCTTACACATGCAGGTTTCCTCACGATGTTTTCCTTCACCGTTAAAGCGATGCGAAGCGACTTTACAATTGAATTAACATAATTTATTAATATAGACAAGTATGAATTATTCCGAAGGTTGCCTATTCTTGTCTATTTCTCTCTGTTGCAAAATGGTATCTTAACCCATATTATATTAATTTTATATTATAATAATCCCTTTCCACAATGGCGTACATTCTAAAGTTATAGTTATTGTATTGTTAGTTATTATTGCGTTTTAC
Organism: Catocala nupta; assembly: GCA_963675205.1. Lineage (NCBI taxonomy): Eukaryota > Metazoa > Arthropoda > Insecta > Lepidoptera > Erebidae > Catocala > Catocala nupta. The sequence continues at coordinate 7,787,821 of OY776091.1, read as the reverse complement.
AATGTGTATTGAAAAGTACATCTGGTATTGTTTGTCTAGTCCATGATTACCAAGGTCTGCAGGCGACAGGTCTGTGTAATTGAAATCTATTCTTGTGGAGCATAGACTAAGTAGATATTTAATAGGTATGACGTTATTTTTAAGACAGGTAACAAAATAACATTGTTCCATGAGCACAAGTAACATAAATTTGATTTAATTTAAAGGTAGCACTTTATTTATTTAGCTAATATCGACTTTCACACCCAAATAAAAAAATTACAGAGTGTAATGTGTTTATACGTATCAAAAATTAAAAAAACAGGAACCGCACTTCCTTTATCGTACACTCACACAGATAAAACTAGAATAGTGCCTGAGATTTTGCCGACGGGATAGCCATCGAACACTAAGCTAGATGGCTCTGGAAGCCTCTGTCCTTTGTGCTCGTAACACACAGATTTTTTGCAGGGTTTACAAGGCTGAGTTGCTATGTAAGGTTGTTTATCATCGTTCACACGTACTAAACGAAAGTGGAAGCATCATATAACATTACGCTTCGAGCCACGGTAGCAAAGCAGTAATCATAAACGTGGGTCAATCGTTATGCTTACATTTAAAATTGTATCGCATGTATGTTATGATCAGTAAATGACAAATAACGCCAATGCTATTTTTATTTTATGTATCAGCATTAAAGGGTTTCCGACAAGGAGGTATATATTTTTAGAACTAATTTGATTGATTTCGTTTGTCATTTATTATTTATCCAATAAAGGTAATTGTCAGATACGAAGGAAACCCATCCAACCCAAATTTAGATATAAATTTAGATTTGTGATATTGAAGTTTACATAAATAATTAACTATTAATGTCTTGATACTTATATTAATTTACATCTGGCAATAACAACATAATGAACAAAAAAAAATAAAAGCAGTGGCATGAACCTATAATTGCGTGTCACATTTCAAGGCAGTTTAACTGAGTAATGACGAATATAAAAAATATATATTACGTTGACTGTAATAAAGACATCATAATATTTTCCAGATACGTTTGGTAAAAGCGGTAAATAATTTCAACCGATTATTACGGTCTGTTTAGGCTCTAATATCATAGCCTGTATAGATACAATATGTCAGTCACTATGAAGAATCGTTGACAGGTAAGAAAGTACCTGGTAAAGAAGCGTTAACGTCATACTTAGCCGGTATGTTTCTTGATAGTACTCTTACGCAGGCTGATTGTTTTAGCAATTGTTAGCAGAATTTACAGCTTAGCTTTAGCTATATATTACCACAACTTAATAACTAGTACACTAGTACAGTACTATATAGATACCCGACGTTTACACCCTACGAGGAATGTAAAATACTTACCGAGCGGCAGTTTTTTGTTTTCCATACAGTTGCTAAAAGATACGCCTCTTTAAATTATCATCAAGCAAATATGCCCAGTACAAAAATTCAGAACCACACTTGCGAGGAGACATTATCAGATTATCGGAGGTCACCTCTATAATATCATAAACAAAGCTTGCAACATATATCCTCTATGCAAATACTCCTGTAAATCTGCTGTGATCAAGTTGCTTCTGGCTAAAAACTACACTGAGACTGAAGACTTATTAACCTTATCTCTCTTGTAGGTAAAGGATCACCATCTATTGTACATACACGCATACCCACTATCTATCACTATCTATCTATCTATTGTACATACGCACACACACACACACACACACACACACACAGACACACACACATACACACACATGCACACACACACACACATCGCGCCAGAGGTGAAACTGTTACCGGACGCGTCTCCTCGTGTGGATAGGAGAATGCTCGTCTGTCCTCCTAACAGAGGACACTGGGTAGAAGTGAAATAAAATAGGTCCCGTGAACAAAACACCCCGAAATGAAGGATGTCAAGATACCGTGCCTTGGAATTTGGCGTCAGGGTAGAGACGTCGTTAACGGTTCCTCTGGGATACCGGGTCACCCCCCAGAGTATTTTCCTTCGGGGCAGGCCTTACTCCGGCAACCGGGGCTCTGCTGGAGCGAACTGATATTTCCCTAAGTAATCGTGGGAACAGAATGGAGAATTTAAATAACAAAAACCTAAATGACGAAAGGAGTAACAGTGAGCAACAAGCTCAACAACAAAAAGCCTTGAACGCCAACATTAAGAAGACGCAAGCGTGGGACCACCTCGAGCAGCTAATTAGCGAACTTAGAGAATTTGTCCAACCTAAAATAAACGTCCATAAGGAGATTAAGCTAAAGTGGCCAGTATTGGTAGTGCCTTCGAGCGACTAAAAATGCTGGAGGAAGCGCAACCCACACACCAATTCCCAACCATATTGGCTCCAAAAGTTGTGAGTACACCACCAACACCTCCTACGCGGACAATTACCGAGTCGACCGAGACGGTAGATAGTAAGGCCGATGCTGACTCTGAATCTGGAACTACTGGAGACAATCGCGAAGTTCGCAAGGCCAAAGGAAGATAGCTGGAAACAAAGACGCGAAGAAAAGAAAGAGAGCAGGATCCATCCCACTTGTAGAGAATACAAGACAGGCAGCCGAGAAGAAGGAAACAGATTGGCAGGAAGTTAAATCCAAGAAAAAGAACAAAAAGCAACGGGCAGAGCAGCCATCAAAGCAGTCCCTACAGAAAAAGACGAGAAAATCAGTGCTGAGACCCAATGCACTGATCGTCCGACCTAAATAAAAAGAAAAGTATGCTGACATACTCAGTCGCGTTAAAAAAGACCTCCCCGACGATCAGGTCCGTTCGACGATAGATAAGATCCGCAGAACAGCTAATGGAGACCTGTTAATCATTCTTACCAAGGAGAATACAGATAAAGGACAGGATCTCCAAAAACTATCTCTAAGCTCCTTGGAGATGACGCTAAAGCGACCTTATCGCGATTGATGCCCAACATAGGTGGGTCGAAATAAAAAAGAAGGGGATTAATAGCGTCCGTAGTAACATCCGTTATAACCTATGGGATTCCTGTCTGGGCCGATGCGCTTAATATACAGGAAGCGAGACGGAAGATTCCACCGGTTTATCAGCTGAGTGCTTTGAGAGTCACGAGCGCTTTCCGAACAGTTTCAGACGACGCAGTGTGCGTTATTGCTGGGATGCTGCCAATTAGACTACTAGCCGAAGAACGAAAAGCCCTTTACCGCAGAAAAGGAACGACTACGCTGAGCCCTGAAGAAATCAAGATGAAAGAACGACGTAATAGTATACGACGTTGGCAATTAAGTTGAGATACGTCAGCGAATGGCAAGTGGACGTACCGACTTATTTCTGGCTAAATCGCAGTCACGGCGAAGTGAACTATTACCTGACGCAGATGATCTTAGGACATGGGTACTTCCGGGCTTACCTATATCGATATCAGCACGATGTCTTCCCAGAGTGCCCGTCCTGCCCGGGAGTTAACGAAGATGCAGAGCATGTGTTCTGCACGTGCCCTCGTTTCAATATGACACACAAGAATTTGGAAGATGTCCTCGCGCAGAAAATACAGCCAGAGACCTTGATAAAATCCATGTTTTCCTCGGAGGCAGCCTGGCTAGCGATAAGTTGTTTTGCGACGATGGTGCTCCAGGAACTACGGAGTAAAGAAAGGAAGCGGGCTGAAATAAGACAGCTAGAAAGAAGCTAGAAAAATCAAGAGGAAAGAGCAGTAGCTAGAGCCTTCCCCCGCGAAGTAATGCCTACCAGCCGTCCCGCGGGGGAAGTAGAGGTTGAGTCCAGAGGAGGTTTAGTCAATAGTGATACATATCGTAGTGATACGTATCGAGTCCGACATACCCAGGCCAGGCCTGATGATACGTAAATGTATTTCCACAAACCTCTGTAGTAAAAAAAAACACACTAACACACACAAACACATACTAGTATACGCGCACGCGCGCTCACACACACACTTAAACATGCACGCAAGCATACACGTACAAACGCACACCAATAACGTAAACGCAAACACGTACGTGCGCGTGCTTGCGCACAACTATTGTTTGTAAATAGTACAAACAAAAGCTTACACGACTTGTATTTTTAGCATTATCAGTTTCGTAACAGTGGCACTGAGGTCAAACTGACTGTTTCTCGTACATTATTGCCTTATAGACATCGTATTCCTACAAAAACGTTGCAAAGCAGTGCTCGATTTTATTGTTCCTTAATGCATTAAAGACAACGTCCATAAACAAATAAAAACATAAAACAAGCGTTCACCTTAACAATAATATATATACAGAAAAACAAACAAATTACATTTTCAACGATTTCCTCCATTTAATATACATACCACTTGAATTTATTAGAGTTTTGAAATCAGAGACGTTATGAACACTCATCGAAAATGTAATATAAGAAAACAATTTAAATGTATGGTAAATATTATCTTTCAAGATTGTTTTTAATACTGTTTATGTAGGCCACTACATAAATAGCAAGGCTTTTTTAAGATTTTATTCATAAATTACGATTGATTTATGATTTTTTCACAACGTTTTTCTCTTATTTATTTTGTACATTTGTTTGTTTTTATATTTCCATTTATTTTTGCGCGCGTTTATTTTTCACAATCGTGTAAATGCTTATTATACTACTTTTAATAGTTCTTGTCGAGGTTTATATTTTCATATTATATGTAAACAAAATGACTGCACGGATTGTGTGATCCACAAATGGTTGTTCCGAGTCTGGATGATCTTTGTGTCCGTTGTTTGAATGTTTGTAAAGTCCCCCGCGACATAGAAATTAATTATAGTGAAGAAGCTGTGTTTAAAAATAAAATAGGCTCCGATAATATTTATTAAAGTAAATTATGTAATCACAATTCTTTCGCTTATATACGGTTATGTTATATACAGTTTTAAGTTCATAAGCTTTGTATGTTTATATTATAGTGTATAATTTATATTATATTTCTCTAGTCCTACTAAATTCTATTATATCCCATGAGTCTATATTTTTTTTAAGACTTTTCGAAGTTTGTAAAGATTCTAGTAGCTCAGTCTTATTTTCTTGACTAATATAGACTTCAAAAATATGATATATAATATCGAGAGGTAACACGATAGACCTAACCAGAATAAAGTATATAGCTCTCATAGCCATGATCAAAATATATAGATACGGGTAGTAACCGACCAAATTATCGATAGGTATAATATTACTGCTCTTAATTTTCTATATTTAATGTTTTTTCTACGAATTGCTATGTTTGCGTCTAATAACATATAAATCTCTACATCTCTATATAATACTATTAGAGTGCCTAGTGCGATTGTTTTCATGTTAACGCGATCGAAACGTTTAATGAGTTTGGCTCTTTGATTGGTTAAGAGCTTGGAGCCGGCCAATCAGAGCTCCGAACGTCATAAGCGTGTCGATCGCGTTAACGTAAAACAAACTCGCACATGAACGTCAAGAGAAGTAAAATATAAATTAAAGTAGATTGGTAGTATATAAGAAATGTTTTGAAAATAAACTACGATAAAATTAGTCTAAGGAACATTAATTTTAATCGTCTCAACTTCCTAAGTATTGTATACCCGTTAATTTATATGCGGGTCAATAAATACATAGTCTATGCAAATTCGAAGAATTGACAACATTTTGATATTCAGAAGTTGTACCTAAAATTTAATTATTTTCGGACCGTGAACTGTTTAAAAGGACGCGAAACTTTGCTTTGCTGCAATATCATGTTCTAATGAGATATCCAACGTAAAGGTTAGTGAGAACAATTAAGAATTCGAAGGTAGAATTATTAAAAACATTATGTTGCGTTGAAATGTATGCGCCGTTTGCCTTTGAATTTTAGGTTATTGTACAATTGTTTATTTGGGATCGCGGGAACTGTAATGAACGTAAGCATATCGTTAATGTAGTCCAGTGCCAAAATTGTAAAATTTTGTTTAATTCAAATCATTAACATGTAGCCCATAATGTATTTTCTAATTAACGCTAAGGATGACGTTAATAATGTTTATTTGTACAGTGTAACTGACGTACTTTATATAAATCCTGTATCACGGTGGACTTTAGAAACATGAACACCTATACTCGAAAAATATTTTTGAAGTTCACAACTTTTTGTCTCGTGTAGGATTCAAACACTCGACGTGGTGGCAGTGGTATGGAGACGACTTAAGACTCTTCGCCATACGTGCAGTAAAATATGAAACTATGGTTGATTATTACTGCTGATAACGATAATTGGATTTTCCACATCGAATGTACTAAAGAAAATTCATCTTCTACGTCATTTGTGAGCGTCGCGACAAATGACGTATTAACTATTAACAGCTAAACGACCCTTGAATAAAATGACCCATTTCTAGATATAATAATACCAGCCTGTATTAAACTGTCCCACTACTAGGCACGGGCCTGTTCTCAGTGTGAGAAGGATTTGGCCATAGTTCAACACGCTGGACCAGTGCGGTTTGGAAAAATTCATATATCTTTGAGAACATTATAGAGAACTCTCAGACAGGTTTCCTCACGATGATTTTCTTCACCGTTATTATGTATACATCATTTCCAGATATATGTATGGCAAAAATATCGACAAGACGTTTATATTTTACAAAGATTCCTTTGTATGTAACAATAAACATACCTCTTTATACATCTGTAACAAAATATGAAATGGCAAAAAATTGCTAACATCATTTTATGTATTTAAACTCCCATTTTCCTCATCCGTATGAGATTGCTGAGGAAATTCCGGGTCTGTTGTAAACCGAAGCACGTATTGCTCATATTTTTTTGCATGTTTTGAACTCCAACGTATGTTTCGTCACGTTTCTTTGGGAAACAAAATGTCCTGAAATTAAGTTTTCTAAGGATATTATTTCGATGAAATCTGGTAAAGGACTGGTCAATAAAATCTTTATGTTGTATCGTTTATGGCTTAATGGTTTAAATAGAAACAGAGGATTATGTTATTAGTTATATACAATTTGACTGGTACTCTCTTCCCAACCTTATTTTATGAAACTTACGTAAGAGTATTAATAATACTGCATTTTGTCCGATAGGTAAGAATTCCAGATGCTCATATACCTAATCATAACTTTCTTTTCATCCCAACTTTATTGAATTTTCCTTGTGGCCAGAAATATTTAAGTAATAAACTTGGTATTGACTACGGTAGTCGTATTCTCACTATTAAATAAGCTTTATGCCTAAAATATTATATTAATAGTCTATGAGAAGATACCTGCAAGAAACATACGGCAACTTTTTTAAATCATCATTCAATTATAATTTCAGTTTTTACAACACATATGTACAAAAGAAATTTAATACATTTTATTACAGACTTATAAATCTGAATAAAAAATACTTAATAATATTAATTGAATCCAACAATAAAAAATAAACTATTCTGATCCTAGGATCTGCACATCAACCCATTCATAAGCGTTACTTAGCTTCAAATACTTTACTATAAAATTTAAAGACCAATACTATCTCGTTTTCCTTTATAATTCATTCAAAAGTTATCTACCTAATAGATGTTCTATTAATTTATAAACGTATAATCTATGCTCAAATTGCGTACTACGTCTATAGTATAGTCTTTTCAATACCGCTGTATTGCTGATGTTTCCTATTTGTAATACTTGATGAGAAGAAATAGTCTAGAGCTTGGAATTGTCGTCTCACAATAACGTTATATTTATAATATCACAACTGTTTGATATGAAATATCTTTTTAAGAAAGTTAAATAAATGATTAGGTAGGGTAGCTTAAATACATGTCCTGCCTTAGCGGTGCAGCGCCGTGAAATCCAGGACATTGTGGTAGAAGACCTCTCGCTGCCGGCTGTGATCAAAGCCATGGTCGACAGCGAGAGGAAGTAGGTAGGTCGTTGATGTAGTTTCAGTTCCAGCGATCCACCCACCATAGAATGTAGTGAGTTGGCTCACCGTGGTGGTTTTAGTCAGTAGGCTTGCAGTCTCGGGAGAGCCCGACAAAACCCTCTCGCCTCCCCTTGTGGCGAGTGAGTATGCATAAGGAGCATTTCCCCAAGTAGAAAAAAAAGAAAAAAGGGGTAGCTTAAACACCTTTGAATTCGACCTCTTGGCCATCACTAAAATACTGGGGTCCAGAAACAGTATTTCTTTTTTAAGACACAGTCTCAACTAGTTTAGTATGTACGGAAGGACACTACTAAACAAAATAAAATAAATAGTCTACAGGAATGTAAAGAAGCAATTTTACTGTAGAAACCATAATTCTAAGCATATTTATATGCAAACTCTTTGTCTTATTTAATTAGGTTTATTTTGGTGAATACACAATTTAAATGTAAATTTAAATGTTTTATTGTCTCTGGTTTCATTTAATTACAAAATGAATAATAAATACTGGTCATCTTCGCAAAAATAACAACATTATATATAACAGATGCATGGGCAATAGAAAACGCCGCTGGTGTAACAGTCACTGAGATTGGGGGCATAGTGAACGTTTGGAAGGACTACTGTAAGTCTCTCTTCGCTAATCAGACTACTGCAGACAACCTATGCGCTTTGAATAATTAACAAATAAGTGACCGAGAGCCTGATATACTGCGAGACGAAGTACGAGTGGCTATTTGACATCTGAAGAGCAATAAGGCTGTTGGAGTAGATGAGATCCCAATCGAGGTATTTAAAGCTATGGGAGAGACAGTAGTGGACTTCCTGTACACTATCTGTTGCACAACGTGGGAATCTGGGATATGGCCGAAGACGGGTTCCAATCAATATTTATACCGCTGGACAGGAAAGGTTCCACCAAAAAATGTAATACCTACAGGCTCATCTCTCTCATATCGCATGCAAGCAAAGTGTTACTTCACATCCTAAAGACTGCAAGCTTACCGCTTACCTAGCTCGCCAAATTTCACCCGAACAAGCCGGATTTGTTAAAAAAAGAGGCACGCGTGAGCAGATACTTATACTACGACAGATCATCGAAAAAGCTAGGGAATTTAATACATCACTCTTCATTTGCTTTGTTGATATCCTAAAGGCATTTGACACTGTCATATGGTAGTGCCTCTGGAAAGTGTTACTAGAGATGGGAGTACTACAACATCTTGTATGCCTATTAAAGCGACTATACAAAGATGGTACTGCAACAGTAAGCGTAAATGAGGTCCTCTCGGAACCACTTGGTGCTGCACCAATTAGGTTGTAAGGTGTGAGAATGACACCCCTGCCGATGGCGAGCGGTGCGATGATAAAAAGTAACTGAGGGCATCATCTCAAACAACTTGTCAGAACACAATCCATTATATAAACGGTAGAACACACAAAGGGAGGCAAAGTCTCGTCTGAGACCTAGTGGCTCAATACCGTCTGTGAGTTTGGGCTCATCGACAATTCTTAATGCTCGTCTCTGTACCGCGTCAAAAGGATCAAGCTGGTATTTTGGTGCTCCTGCCCAAAGATGACGGCAGTACTCCATGTAAGCCGGACTTGCGACTTATATAGAAGCAGTCTTTGCCCCGCAGTGAAGTACCGCTTAGCTCTATTGAGCACACCAAGCTTTTTGGAAGCCAGCTTGACCTTGTTCTCTAAATGACTGCGGAACTGTACATCACTTGAGATGTCGAGGTCAAGGATTCCAATACTCTTGGAGATAGTGAGCGGCGTGTTCTGAAGTTGTGGAGACACAGTAAATGGGGTTTTCTTAGCGTTGAACGCACAGGCTTGTGTCTTAGCTAGGTTAAACACGACTAAATTAAGTCTTCCCCATTCAGTTACTCTATTAAGAGTATTTCCGATTTCACACATATGCCATTCGCGGCTTTCCTCCACTGTGAACCGAGGGATATTAGCGTGGCCCGTGTAATAAGTATCCCCAGTACTGTCATTTGCATAGCAATGAATGACATCAATTGACAACATATCATTGACATGCAGCAGGAACAGCGTCGGGGACAACACAGAGCCTTGCGGGACGCCAGCATTTATGTCCATGCAATTAGAGCAATCACCGTCAACCATAGTTTGGATGCATTTGCCGGACAAAAAGCTGGCAACCCATTCGCATAATCTCTTGGGCAGTCCGTAAGATGGTTACTTCGATAGAAGACTTTTGTGCGAGACCCGATCGAAGGCCTTCGCCATGTCCAGGCTGACAGCCAATGCCTCACCTTGGCTCTCAATGGCTAGTGCCCATTGGTGTGTGAGGTACACGAGAAGGTCGCCAGTTGAGCGACGATGGCGGAAGCCGTATTGTCGTTCACTCAACAAATCGTGACCCTCAAGGTACCTCAGGAGCCGAGTGTTGATCACACGCTCCATCACCTTGGAGAGGAGAGAAGTTATGGTTATAGGCCTGTAGTTCGATGGGTCAGATCTGTCACCTTTTTTTGGCACTGGGTGAACGAATGAGGTCTTCCATGAAGACGGAACTTGTCTTGTGGAATAGGAAAGCGAGAAGAGGCGCGTCAATACTGGAAACAACTCAGGAGCACACTGCTTTAGTACCACTGCCGGTATGCCATCTGGCCCGCTCGACTTATGAACATCTAGAGACATTAGTTCCCACCGGACCTCACGTTGTTAAATTGAGATTTCCGGCATGGAATGACCACACCACGGGATAGTAGGTGGTACGGCGCCTCCATCGCTCATAGTCGAGTTTGAGGCAAAGAGAGAACCCAGCAAATCGGCCTTCTCTTTGGCACTATGGGCCAGATTACCATCGGGCTTTCGGAGTGGTGGCAAGGATGACTGACAAAAATTACCTTCGGCAGCCTTGGCGAGGGACCAGAAAGCGCGACTCCCAGAAGGGAAGCTGGCAAGTCGCTCGCCAATTCTGCCGACGAAATCAAACTTAGCCCTGGCAACCACCCTCTTATTGAGCCTCGAGGCAGCATTTAGTTTGCGTTTCACTTCGGGGATGTTAGATTCCTTGTTAGTACAGGCCGTGGTCCAAGCCTCATAGGCAGATGGCTTTAAGGCTCTAGCATCTCTGCAGGACTGATTGAACCACGGTCGTTTTTTAATTCCTGTGGCGATCCGCGGGTTTGGGTTGTAGCATTCTATTCCCGCAAGTATCGCTTTCGCCACGGTGCTAGCGCAGGTTTCGGGATCACCTGAAGTGAAACAAAGCTGCCTCCACAGGTACGCTGCGTAGAACTCTTGCAGCCCATCTCAGTCTGCTGACTTAAAGTGCCACACTCGACGTCATGTGGTGGGCCGGAGTGGATCTGCTCGCGCAAGTTGCACTCGCGCTTGAACAAGGCAGTGGTCAGAAGAATTAAGAGGTGCATCCACCTGGATGGAGTATCCATCCGAGCGTGTAGTCAGCAGAAGTTACAATAAGGAGCTGGTGTGGGTCACTACGTCTGGTTTCTGCTAGAACTATGTACCATTTGAGAAATCCCATAGGCCAGAGCAAACTCATGAGCAGACCTTTCCGCAATATCAGTGGACCGAGAACCAAGCCACTCCACGTGGTGGGCGTTAAAGTCTTCTAAGATCACTAATTCTGCAGAAGGGTACTGCTCAAGAACTTTGTCAGTCGACGATTGCAGATGCTCAAAGAGACGAGTCGTGTCTGCGTCACCGCTATGAGACCTGTTAAGACACGCATAGATACAGGTGTGGCCTTTGTAATCTACACGTACCCACAAAGTCGTCAGGTCTTCAAGGCCATTAAGACGGCGACAGCAAATATCATCACGGACGTACACACAGACCCTGCACTACATTGTACCCGTACCCTGCTCTAACTTGTAGCCAGGGTATAGGAGATACGATGTGTCGGTCGGGCATGATATTTGCGTCTCCGTAAGGAAGAACAAGGTCGGCTTTGCTGTCTCCATATGTTGATGGACAGCGTTGATGTTCGAGTGAAGTCCTTTTATGTTGCAGAAGTCCAACTGTAATGTGGATGAGGATGTAGCTGAATAAACATTTCTTCTATTCTTTATGGCCATATTTTAAAAAAGGGGGTATAAAGGATATCAGGAGATACTGTACTATCAGCGCAAAGGACAGAGACGTGTTTAAATCTCACCAGAGCTTGGCACAAGTAGAGCGATTTGCCGACGCGGCAGCCGGAAGGGCCCCCGGTCCCCTCCCGATACAGTAGTCGAGTCCACTGCGGTCTCCTCCTCCGGCAACAACTACTGCATAGGGAACTTTACACGGGCTAACGGTTCAGCCTCCCAGGGCGGAGATTAAGTAATCCCTGGGCTCGGGAACCCGTTCAACCTGCGGGCGGCCAGCGGACAGCCGTTTCACCGGGTCTCCCTGACCACCGCGTCGACACTTCAAGCCCGTACAAGGCAATGGCGCTCACATAATCAGGACATCATTCCCTATCTTCAGGACCCGAGTAGATAGGGTTTCGGGGGGAGAACTACGGGTCTCCCCCTTTGGACCAGGGTACTGCGGGGTCAGGAAGCCCACTGCGCCTCGAAAGGCGCGTTCTATCGACCGCTGATTAGAGTGCGCGGTGCCTGACATTGGAGTTGGACTCGCAGGGGTATGTGGTTGGCCGCTGAGTACGACACGTTCGTTTGCTCGGCAAGCACGTTGCGTTCGAGCGTTGGACTCAGACGCGGCCAGTGCGAACCAGTCGGTCGCATGAGGCACGGAGTTGCCTTTAGCGAAGTGGCAGTGTGGTTTCACTGCCGCAACGCATCTCGGGAGCTTGCCTGCTCAGCAAGTAAGAGTCATAGCTGGAGTGACTCGGGCCACACCCGGCTTGTAGGCCTATTTGGGTAGGCATACGGATGTATGTCGGGAAGTGAGCGTGCCTTACACAGCTCCGGTACCATACTGGAGATATGGGAGGCGGCTTCTCCGTCGGCTTCAGCGAGGTAATCGTTAGCAACTCCTTTGAGTTGCGAGTAGTGAGCGGCTTTATTGCTCCGGTACCTATCTGGTGAATAGGTAGTGTCACTTGGGCACGAGGTAGCTCGCTTACGAGAACCGGATCTCTGAGGTTAGGATGGAGAGTCGGGATTTGGGGACAAGACCTGTCTATAACTGGTCCCGGAAGGTGCTCTCGGGCACTGGAAGGTACAGCGGCTCCTCTAATATAACCTAACGGTTGGTGTAGGGGAACGCTATATCATAAACTGGGATAGTCGTAGAGGAAGGGGGATGATCCTCTCGCTGACAGTGTAGTGCCTCCTCAGGGAGCACTGGCACCTCTACTTATCGCAGGAACACAACTCACGGTTATTTTGGTTACGGTCTTTTGTAGGGTGGAGGTACTTCCCCAGATGGGCTGCTCCTGCGAGAGGTAACATTAAACAGCCCTATGCCCCTATCCTAACTACTTTCTCTATGGTGCTGAGACTTGGACATTAAGGCTACAAGATCGCCGAAAAATCGATGCTCTGGAGTTGTGGTGTTGGAGACGCATGTTAAAAATACCGTGAACAGCGTTTCGAACCAATAATTCCATCCTCAAAGAGCTTCGCATACAAGACAGGCTTTCGTCGATTGTGCAGTTACAAATACTGAATTTTTTTGGACACATCTCCAGAAACGAGGATTCGATGGAGAGACTTGTGGTGCAGGGCCACATTGAAGGTAAAAGAGGCGGTGGTTGGTCTCCAACGCGCTGGATCGACCTTATCACCAAAGTTACGTTAGTCAACCGCAATACAGTGTGCTCGCAATGCCAGTAGCCGCCAGGGATGGAGGGACATCGCTCGACGTGCGGCAAATGACGTCACACCGCAACCTTGTCCATCAATGATAGCCACGACCACTCTGACAAGAGTGCCCGACTAAGAATATAACAGAGGCAGAGTAAAAACAAGACCTGAGGAAATCCAACTTGTGGTTAGAAGACATTCCAGATTTCTCTAAAAAAACACTGTATGTCATCAAGGTAACTAATGCTATTTGAAACCATCCAAAACTATTATCAATGTATTTTATAAGGATTTCATAGCAGTTTGTTTAATACATTAGTTTTAAGCTATTAAATTTAGTTATCATTACACTTTCTCTGTCATACCTACTGATTTTCAGCAATGGTTACGGAGTGACTTAGGAGGAGTTTGCCTCAATATTGAAGTGTAAATAAGTTTCAAGGTTTAAAGCTTTTTTAATATAAATTGAATATAATGAATATCCAAACATAATTTATGGCTTAACAACGATGACAAGCGGTTTAATTCTTGATGTACTGTTGCGTCGTAAAATAATAAAACTCCACGAAACACATTTGTAATAATCATTTATTTTTAGGTAAAATAAAACAAACAACGCGATAAAATCCACATAAAGTTGTTAAATTTCAATGTGTAACATTCGCGTAAACCTAAGACAATATTATTGTAAGTATACATAAAAGGCGGCAATACCCGATTGTATAAGGCATTGGACTTGTGATCGAGAGGTCACAGGTTCGAATCTCACTCATTTCACTACCGACGTGAATTCACTCCCAATACAAGCATTCTAGCTGTAGGAATTAACAAGTATACCTACCAGAAATTTGAAGCCAAAATTGATAGAAATTTTTATAACAAAAGAAAAGGTAAATATGTTACCTTTTGCGTAACAAAAGCGTTACAAAAGTAAGATGCAATAAGGTAAGGAGAAGGTAACATCTCCTTATCTTTTTTGCATCTTACTTTTGTAGTAGTCTATTTGATAAAATTTAATACCCTGTCTTTATTTTTAATCCACGAATAAATTATGTACATATTTACACGCGTCGAGTTATGAATCGAGATGTTTGTTTAGGCTACTCATTTCTCAGAAAAATTTGTTAAGATTAAACAGATTTTGAATGCTAATGCTTTTTATTAAATTGAGCTTACACATTATTGCATTTTAAATAGATTATTTTTAGAATATTTTATTAAATTATTATATTTTATATATAATATATTTATATATAATATAATATATTTTATAGAATTTTTACTGTCGCTTGGTTGATTGCTGTATGGATGGCGCTGTGATTTAAGTGGTCATCGTGTCATTGCCAGAACGCCCAGGTTCAACCCCACGCAGCACCAAAATATATATGATATGATTGTGATTCACAAAGTTTTATTTTTGTTTGTTACCATTGGCGACAGACGTGCGAGTGGCCCACCTGATGGGAAGTAGTAACCGCTGCTCATGGATTTCAGCAATGTCAGGTCACAGCAAAACCGCTGACTACCGTGAAAAAAGAACATTATATAAATGCTTCTAAGCGCCCCCGCTTCATAGCAATCGTACTATGACATGGTTCCAGTGCCGCACAAGAACCATGTTTTTTTATAAAACAAACATCGGTCAATTACGAGTCGCACTCCTGCACCGAGAGCTCCTTACCGTAAACATATAAAGATCACACAAATTGATGTCCCTTGTGAGAAACTCACAAGACTCGGTGCAGAAACAGAGCCAAGGTGACCACGTAAACCAATACGCTATATAATATGCTGCTAGTTTGACACATATTTTTTTTATGTTAAAGCAATAGATATTAGCAGCGATAGCTCAGTAGGGAAACCAACAGACTGCAATGCAGAGGGTTTTGGGTTCGTACCCACGTCGCGCACCTCTGACTTTCAGAAGTTATATGACTTTTCGAAATTATAAACGTATTAATTGACAATTATCGCCTGCTCCGTGTCTCGTAGAGCACGTTAAGCCGTCGGTCCCGGCTGCCATGAACATCTATGGCAGTAGTTATTGGGAAGTCAGTGCCCTATAATATCCTGACACTGGTCTAGTCTTAGGGTATCGTTAGCCTTCGGGTTGCGGAGGTCAGGTACCAGCCACTCCGTGTAAAAACAGATATCCAGTCAAATCTAGTTAGACCAGAAAAGCCGACCTTAAGTGATTTGGGAATAATAATCGTTTACCGTTAAAGCGAGTAATATGTAACGAATTAGAATAATTAAGAAACCATAATAACAGCCATGTATATAAAACTGTCACACCACTAGGCGCGGGCCTCTTCTCAGTGTGATAATGATAAAAATAAGACCATAGTCCACGCTAGTCCAGTGCATGTTAGCAAACTTTTCATTATATTTGAGAACATTGTGGAGAAATCTCAGACATGTAGATTTTCTCACGATATTTGCCTTCATCGTTCAACCAAGCTATATATAATTAATTATTTAATATGCACATAATTTTAAAAAGTCAAGCGCCTAGAGATTTAACTCTAGACCTCTGCGTGGCAGTCCAAGTCCCCCAATAGTTCAAGTTGTCATACCATATCTAGGCACAATAAAAAAGCATTGTGTCTGAATACCGGCGTCCGAACGTTGACTTCGGAATAAATAAATATATACGTAATTTCGAAAAGTCAAAAAGAATCCCTTGCAAGTTTCAATTGAACTCGAGACCGTATCCCAAATAGGTAATAAAGTCTAATGTATAGACACACTTTCGTCACAATTTTGTACCAGTTTAAAAGAGACAGCTGTTGTTTTGGTTACCATTACCACCAAGGCTGCTTCAGTATTTGCATATTGTGAATGGTGCCAGCGCGCCCGCATGCGGTTAGTAGGCTCAATACAAATTTAGATCATCAAATCGGTTCAAGGCAGGGCCCTATACCCTACACATACTGAATCAAACATAGCGGCGACCATTACCAAAGGTGCGCTTATAAAATATCAATAAGAAAGAAAGAAAACAATTATTATTTTTCGTAAATATGCACCCAGACACAAAAAACAGTGCAATACAGAAACAAGAAATACTTTATAAAAAAACAGCAATATAAATAAAAATAAAACTTACTACAAAAATCAATAAAAGGGAAGATATGCGTTACATCCACGCATAAAAGGATCAGCTCAGCATAATCCTGTGGCACAGAGAAAAACCAACGCCAGAGCGCTGATTTTCAGTAATAGCCTAAAGTGACTTGCTTAAAATATCTATATAGTACATCGCTGCTGTAAGTCATTAGTGAATTATTTATATAAAGGAAGCAATACGTCATAATAATATACGATATTTATATAAACACAAAATATTACTATAGCCGTCACAGCAATTAATTTAATGTTCATAAGGCGTTTGTCGCAGAGAAAAGAGCCATTCGAACAATTGCAAGAATTCAAATAAGTACCAGATTCATGCAGACCATACTTCAAAGAACTCAAAATATTAACCGTTCCTAGTTTATACAGGATGTCCGGTAATTAATGGATAACCTTGAAATATCTTATAGTAGAACTGAAGGCCGTTCAGAAAAAGCATACTTTTGACTGTCTGTCTATTAGCATAACTAGTGTTTAATAATAAAACAACAAAAAACCGATGGATTTCATTCATTTATGGTCGTAGTATACAAGAAAAATATACATGGTAATTAAAAAAAAAACACATATCTCAGGTAGCAGTTAGGATAGATTTTTTTCATATTTTTTTCTGAACGGCCATCAGTTGCACTATAAGACATTTCCAGGTTATCCATTAATTACCGGACACCCTGTTTATATTATCTTGGTGTTACTCTCTCACTTATCTCAATATGCTCATGAGTACGAAGACGAAAGACAGATAAGGGAGAGCCTAGTGCTCTCTAGAAAAGGTCTAAATACCCAATGTATACACATATTGATGTTGTAAAGCAGAGTGCATACTACAGATCCATTAAAATATTTAATAAATTGCCATTAGATGTAAAAAAATATTTCGTATAAAAGATTTTTTAGGCGTACTTAAGCGGTTTCTGTTCGAAAAATGCTACTACTCAATTGATGACTTGTGAAATGCATAGCAAACATTTTATCTCATGTAACATATTTTTTTTGTATTTATTAGTTAATTAAATTATTTTTAATTTACTTATTGACATTTTGTTTTTTAATTCTATTGTTTTGTTGGCATTTGACATTATATGGATTTTATTGATTATTTTTCTTGGTATTGGACATTTGATTGCTTATTTTTTTTTTAACTTATTAATAATTAATTGACGTCTTATCCTATCTCTTTCATGTTTTCAATTGTGGTGTCATCAATGTTTATATTACTAATTAATTAAATTTATATTGCTGAAATTGTTACTTACATTATGATTATTATTATTCTTTGCAATTATTTATAATTTGTAAAAAACATTCGCATACAACGTAAAAATTGTTCTCTGAATTAAATAAAAATGAAATAAAATGAAATTTATCACAACTGAAAACACTGTCATCGAACGCGCTAAGATGTTCTACAAGAAATTGGGTAGTTCAGTAATTAATGAGCTTCTAATCGTAATTGACATTTGGCATATATAAATTTTGTAAACATTGCCTCCATATTGCATCTGCTGAACGAATGCCAACTACGTAACGTTCGTTTGTTTGCAAGGAAACAAACGAACGTAGAGTCATGTAATTGCGATACGGAAGACAAAATGTTATTGCATTATGTTATGAATATTATGTTATGTCTTCTTCTCTCTAGCCTTTATTATTCCCAAGTCACTTGGGGTCGGCTTTCTAGTCTAACCGGATTTGACTGGATATCAGTTTATACATGAAGCGACTGCCATCTGACTTCCGCAACCCGAAGGCGGTAACGATACCCTAAGGCTAGCATCCTGACATGGCATCCATAGCATCCTGGTATTTAAGAGGGCACTGACTTCCCAATAACGACTGCCATGGATGTTCATGGCAGCCGTGACCGACGGCTTAACGTGCTCTCCGAGGCACGGAGCAGACGATAATTGTCAATCAATATTATGTTATGTGTATAGTTTTAATGTTTTGTACTCCAATGATGGTAATGAACGGGCAGATCAGCGTAAGATGGCGAAATGATCAAATGAAAATTAAATCGAGAATCCCGTAATTTCTAGGAATTGTTCGCAGTGTTTGATAAAAGAACGCGCCTTCGCGCGCGTAAAAGAAGGTCAGGTTATGTTAGTAACTGTACTTTCTTCTGGATAAAAGGTACTCAATGCCCTTTTCTGTTGCTCTGACACAGTGTATGCGAAATTTTATGATGATCGGTCGAGTAGTTAAGGCGTAAAAGCGTAACCAACAAACAGACAAACTCACATTCGCATTTATAATATTAGTTAGGATACACTAATATCAATTAGAATTCCCATCTTTACGCCCTATTTATGATTGTATCTCTTCCCTGTTTTAGAGTTATCATAATATCCGCTGAGCTGACACATTGTAAGCACAACATGACTGTTCAATTGTTAGGTAAGTAACGTTTTTCAGAATAACTTACTCTTATTTAAAAAGAAAATTTCCACACTAGCATATAGCCTGTGTCGCGGCAATCTTTGCAAACATTCAATCAACGAACAAAAAAAACACCCAGTCTCGAAACAACCATTTGTCGATTATACCATTTTTTTATCAGTGTGGGGATCGAATCCATTACACTTGGTGCTATAGCAATGGCTAGGCGACCACCAAAACTACTACACCATGTGCAGTCATAAAGTCGTCTTAATTTATCTTCGTAAATTTTACCTATGTAGAAATCTCAGATATGCAGGTTTTCTGACAATATTTTTGTTCACCGTTGAAGCGAGCGATAATAAATTATTTAATACGCACATAACTTTTAAAAGTCAAGTGTTTTAAGTGCAAATTTTAATATACAAAATATGCTTTAATGTATTTTGCGGTACTGATTGATTAATTGTGCCCTCAAACATGTGCAATATTAATTAAGCATTACTTAACCAAAGTGAGTTAAAGAGCATCAACTCCATCGAGTTTAGGGTTGTCAGGTCTTAAAACCGAAAAGCCGGACCGACCAACCAGTTTATCCGGACATTTGGGTAAAAAGGCCGCGCCCCATGATTTTTCCCGCGGCCTCCTGGCAGGCGCCCTGGCGGCACTTGGAGCGTATTTGCGGCGTTGGCCCAAGCGGCAGTGGCAGCGGCCGTCTTCATGGCCGTCACCTCCGCCCGAAGCTTCGCCAGCTGCCTATGCAGCCCCTCATTTTCCGACCTCTGTAGGTCGGAGGAAGTCCGCCTCCACAGATGAAAGAAGGCCTCCCTCATGTCCTCCGTTTTTGAGGTCCCGGGCGAACTCCCCCTTCAGGTTACCGGACCGGGCCGCCACCCTCAAGATGGTCTCGGCGCCAGCCTCGAACTGTTGCCTGATGTCGGCAACTGGGTCCCTTCCTGAGAGCGACGCAGCCGCGCCCTCAGCCGTCTTGAGGAAGTCCCGACGGGCAGCCTTCGCCTGCCCGAGGAACTTCCTCGCGGAGGGAGGCGGCATCGGGGAACCAGCCCTTCCTCCACAGGGCGTCCCGTCCACTACCACCACCTCCGTGTCCGAGCCAGAATGGAACGGCGCGTGGTGCGATGTCTAGACGTCGACGGGCGCCACCCAGAACTTGGGGTGAGGGAAGCAGCCTCCCCTTTCTCCCTCTCCCGTCGCGCCGCCAAAGAGCACCGGCTCTGAGGCCGACTAGCCTCCGAGCCCGAGCCCGCCCGCGATTCGACGTCTATGTTAATGCCGGTGCCGGCACTGAACACGCTTGACACGGAGTCGCTGCGTGCCAGCGTCGCCACCCGATACCTCGACCGTGTCCATGGCATGGCCGGGACACTAACCCTGACTGTCAGCGGGAGCATACTCCCCCCAACCTTTCCCTTTTTGGGGCTCTTTTTTGGGGCCCTCCGTCCTCACCTTGTTGGGGCCGGAGCCCAAGGCAACGCTCATTGCAGATTTAGAATTTGACCCTGCAGAAACTTCGGTACCGGATATTTCGCGCAGCACTGCGCTGGAAAGGCGGTTGCCCCCTCCCTCCTCCCCCAGAGTACGAGGGGCTGACGGAGGCAGATGGCTCCGTGAGGTATTCTCCGGGCGCGGCGCGTCCGGTACCCTCCTGGGGCGTTTTTCGTTTAAGGCCGACATTAATAAGTTTTTGGGGAGGCTCTAATGACTGGACTCTAATTCCTCCCGGCCATATAGCCCCTTGGCGGGCCACCAAAAACTTGAGCTTTGGATAATTTTTATAGAAGTTTTCTTCCTCGCAGCCCGAAGGCACCCGGTCCTGTCAGTTCAGGATTACGGGTTGGGCCGGACTTTTTTTCGAGCGAAGCCGCTAGTAAAAGCTAGTATATTATAAATCGTAAAGGAACCACTAAAAACATGTAATAAAATTTTCCATTCCACAAGGCAGTCTGGTTAGTACACCGAAAATGATTTCTGCAAACAAATTTAAGAGCTACTTTTATTCCTTTGAAGTCTGAAGAAAGTTTCATGATGGGAACAAGTTACCTTATTAAGTTACTGCCTTTTGTTAACATATTCCAAAACATAAAAGGGACTATATACGTACTTTGTAGGTTCTATATTATACAGATACTCGGTGTAATATTTTATGAAGCACGCATATTAAAACTTAGAATATTTTATTTGAATTTCTGCAGCTTTTAGGTTATTAGGTTGCTTGTAGAGAATTGTGATGTTTACTTGGCTTTTTTTTGGTATGTTTAATTTTATACTCATATAAAATTAAACATAAGTACCAAAAAAAAGCCAAATAGACATAACCCTAACGTAATATTAACTATTATTATCTCGTTCGTCTAGCTTAGGAGGTTATAATAATACAAATCATTATAATAATGTCCTCCGGACAGAATACGCATAGTAGTGCATAATAATGCACAAGTGTTCTCTCTATTCTCTTGTTCTTAGCAAATCGTGTACACAATTCGACACGGAATAGATCAGTTACATAAACGGCTTAACGTCGTTTGCGGGCACAAGAAGTTCCTAGCTCCATCCAAAAAAAAACAAACAGACATAACCCTAACTAAGTATTAATTATATTTCTCTCATCACAGATATCTTTCTAACGTATTAGAGCAATATCTGGTATTAATTATTATTATTATCTCGTTCGTCTTAATAGTGCCACTATGCTGAGAATGAGAGAATAGAGAGCAGAGTCTAAGCATATCGTGAACACAATTCAACACGAAAGATATTAAGTAGAGAAACGGCTTTACGTCGTTTTCGGGCACAAGGAGTTCCTAGCTCTAATATGGTAAGGCGAATGAATGAACATAAAATCTGCATCCTGAACTAAAATGCTGAACACGGCACTTTGTATTTCTTCTTATACTGAGGAATGGCCTGTGCCATTTCTTGGATGCTATGCGTATTAAATAGTTAATTATCGTTTGCTTTAACGGTGAAGAAAAACGTTGTAAGGAAACCTGTATGTCTGAGAGTTCTCCAAAATGTTCTCGAAGATATGTGAAGCCTTCCAATCCGCAGTGGCAGTGGCGCAGCGTGGTGGTTTATGGCCTAACCCGTCTCACACTGAAAAGAGGTCCGTGCATAATAGTGGGACAGTTAAATACAGGGCTGGTAT
Source organism: Catocala nupta (assembly GCA_963675205.1). NCBI lineage: Eukaryota > Metazoa > Arthropoda > Insecta > Lepidoptera > Erebidae > Catocala > Catocala nupta. The sequence continues at coordinate 7,765,488 of OY776091.1, read as the reverse complement.
TATTATACATACATGTAGTTTAAAATAGTGTAATAGGCTGTGATTTTGTACATTATTTTATACTCAAAAACAAATAGGAATTAAAATAAATCTTCTAATGCAAACAGTATCAAAATTGGTTTTAAAATAAGGGAGTAATTCATATTTTAATTTAGATATAAGAAAAAGTGGACGTGTAGTTATAAGTCGGTATCTCTCTCGGACAGATGCTTTTAAATAATTGTTACGTCACAGTTTGTATCGTCCTTTTTCTGTCACTAAATTACCCCTGCTATCTGATGTAAATCATCTTTAGGTAGATTTTAAAAAAATCTTTGTATTTTAGTGTTTGGCTAATGTTAAACTATTTGACTTAAAGAAAGAAACTAAAAGAAAAACTAAACATGTAAGAAATTGTCCCTATTATAGACAAAATTACATATTGTTTTTGGAGAAAAATATTCAGTTAAACAAATCCTAGTTTGGATGTTTGATTTACTACATTTGTCCGGATTATCCCTCCGAATAACAGAATCAAATGCCAAATACTAAATGAAATGCAAATTGGCCGACAATTTAATATTAATATGGATAGGTACATTGATATTATTACGGATATATTAATCATCGATACATAGATAAATATTTAATATTATTATATACATATATAATAATTATGGATACATAGATACGCCTCTTTATATGATATGCTGTGATTAACCAGCTATGTTTTAGGCTCCTTTAGGGCAGTTTTAGAATCTCAGTAACGGTACGGATTCAAGCATTGCAGACACGTGACAGCAATAGGTGCAAAACCTTTTGCTACGTAAAACAATGAATAATAACTGGTGTAATGTGGGTTCCATTCGCGTCGCTTCAGAGGATCTCTGGTCACCATAGTGTGAATATATTGGAAGTCGTAAACCACGCAGTGGTCCCTTCTTCATATTCTAATTTGGAGCAGCACGATCCGAGAATTACCTATTATCTTATCTTGTGTGGGGGCCATCCCCTTTCTCTACGACTATCCCAGTTTATGATATAGCGTTCCCTTACACCAACCGTTAGGTTATAATAGAGGAGCCGCTGTACCTTCCAGTGCCCGAGAGCACCTTCCGGGACCAGTTATAGACAGGTCTTGTCCCCAAATCCCGACTCTCCACCCTAACTTCAGCGATCCGGTTCTCGTAAGCGAGCTACCTCGTGCCCAAGTGACACTACCTATTCTCCAGATAGGTACCGGAGCAATAAAGCCGCTCACTACTCGCAACTCAAGGAGTTGCTAACGATAACCTCGCTGAAGCCGACGGAGAAGCCGCCTCCCATATCTCCAGTATGGTACCGGAGCTGTGTAAGGCACGCTCACTTCCCGACATACATCCGTACGCCTACCCAAATAGGCTTACAAGCCGGGTGTGGCCCGAGTCACTCCAGCTATGACTCTTACTTGCTGAGCAGGCAAGCTCCCGAGATGCGTTGCGGCAGTGAAACCACACTGCCACTTCGCTAAAGGCAACTCCGTGCCTCATGCGACCGACTGGTTCGCTCTGGCCGCGCCTGAGTCCGACGCTCGAACGCAACGTGCTTGCCGAGCAAACGAACATATCGTCCTCAGCGGCCTACCACATACCCCTGCGAGTCCAACACCAATGTCAGGCACCGCGCATAGTCAGCGGTCGATAGAACACGCCTTTCGATGCGCAGTGGGCTTCCTGACCCCGCAGTACCCTGGTCCAAAGGGGGAGACCCGTAGTTCTCCCCCCGAAACTCTATCTACTCGGGTCCTGAAGATAGGTGATTGTATGGGGGCCAGTCAGTACAGACCGGCGACACTTCGACCTAGTGGGATCTTTTGTGTCGACTTCCCCAATAACGACTGCCATAGATCTTCATCGCAGCCGGGACCGACGGTTTAAGGTGCTTTCCGAGGCATGGAGCAGGCGATAATTATCAATCAATTACCACTTAAAAAGAGAATTAACTCCATCCCAATGGTGTGACTGGAATTTCAGCAAAAAGCCAAAAGTGTATTTTTAACATTAATGTAAGTATGTAAAGTCCATTTCGTCTCCAGTGTTTATTATATTTATTTTCCTTTTTAAATCTCTGATAGCTTACTAGCAGTCTATCATTCTCCGCAGTTTCACCCACATTAATGCTTACAGTACTCAACTGTTGTAGGTCGTAGCATGATAGCGTAAGTTACTTCCGAATAAAGAAACTTTCTTCTTTGTGATATTAATATAGTTTATCTATATCGGTATCGATCGTTTTATAAAGCCAGGCTTTTTGTGTTTGTATAAAGCTGCTGCTGTTGAATTGCATCATATTATGATCTGACTCATCGGAGAGCAAGGCTTCCAAGGCGAACAAGGAAATCTAGTGCTGTCCATAATGTGACAGTATTTGTCTCTTACGTTGATTCATATTTATAGAATCGGCAGCACGCGATCAACAACGTAAATCGGTTATCAAAAGCAAATAAAAATGTCATTACTACAACTTCAAAACCTAACTCTTCGAAAAAACGATTGCCACGAATTTCGTCGCCTGACTATAAATGTCGGATTGTAATCAAATTCAGGTCATACATAAACTTACTAAGAAAAATGCTACGATAAAATTAATAAAAGTACGCTATGTCAGCGCTGAAAACAGTGTTAATATTTTACTTACTTGATAGCGATTAAATAGGAGGAGGTAGTATTACTGTTTAACAAAGTTTTTAAGGAATAATGTAATACGGACGTAAATGAACACTAAAAGGTACATCAATACTAACATTCTTATTTAATTATATATTTATTTGGATCGCCAACAAATAATACACATTTCTTACATCTAAATAATAATTAACAGTCATGCATTGTGCTCATTTACTTGCATCTAACAAAAATGAAACTTCCGCCAAAAAAAATTTATTAAAAAGCGCTAAATAAATAGATATAAAATTAAAAAGAAATCAAAACGTTAAACTAAAAATATATTTTTAAACCTAGCCTAGTAACCATAGTAGGCTAGGTTGGGTACCTGGGTCCCAGGTTTCGGTAATTATGATACCAATCATAATTACCGAAACCTGGGACCCAGGTAATCAATGATTTTTTCTGAAATCTTTACAAGTTCAAATATTTCCAAATCTGCCATTCGCTGAAAACTATTATATAACTAATCATATAATAGTTTAGCCAAAGCTATTCTTGTTAATGGTGAATTAAGACCTATGTCTTTAACAAGAATAGCTTTGGCTAAACTATTATATGATTAGTTATATAATAGTTTTTAGCCAAAGCTATTCTTGTTAATGATGAATTAAGACCTATGTCTTAATTCACCATTAACAAGAATAGCTACCAACATAGGTTGGTCTTGTATCTACGGACAATGAACAGCTTTTAAACACCCGAGCGCGGTAGCTTACTTCGACTAGAGAAATTCATTTTGGACAATAATTTAGGACAATCTATTCTATTGTTTAATAGGAATAATAGATCAATCAGTTGGCGTCTATCGTTAAGCAAAACCAAGTTTTGAAGTGTTCAAGAAGATGACTGTACAATTTTAATGAATGATGCAATTTCATGTCAAAGGCAAGATGACTGATAAAAATCCTTTGTATTCGTTCAAGTTGGTTTTTGTGAACCTTATAAAATGAAGACCAAACCGGGAAGCAGTATCCCAGTATGCTACGGATCAATGAATAAAATAAAATAATCTTGGTTCTAGGCTGTATCGATAGTTTAGAGTTTCAGACTATAAAACTACACATCTTAGTCGCATTCAGTATTATTTTATCGATGGGTTCATTGAATGTACTGTCCATTAAAATTCCTAAATCACGTATACAGTTGTTAAAGTGAGTGAGTGTATGACGTAGTAACTTGGTTTTTTTCTGGTAAAGAATATATAATTGCATTCGTCAGCATTTAAAGACATTTTAATTTGACAATTATGGCACCGGCCATGATCACAAGTCTGATGGAGTTACATAATTCATGCAACACGCAGTAATAAAAGTAACTGTGGGAAAAGTCATTCGTCAACTATAAAAACGGAGATTTTCTTGGTCTAGTCAAACGTCAAATAATGTACGGCCGCAATAGCTATTTTGTTAACGTCTAGAAAAACATAGCGAAACTCACAAGGGATCAAGGACCTTTATTAAAATGAACTTAGAAGGGACGTGTAATAACCACACACTTCGTCCGAATTTTTTGGCAGTTGCGATAATTAAACTGATAACCTTGTTATTAAAATATTATTTTAGAATTAATTTAGGTCAGCGACCATTGACCCATAGATATACCACGATAGAAAGAAGTTTATGTATGAATAAAGATATATAAAAATTTAACCTAATATTATTAAAGCCAAGATTTGTATTCGACAAAGATCATACTTATGAAATATCACAGATATTTTTCTATCGTATAGGCTATCCTATATTTTGAAAAAGACAAGTGTAAAATCTGTTCATACATATAATACAATTGAAAGTAGTCCCTGTACATAGGAGACAATTAAGAAATATGTGTGATGTCTTTATAAGAGCTATAGAAACGATAGAGTCATGTCAGTTTGAAATAATGATATCAGAAGAGACTTTGTGGTACGTATGTTATTTTCGCAAAGCTTTCTGTGTGTCCCAAACAAAATGTTTACCTAGTATACATTTTTTGACACATGACATGACTCTATCATTTAGATCACTTATACCGGCTTAAAATGATCAAAACGTTACTTCATGAGCTCCATGAAATGAACAGCATGAACTATCAACCTGTACTTCGGCAATTTTGGCTCATAGTAAACCTACAGATTTAATCAGAGATTCTACTCCCTGCCTTTGCTTGAAGATTTTAGCATGTTAATAAAACAGATAATTATATTATGATTTCAACATACTCCTAAAAATATCTCTAAGTTTTATAAGACAGGATCAACAGCAAATGAATCGGGAAAACACGGAACGAAATTAAATTAAATTCAGAAGTAAGTTCAAGTTGTAGGAAGCACTTTAAACCGCTTTCTATTAACACAGCTTTTTAGAGAGGTTAATCTAGAAAGTTTAACTACTAAAACTAATTACAATTTTGTATTTAAGAACTCTCATTTAAAAGCAGAAATGACATATGTATAATGTTATGTCAAGGACAAATATAGCAAGCAATATTGTTACTTGGAATAGCCTCAAGCGATTCATGAACTTTGACGTGAACAGGAACTGTTCAGTTTACAATAATGTCATATGAGATGGACTTATATCCAAGTTGCTTTTTGTTTATTTTATATCGGGTCTTTGTCTTCGTTTACGCAGTTGTTGTTTCATATGTAAATCAGTAAAGTTGTGTTTTTAAACAAACTATTGCATTAATAATTTGTCAAATCAAAATCGATTATATTTTTCATGTATAGTTGCTTGACTTTAGGCCAAGAATATTGCTTGACTTGGCTTAATTGTTAAAAACCTGCACAAAATATGACTAAATAAAGAAACGGTTCCGGAATTACTCTTAATGATACACTAACCTAACCTTATCTTGAACAAAAATTGTATAAAATTAATTGATGTAGATTATTTTTACCAAATTAACACATTCAATGCCATGCCGGTGATAAATGAGCGAGATCAATACAATTTCTATTGTGTCTGCTACATAATATGGTATAATATTACAATAATATGTAGGAAGAAAACGGCAATGTCATAGGTAAAAACAAAGACTTAGTCTACAGTAAAAAAATTAGCCTATTCACCACTTCTTTACGGCTATGCTGCACTTCAGCAGAATAAACTTGTTGTGCGACTGACAGAATGGTGGTACCAACCAAAGTCCAACCAATACAAGACCACCACTATAAGTGAAATGCAGGAGTCAGAAGCCAATACCGCACATGAGACAGAGAGCTTAACATCGGAGGCTCGAAAGATCTGGTTTGCAGGCCCTCGTCAACCAGTATAGTTGACGAGGTTATGCAAACCACATCTTGCAACCAAAACAGCTACTTTTAGGATAACCATATGATAGCTTATACTTTTTGTCCTGTCAACCGACATCACTTACACAACTGGATGGAACAAGGCACAAAAGCTAGTATGATACAAAATAGAACGCACATGATTTCACGCAATTCAGTCTTCAGCTTTAGGTATTGACCAACCTGTCAAATGAGTATTTTATACAACCACGCAACGGGAAACTTCAAACGTTAATTTTGAGTTTTAGTACGATATTTGTGTTTCTATAAAAATATTTTGTTACAGCTTTTCTATAAGAGTATTTTGTATAAATAAGAGTCATTCAACTGAGTGATAGAAAACTCGGCACCGTGTCGAACCGTGCTCAAAATGAAAAAGAAATCTGAAATAAGAAAATGGTAAGAAAATTATTACGACATCAATAAGAACTGAAAACTTAATCTTTCGATTCGCTAGGTTTAACAACATTGTTTCCATTTGGCTTATAGGTGGGTGACTAACAGCAAAAAACCACACGCTTTCATCCCTCAGAGAACACGTGAAGCCGTTGCATCGGTCCCAGGAAAAATACATCCATAGTTACCAAAATTGGTCAAAATACATACATGACCGATAGTCAGCATACTGGGATTCTGTACTTTCAAATATTCTGATAGTTTAACTTCAAAATATCGATGTCATTTTAGCCAAACCTGAGTAGTCTAGAATGCTAGCCCCAATACACTTTGACTAATAAGATTGGGCTAAAAATCTAGGAATGAAGTATAGGCTTATTACACTCTAAGATGTCAAGAGACCCTTCCCCTTATTTACTGCAGTACTTAAAGCGATCGTGTCCTGGCAATCTACCTAGTTACCAAAGCGTTCTGCGGATCAACTAATGAAATTTCTGAAAAATGAAAAGGAGTTCAATTATTGCTCGAGAAGAACGGAGAATGGTTGTTATACACTTAATGACCGTGCCACGATGAAAATAAAAAAAGAAAAGAAGAAAAGAACATAATATGTTGATGTTGATGGTGATTATTTGGCATAATTTCCATCAACTCCAAAAAACATATATTTTTGATTTACTAAGATAATATGTGATCATATTGAGAAAATCGTTTTATTCTAACAAGCATATGCCTGCGACTATGTCCGCATCGAATTCGGAAATAGATCTGTGTTTCTTTCGTTGCATGTAAGAAAAACCTGATCTGTGCCATACAACTTGACTTCTAGGCGAGACGTATCAAAATGAAACATGCACTTAATTTGAACTTAAGCCTTTAGTGATACAACTGTGAAAACCGCATTGAATTTCGTGTGGTAGCGTTTGCGTGATATAAACATACAGACAGACAAAAATTCTAAGAATAATTGTTTTGATTTCTATAGTTCTTATAAAGACATCACACATATTTTTTAATTGTCTCCTATGTACCGGGACTACTTTCAATTGTATTATATGTATGAACAGATTTTACACTTGTCTTTTTCAAAATATAGGATAGCCTATACGATAGAAAAATATCTGTGATATTTCATAAGTATGATCTTTGTCGAATACAAATCTTGGCTTTAATAATATTAGGTTAAATTTTTATATATCTTTATTCATACATAAACTTCTTTCTATCGTGGTATATCTATGGGTCAATGGTCGCTGACCTAAATTAATTCTAAAATAATATTTTAATAACAAGGTTTTCAGTTTAATTATCGCAACTGCCAAAAAATTCGGACGAAGTGTGTGGTTATTACACGTCCCTTCTAAGTTCATTTTAATAAAGGTCCTTGATCCCTTGTGAGTTTCGCTATGTTTTTCTAGACGTTAACAAAATAGCTATTGCGGCCGTAAATTATTTGACGTTTGACTAGACTAAGAAAATCTCCGTTTTCATAGTTGACGAATGACTTTTCCCACAGTTACTTTTATTACTGCGTGTTGCATGAATTAAGTAACTCCATCAGACTTGTGATCATGGCCGGTGCCATAATTGTCAAATTAAAATATCTTTAAATGCTGACGAATGCAATTATATTTCCTTTACCAGAAAAAACCAAGTTATTACGTCATACACTCACTCACTTTAACAACTGTATACGTGATTTACGAGTTTTCATAGACAGTCCATTCAATGCACACATCGGTAAAACAATACTGAATGCGACTAAGATGTGTAGTTTTATAGTCTAAAACTCTAAACTGTCTATAGAGCCTAGAACCAAGATTATTTTATTTTATTCATTGATCCGTAGCATACTGGGATACTGCTTCCCGGTTTGGTCTTCAATTTATAAGGTTCACAAAAACCAACTTGAACGAATACAAAGGATTTTTGTCAGTCATCTTGTATTTGACATGAAATTGCATCATTCATTAAAATTGAACAGTCAGAAAGCTTTGCGAAAATAAAAAAAAGTGTTTAATAGATGAACATTTTTTATTAAATTTTCCACTTTCCAGTCCGCCGTAGACACTTCGTTTACAACCTGCTCAATCGCTGACAGCGCATCGTCCAGCGACAAAAATGTTATCCATTTGAGCAGATTTTTTATTGTCGGGAATGAAAAGAAGTCACACGATGCTAGGTCAGGGCTATTAGGAGGGTAGTCCAGGAGTTTGATCGGCGTGCTGTCTAAGAAGTTCCTCGTTTTGAGTTTCAGGCGACACATGAATTCGTAAAAATCATTGCGCCAAAATTTTCCCGGCGCAGGTCCATTTTTTAATGAGACACGATAATTTAAGTTACCTCGCAAAAAATGTGGAGGGAAGTTTTCCAATTGGAACGTACGTATTTTTACTTATAAATAATTATTTCTAAAATAGATTATAACTGGCCAATCTCTCATACATAAAAACTTTCTGAGTGGCCAGGTATAATCTGGCTTGAAGGGACAAAACGATGTGTAATACTGAACCAAACACCTGTTGACTGATACGATGACATAGAATGATACGAGGAGATAGATTAAAGAATTAACAGTTTGTTACTGCTTAACTTCTAATGCTATGTAGAAAATGATAAATTATAGAATGAAAGTGAGTATACGCGGTGCGGTTGATGACCGATAGTGAACTAATTTCTATATAAATCTAATGAATTACGAATGCGTAGTAGCAGAAACGCATTGTAATTTTACAATACTCGGTTGCACCGTACATTTATAGTTACTAATTCCATTATTTAAACACTATTTATTCGTTATATCATTATTAAGCCTTTCAGAAAAATATACAATAACATTCTACAAGAGAATTTCCAAGCACCAAGAATTCCAGCTCTTATAATCCATTTCTTATAACCGAACCCGTAGGACGAAGTATCCAAAAGAGTCGACCTTGTTAGTCACCCGATGTCCCTTAGGTATCACCCGTATTAAATGTTTAAAGAAATACTGGTGACAACTACATTTCGGATTCCCAATCGATGGTCTACAACTTGGTGAATATTTATTATACTTTTTGAAATTTATCTTTTACGATTCTTGCATTGTAATGAATTGGAAGCAAGGATAAATAATATAAGTCAGTTTTGACTATTAGCAGTTATTTAGATGAGCTAACAATAACAAAACTAACAATAACAGACGTCTCACTGATGCAAGTTTTAATTCTATATATTATATCAACGGAAGGCAATTGGCTAAAGTTAATAATGTAAAAGATCTTGGCATTAAGTTAGATAACAAGCTAACCTTTATCGATCCTATAGACAGTATTACCAAACGAGCTCTAAAAACGTTGGAATTTATTATCAGAAATGGGAAATATTTCAAAAACCCTTTCACTAAAATTGCACTTTATAACAGTCTTGTTCGTAGTATTCTGGAGTACGGCAACATTGCATAGTGACCTCATTACGCAACTCATTCTCTAAGACTGGAACGGGTACAAAAAAGATTTCTAAATCATCTGGGATATGTGAGCGGTTGGGAAACAAGAAAGATGTCATATAGCGAGAAAATGACTTATTTTAAAAGTATGACGCTAGAAAAACGACGTGATATTAGCGATCTCAAATTTTTATATAAATTATTCTACGATAATATTGACTGTCCTCAGCTACTTGAAAGATTCCGCCTTAGAGTCCCTCGTAAACCTCATCGGAAACCAACAACACCTCAGATCCCACAGCTCCGCAGCACAAAATTTTGCACAAATTCACTGGTTTCCCGTTTAACTAAGCTACTGAATGAATATAGTGACAACATAGATATCCATTCTGACTCCCTAAATAAATTAATTTAACACTTAGCAAAAGGCACCTAAACCAAAAGTAAAAAAAGAAATAAGTTGTAGTACATAGTTTTAAGTCTTACAAGCATCTATTCTATATTTTATTGCATGATATGTAATAGTTCCAACCGTTTTTTTTTTACTAAGTCTATTTAAACATTTTAATACTTTTTTAACGTATTGTATAAATGTAGAAAATTCTTTATTGCATGTGGTATTTACCTGTAAAGATTGTACAGTTAGCATTTAAGTAGAAAAATAAAATAATAATATTTACGTAAATCGAATAAATAAATAAAAAAATATTGGTCTAACGGAAGACCGATGGATTACAACGCAGAGGTCTCGAATGCAATCTCAAATCACGTATCTGTGACTTTTCGAAATTACATTAATTTTGTTTTTGTTTCTTAAAAAGAGAACTCCCAAATTGAGAATAACACCTATGTCGCGGGATATTTTAGAAACATTCAAACAATGGACAGAAAGAACATCCAGAATCAGAACAACTATTTGTAGATAACAAATCTTTTGACTCGTGTGGGATTTGAATGCATCGTTGTAGTAGTAAGGCGAGCACTAAAACTATTACGCCATCCATTATCACTCGCTTAAACGGTGAGAGAAAACATCGTGCCAATACTCTGTCTAAACCCCTTAAAAAACTCATTTTCATAGGATTTATTCCACTACCTAAATTATGTCTTACTAAATTATTGTCTCAATTATATATATATCGGTCTGGCTTGGCAGTTACAAGTAACAACCCCGGAAGTGATTTTAATAATTTCATTTCTCTATCATTATTTATTTTTATTATAGGTAACCTATTTGTAATATAGTTTCTAGCCGGAAGGACCAAAATATTGAGTAGGTTTTATTTACATGTCTAACTCGAGAATAATCTAACTAAAACCTTTTTTTATAGCTCCCAAATGAAACACTACGAGAGAGCAAATTATATAGTACGGTACTTAAAACAAAAAAAAATAAACACAATATATTTTTCTAAAAATACAATTTTGCATAAAACCAATGAAAGAAGGGGTTAAAAAGTTTGACAAAATGAATAATTTCTCAAAATGTTGCAAGCCTCGTTTCTTTTTGAACTGTTTTTATTGGAATGGAATGGAAACAATGATTTAAAAGTGAAGTTAAACATCACGGGCAAAAACACGTGTTATTTACCCTTACCCTAAATAGGAGTCGCGTGGCAAAGCCTTCCCGAAAACTTAGAAAATCGTTCAAAATTTTGAAATTACGAAAATATATTTTTGTTTTTATTCAGCCAGTTTCATTTCATATAGGCATAGAAACTTTTCTTTATCTTTATTTTTAAAGGATTTATCCTACAGGTGGTTGCAACACAGTATTTCGGCTCTATATATAAGGTTTCCAACCCCTTGGTCGTCAGTGTCGCGTCTCGCGCCGTTCCCGACGGTCGTCCCGCGTCAATAGTGCTGTTGGTGTGTACGTACTTACTCGATAACATTTCGTCAACTTTGATTTTACCTTAAGTTTTAATTCTGAGTTTTGATTGAAGTGTCTGTTCTCATTTTAGTGGATGTTGCTTTAGGTAAGTTTTGATTTTAATAGTTTATTAAAATAGGGATATGAAACACAAACGGTGGAAATAAACAAAGTTTAGAAAATATCTTCAGAGCGCCAGTTTACTAATGTTTATTATAATTTTTATCCGCCTATCATTGGATAGGGATATATGGGATTCGTTATCATAATAATTGTATTATGTTAACTAATCCCATATATTAAAGATTTATATAAAGATCAGATTAACAAATGTTTTGTATGAAAGTGTGAATAAGGTGTACAACCTTATTTACACTTTCATACAAAACGTTTGTTAATTTACTATAAGACAAATTTTATTGTCTACGACTTTAGCTGTAGTCCGCCTACGGACAGTATGTGAACACTATCTGGCGAGAAACATCCGATAAATATTATACCGACATATAATAAAAAAATATCACACGAATATTATGTATTTCTCATCGAATAATTTACTAATTGCTTGAAAATTTTCCGGTACTCTAAATATGCAGACAGAACGACTGGCATAAGTTAACCACAAATAATCTGCAGATAAAATACGTTGATAGAATGTCCAGATTAGTTAGAAAATGTCTGATTAAAATAATGAACATAAACTGATTACATAAGGATTTGTTTATCACCAAGTGAAACAACAAAATTATACAAGAAGAAGATTATAACCATTTTATAACCAACTAACTTTTACTCGTGAATTCGTTCGCGTTTATTTCTAAGTAGCTGATAGATTCATTCCTATGGTGGTATACTATGAATTGTTCTTACTCTCTACATAATCAAAACATACCCTCACAAGTCGTAGTGATAAAGTAACATAAAACTGCACTTTTTTAACGAACGTAAATCTCGAATTCGATTTTCAAATCACGAAATAAAAAATATTTTTTGTCCTAACATTCGCAATGTCAGCGTAGGGTCTATGAAATATGACTAAGACGGTTTGCCTCTATGTAATAACATGGTTTCTAAGCAAACCCGGAAAAACGTGACTGTAATACATCGTAGCGGTTGGTCTTAGATGTCACTATACAGGGTGATTTTGAAATCGTGTAATTCCTTTTAACCACGCATTCTACTGGTGATATAGAATAACCCTGACCATATTTTTATTTAATTAGATTTATTTTTTTTGAAAAATTATTATTCCGTTTTTTTCGTGAAATGGTGTCAGATAGTCATATGTTAACCAACCGAAGCAATTTTAATTTTTTACTAATTAAAATAAAAAAACATATTAATAATTAATGTCGTAAATAATAACGGGCGGTCCCTTTTTATTGCCCCTTATTATTTACGACATCAGTTATTGTTATGTTATTATTTTTAAATTAGTAAAATATTAAGATTGTGTCAGGAGGTTGAAATATGACTATTTCAAATCATTTCATGAAAAAAATCTGTACTCTAATTTTGCCGAAACCATTATTCTAATTAAGAAAAAATATGGTCAGGGTTATTCTATATCACCAGTAGAATGCGTGGTTAAAAGGAATTACACGATTTCAAAATCACCCTGTATAATAAGCGGTGCAGACAGGTAAGGCAAGGGCTGTGTCCACCTCAGTGTAACCCTTAATCTTTGCCACACGGGAATAGTGTAGAATTGAATTAGTACCTAGTTCTAACTGACCTAGATAATTCCTGACTCACATAATATTGCCTTAATAGAATTTTCCCGTGACCTTGAACACTGAAAAACAACTGAAATGTCGGGGAATAATTACGTACATTGAAATAGATTATGTAACTGTAGTGTTTTGCAGTAAAAGCTGTCAACAGTAGTTAAATTTGACTAATTCCTGTCGTTAACGACAGCTGCAAAATCAAAATGTATGAAAATGACATTTGTTTGGCACAAATGTCTGTCAAGCATATGTATGTTTACGTAATGGGATATGTTATTGTTTCTGTTCAAATTGACGATGACGCCAACAAAAATAGTAAAAAGTATGAAAATAAATATTTGTCATAAATGTTTGCCAAGCAAACTTATGGTTGGAATAAGGAATGCGTTATAGTTTTTGTCAAAATAATTAGAAAGCTAAGAAAAATAATAAGTTGTATGTAAATGACATTTTCTTGACATAAACGTTATTCAATAACATGCATTATAATCAAATCAAATAAGTAATAATGACCATTATACAATCTGTCTATTATCCTAAATATCCAAACTAGAGTTTATTTGTTTGTTTATTTCGCTTCCACGCTTTAACTACTCGAACTATCATCATAAAATTCCCCATACACTTTGTCCCCTGACAGACAGAAAGGGACATAGTGTTTTATCCACAACAAGTACTGTTACCAAATGACATAAGTCTATCTACAAAAATTTTATGAACACAGCGCAGCCGCGGGTTTTGTATTGCAAGGCAAGTTTTTTGGTAAACTGTTGTTATTATAAGTATCGTCCTAATATGACTAACAACAAAATGTCTGATATAAACTTCATTGAACTTGTTTTGAGTAACGCGATACGCCAACGTCCTTAGAAACTCTAAACCTATCTTACAAACTTAGAGAATTTGATATATTTAGTATGACAATTAATAGTTTGACATTCTCTAACTTGCAAATCAAGTTCATTATTGATACCATTATCTTCGTTAGAAGTACTAGATTCCTATAGGATTAATTATTATAATTTTTTTAAACCAAGACATTTCAATATAATTTTTTATTTATTTAAGAGGACAACTCTAGGTGTAATTTGTGTCACGGTAGTCTCAATAAACATTTAATTTAATGGATACAACGAACACTTAAACTAGAAACAACTATTTGTGGAGCACTAAAATTTTGTCCCGTATGGGAATCGAACTCAAAAATTGCGGCGCAGTAGCCGTAGCAAGGCGACCACTTATATCAATACGCCACCTGTAGAGTCAATTGTAAATTTGTTTTGTTATTATATTTTTTGAAGTGAAATCTTCTTTAGGCGCGTTGAGCACTTTTTGGGTGAACAAAAATCATGGAACTCGCGTGATCGTCACCGAACACTTTCCATGAGCTATATGTATACTGCGTATATATGTGTACTTTTTGGGTGAACAAAAAGCGTGAAACTCGCGTCATCGTCACCGCACGCTAGTTACTTAGTTTTCGTTTCTATCGGCAGTCCCCAAAGACTGCCTCGCATGTTCTTTTTGTTACTTATAACTTATAGGTTAGGTTTTGATTTAACAAACTATAAAATTTACTCTAACCAGCCGAAGATAAGCGTTTAATTATGCTGTTATATATGAAGTTATAATTATTGTTACAATGTTATAACCCGTTAACTACTTTAACTGAAGATTTGACAGCTCGGATGACATTGCTAATCGTTATAGTTAGTCAGTGTAACTGATCCTTAACCTTAGTTAACTTAATTGGATTTTCTATAGGCCCTTGGGCATTTCCTAGATAATAATTACTTGTAATCAACTTCTTCTCCCTAGCCTTTATTATTCCCAAGTCACTCGGGGTCGGCTTTTCTGGTCTAACCTGATTTGACTGAATATCAGTTTTTACACGGAGTGGCTGCCACCTGACCTCCGCAACCCGAAGGCTAACGATACCCTAAGGCTAGACCAGTGTCAGGATATTATAGGGCACTGACTTCCCAGTAACGACTGCCATAGATGTTTATGACAGCCGGGATCGACAGTTTAACGTGATCTCCGAGGCACGGAGCAGGCGATTATTGTCAATCAATACGCACATAATTTCGCAAAAGCATATTACTTCCGAAAGTCAGAGTTGCGCGACGTGGGTTCGAACCCGAGACTCTCTGCATTGCAGTCTGTTGGTCTTCCCACTGAGCTATCGCTGCTTTTACTTGTAATTAACTTATAAGCATTTATTAAATAAATATCTTGTTAAAATTTAATCAAACAACGAATGCATACTTGCTTCTTTGAAAGCGTTTCTTTTGTTATTTTTTGTTGTTGTGGGTTTATGTGGTAGTGTGTTTCTTGTAGGTAAAGTAAATAAAAGTATTTGTAGTAAGTCTAATACAAAGAAGGAAGCAATCCTTAGTTTCTCCATACTCCCTCGAGAACTCAACGTATGTATCAAAGGAGTACTAGAGATAACTAGAAGTTTAATTAATACGAACTATACACGACAACTTTGACCTAGTTTGTATTCTGAAATATAAATTATCATCACTAAACTGCGACACATGGCGATAGCTTTACCACAGTTTACCTAACCTAAAGTTGTTTTATACTACTTACAATTGTAATTGTCGGCCTCGATGGCGGTGGTTAGTGTAATCGACTGCCACGCCTGAGGTCGCGGTTTCGATTCCCGCACAAGTCAAACATTTGTGTGCATGAACATGGATGTTTGTCTTGGTCTGGGTGTTTCTATGTGTAATATGTAGGCATTTACAAAACAAAAAGTATATGTATATTAATCCATTGTCTAGTACCCATAGTACAAGCTCTGCTTAGTTTGGGCTAGTTGGTGTTGTGTGTATGTAGTAGAATATTATTATTATTATTACAATCGCATTAAAACAATCAGGTTAACAATGTAACCTCTTACTGTATGATTGGCAAAGTGGTTTTAATGGTTGCCTTGCCACTGCCGCCGAGTGTGGCATCAATCAAAACAAAAATTTGTGTGATCTACAAATGGTTGTTCCAAATCTGGGTATTCTTCTTGTCCGTTCTTTGATTGTTTGTAAAATCCCCCGCGACACAAGAATTATTCCTAGTACGGGAGTTGTCTTTTTAAACAAGAAAATGAAGAAATAGTCGGTACTCCTTCACCTGTCAATCAGTGTTGACATATGATAGGTAAAGCGTGGTGTTATTCGCGTTTAGGACATTTCCGTCACTCTTGTTGATTCGTGGTTTTGCTGTTTGATATAAGGCATATGAATGCATAAAGTTTATGAACTTTTCTGTCTCTGTTCTCCTTCACTTGGGTAGGTTACAATTCATCCATAATGACTTTTAACATCATCAATCAAACTATTGATATATAATGTCGGTTTTACTCAACGGAACTCGATCAAATATGGCTTCGATTTTACGTTAAACCTTAAACTGAGACCGCAAACCTAAACAACTAACCGCAATATATCCGTTTTACCTTCAACAGACCTATATTTTCACAATAAACAGACGGACATACTGACAAATATTTTATTTGTTAAGGTGATCATACTATGTGCCTTCGATGTCATTATCGGCTATGCTAAAATCATTAGATGTAATAACTGGTCGATGTCTGTACATAGGATAGATATATGAAAAAACATGTGAAGCGTCTTTTTAAAGCCTATTTTCAGCAGCCATGGTCCCCGTGACCATGGCTGCTGAAAATAAATAGATTTCCAAAGAATTTTTGTCTGTCTGTATGTTTGTAAACCCTTTATAAAAAACTGATACAAAACATAAATGTGGTTTTTACAGTTGTATTGGTGGCAATCTTAATTAAAATCTAGTGCATGTTTTATTTTGAAGCTTCGCCTAGAAGTCTTAAAATATAGAGAGAGGCCTACTTTCACGATCCACGCGTAGGTACGAAGTCGCAGGCAAAAGCCAGTAAAAAATTAATGTACCTATACATTTCGTCAGTCACTTCATCAAAATCCTATATATTTAACTAAACATATTATATTATAGCAATATACATATATTCTATAAATTGCGTTTGAAATGTTTGCGACTAGATTGACAGCCTAATATTTCTGTCTGAGTTTTATGTTTATTCAGTAAACGTGCTTGGATTTCATAGCTTTAATATATGTATTTGTTACTGCTTTATAGCATTTCAAAATAACATTTAAGTGAAAGATTATTACGGATGCGACGTTCATGTTTATAGAATTTGGCGGATCTAGGAACCAATTTAAAAAAATCCCCTTTGTCACATCGTAAATCGGGACGAAGTAAACTGGATTTTAGGGATAAAACATTTTTATGGCTCTGATAAAAGGTCTGGAATCCTTTTTTTAAATTATTATTGAAATAAAATAGTAGTAAGATCAATTTTATGATTTTCAACTAATTTATAGTTTTTGGAATAGTGGTATTCGGTACGTTTACGTTTTCTGTAAATAGGTATTTTTGTTTATACCATCATGGTCTCAGACATGCAGTCACATAAAAGTTAGCAATAACTGTAACCTATGGGCGCCTGCAGCATTCCCCTGATGTTGTACGGCATATTACTCGCACCTAAACAACATTTCTAAGTTACGTTACGTTTAAATTTTCTAGCATCAGACTATATATAATATTATTATTATATATACGATATTTTATAATACAGTGCATACATACATAGTCTTACGCCTTTATTCTCGAACGGGTAAGTAGTAGTGTGTTAACGTAACGTTCAATATCTTTTTCATAATATATGTTTACACTGCACGTATCTATATATGTCAGCACTATAAACAGCCAGAAACACAGGTCTCTGACCTAGTTCAGGTAATACAATGTAAAAACAGACTTTATAAACAAGTCTCGTGTCCAATATTAAATTGTAAATGTTTTTCCTTTAGATTAAATATAGTTTTAATGTGAATTTAATACAATAAATAGCCTGAATTGTGTTTTGTAAAGAGTTTTATTTATTGAATAAAAATTTATTAGTAGTATAGTATGATTTCTTTCTCTTTCATGGGTATTTCCCTAATACGCTAGGAAAAACCCGGCCCTTTGGGAGGGGTCAACGTGAAGAGTATAATATTATACATTATTATATAATATATATTATAGAGAGAGTTTTAATCAAAGATGGGATGGAACGCCTGCTGCGGCTAGAGCCGCTGTAGGTGTTCCATCCCATCTTTGGACTATTGCTACGTATGGATTCTAATATATGGGCTATGGGTATAGGTGTTTGATGGACCGGTATATTGGTAACTATGGATGATAAAACGGCGTCTGCCCTGAATACTCTAATAGCATCAATCGAATGGACAGACGGCAACTCGCCAACTCACTAGATGGGCCCCCTGAATAGCCACAATAGTCATATGAGCCAGCAGCAGAGGGTAACATTGGTGCGAGCGGCTAGGGGTGTCGAGTGGTGCGGCGCCGGTTTCACCATCACGGGTCTCGTGACAACGGAGACCCGGAGCGGGTGTCTCCGCAGTTATGCCGTTGAAAATGACACTTCCATCCCCAAGCATGTAGCTCTAGCCCCCCGACCGAGACTCTGGCCGGCCGACCAACCCAGAGTTGAGAGTCCTACGGGTGCTCTTGAAGATCCACCTCAGCCAACCAGTAACAGCAAGCTGGGGACGAGGCCCTAACCGACTCTCCGGGGAATTCAGGACCGCAGTGTCGCCACTCACATTCAGCTCGCCACAAGCTGCCCTGCGGTATTAGCACTTTTATTTAACCTGGTGATACATTTTTTGATTATATCACAAGGCGAAGATGGTAGTTTAAAAGCTAGTGTACTGTGCCCTCCGGTATCGCGTTATTCTCATGAGGAGATAACGACTGTCCCAGTCTTATTATTATTATTATTACTAAAAAAAACAATATCTTTATTTGCAAGTATCTCTGGTACACGTTAATAAAATCATATTATATTGATATTATAAAACAGGAAATAAAAAATTAAGTATTGGAAAAGCCAATTCGAGGTGTGGAGTAAGACAACATGTAAGATCACCTTTTTCGATCAAAATTCACCATTTGTATCTTTATAAGCAATTGCATAAGCTGGTGTTTCGTTAAAAAAATATATTAGCTGCGCTTCTACTAGAAGGTCACTCTCCTTAAAATCACAGTAGATACATTGTCTTCTAAACAAGGCTGAGGAACATAATCCTATAGGAATACAACAGATGGTTATTTGAACTTCCATAGGATCTGGGATATTTCGCTAGCCAAGCTCACATGTTTGAGCGAAAACCAAGGATTAAGTAAAGATTCCGCTATGCCTACCTCTAATAAAAGTATTTTGGTAATACAGTAATTCTTTATTACGGCTATTTGCTCAACATTTCGGCTTAGTAAAATATTCGGCCGGGAGGTTTGGGGACATGTCGGAATATTACCTACTTTAGTTTATTGTTATTAAGTGTTGGGGTTCTAAATGACTGCCTTTTGATTAAATGCTTTGGCTCTTTATACTGGATTTATCTTTATAAATTATATACATAATATAAACAATTCTTTAAAACTAACTTATACCTAAAATATTATGAAACAGAGAAATAAAAAAGAAAACTAAAACCCTCTAATAGGCGTCATAGAATTCCTCCGCATCACAGTCAACTGGTAGTGTGCCCAGAAGACTGGCAGCATTGCCACGTTGAATGGCAATGCTTATCCTTTCCGCGAAATAAAGGCCAGCCCTCTGGTCACGGGAAGCGTCGATTAACCTTTTCGCTATGTCTCTATAAAGAGCACGAGCACTGGGACCCCATGACCCTAGCGTTTCGACCCCAAACGGCTCAAAAACATAATCCCCTGCCAGGTTTTTGTATTTGCGCCGCTTGAGAGTCTCCGCGGATGCAGCAGCAGCACCAGCACAACCCGCCGTACTGGGAAGATGTGATGGCGCAAGGGTGTCTACACACGTTGCGTCCCACACCAAGGGCCTACCCATCTTCCAAGGCATCAATGACATACCGTCCGGTCTCTTTCCATCGTCACGCGCCAAACCATTAGGTTCAAGATGAGCTGGCACGCCGGCGGTGACAAGAGCACGACGGATAATGTCATTAAGGTTGGCGTGCCGCGAAAAACGACCGGCACTCCTGCTACATGATAGGCCATGGTGGCCAAGGCCATCGACGGCTTCACCACAGTGACATCGATGCGGAGAAACACATGGAGCACCTAAACGAAGGCAAGAAGCGATGCGGAACGTTGTGTCATCCAACATAGTGCCTATGTTGGACGATGGGAGTGCTTGAAGCCAAAGACCCGATTCCCATTCCCCCACAGCCAATAAACGGGCACGCTCAGCAACATTAGGAGATGTGTTCATGAGATGTTCTCTCACCATGTTGCAGAGCGGCCCGTCCCACCGACTCTGAGAGAATAGATCGGATGGCAAATCAGAGCTTGGACAGATCATTTTCCAAGCGTTCACTGCATCGGACTTGCACGACACTTCCGAATTAACCAGTGTGGGAGCTAAAATTTTCCTGGTCAATTCTTCAGTGCAGTGGACCGAAGACAGGAACGCCGGTAAACTGACATCACTAATTTTGCGAACGCCGAGGCCACCCAAGCGAACTGGTAGGGTTGCCTGGAGCCACACACGGTCGTTCATGGCCAAATTTAAAATTTTGCTAAGTGTATGCCGAATAGTATTGTCAATTTTATCCAAAAGTATTAAATGCTTCCAAAATTGAGAGGATCGGAGGGCATGTGTGAATTTAGGAACGAAGAGGCAATAACGAATGATTGTATAAGCCGAATGAATATTAATTTTGAGTAGTCGGTCTGAAATTTCACAAAAATTTTGGATCTTCTCATCTATGAAAGACTCGAATCCCTCCTCCAATACGGGAGACCCGAGAAGGCGAAAATAAACTTTTTCAATAATTTTTATGTTTGAAGCCAAAGAATTGAATTTTGATAAAGCCAAAGATTTATCAACTTTATCGTTAATAAAAATTTCACATTTATTGGAATTTAGTTCTAAACCAATTGAATTAAATTTATTTTTTAAAAGTTTCAAGTCTTGTAAAACCGTTTCCATGTCGCCTCCTAGGGTCCCATCATCCAGGTACCAGATGTTAAATTTAGAATTTAATTTTTCAATAATTGGGTGAATGGCTAAACTAAAAATGACTGGTCCAAGAGGGTCACCTTGTTGACACCCAACTGCAGATTCTAAATGGTTGTCTCTATAAATTAATTTAGATGGGTGTCTATAACACTGCCACAAAAAATTGAAAATTTTGGGTGTTTCTAATTTAGCTTGCGTCAGCAAGGTGTCCCTATTCACAGAATTGAAGGCGTTCTTCAAGTCAACCTTTAAGATGACCTCACCTTCGCCACAGCCAAGGTACGTGGAGAGAGCGTGGATGGCAGCCTCACAGCCCCCCTTCGAACCAAAACCAAGCTGGACTGGTTGAAATTTCTCTGCGAGGGGGGCACTGTAGTATTTGCAACATAGCTTGGCTGCCAAACGACGATAGGTACACCCCACGGCAATGGGACGAATGCCACCATCTTTCTTACGTAGGGCGCATAAATTTGCCCCGTACAAAATATCGATGATGTCATCCACCACACCGCCGGAGAGCATTAAGTTGATTAAAGCCGTCAGCTCCTTCAAAAGTGCATCACCAGCTTCCCCGGCGCTGTAACACAAAAGATCTTTTAAATGTTGCGGTGCCAAGCCGTCGAGGCCACCAGCAGATTATATTTATATTATACTGGATTATATTTATAGAATGACAGATACGAAGGCTGTCTCGATCATATAGAGAATATACGTAGTTATATTATATAGGTATAGTAATGCATTGTAAAGATGCATTATTATATTGTACTAAACTTAGGCCATTAAAATACGGACTATTATATCAAATTTCCAATGTCAGTTATTGCGATGTTGGCCATAACAATTACATTTCAATATAGTTATCAGGGAGCGGATTGGATTAATTTTAATTGGTAAAAGCTTTACCTTTTACTTTTTGAAATACTAAATTAAAATCTGAATAAATAACCCGACTACACTTAAATTATTTACGACTGTCCGTTGTATTACCATTGTATTGTACCACACTTAAAGATTTATCAATCAATTTAAATAAAACAACGAAATTACATAACACAATAGCTTAAACAAGGTGTTAATGATGTCCTAATTGCTTCCCTGAAAACCCCTCTTCATGATTTTATAATAAGTATGTAATAATATAATATTGCGCAACTTAAAGACGATCACGTTTTAGAGGCAATTAACTTAATCGGGTGTATGATATGCTCTCTCTTTAAAAGCTTTAACTTACCAAAATTTGAATAGCACAAACCTAAAGTATTAGAAATAAGAAAAAAGGTACGAGCAGGATTACATAAAAATTTCCTAAGCAAACCAAGATCCAACATGATACACTCAACGAAATCGTAAATCTAGCAACAATAATGCAAAGAAAGGATAAGGTATACAAAGTATAGGAGCGAATAGATACGTAATAATCTCAACACGGAACCGAGAATGTAAAACCTTCTGACTATATATTCGAAACCTAAGAATTTTACTGAAGGAGCGAACTAAATTGATAGGGCGCAGATCACTTTCTGTAAGCTGATCCTAAATTCTATTGGATTTATTTAGTTTCTTTTCTGTGAAATACGAAGATTTAGTTTTGTTATTACTTATGCTGTAGCCAAGTTGTAGCAAATTAAGTTGATTACTTAGATTTAAATAAGGATAGCATTTTAAATTGCTGCATTGATTCGATGGAGTATGCAACTCTTGTGGTCTTTGGGTCCGATCCAGACGTTTTATCAGGATATTCTTAGTAGCAATACAGTCTGATTTTTTGTTAGGTAAACAGCTATAGGCTCAACTTAACGTGATTTTAAACATTGCCAGTGATATATAAGTATATTACACCTCTGATTTTTCAAGAATATGCGTCTCTGTCGTCTATTTACGTATTTTTATTGTAATGGGAGATCAAGATAAAATCAAATTTTGTAGTTCTATGCAATCTAGAAAAATCTTTGAAATTAGAACCTGAATTATAAATATATTTTTATACTAATGATGGTAACTTTTTTCCTAAGCTAACACAAGTACTTAGGAATTTCAATAGGGTAGATACAAAATAGAAGTTTATACATAACTGTCAAAATAATTAGTAAATACTTATTACGGCCCAAACTTAAGTAAACTTAACTAAATTTAGCTCCGTAGCATGTTTCTCTTAGACGTACATATCATCAAACAAAATCAATCCGCGATGTACTGGCTCTTTGTGGCAAAGATCTAGTTCATTAATTTAAAATAAAGAATAATTTCGTTGTACAAATACCCTTACGTATTCTGTGTCTCTGTTTGCTACTATGTCTTCAGCACAAGTCTCAATTTCAGACTTGTAAAAAAGTGAATAGCAACTGGCAATTCAAAGAAAATGAAATATTAAAGAAACAGAAGAAAGTCATTCCTTATTTTGATTGCACTGGAAATAAAAGTGTTAAATGTTGCAAGTTTATTTTCATAGTAAATGACAGTGAAAAATTCTTAAAAGAGTTCTAAATAAATATTTAAGCAGCCAGTGCAGCTAAGAAACGAAAAAGCATTTTCATAGAGATTCAGTAAAAATAAATTTCTAATTTGCTCCGATCCTGACAGGTGATCCTGATTGGTGCCATACCTTCGTCAAAACTTTTTATTCCTAATGCTTTTACGTTAAAGTTTAAATCTTTTGGAGTTACCTTAAAAAACAACTTTCATTAAATTAGAAGCACTATCTTAAATTTTCTTTTTGTTATTTTTAGTTTTACTAGCGTCCAAGTTTATCGATATAACATACCATTTCGAAGAGTACAATTGAAAACAAATCTTATAAAAAATCTACCAACTTCGTATAAGATGTATTGCGTAAATTGCCTTCGCAGTTCAAACCCTGCATTTTATGTAATAGAACAAACGTATCTTTCTTACAGTCCAGATTTCTTCGTCTAGCCACTTTTTCCATTTACATAATTTACAATGATCTTTATTGCCCTCGTTCAATACAAATCTTCTAAAGTACGGTTTTCCCTGACTCACACAGGATATGAGCATCCTTAGCTTCCACCTTCAGATCAGAACGTCCTCTGATTGTATCAGAGGACTTTCTGATCTGACATTTTCTAGTCCTCCACGTTGATTGCTTTTGTACTTTCTATGAGTATCGATCGCAATCACTGTGATCACTTAATCTTGACTTTTGTGTCAGGCAGGCTATACTTTAGCACTTCTCTACCGATAGATCTTATGTGGTCTATATGATACCCTGCATCTCTTGAAATTTACTACGAACCTGAAATGCTCAAAATTTTTTTTATATCCCCAAATATATTTACAGTTATGCATAATAGCTGGTAACACCTTGTACAAAAAGGAGTTATAAAATATTGAAACTATAGTATATGGTTATTTAAAAGAGTGACCGTAAATTTCTTGCAAGTATCTTCTCATAGGATTAACCTTTTGCCTGAACCTGGCAACTATAAATATTAATTTAGTTTTAATCAATAACCTTTGACGTTTATAAGTGTTACTTTGTGATCTAAAAGAAAATAGTTTTTGACTTTGACTGTGACTAATATTGCAGATATTTTTAAAATAGCTTCCATTTAACTATTGTTTTTGGAAGCTTTCGATATGCAAAATATATTTACTATATTTTGGTAATTTTTCATATAGAAAACAAGACTTTTGTAGAATACTAACGCAAGCACTAAGAATGGCCTTCATATTTTTATATTAATTAACAACATGAAATTAGGACTCACGTGCCAACAAAACTTATTAACCTAAACAACAAGAATATTTAGCTTCATTAATTTCACAAATTCTTGACAATTTTGAGATTTATTATGTATTGCGTCATTAATTTCAACTTGATAATTTTACTCTCGTAGCTAAAAGGGTCACTTCATCCTCTCACGTATATTGCTGACTTATGAATCGCGCGAGGGATCATCGCTTTAACTAAGTTTAGATCTGTATCCCCGTTGAGATTAGGCAGATTCAGAGGCACTTTTCTTAACCTCTTAGATGTCAAATCTTAGATCTACGGTTGACGTAATGCTTTTTTATTGTGATTAAGATCTAGTATCTCCGCCATCTGACCATTCTGTTAATACTATGTTCTTAAGATTTTGGTAAGCTTGCTATTCTGCTTTCTTCTAAAAGTTAACAAGAGCAGGCTGATTAAAAAAAAGTATGTCAGCCCGGTATATAAACTATCCCACAGCTGGGAACGGGTCTCTTTTCAGTGTGTGAAGTTTGAGGCCATAATCTTCTCCGCTGGACCAGTGCGGGTTGGCTGACATATATTCGAGAACATTATGGAGAACTATCAGATAATATGCAGATTTCCTCACGATATTTTCCATCACCATTAAAGCGAATGTTAATTTACTATTTAATGCAAACATAACTTCAAAATGTCAATCGTGCCTTGGAATTCTTTAACTTAAGACTTCTGCGTGGCTGTCCAACGAACTACATCTCCCAATAGGCTACCGCAATTTTTTTTATGTATTTTTGGCCAATAAGTAATTTGCCGAATATGCATACGGTGCGGCACATAGTCAGTAACCGTACCCTCCATAGCGCTAGCCTGCATTATTTATCAAACCTTTGAGCAATATTTCAAATTCAGGACTCAGCGGTTTGACCTATTAATTTTCTACGAAAAATATAACTTTACTTGCTTGCCTGTAATATCGAAAAAGTCTTGTTTTATAACAACTACCTCTCTGAGCATCATCACAGACATGTATGTTCTAGTTTCAAGTAGCAAGCAATCAATTCTACTCATTTCACACATAAAATACCGTTTTATCTAAACATATAGGTCTGTCACAGAATTTTTCTATACCTGTTTAGTTTCTACAACACATTTAGTAAGTAGTTAGCCGTCTACTGACCGTTTTAGAGATCGTGTGCTACTGAGAAGTACCCAGCAGAAAGATTCTGCCATAAGTAATTATTTACTTTAGTATAAATCAGATGCCACGACCGATGAAGTACTGCCCTTTAAAGACATAAGTCGATAAACATTCGCTAGATTGCAAATTGCTTTATTATACACAATATTAAATAACTTTAAAATATAAATATAAAATAATAATATACCATAACAAACCAGTTATATAATATAACTTACAGGATCTATACAAATAAATACAATTGAAGTGTCTGTTTGTATATGAAAGCATATATGTATATGGTACTTATATAAAAAAAAACAATTTTAAATTTCTTTCTGTCTGTCTGTCTGTTTGTTGCGGCTAATCTCTGAAATAGCCAGACCAATTTTGACGGGACTTTCACTGGCAGATTACTGATATTATAAGGAGTAACTTAAGCTACTTCTATTTTAGAAAATTGTGTTCCGCATTAAAATAAATCTTGGACGAAGCCGCGGCTAGTTCGTTATAAAACTAACTGAATAGAATGCACGAATAGTGTAGTACTTTATGTAGTGGGCTCGCTATTGCCACTACGCTAAGTGTCGAGGTTTAGAATTCCAAATGGGTCAAAAACTTTAGTAATACACAAATAGCTTTAACGTGGGAAAGCCATGCTTAAGCACGAATGGCCAGCTCGACCGGAGTGCTACCACGGCCTCACAGAAAACCGGCGTGAAATAGCGTTTGCGTTGCAAAAATTTATGGGATCCACAAATGGAAGTCCTGAGTCTGAGTGTGCGAAGTCTGTTGTTTGAATGTTTATAAAGTCACCAGTAATACAGGAATTATTCCTAGAGCGTTGACGTTTTACGAATAATATATTATATAGATTCCACAGAATGAATTAGAATTCATGTCATTCCTTAAACCCATGTGATCTATAGCAGGCTGATTACAATTATCCGACCCTCGTTTACCCAAATTAAAAAGTATTTTACAGTGTTTATGAATGTATTGGCGGCAGGCAGACGATTTATGGAAGCGTGATCATCATCTTTTAATGGTTATTGTAGTCATTGCATGCAACTTGCATGCAAAAGTTTTTTTTTATCTCGGTATGCCTTCCAATGGGATACATACTATCAAAACCACGGACGAGAGCTAGTTTATCAGTAGTGGAAGTTGCATTTATTGTCTTACAGTCACGCTGGATAGAATAAAGGGCTGACCAAAAAACATTACATAGATAATACTAATTCTATTATACTTTACTGTAGCCCCAGCTTTTGTGGCTGAGGTACGGCATTTCACTACATGGAAGTTCAACATATCATAGAACATAAATGGATACAAGTAACAAAGTTCTGAAAGGAATCCACAGGGCCTGTAATTTTATCCGGCAGTTAGTAAGGGACTGGAACGAAACTGAGATTGGTACTATCTTTCCTCTTTTGTTTTGTAGATGAAGGTATGTGTAATTTAGTAGTGGTGAAATGACGGCGAATGTTAAATGGTTCCCAAGTAATGTACAACTAACTTACCTATAGGTAAATAGATGTTTAGTATGTTTTAATTCACGACACGTCAACTATATACAGGTAAGGAAAGTTAATTGCCCAATTGATACGACATGATGGCTTACTACTTCTTAAAAATAAAATATAACTAGGAAATAGGAAATTGTATTATATTACAAGAAAATACTGAAGGTATTTCCTTGTAATATAAACCAACAAATTAAATTGGAAAACGCATATCGCACACTTATCAACAAAAATAAGTAGCCGAACCTATGCTCTATATAAGCTTGTTCCAGTAGTTAATACAACTGCATTACTTACAGCATATCATGGCCTTGTTGAATCCATACTTAGATATGGGCTTATATTCTGGGGAAAATCAGTTGATAAGGATGTAACGTTCAAACTCCAAAAGCGCTGCATTAGAGCAATGTTTGGTCTACAAGTCACAGACAGTTGCAGATCGGACTTCGTAAAATATAAAATTTTAACGCTTACATCATTATATATTTACGAAATAGGTGTATTTGTGAAAACCAATCCACAACTATTTAATAAACTATCAAATGTCTCTATTTGCAACCGACGTGATAATCATAAACTGTGCATGCAAACTGCAAAAAAAGCGCTTTTGGGTAAGAGCATTTTCTGCATGGCACCCAAAATATATAATAAAGTACCAAATAAATTTGGTTTAATTTTGTTAACGTATTTAAACGTAATTTAAGAAATCTTTTATTGCATAAATGCTACTATAATATTAATGATTTCCTATGTGGTAATCTTATATAATTTGTTTTCTTTGTTTTAATAATCGTTTATCAGGATCTAATTTAATTTGACATGTTCTTAATTATTGACTTCTTGTCTATTACTATTCTATTATTGGAAATGACTTATTTTTAATTTTTTATATTTCTTGTACGGATTTGTACTGACCTATTTATAATATATCTTACTTCATTATTAAGAAACGCTTAACTGACATGTTAATTTTATTATATTAGATACAGCATAATTTTAAAATTCTTATTAAACACATACATTTGCATGTCTGACCAGACAGAGCATGTTGAAACAAAAAAATATCTGCAACACCTGACTGTAAACATGTTGAGTCGAATAAATTTATCTTTATCTTTTTAAACAAATGTGCTTTAAATCTTTCCCTTGCATACCTATGAAAGAGAAAGATTTAGAGCACATTTATTTTTGGGCATTATTCCAAGCAACGGACTCAAAGAATACCCAGACTCGGAACAACCATTTGTGGATCATACAAATGTTTGTCACGTGTGGGATTCAAACCCACAGCGAGAGACGACCACTTAAACAACTACGCCATCCGTACTGTAATTTACTTTATCAGATAAGTGGCGTGAAAGTATGATTCGAGTCTTATCAAGAGGCTAAATGAAAGCAGAAGTCAGTTGACAGTTGATAAAGTGAAGAAAATATGCCCAAAGAAGTAGGCAGAGTTATCATACACCCCTTATCTATCTGAAGAATTACGCAGCGTAGTTAGAGTCACAGCAGTCGCATATGCACCCGTAGGTTTGCGTTAAGATTTTAACCCAATTTTTACACCCATCTCGTTTTCGATAGCACTACCAATATTATATGACAAAGCAATTCTAGTACTTATTGTTTTTCAGACAACTGTCTCAAGTTATCGTTTAATGTACTATTGTTAGATGTTACGTGATATTGTAAGAACGGCTAAGTGATAAAGGAATTGAATACTATGTGAATTACACTTAGCGTAAAGGATGCTATACACGACGCGGTTAAACACGCAGGAATTGTGGTACGTTCGCGGGTTATATGTATTTTGTAAACGATCGATATACCTAAGCTACGTACCGATATGAAGGCTGCGCGCGTAGCCTGTAGCCTGTGTAGCCTGTGCATAAAGCATGCGTAAGTAACGAGCGCGTAGAACCCGTGCAAGTAGGCCGCGCATGAAGCCCGCTTAAGTAGCTTGCACATATGTACAGCATGTGTCAGTAGATTGCGCATGAAGTCTGCGCTATTAGCTTGCGCATGGAGTCGTTACATGTGTGTGCGTCACTTGCGTCGTGTACAAGCATAATTAAAAAAATCTGATACTTAAAGATCGTGTGATAACATTAAAATCCATACTTAGTAATATCTCTTACTGTAGGGATGAAACAGCAGCTTTTACGTGCTCACTACTCGTCTGCTACTATACTGCTTTGAGTTTAATCAAAACACGAGATACTATTGCGCCGCATGTTGTAGATTCCACCCCACACTCGTCAAAAATTCGTGTGATGCAAACATAGTTGTTTCGAGACTGGAAGTTCTTTTTTAAATAACGGTCACCGTCATTTGAATTCTTGTAGAGTCCTCCGTGATACAGTAATTATTTCAAGGGCCGAAGATGTCTTTAAAAAAACGCTTGATTTTCAAAAGTCACACGACTCACATCGCTATTAAGCTTGGCCCCTGTTACGAGGAAACTTTAACTATATCTGGTTCAATGTGGGTGTAATATAGCTCTGCCTATCGCTTTAAGGATATAGTGTGATACTAGTAGTATAATTAAAAGGAATCATCATCAGGAAAACTGATCTTTCCTCGGTCATGTCAAATTGCCATCGCATAAGACTAAAACAGTAATGGGATAGAGAGTGCACTTGCGCAGATGGCCAGTCTCCGTTAATATCGGCCACTCTAACCAAAATTCAATATGAAGTATATACCGTAATTTACCACGTCTTAAAACAAGGTCCTGCATATTGAATTTCGATGAAACTTCATACTACAGTTAGGTGAAATTTAGATGGATAGATCTTTACGTGTTACTTGATTAAATTAATTATAATTGTATCAGAGGCGTACCTTAGACTAATATAATTTTAGTCGCGTAATCGTATTGTTATGTGGTGTGAATTGTTTATCTGCTGCAGTTATATTCTGATATAACGTAAGTTTGAATCATATCTTGAAATTAAATTACTTTATACAGATTTTGTCGCGTTGTTTATTTTAAAACACTTTTCATATAATTTTAAACTCTAACACTACTACTATTATGGAACTTTGCTACAATTTAAGCTATTTAAATTAATTAAAACTATTTATATTTAAGTTTACACTTTGTCCCGCCGTTTCAGTTGCTTTACAGCAGCCATGTCCACGGAGAGACTAAGATGATAGTTGTCTCAATGTTCCGAAGTGTAGCTATTTCAAAGTACCCGAATATAATAATAATAACAATATATAGAATTGTTCCTATCAAGCAGTTACTACTCGGCGTTATACAAAAGTATTCAGAATGATAAAATCTTCTCAAACAAGAACTATGACTACGAAAATTTATCATTACATAAAAAAACAAAAGTAAATATATAAAATTTACCTCAAAAGGGCTGGATTAATAGAACTGTTACTAATAGAATACAAAAAATAAATATATTATGGAAGCAAGTCAAAGATATGATGATGAGTTACTCGACATGTTTAAGCTTGAAAGAGACTGTGTAAGTAAATTAATCAAAAGTGTAAAAAAACACTATGAATATTCATCTTTTAAAAATTGTAATGATGATCATAAAAATATGTGGAAATTGATATATACTTTGGCAGTAAATAAAACAAAAACTAACACAGCACCTTCTAAACTTATAGTTCGATTTATATCTCAGAACTGAAAAAATAAATAAAAATAGAGTCCACCGCGATATAAGAAGTACTCCGGGAAAGGTCTTTGATAAAATTAAAAGAGAGAGATTACACAAATCAAATATCCCGAGGAGCGCAATACAAAAGGGACAAACATCGAGGTGTAGACGGCAGCCGCAGGCTGGGTTCGGCCCTACTTTTGAAGAGGCTCCAGCGGCATGCCACGGCCGGTCGCCCACAATTGCAGGCCTGTGCCAATTTCTGCGCGTCGCTCTGCTTTATCCTTTTAAGAACGAGTCTGCGCCCCATCGCAATGCGCAGCTCTGACGGCTGTCAGAATCTTTTAATTTATTATTTTCAATTTTATTTTATGTACTGAATTATTTTTATTTGTAATAACGTGTTTGTAATATAGTTATTATTAGTTTAAGTTTAATGAAAAACGGCTGTGACGGCGATGGCGATGTGGAAATAAGTGCTAGTCAACCTACCACATCGCTAAATGGTTTGCTGCGTTGCCCCCACTGTATCCAGGCTCGATATTTCAAAGGTAAGCGGGGTTTGAAAGTACATTTTGGCAAAGTACATAAATCCCAAGATGTACTTTTGAATCCCTCTACGTCAGTACAGTCATCCACCACCCAAATTCCCTTTTGGCAAGAATTAGCAAACTTAAAAAATTCTATTCCGGTTTTAAAAAGAGTTCCCCGTGGCGCGAGACCTGCAGTGGCGAAAAAACTAGCTGATTGTATAGGTCTCGTCGTACGGGAGAACACAAAAGTAGCTTGGGAACAGTTACTGACCTTCCCTTATAGAACTTTACATGTTGAAAAAAACCAGGCGACGACAAAATCTCTTACAGAACAAATTAAACAAAATTGTTATGTTTCGGCTCACACTTTTGGCACAACTTTTACTTACAATAACAGGAAAACTGTTTTTCAATGTGTAGAGTCCAAATTAAGGGAAGGTGATATCAGGGGCGCGTCTAGGCTTCTATTTAGTAATGATGTGGTGGCGCCTTGCTCTCCGGACACCCTCGCGAGTCTGAAGAGCAAACATCCACCGCCGGTTGATGACCTCTGTTTCCCTGATCCGCCAGATAAGGATTCGGAACACCTTGTTACTACAGCCAAGGATGTTTTCACAGCTGTTTGCTCCTTCCGGAGTGGCTCGTCAGCTGGCCTCGACGGCTTGTCTCCTCAACATTTAAAAGACCTTTTATGCCCAAGCGCCGGGGAGGCTGGCGATACACTCTTGAGGGAGCTCACGGCTTTGGTAAACTTAATGCTCTCCGGTGGTGTGAGCGATGCTATCATCGACATCTTGTACGGCGCAAATTTATGTGCCCTCAATAAGAAAGATGGTGGTATTCGTCCCATTGCCGTGGGTTGTACGTACCGACGTATGGCAGCCAAAATATGCTGTAAATTTTATAGTAAAACTCTTACTAATAAATTTCAGCCCCTGCAATTGGGTTTCGGCTCCAAAGGGGGCTGTGAGGCTGCCATACATGCCTTATCTACGTACCTTGGCTGTGGTAATGGAGAGGTCATCCTAAAGGTTGACTTAAAAAATGCTTTTAATTCAGTAAATAGGGACACCTTGTTGACACAAGCAAAATTAGAAACACCTCAAATATTTAAATTCTTGTGGCAATGTTACAGATTTCCAAGTAAATTACTTTATAAACACAACCTTTTAGAATCTTCAGTTGGATGTCAACAAGGTGATCCTCTTGGACCAGTCATATTCAGTTTAGCTATACACCCCATTATTCAGCAGATAAATTCTAAATTTAACATCTGGTATTTAGATGATGGGACGCTTGGAGGCGATGTAGAAACAGTACTACAAGATTTGGCACTACTGAAAAATAAATTTGCATCAATTGGCTTAGATTTAAATACCAATAAATGTGAAATATTTGTAAACAATATTAATAACGTAGACAAACATTTGATACTAACTAAATTCAACTCATTGGCTCCAGATATCAAAATTGTTGAAAAACATTCTCTTCGCCTGCTTGGGTCCCCTGTCTTTGAAGAAGCTTTTGATTCTTTCTTAGAAGAGAAAGTCCAAAATTTTTGTGAAATTTCAGACCGCCTTTTCAAAATTAATATACATTCAGCTTTTACTATAATGCGTTACTGCCTTTTCGTCCCTAAATTTACTCATGCTTTAAGGTCATCTCAGTTTTGGAAACATTTAACACCTTTAGTTAAAATTGACAAAATCATACAGAATACATTAAGGCAAATATTAAATGTGGACTTGAACGACCGAGCTTGGCTTCAAGCTTCTCTACCTGTTCGTTTAGGCGGGCTCGGCGTTCGCAAAATTTCAGATGTCAGTTTACCGGCGTTCCTGGCCTCGGTCTACAGCACGGAAGAATTAACCAGGTACATTCTGGCACCCACACTGGTTAGTTCAGAAGTGTTGTGTAAGACTGACGCCGTGAACGCCTGGCAAATGGCTTGTCCAAATACTGATCTGCCTACCAACCCGTTCTCCCAAAGGCAGTGGGATGGGCCGCTATGCAACACGGTAAGAGAAAATCTTTTTACTACATCTGTAAGTGTTGCTGAGCGCGCACGTTTGCTGGCTGTGGGAGAATGGGAATCGGGTTTATGGCTTCAGGCACTTCCATCGTCCAACACAGGTACAATGTTGGACGATACAACATTCCGCCTCGCCACCTGTCTTCGTTTAGGTGCCCCGTGTGTTTCTCCGCATCGTTGTCATTGCGGAGAAGCCGTCGACAGCCTCGGACACCATGGGCTGTCCTGCAGCAGAAGCGCTGGTCGTATTTCACGACACGCTCACCTTAATGACATTATCCGTCGTGCTCTTATCACCGCCGGCGTACCAGCAGTATTAGAACCCATAGGCTTGGTACGTGACGATGGGAAGAGACCCGATGGTATGTCTTTGTTACCTTGGAAAATGGGTAGGCCTTTGGTGTGGGACGCCACATGCGTCGACACCCTTGCGCCATCACATCTTCCGAACACGGTGAGCTGCGCCAGTGCTGCTGCTGTAGCGGCGGAAAACCTCAAACGGCGCAAATACAGTAATTTAATTGGTAATTACGTTTTTGAGCCGTTTGGGGTGGAGACGCTAGGTTCATGGGGTCCGAGCGCTCGTGCGCTTTTTAGAGATATATCTAAGCGGCTAATCGACGCTTCGCGTGACCAGAAGGCTGGACTTTTCTTGGCTCAAAGAATCAGCATTGCCATTCAACGTGGCAATGCTGCCAGTCTCCTGGGCACTTTCCCGGTCGACAGCGATTCTGAGGAATTTTACGACGCTGCCTGAACCAGCCATTTCCTTTCTTTATATTAAATTTATAGACCCATATTTTGTTACTTTCATGTTTTATTTATAAGTGGTTAGGTTTGTTAATATTAGTTAAGTTGTAAATTATAATTGTTGCTTTGTTAAATATAATTATAACTTATAGTTAATTCAAAGTCAATTACGGATGGAAATGATATATGTAATTAATTTAATTGTACATTCTCAAGTATAGTATCAATTTAGTATCGAATTAGCAAGTAAAATACCTTAAAATCTTCCAGATGAACTATTCTACACCATGACCTACCTAGACAAAGAAACCCAATATAAAATAGTTACTTTTGAGCCGTGCACGGTAGATGAAGTTGTCAAAGTTATTAATGGCCTAGATTTTGACACTAGCACAGGCATTGAGCTAATTAGCACCAAAGTAATTCTATGCATTAATGAGCTTATATAAAAAAACTTACTGATTGCTAAACAAGTGCATGTCTTCCGGTATTTATCCTGATAGTCTGAAAGTAGCCAAAATTTCGCCAATATATAAGGCAGGTCCAAAAATAGACTCAGAATATTATCGACTAATATCTGTTCTGCCGGTGATATCAAAAATAAAAATAAACGAATTAAAGAATATTAAGATAAACTAGATTTTTTATATGAACGGCAGTACAGATTTTGTCCTAAATCGAGTAACCTATCTGCTTCGGTTGACTTGGTAACTAAAATTAGCACTGAAATAGATCACAAAAACCTTTGTTTTGTTTGGGAATATTTATCGACCTAATAAAAGCATTTGATACTATAAGTCCTTTACTCCTACTTTCAAAGTTAAAAGACAAAGGCATAGCTGGATAAGCCCATAAATTACTAAAACCATACCTAGAAAATAGAACGCAAATAGTACAAATAAATAAGTACTCAAGTGGCTCCCGGAACATAGCTTGTGGCATTCCGCAAGGCTCGGTGTTAGGCCCATTACTTTTTTTTAATTATGTCTATAACATAAGTAATATTGGTTTGTCTGGCCATATTTCTTTACATGCCGATGACATATGCCTTTTTTATTATGGAAAAGATATACTTACCTTAATGCCTGAAGCACAAGAGGATTTAGTAAAATATAACATCTGGTGTAAATGTACTTACAGTTAATATAAAAAAACATCTTTCATGATATTCAGTGCAAAAAATAAAAGGTTCTCTAACTTTACACCTTTAACAATTGATAACGATGCACTTAATAGATCTCATCAGGAAAAATATTTAGGATTACTTTTAGACGATAAGCTTACGTGGAAACCACATATAGATAAATCAAAAAACAAAATAATTTGTCTTATTAGGCTATTACGTAAAATGTCTTATTGTGTTCCACATAAAATGAGACAAATGATTTATAATGCACTCGTCACATCTACGAGTAACATAGATTATTTATTTGAAGTATGGGGCTGCGCTCCAAAAACTAGTTCAATGCCGTTACAAACCGCTCAAAATAAATAAATTAAGGTATTCTCCAATATGATAGATTGACACATACAGCTATATTATATAAGCAAGCTTCGCGAAAACTCGGAGTTCTGAACAGGGTGAGGCGGTTTTTCGCGCCTGGGTAGCTGTGCCTATTGTATAATGTATATTATATAATGTGCGCCCTTGCGTGGAGTACTGTTCTCATCTTTGGGATGGCTCTGCGCAGTACTTGCTGGACGCTCTCGACAGGTTACAGCGGCGGGCTGTCCATATCATCGGAGATCCAGAGGTCACGAATTCACTGAAACCTCTGCAACTCCGTAGGAACATTGCCTCATTGGCATGTTTCTACAGAATATACCATGGGAAGTGCTCTGAAGAGTTATTCCTCCGTATCCCGCCCTCCCCTTTCGTACGTGCGTACCAACAAGTTTGGGTCCTCATACCTCTGATCAATGCATGAAATTCTCTGCCAAGGCACGTGTTTCCTTCTTCCTTCAATCCTGGGTCCTTTAAGCGGGGCGTGAAAAAGCACCTTCTCAGGCCGACAAAGTAGAGATCTCAACATCGCCTCGGCTGCTATGAGGACGGTGTCGAGGTCACTGCTCTTAGACCACACTACTGCTTACCATCAGGCGGAGTGTGGTGATTTTGAAGAGCAATATAAAAAAAAATATAACCAAACAAAATATTCAACATAAAGCAAATATAAAAGTATACTAAATACATTGTAATTAAAAAAATATTTTCGGGACTCATTCGCACTCAAACAGTTACAGTAACTAAAATAACCTTTACACAATATTTACCTAGAACTAAATATGGGAAGAAAATTAACAATATTTACCTAGAACTGAATATGGGAAGAAAATTACTTTACATGCTGGTACAAAAATATTTAATAACTTACCAAACGAAATAAAATTTGTAAAAGTATGTCTCTTTTTAAAACAAAACTAAAAACATTTATTAGAATTAAAAATAAAAGAAATCATTGACATTTCATTTCTTCTCTGGGTCATTGCAACTATCATAAATTTATATTTATATGTAATTTGTAAGATAGTTTATAAGATCGAACTACCTTTTAATTACTTAATATATAAAATGTATTGCACAATATTTAAGTAAACTGTAAAGTTTGCTTTTGAGTAATAAAGTTCTCTAAACCGAAGCATCATTGGTAGGAATCGATGTTGTTTAGCGGGTATCTGTGGTTTGTCAAATCGTAGGTAGTGATTGGTCCCCTGTTACACGTGTTCGACAAAATCCGTATAAAGTAGTTTCATTTCAATGTACGAGTACAACATTCGACAAGACAATATTTATCATATCTTTTGGAGCCGTTGGACACTTTCAAGAGCTAATCCAGACTTAGGTTAAGTTGTAAACTTTTGTGTAATACAACTCGTATTAAAAATAAATTGCCAATAAAATGTATTTATTAGCTCGAATATGGTACGTTTTAATGTTGATTCATATGTACCATATTATTCGAGCTAATAAATAAATTTGATCGTTTTGGGCTTTCAATACTAGTATATTAAAATTACATGCCCAAAGGTTTACTTTATATATTTATATTATTGTTGTTAAGATATCTAAATATTGATCCAAATACTTGAATAATATTATATCCAAGTCAAGTCAATGTCAAATATAATTTATACATTTAGGTGACCATGTAACATTTATGAACGTAAAAATATATTGGTTAGTGAATTTACTAAGGTACTGAAGCTACATTTAGGTTAGTTGCTTGCTAGGTTCAGGAAAAGGGTTGATTCTATGAGAATAAACCTGCAAGAAACACACTCACACCCTTTACAACTGTTTACTAAATAGTTGTAAACGATGTTCCTAAAACTAGGTGTTGGTAACTGCCTAATGTACACTTCCACATACTTCAGGAAAATAGACGTGAAACTATGTATACTAGCGGTCGCCTAGTGGTCAAAATACGACCAAAATGCCTAAGCTTGCTACTTTGTTTTCTGTTTTTCTCTATTACATATAAATAAGGTATAGGTAACCATAGTTACTAAGAATAGTACGACGTCAGACGAACAATGTCGAAATACTACGAACCGGATTCGACTGCGTGTGTCAAATGCATGGTTCTACGCGTGTAGTGTTTTTTCATTAATTTAATGTATTTCTAATGCATATTATATACAAATATTAGAATTCGCCTCTCCTTCTCCATATAAACTTTAACTGTGCCAAATTTCATAATCCTCCGTCCGCGCAATTTTCGTAAAAAGTGGTACAAAGCTTTTGCTTCACGTATTAATATATGGATTCATTACATAAGAATTTTAATTACTCATTGCTAATGAACGAATATATACCAATCAAAACAAAGATTGAACGATTTCTACTAAAGCAAATTTCCTTTAAATATTCCTTTAAATATTCCTACGATAGTTACATTTACATTTTTACAAAGTATTTATACGATTTACGTCCAACGTAATAACAGGCTATTTCGAATTCTACCTGTCACATTACGAGATGCCATGTTGCAATAGAGAATTTTCTAGCAGACAAAACCAAATAATTGTTTTTGGTTGGCACGATCTGGTAACCGAACCAGGACACGATCGCAAGCTTGTGTTAAAGCAACAAGGAAGTCCAAGAGACAAAAGTATGCAACGCTAAGAATTGCAAATTCGCAAGTTTTTACACATTCACAATTCACTAAGCTGTTCAGATAGATTTCTCATAAAGTATAGTTGTTAAAACTATTATTAGCACCTAAAATGTAACAAAAGTTCCAATACGTATAAGTTAGGAACAGCCGACGATACAAGAATACTAAAAGCCAGTTTTTGGCGCATTAGCACGTAACATGGTTGTGTGGGATTGAAAACATATGTGAGGTTAAAGATACGATATTACTTACATGTAATGGAACTAATTCATACTATTGCTTATTATTGTTGATTAGATGAGTCTACAATTTTATACACCATTGTTTTATTAGTACCGGCGTAATTATTTTGACTTCATGGATGGCGTTGTGGGTACAGTGCGCGAGTCTGGGTTTTCTTTGTGTCCATTGTTTGTATTTCTGTAGTCTTCCGCGGCACAGAAATTATTCTTAGTGCGGCAGTTGTCTTCTTAAAGAAAAAATAAAACTAGCTAAGGATGGATGATATGGATACGTATACATAGATTAGAAATATATACATTGATAGAATCAAGTATATCTACCAAGGAATAATATGATACCCACATATCGCTGGCTATGATTAGCTTTTACGTATTATAGGGGCATATATTGACAAACATGGCCTTTTTGACAAAATAAAAAGCAAATTAACTGATATTTTTTTGGAAATACGGAGAAACATTATTACTTCAGAATCGAATCAGAAATCTTTGGAGTTTTTATCGGTTTCCTATTTATTCGCATAAAATGATATGTCATCTCATAATTTAACATGGCATACTTTTACGTAGGCCAAATTAATATTGTGCGTAACTATTATTAGGATAACTATTTAGGCACAATTTTTAAGCATAATTACTATAAGCGTAAATTTGTTTATGCAAAATGATATTTAAGCATAATATTTATAGACATAAAAATACTTTTCGTGTATAAAATAAACATGTTGGCGGCTTAGGGGCTACCCCCGACGCATCCTAACCTATTGTTACACTATGGTACCCAAGTTATATGATGATATAATTTCAGATAATTATAAACAATATGCCTTATAACTTTATGGCAATCAAAATTAGGACAAAACGCATTGGCCTAAATGATATTAATGCCTACTGAAATAGTATGATAAAAAAATACGCTAACTTGTAATGCCAAAATAAATTAGGACAAAAAAATTAGTCGATACTTAAGGTTCCCTTTTTATCTGCCTATCCTTCTCAACTCGTTACACAAATACTACTGAACCGAGTTCTATGAACCTTGGTACTCAAGAATACAAACTTAAATATACTTGACCTCCATTGGGTATGCGGTTCATAGTTTTCGACATATCAATACTAATAAAATATGTGCAGAATTTAATCTTCAAATTGTTCTAGATAAGAATGATAACTTATAAAATATAATTAAATTTAAACGGTAAACATACTAGAGGATATTAAAATTGCCAATTCGTTTGACCACTAATCTATTTCCGACGCTTTCAAAGTCATGGGCGAAAGCAAATACCATTTATAATAAACTAGGACAAAAGTTATTTATAAACGTACCTATCTTAAAGTCAATGCTTTAGTAGTTTCTAAGATAAACCGCTGTATCAAACGTACTAATGAACAAAGTCGTACGGATACTATTTTTACTAATTTTAACTCTAAAAAGATATCATACATAATACATTTTTAAATATATCGAACAATTTTCATATACCCACTAAACAAACCAGTAATCCCAAGACACAATACAAGCATTAATTAAAAAGTTTATGCTAAAGAGACTTGACATGAAAAGTGGAGTACCTTTGCCCCAAAGTCATCCGTATTTAAACATGCCATTTGTATAGTTGAACATATTCCTAAACAAATAAACGTGAGTGCTTTCGTTTAGTCTTGAATGTTGTTGGTACGTTCACATTGCACTGAAAGCATAGATAATAGTGCGATGTAATGAAAAGTAAACTTCAGTGTTGTTAGTAGGTTGTACTATAAATATTTTGAATGCATTTGTACGAAGACTTAAAGTTGCATTAATGGCGTAGTTGATTAAGTGTCGCCTCTTCAATGCCACTACGACGAGTGTTGTGAGTGCGGATCCCACACAAAAATGGCGTAATCTACAAATGATTGTTCTGAGTTTGGGTCTGACTCTTTTGAGCCTGTTCCTTAAATGTTGTTAAAATCTGCCGCGGTACCTGCAGGAATTTCATCTAGGGTGGACGAAGTCATTCTTAAGAACAAGACATAATAAATAAATAAATGTATAAGCAGTGATGGCCTAGTTGAGAGATCATTGGTTCCAACCCAGAGGTCGAGTCGACCTCCAAATCGACCTCCAAAATGAAGTCTTTGTATCTTTTCGAAAACCGTGGGAAATGTGCGTATTATTTCCTTCCTCATCCGAATTTCAATCGATTCAATGATACTAATTATAATTCAACTTATAATTGACTATTTTTATCCTGATTTGATGACGGGACAATAATTAATAGGTGGGTTGTGGTCAATCGAACGTGCTCTTTAATATTTTGATAGATGATGATTCAAGGCAGTCAGGAATATGCTATCAATTATTATAAAGCAAGACTTGGGTAAAAAATTTGCTATATAATTTTGACGGTCTTACTGGTCTTAGTACCGTTGCCATCGGTTTGAAACTCCTATTCCTTGGCGGTGAACTTTTGTAACTTTAAACATCGCGTGATTCCAATAAGCAAGGCACACGGCAACATTAGCCATTAAAATCATTATTGATTATTGAGACGGTTATATTTAGTCTAAAGCTTTATTTTATGCGACTTCGAATAGGTATAATCTTAAGTAATGATCAAAATACTATATTATATAGTGGTTGTTTACAAGGGTAAGTAAACTTAAAAAAGTCAGGTTACATATTTGGTCTTTATCCATCTAGTAACTGTAATATTTTAAAGCTAATATTTGATTATAACCACATTTTTGCTCCAAAGTGTTAACCGTCCGCAGTTGACCTATAATCGATAAACTATGAGAAAGTTATAGTTAGCAAGTTTTTAATAATAGAGAATATATTATTTACATATTATATTGACCTTTTTGAGTAGGTGAGCGGAATACCACCCCTTATGACCCTGGAATATCTCTGGTGTTGTATTCATTTGCGCTATATTCTTTATGCACGTCAATTTAAGGTCATCTTTAACCGGCCTTTCCCCAGAATTGCTCTAATCTGGTCAAAGGTCCACCTGGGTTTTTCCTTTCAATGGCCACTTCATATAGGCTTCAATCAATATTTTGTGTCAATTCCTTTCACATGTTCAAATTATATGACAAGACTTAAAAGGGATATACTAACGCACCCCATTTAAACCTTGTAATTTTTACTTCTTTTTAATGGTAGTGTCTCTTATCTCGTTATTATTTAAAGACTACTTCTCAATGCTTTCATTTCCGCCATCATTTGTAGCATAAAAATGAAAATGAAATTGTCTTCATAAAATCTCGACAAAA
Source organism: Catocala nupta (assembly GCA_963675205.1). Taxonomy (NCBI): domain Eukaryota; kingdom Metazoa; phylum Arthropoda; class Insecta; order Lepidoptera; family Erebidae; genus Catocala; species Catocala nupta. The sequence goes on along the minus strand of OY776091.1, from coordinate 7,723,059 downwards.
AAGATAATCAATTCCTAATAAGCATTGAAGCTGTAACAAAAGTAATTCAATATTTGTTAAATTAAAAAAATACGCTCTGTATCAATGAGATTTCTTGTTTGACCAAGGCTTATTGAACATGAACAAGATTGAAACATTTGGTCACGACCACGAAACCAACCAACAGTTTAATTGAACGTGTCTGATAACGTATAAGAGTCGTTCCCCGTTTTATGTTTCAAATTGAAATTTACCACGGCATGTTTAAATTAAACCGAACACTGAGCGTTGGGATCGGAATCATTGGATAGAAATGATAATAAAACCACGACGATATGTAATAACATACCATCAAGGGAAATACGTATGAATTCAAAATATTAGGGTAAGTGATGTATGATGCAACGTTATACCAAAAACGTAGATTATATTACATGGGGTGAAATGCAACCTAAAGAAGGAGATTTTGATTCTTTATAGATCAGAATTTATTTTATAAGAATCAGAAACCGAATGATTAAGATTATAATTATAATTAATGTTGAGAAATTTGAATTTTATGTAGTTCATCAGTTAATTGATCCGAAACATGGATAATTATTCGAATGCAGGAATACTTGAGTCTGATTGATTATTATATTGAGTACTGTTTTTACGTAACTTAGGCTATTGACACCTTCTTTTGAAGAACGATTGATGCCACTACAACGAGTTGGTCTATAACATTTATAATAATAGCAGATTTTGTAAATGTAGGTTAGGTTAACAGTACTTATTTCTGCTTAAAACGTATCCAATGTCCTTTTCTGTAATCCTGACAACGTACATAAAAATTTCATGATGATCGGTTGAGCCGTGATGAAATGCTAAGGCGTGAAAGCGTAACGAACAAGCTAACTCACATTCGCAATTATAATATTGGTTGGGATGAGCATGTAAACATGAGTTTATACACATTTAAGTCGATTTGAATCACGACATTAAGTCCCAAAATTAAATTACGTGTTCGAATCATTGTGTTATTCACACAGTATGAGAATATAGAAATATACAAATAACAAGGAAATCTCTAGCACAATTGGATTACTGCATATCAACATATTATCATCATCAAATTGTGTTGCAAATATTCGATTAAAATTCGAATAATAATCAGTTACAAGAACTTAATCTACATTCGGGTGCGGATTCATACAACTTATGAATATGAGATGTCTCGTAGTTATTTCTCATTGCTACCGGGAATCAAATGCGTAATATCCAATTTGTGGCATATATGCAAAACATTGACAAAGGCAAGTAACACACTGTTCTGTTTATCCCACAAGAAAATAGCATAAATCCCATAGCCTTGTGGAAGACCCTTGAACTGCCATGCCGAGGTCTCGAGTTGGAGACCTCGACCCAAAGCGCGCATCTGTATTTTTTCATAGTTATGTGCGTATTAAATAGTTCATTATTGTTCGCTTTAACGGTAAAGGAAAACATACTGAGAAAAACTGCAAAGCTTTAAAGAGAACTCTCAGTCTCCATAATGTTCTCGAAAATAAGTGAAGTCTGTCAAACCGCAGTGGACTAGTCCACTAGTCCTAGCATGGTGCACTATGGCCTAACCCTTCTCACACTGAGTAGAGGCCCGTGACTTGCAATGGGACAGTTTAATACAGGGCTGATACTGATACCTATATACTTGCACTCATGCTTACATTATGAGACCACGCAATCTTTAGATCAGAATATTAGCGCATTATTATAAAAACACCCAAATTCTTTAACATAAACTTGCAAATATCTCAATGAATAACCGATCCCCTTGTGTAAATATGTATGTTAAAAATCAGTTACCCTATGCTGGATCAGAGGTTAACGTTATCAAATTTTGATTCGATTGGGTGAACTTTTTTAGAAACCGGTTTGCAGCGGTGAAAACTGTAATTTTATTTTCTCTCAGAATCCCATAGGCAAGAAAACTTTCGTGTCTTATAAATGAAAGTACCTATGTCAATCGGAGACGAGGTCACGATGCCCGTGTACCTAGGCTCATCGTCAACTGTCGACCTCAATGTCACAGTCGGCTATTTTTTGTAACCCTTTCATAAGTTTTGGAGTATTGGAGCGGTGAATCTTTATAAATTCATATATTGGAAAACGCACACGAAATATTAGCCTTAAATATAGAATGAATTTTGATATGAGAAGTTTTTTGCAATATTTAAATATCACTGTAATGACTCCATTATTAGATTTGAATGAGTTTGTAAAAGTATACATACATACTTAAAGGTAAAATATGAAGATAGTTTGAAGATCTTTCGTACACAATACATATTCATTTGATTTGGTTGTGTGCTGAAATGTAATAAAGACCTTAAGTACTTTGATTTTAATATAGAGAAATAGTGTTTTGAATAGAGTTGTAAGCAAAATCAAAACTGAGTAACTAATTTGTACATCATCGTATCAATAGTAAGGCAACGTTTACAAGTCAATGGAACGCACAAAAGCGGTACAGAGTTTATATTTTCTATTTTAAATTTTATTATTGAGTATTGCTTTTACTCAATCAAAAGATATCATCAAATTATAGTCACTTTTAATAGTGTTATTATTAAATAATAATAAAACGTCTTCCAGACCGAATTTCGGCCACGGCGGCCAATCTTAACAGAGACTGGCTATCTGTGTATCTGTAGTGCACAAGTATGTGTGCAAACACAAGTGCATTCTCTGTTCTCTAACGCTCATGTTCCGATGGGACAGTAATCCGACATGACCGGAGCGAAATCAGGCGCAGGACCAACGGCTTTACATGCTTTCCGAGACACGGGTAAAATTATAGTATTAAATATAATTGTTACGTCGAATCTACTCGGTCTTACTTTTCTTTTCTATTCTTTGCTGTCTTTTACCTTAGTAAAAAATATGTTTAGCAGTTCTTTTAGTTCTCTCATTTTAGCAGTCCCTGAAAAAGGCTATATACGCATATATCGTTTTTATTTGTTTAGCCTATTGAATAGCAGCGGCATTCTGGCGGCCATCCACTTCTTCAATTTACGAGCCAAGCTCTTGTCGGTAGAGTCTCTTCCATAATGTCCTATCTTCAGCCAGAGCTTTGACTTCTTGATACGATGAAACTTTTACCTTATCTTTCACTTTTAAATTATGTCTGGTATTCTAAGAATTGACAAGATGACCTGTCAGTTCTTGGACTAGGTAGTAAGCAAATAAATTTGATTTAATTTGACTACGATCTAGCGTAGGAAAGAAATACTCAAGTCTGCCTGCTTCAACTTTAGCAAAGTTGGATAACAAACTGTATCCTACCTATTTTCGAACTTCTGCCAATACTCTGTATAGGAGAGAGGTAGTACATATGTCAAGACAAATCAATATATTAAAATCAACAGAACCATACCAGCATCCTTTACTCACAAACTATGACCACAGGACACATTCAGCGAACATCTACTTCAGTTTGTTATAAGATATTATACAACCAAGTTTAAAATGTATTAATAGACCTTTATGTTGAGGTTGTGTAGGCTGTATTAGGGCACGTGTACCTTCAACGTGGATTGGTTATATGCTTTAAAATATCAATAAGGCAACAAATCAGTCTAGGATGTTATGAAAGCCCTCAAGTTATCCTACATTTAGAATTAAGTTATTGATAATTTAGGCCCATAGCAATAACATTATTATATTAAGGTCGATTACAAGGTCGGGTTTCGGTTCTCAGATAACACAATTTGGAAACGACTTGAGATTTGGTTTATCGGTTTAAATGTTAGAGGCTTTTGCGAGTTGTTTTTGTATTGTGTATATCAAAAGGCCGGGGTCTAAATCAATAGATACATCGTTTTAGCATGGGGCAGTTAAATTTTGACATATTTTTCATAAAATACAAAAAATTTCTCGCCGATTCGCTCGGGTTTAAGTTGGTCAGGTTATGTTAGTAACGGTACTTCTTTAAAAAATAAAAATAGCCTTACTCTTCTATAATATAGCTTTCTAATGATGAACGAATATTTAAATTTGGTTGAGTAGTTTTTATGTTAAATCCGTACAAACAAACAAACAAAAAATCAAATCTATCATCTTTATAATATTAGTATAGATATATGAAAAATAACTAGCTAGCCGTAGATAAAATGACTAGATTCTTGATATAGGAAACGGGCATGAGTGTATGCTGCGATTTTTCTATACATATATTATGAAGACTATCGCAGTAGCGTAATGGTTGTGAATGCTACTGATGTTTCTTTGAGATAATAGGCAACTGGCTATGTACATATGTAAATATTTCAAATCTGTTTACATTTTATCTATTATATTAGATGCCGCTAATCGATGCCAATGTTTAATTTATCGTTTTTACATTTGTCTTAGATCTCGTCGGGTAGATACTTGTAAAATTGCTAAGCTATGACATGGGTTAAGTTTATGGTAGCGTTGTTGCAATAGCGATAGTTTCACTGTCGATAGTAGACCTTGAAAAACCGTCGATAGTGCGAATAGTCCCATCGAAAATATCGAAATACTGCAATACTATCGATACTATCGATAGTATCGATTGTGAAAATTAGGTGATACTATTGTACTTTATCGATACTATCGAGATCCGATACTATCGATAGTATCGCTTCAAAGTAGTCGATACTATCGATACTATCTATGATCTATCGACGCGTATCGATTATCAATAGCCTTGTTTTAGTAACTATCGAAGTATTTTCGATATTGTCGGCTGGGAATAAAACGAGCAATAATATGAGCAAGAAATACTAAGTAAATTGTTCGACTAAAGATAGGGCAAAACTATCGATACTATCGATAGTACCGATGCTATTGATCTTGAGCAATAGCACTAGTTATTTTTAATTGATATACCTAATCAATCGAAATAATAATAATATCGATAGTAAAGTATCGTCAAGGTTCGATAGTTTCGATAGGACTATCGATAGTATGACTGATTTTCAAGGCTACGATAGTATCACGATACTATCAATAGACTATCACTATCGCAACAACACTGGTTTATGGGTTGACATCGTGGTGTAAAATTTTATTTTATTTCTTAAAAGACTGTTAATTTTTTAACAATAAAGTCTTATTACTATTTAAGTTTACTAAAACAAAGCTTTATTTAATGGTAGCCATCAGTAAGACGGTGTAGGCTGTCATCGTTAAATATTTACAAAGTTCTGTCAAGTACAGTATGAGTAATTAAACGTTTAGGTAAAGGTTTCAGTAGATAGTCTAGACGCTATATCACAGGTTTAATTTTTTAAGAACTTTTTTTATTTAAATAGATCATTTGATTAGAAATTCCGAAATTTCATAAGGTTTTATAAAATTTAAGGGACTTATGACCAGACTTCAGACAGTCTTGTATAGTTTTGGGCACGCCACGATCGTGGCGGTAAGTCCCGTGTTTGAGGAGTGGCTGGAGAGGCAGCATGGCGCCCTCACCTACCAGCTGACACAGATACTGACTGGCCATGGTTGTTTTGGCCAGTTCCTGTGTCGTATACGCCGGCAAGAGACGCCCGGTTGTCACCACTGCGGCGACTGCCGCGACGTTGTTGAGGACACGGCGCTGCACACTTTGGTTCACGGTTTGCCCCGCCTGGGCATCGCAGCGCCGTGGTTTGATCGCGGCAGTCGGATCGGCTGCCCTCTCGCTCCCGGCCGTAGTTCAGTCTATGGTCCGGAGTGAGAGGTCGTGGAACGCCGTCGCCTCCTTCTGCGAGGAAGTGATTTCCATCTAGGAGGTGGCGGAGCGGGAGAAGGAGCGTGTAAACCCTCTCCCCAACCGCAGAGCCGGGCGCCGGAGGGCGCGAGATGACCTCCAGCCACCCTGAGGTTTGACCTGGGGGTGGCGAGCTTTGTGGGCCTGCCCGCCATCCGTTCAGCACCAGGTCCGAGAGGCGGCGTGTGTGTTCCCACGCGCGCCTCTGTTTCGAGTCCGTCTCCCCTCTAGGGGGGGGACAGTAGGGTATATTATAGAAGTGAGTCCTTTGGGTAGGTCTCTTTGTGTAGTGGCCTGCCGTTTCACACGGCGGGCCGTAACCTCGGCGGAGTCGCGACCGCATGCGAAAGCGATTCGCGTGGCCCCGTCGATAGTGGTTGTCTTGTATAGTTTAATTGTCATGATATTATTTGATTTAATAATTATACATTTTAAGAGCAAATGACTATTCATATAAGAGCTTACATGGTACTTACACCAAATCGCTTATATCTATGATAATTATTCTAAAATAAATTACATACTATTACAATGTTAACAGAAACATAGACTAACAAAAAAGAAATAGGATAAAATTTAGAAACAAAAACAACCTTGAATAAAAAAAATAGTACTCAAACTTTTTTTACCTTTGGGAATGCTCTGACGCATACCTCTCCGTGGGGCGACGGAGAGGTTATGTCGGGCTCACCCGGGAAAAGATACCTCGGTAATACCGACTAAACCTACCACGGTGTTCCTCGATTTAACCATAGACGGCGCGGCCGCGCGAATCCCTTTCACATGCAATCGCGACCCCGCCGTGGTTTCGGCCCGCCGGGTGAAACGGCAGGCCACTACACAAAAATACTTCCTCCACCGTCCCCCTGGGGGGGAACAAAGAAACGACACAGAGGCGCACGTGGAAACATACACGCCGCCTCTCGAACCTGGTGCTGATCGGGTGGCAAGCAGGCCCATACAGCCCACCACCCCCAGATCAAAACTCAAGGTGGCTGGAGGTCATCGCGCGCCCCCCGGCGCCCGGTTCTGCGCTTGTGGAGAGGGTTTAAACGCTCCATCTCCCGCTCCGCCGCCTCCTTGATGGAAATTATGCTAACAGTAGGAGGCGACGGCGTTCGACGATCTCTCACTCCGGACCATAGACTGAACCACGGCCGCGATCAACTCACGGCGCTACAATGCCCAGGCGGGGCATTCCACCAAAGTGTACAGCGCCGTATCCACAACAACATCGCAGCAGTCACCGCATTGATGACACCCGGGCGTCTCCTGCCGGCTATTGCGACAGGAACTGGCCAAAGGAACCGTGGCCAGTCATTACCTGTGTCAGCCGGAAGGTGAGGGCGCCATGCCGCCTCTCCAGCCACTCCTCAAACACGGGACTTACCGCCACGATCGTGGCGTGCCCGGCACTGGGGTACAAAAGACGATTTCTCCATTCTTCTACTAGGACCTGGCGGAGTTCGGCCGTATCTCCTCTAAAGCGGGCAGACCTGGTCCTTCGCCCCGAGCTAGCGCTTCCTGGCGCCAACGGTAGAGCGACGCCAGAAGTGCCGCGTCCAGGTCTTAGGGCATCGATCCGGCGAGAAGGCTCGCAGCCTCGAACGTGATCGTGCGGTATCCTCATATCGACCTGACGGCCAAAGCACGTTGTGGTGCACGAAGCGCCGAAATATTACAAGCCGTCAGGTTATCCACCCAAACTGGGGCTCCATGGGCCATGGATCGCTCGACCCCTTCGTAGAGCCTTCGGCAGGAGGTGCCTGGCCCCCTTAGGTTGGGCTTATTTCAACTTCATCAAATTAGATGAATATAAATAATTACATTTTGGGAATAAAAAAAATATCTGCATCTAGACTACATTGCAAGAACTTATATCATATATGCAAATGTTACATAAATATTACGGTGCTTGATTTTTAAAATAATATACTGGCTCTCGTACATGCTCGGTTACATGCACAACTAGAGGTGCTTACGCAGGCTGTATGTGTAAACGATGACACGAAAGAGACTTTGTAGCGAGAGTCAGTATCGCGTCAAATACGAGCACCTCCTGCTAAAACAATTGTTACTGTGTTGCAAGGAAACACAGAGTTGAGTTTTCACAGTTTTGACATATATTTTTATTATCTTATATTAATAAAACTTAGATAAATAAAATTACATTTTCTATTGTACTTGGTGGCGAGCGTTTATTGCATCTATTTTCGTATTTTCTTTTAATATATGAATATTTTACTCATGTACATGTAAAATGTATTATATAGTACAAGCTGTTACGCCATAATTCATTTACAGCTGTTGGTCTACAAATTTAAATTATATAAAAATACATTCATTACAATTAGCTAGTGCATGCAAAATGCAAATGCATGCAAAACATTAAATCAGTTAAATATACAGAAGTAAAATGCGTTGTTATTGTGGCAAATTATACCAAATTAAATCAGGCCTGGGTACTGTCATTTATAAAGTACTAGCTTTTACCCGCGGCTTTGCTCGCGCTATTGTTATGATAGATTTTTAATAGCCTATACTTTTTTATGTATAAACTATAATACTATAAAGTTTCATCAAAATCCGTTCAGTAGTTTTTGCGTAAAAAAGTAACAAATATCCAACCATCCATCAATCCGTCCTCACAAACTTTCACATTTACGAGTATATGTTACGTAGGACAATGTACGTAATAAGGTATAGGGTAAGTCACAATCATGGAGCCTGTCAGGCGGAGCAATTTAATGAAGGAGAGACTAGAGAATATTTTTTACATGATACTTGTCTATGACCGCAGCTTTACGTGCCTTTTTTTGTACTGCGACTATTTAGGTGAAGTATCACCTAAATAGAATTGTCACCTAGAGGCACTAGGACTACCTATTGCCTCTGGGGGCGACAATAATTTATTACTTGCATACTGAGATACAGGTATTGCGGGCGACTTTATAGACATTCAAACCACGGACGCAAAGAACATCCAGATTTGGAACAATAATTTGTGGAGCACGAAATTTTTTGTCCGGTGTGGTATTTGAATATCACTCGCCGCGGCAGCAATGTCGGAAACTAAAAACGACTGTAGATCTGAGTGTTAAGTGTCATCTAAATCCGTCAAACTATTTACATATGATTAGGTAATAAACTTCCAAATTTCTAAAACATCCACACAAGGTTTTACATCTACTTCATACAAAGAAGCAGCTGCCATGTTTGTGTTCATAAAACTCAAAAAGTAGTTGACTTGAATTTTTACACAACGTTCCATTTATATAAAATAGTGTATTTATTTACTTTGTGTTCCGATATTGCCGGGAACGGGAAAATGAAAATATCAGACTGAGCTACAGCGACGTGTAGCCAGGTTTTTTAGCTAGTTTATAATTTTAGTATAATATTATTTATTAATAATATATTTTGACATAATTTAGAAAATAAATTTTTTGCTTCTTGTTGTTATTTATAAAAATAACTTCCCGCACTAGAAATAAATTTTGCGTCGTAAATCTTTTCAGACTCAAATATTGGACACAAAGAACACCTAAACCTGAAATAATTATTTGTGGATTACACAAATTTTATCCCGTGTGGGTTTCGAACACACTACCCTCGGCTTATTGGCAATAACGAGGCCATCACTTAAACCACAAAATCGTCCATGCAATCATAACAGTAAATAAATATTGTTATAGAAATCAAACAAGTTTCTACGACTTCAATAAATGATAAAAAGATCTATCAAGAAAACCTCCCGTTAAACTTTTCTGTTTGTGGTCGCAACCTGACAACTTCTTCTCATCGGTAATCGGTTTGACTTACTTAGCAACTTAGTAAATGTTGTTATAAACTTGAAGTGGCAGTATATTGACACAAGTCAACGTTGCTGAGTTTCTTTAGCTATGTCTTGTTAGGTCCTCGACTTTGATGAGTAAAATTGGCAAGCAAGTACAGTTTTTTATGAGTAACAAAATTTTGCCCTTCACTCTCGATACTCCAGATTTTATTAATAAATTACTATCCCTCGGGAACAGTACTTTTTCTGCATGGAAGATACCCTATGTCCTTTTCAGTATCATTGACAACGTGTATGCAAAATCCAACTCATATTCGCATTTATAATATTAATTAGGATGCATAATACTCTTCTTCATTCATGGTACGCCTAATTAAGAACTAGATGTGCCCGCGATTTCACTCGCGTTCATGCTTACTGCGCCACCCCCGTGAGTCGTAGCGTAATGTTATATAGCCTATAACCTTCCTCTATAAATAGGCTACCCAACACTGAAAGAATTTTTCAATTCGAACTAGTAGTTCCTGAGATTAGCGCGTTCTACCAAACAAACAAACTCTTCAGCTTTATAATATTAGTATAGATGAATCTAGTAAACTAGACTAACCTGCTGGCGTGGCAGTAAAAAATGCGACTGCTGCATATAAGGTCTTCGACTCTTAGATCGGGCAAAGTGTTATCGGTTAGTTCTCTTAAGCAACAAGAAACCTGGGTGCATAGTGCGAGTTGCTTTTACATCAACGCGATCTTAACTTTTACCGCGTTTGGCTCTCTGATTAGTTAATAGCTTGGAGCGGGCCAACCTGAGCGCCGAACATCATAAATGTGATGATCACGTTAACGTAAAACAAACTCATACTAGGCACTCTTGAACTGTGTCTGATAGTTGGCTTGCTTCAGACCGCACGCAATAGCGTAAGGTCTGAAATAAACTTGGCAATAATATGTGGGGATGTGTGCATATTTTTGCCTACCATTCGGGAATATAGCCGAGATACTAAATATGTATGTAACCCAGTAAAACATAAATAAAATCTCAACTAAAAACACTTCCAATATTATATAAACGTTTTAATTACTTAGAGCATATAAATAAATTACAGGAATCCACCAAACAAGGTAAACAAAGTACTATGTCCATTCGAGCTGTTAAGATTTATCGTGACATCTCAAGCCAGCATTCCGGCACTTACCTTTACCCGAACTCAATAATAAAATTAACGCTGACTTAACGCGACGAGATTTTATCTCTTCCGGAAAACTAACCTTGAGCGTACTGTAATTTTCTGAGATGTTCCTCTATGTATATAACCAGATATTACTCGCAACTTCATTCGTGTTTATGTAGTCATACCTTACGGTTAATGTTCTGATAACAAACTTTGTTGGCATAAAGGCATAAGCTTCGTATTTCACAACCGATAACTTTACTTCATATGTGCAACATAAAAATAAATAAATCGATAGGAAAAAGGGTAAGAATTAGATGGAGAGAGAAATATAAAACGAAAGATAAAGTGAAATAAAAAGAAATAGACGGACAGGAGAAAGAAAGAGAAAGTGACACATAGATTGGAAGAGAGGAATAAAGAGAACGAAAGAGAAAGTGAAAAAAAGAAAGAGGGGCGGGCAGAGTGTAAAAGAAAGAGAATAAGCAATACATCGAATGGAAAGGAGATAAACATACAATTAATAGAAGTAAAAATGATGTGAAAATGGTAAAGAAGTTTAAGCATATACGTCGTCTGTAAATGGAATAGTCGAAATAATTGAATGACTAGAATAGTTGGTAAATATTGACGAACGTTCGCTGAGAGTAGGCGACATTTAAGAGGAAGTCGAAGTTATCTTAAAGATATTTAAGTATCTTTATTACCAATAAACAATTATTTTATTTTATTTATTAACAAAATATATACAAATAAATGATTTACCGCAAGGTTAACTATGACTAATTTTAAATCTTAAATCAAAGAAAATGTATAAAGAATATAATATAAAAAGTATGAGCAAAGTATTGAAATTAAACAACTTTATACGGATTTTATCGCGTTATTTATTTTTTATAGAACACTATTATTACATAATTTTGAAACTTTAAACTACTATACTTAAACACTTTTACTAGTTACTGTTTACTTCTATTTAAGCTATTTCAATTATACAACTATTTAGATATAATTTACACTTTCCCCGACGTTTCGGTTGCTTTTCAGCAGCCATGTTCACGGGGAGACTGACTGCAATATACTTTACTATAACGCGATAAAGTCCGTACAAAGTTCTTTAATTTCTATAATTAACATTCGCGTAAACGTAAGACAATATTATATGAGCAAAGTACCTGAATCGAAGTAAATAATACTCTCTGCCTACCCCTTTCGAGGCAAGAGCGTGATTCGATGTATGTTGAAGAAATAAAATCAAATAAATTGTTTCTGACGTACCTACATATGATTAACTTCAACTTGAAAGGATAAAGTCTCGAATATTTCTTTGATAAGAACTCAAAAAGCTGTTTATATGAAAATGTTTATATTTGTTTGGACAAGTTCAAGTGAAAACGTTTTACACTGTCGGCCTGACCGTGAACTCAATTAGAATGAATTTGGTTAAAGTGGCTTTCTTAGAAAATATCGATTTGAACAGAACTCAGTATTATTTAATATGTATGAATTTTAACACCCTGAAATTCAGAAAAGAGAAATAAATATTCTACTTTTAATAGAGAAGATAGTTAGAATGTACTACTAGCTTAGGATCCAGTAATTCATTTACTACCAAGAAGAAACAAAAGACAGCAAGAGCTCTCCTTTTATTTTGGGCACATTCTGCGCAAATAGAAACATCAATATAACACAGCCTACCATTCCTAATAGTGTTGAGTTTAAATAGGTTGATTGGTCTAGTTACAAAGCTTTAATACAATGAATTAATAAACGAATAAATTTACATAAAAAGTTGCGATAATCGGTTTTAATTTGTATTTTTGCATGCTATCCGCGCGTATACGCATTTTCAGATATAATTTTATATTTATTTAGGTTTGATGTATATAAACCATTATATATTTCTGATAGAATGAATAACAAAATAAGGCCGAGGCATTTTAATCATTTAACATGTTGGTATTTCGTAAATATTTATGTTAGTCTAAAAAGAAAACATGAAGGGAAATTTTATTAATTTGTTTTGCATTTGAAAACATTACTCTCAAACAACAATTAAAATATAAACATTCAGGGATAAAATTGAACATGCATGAACAAATTAAGCCTGCCTACAAATATTTATGTTAACATTTATTTATAAAGAGCCAGTTATGATACTAGCTTTGAAGTCAAAATTATAAGCCAATCATTATATTTGTTTTAATAAATTAGAGTAACAGGAATCATTCGAAAAGCTGCCATGCTTAAATAAAAGTGGGCTCGATATAATCTTTAGCATGTCAAACGATGAATGAATCAAATTTACATCAAGATGGCAAGCGACATCGCGGCAGGCCTACACAAAGATAGCGGAGCTCTTAAAAAAGTTTAGTCATTAGTGGCTTTGTTTAAAGAAATATGGAAAGAGAGTGAGGATGCCTTGGCCCTACAATGAGACATTACGGTTTATTAAAATAAATAGTTAGCTTTATCAGCATATTACTAGACTGCCATATTGATTCCCGGTTTGTTGTTTTGCGACCGATCTCGAGGTTTCTGGTTTGGTTACCAAGTGTGTACTACTAGATGTGTACTACTACAACTAGATCCTATAGAGTTTTATTGGGTTCTGGTCAAATACCCAATAGAAGGAATAAGATCGTCGCCTCTTATTTAAGACCTAAAATATAGTTGCAAAATATGCGTATAATATAAGTATGCATGAACTTTTGGGTATATCTCAAAAGGGGCAGCAAAAGAGTCTTGCTGTAGACTCAATCGCATATTTCCCGTCTTTTGCATTCGTTCTCTTGCTAGTAACAATCGTGGTTAAGATACATTTTATTTATACAGATGACAACCAATACAAAGGTTCTAAATTTTGTTTTAATATTAATAAAAGATATTTTACTATTGGGTACATTATATTGGTATCATAAAATTAATATGTAGTAAGTTATACGTAATTACAAATCAGTTTCATGATTGGTAAACACTAATGTCACACAAGAGCACAAAGACCTGTATTACAAAATAGAATCAATTAAATAATGTAATGATCAAATATTGATAACCTACATGATAGGGTCCCTCAAAGAGCAACCTTTATTTGAGCGGTGAGGCACACTGCTGATTTATTAACGTGTATTTGTTTAGTACGGCGATCAATTAATACATTATATTGGTTCAGCTATATTGCTATTTGTGAACTTTACATGCAAATGGAACAATATCAAATGGATATATAGTCCCAAGCCGATAGAGGCTATATCGGGGATAGCCCCGTAGATGTAGGCAGAAATATTTGACATCCACTTTTACACTATATTGTAGGTTTGACGTGCTAGGCGATGAGCTTGTTGTAGATAACAGCTACCTACATAGCTTCAATCTCCGCGCTGCAACTGAGAACTCTTTGATAGAAAATTTAATAACACACTGACTGCCACGCCTGATGTCGCGGGTTCAATTTCCCGCACAAGTCAAACATTTGTGTGAATGAACATGGATGTTTGTCTTGGTCTGGGTGTTTCTATGTATAATATGTATGTATTTACAAAAAAAAAGTATATGTACGTATGTTTATCCATTGTCTAGTACCCATAGTACAAGCTCTGCTTAGTTTGGGCTAGATGGTGTTGTGTGTATGTGATAGAATATATTATTATATATTATACATAATATTATTATAGGATGCAATTTATGTCCTTGCCAAATGTCATTATGATTCGTTCAGCCGTTTAGTAGTGAAAAGATAACAAACAAATAGCAGCGGTAACCCATGGATTAAACATCGAAATGGTGATCGAGTGATTTAGGATTCGATTGCCACCCATTGCTATTGGAATACAGCCATAACCACAATGCAATTTTAATAATATGGTACTCAAGTACTCTGTATTGTCTATGTTATACTCTCGGTCTCTGGTTAAGTCAGTAATAAATTCCGTATTTACGCAATAAACTATTTTATTTCATCATTTGCGCTACTGATATGAACTCACTCATTTTTTTTTGCTGCGTGGGGAAATGCTCCTTACGCATACCCACCCGCCACAAGGGGAGGCGAGAGGGTTATGTCGGGCTCTCCCGAGACTGCGGACCTACCGACTAAACCACCACGGTGTGCCAACTCACTGCTTTGTATGGTGGGTGGGTCGCTGGAACTGAAACTACATCAACGACCCACCCAGCAGTGCCCAATGCAGAGATGTTGTGTCTGCGAGCGACGACTCCTGGACGACGCTCTGGCACAACAGAGAGCGTCGTTCCGACTCAACGGCTGGCGGATGGGAGATCCCCGTTCTCCCATCCGCGGCCTTCACTACAGTGGCATAAGGCGCGTAAATGCGCGCCTTCGCCGCCCGGTACGCCGGCGGCGGCTCGGATCCGCAAGAATACTGTCCTCACGGCTCCGCTCCGCCGCCTCCTGCTGCGAGATGACGTCCTCGCAGAAGGATGCGACCGCTACCCACTTCCTCTCGCTGTCGACCATGGCTTTGATCACAGCCGGCAGCGAGAGGTCTTCTCCCAGAACGTCATGGAGTTCACGGCGCTGCACCGCCCAAGCAGGACATTGCTCGAGCGTGTGCTGCGCCGTGTCCTCCTCACTCTCGCAGTGGTGGCAGATGGGACTCGGTTCCCTCCTAGCGACCTTGTGCAGGTACTTGCCAAAGCAACCATGCCCCAACAATACGTGCACCAGTCGGAAGGAAATGGTCCATGCTGGCGCCCTGCCCACCGCTCTAACACCGGCTGGAGGGCCCCAACGCTTCCGAAACCGGCCAGGGGCGCCTCCAGCCGCGCCTTCCACCTTCCTTCCAATCATGCCCTGGTGTGCTCGATTTCGCGCGCGCTCAATCACTGCGAACACTTCGGCGAGCACTTCAGCCTCTAAATCCCACGGGGGTGTACCAGCCAATGCGCATGCTGCGTCGGCCGATACCGTGCGATAGCTAAGTACGACCCTGACCGCTATGACTCTGCGGTCTCAGCAAGAGAGTCCTGCATTGAGCGGTCAGGGATATGAACTGACTCCTAGCGCAAGACTATTAGCTAAGCTACCTACATAGTAATCTTATTCAAAAGAAAAATATAGAGTGCCATGTGCTTTTACAATATTAGCATGACTTGACACACCCAACTGTTACAACCATTCATAAGTGTAGACACCAAGGTATTATAAAAACGTAATCCTAAAAGTTTGAAAATATGAATACATAACCAGATCTAAGTTAAATGGTTCTCCGTTCTCGTTATGAAATCAAATGATGGTTAGCTGGTGAATAAGTCGTGCTTAACGAGCTTTGGGTAACATATAATTTAAGGTCGTTGCCCTTTGCCGTGATATGCCTTACATATTAATGTGACGTCACATTACTAAATTTAAACCACTCGTGTGTACGTAGATCTATGCGAGACAATACTTTTTATTGTGTCTGATATGCGAGAATATCTACTAGCGTATGATCGTAGTAATTTTTTTAAGCCTAAAACATTAGGATTCCTACACAGGGGACTTTGCAAGCATTCAAACAACGGACAAAAGTAATACAATAATAACACACCCAGATGCGGAACAACTTTTTTTGAATCACACAATTTTTCGTCGTCGTTTGCGGATCGAGACCATATCACTCGGTGACTCGAGTGGTTAGTCGATTATTTAAACTACTACGCTATTAAATCAGCCTATGTGTTGTTATATAGTCAATGTTTCGATCATCGAGGACTTAGCTTGGGATATTAAGCTTACAGAAGAAGGTAAAACATGCGCGCCGCAAATGTCAGCGAGCGCGCATGAAGCCCGTTGAAGCGACCATCATTTGTTTCCGTGCTCTGACCCGAGGACTTAGCTTGGGATATTAAGCTTACAGAAGAAGGTAAAACATGCGCGCCGCAAATGTCAGCGAGCGCGCATGAAGCCCATTGAAGCGACCATCATTTGTTTCCGTGCTCTGACCCGAGGACTTAGCTTGGGATATTAAGCTTACAGAAGAAGGCAAAACATGCGCGCCGCAAATGTCAGCGAGCACGCATGAAGCCCGCTGAAACGACCATCATTTGTTTCCGTGCTCTGACCCGAGGACTTAGCTTGGCATATTAAGCTTACAGAAGAAGGTAAAACATGCGCGCCGCAAATGTCAGCGAGCGCGCATAAAGTCCGTAGAAGCGACCGCCATTTGCTTCCGTGCTCTGACCAAACTACAACGAAATTTCTTTATAAAGAACTAACTATCTCTTGCGATGTTGCCTACGTTTATTATTACCCCTCCGCTCCCTTGGTCCATAGCCTGACTTAGATAGCTTATGTTATTTTTGGATGAAGTAGTATCCTTATGGTGTAAGATTGGTTAAATCGGTTCAGTAGTTTTAGAGTTCATGGATTACAAAAAAATAAACAAATCTTTCTTCTTTTTAATATTGGTATACATTAATCTGTCAAGTCTTTGGAAATCTATGAATTGTGTCTGGCCATCGGCGTGCCGCTGCGACTTAATCTATACTAATATTATAAAGCTGAAGAGTTTGTTTGTTTGGTTGAACGCGCTAATCTCAGGATTTACTGGTTCGAATTGAAAAGTTATTTTAGTGTTGGAAAGCCTATTTATCGAGGATGGGTATAGGCTATATAACATCACGCTACGATCCACGGGAGCGGCGCAGTAACTATAAACGCGGGTGAAACCGCGGGCGCATCTAATACGTTATATAGGGCCAAGTTTAGAGTATACATACCAATAATATAATAATTGGTTATGTATACTCTAAGGGGCCAAGTCACAAAAATATTTGTTATCTCAGTAATGTAAAAGTATTCTACAAAAATATATTTATGACGTCTTAATAAGTTCGAATTTATAAAATGAATGTGCAAAGTTTTATAGTAAAGGCATCGTATAAGATAATATATGATATAAGTTTTGACTTTCATAATAAAAATATACATAATCTTCTTCTCCCTAGTCTTTATTATTCCAAAGTCACTTGGGGTTGGCTTTTCTAGTCTAACCGGATTTGACTGGATATCAATTTTTACACGGAGCGGCTGCCACCTGACCTCCGCAACCCGAAGGATAACGATACGCTAAGGCTAGACCAGTGTTAGGATTATAGGGCACTGACTTGACACCCGGGACCGACCGGGACCGGCTTAACGTGCTCTCATAAAAATGTATATAATCTGTATAAATATGTTACACAATACTCAATTATAATAATAATAATATTTTTTTGTTGAGTTAATTTTATCAAATAGTTCTTTTGTTTTATTAAATAAAGACAACGCCCGCACTAGGAATAATGTCTATATCGCGGCAGATTTTGCAAACATTCGAATAACGGCCGGACTCGGAACAACCATTTGTGGATACAACACACAAATTTTTCTCCCGTGTGGGATTCGAACCCATAACACTCAGTGCAGTGACAGTGGCGAGACGATCACTAATCCACTATTCAATTACGTTTTTAGGTTTCATAATAAGTTTTCCAAAAAGCCTTTATGTATGTATTTTGCCAAAAATATTAGTTAATATAAACTTTCATAGACTACTAAAGGAAAAAAGGCAATGTTAGTAACAAAGTTGTAAGTACCTATTTTAGATAAAGTATTTACTGTAACAATATACTATTTTCGGGAAAATAGGTCTCATACTCGTAGATATATGAACTAATAAATATTTATGTAAGAATGTATGAATAATAAAATACCTACTAATATTATGAATGTTAGTTTGTGGAGACTTTGAATGTTACGATGTCTGTTACTACAATCTATGTAAACCGTTAATCGGATTTAGAAGAACTTGATATATAGATATGGAACATATTATTATGTTAGATTAGCAAACTATATCCCTTGAAATTAAACTACTTTATTATGTCGCGTTGTTTATTTTAAAACACTTTTATTGCATAATTTTAAACTTTAACACTACTCTTATTAATCTTTACTACAATTTAAGCTATTTAAATTAATTAAGTTAAACTATTTATATTTAAATTTACACTTTACCTCGATGTATCGGTTGCTTTACAGCAGCCATGGTCACGAGGTGCGTCTCTCCGTAACCATGGCTGCTGGATGCTGTATGTAGGTATATAAATAGTTTTAATTTAATTAAATAGCTTAACTTGTAATAATATTTAATAAGAGTAGTGTTAAATTACAAAATAATGTAATAATAATAATAATAATGTTCTACCACATACACACAACACCATCTAGCCCAAACTAAGCAGAGCTTGTACTATGGGTACTAGACAATGGATAAACATACATATATACTTTTTTTTTTGTAAATACATACATATTATAATACATAGAAACACCCAGACCAAGACAAACATCCATGTTCACGCACACAAATATTTGTCTTGTGCGGGAATCGAACCCGCGACCTCAGGCGTGGCAGTCGGTTACACTAACCACTACGCCATCGATATAATAAACAACGCGACAAAATCCGTATAAAGTAGTTAATTTTAAAGTATAACATTCGCGTAAACGTAAGACAATATCATGTAAGCTCAATCCTATTATCCTCGCATTCTTCCTGGATCTGTACCAATGACGTGAGGCCTAAAAACAAAGCTGGTGAAATGATTTAAATCACATCTTTGTATAAAATATCTCAACAAACTCAAACTCCATTGAGAATGACCGGTATAAATCTGTATACATACTGACTAATATTATGAATACAAAAGTGACTTGGGTTTACGCTTTTACGCCTAAGGTACTCGATCAATCATCATGAAATTTCAAATACACGTTGTTAAGGATACAGAATGTTACACAGGGTACCTTTTACCCAGAAAAGTCCAGTTCCAGGGATAAAAGTTAATTAACAAAATCTGTAGATTTTGCTAATGTATTAAGGCGAGCGAAGCCGCAAGACAAAATCTAGAGTGGAATATTAATAAAAACCCAGACTTATCTAAATCTGCTAAGCATCACTTGACCCAAAAGTTAAACCCAAAATCTTCAACCCTTCCACTCAGTCAGTTGTCATCCAACTAAGTGGACTGGATATATTATTAAGAGAACGAAATCCTCAAAGTTTGAAAATATGAATACGTAAAGAGATCTAGGTTAAATCCGTGTCAGTAGTCATAATGGAACCAAATTCTATTAAGCTTAGCAGTCTCGTGTAAGTAATACTTACCTGTGACATCCTCTAAGCTTTGTTGCTTTGAAAAAAGTCGACACCCTTTTACGTACCATGTCTCTTGACATTAATGTGACTTTATATTAGTAACTCTTTGAGTGTTGCCACACACTGGGGCACCGATGGCAGCCACAGAAAAGCCACTCGTACCCTCCACAACCGTAGACGAAGTTTTGCAGATATTCCGTATTAGATTGACCCCGCGGCTCCGCTCACTTAGAATTTGTCAATAAATTTGTATCTCACGGAAACATAACTTAATTTTTTGGATAAAAAGTTTTATGGCCTTTTCTCTACCCTTGATATTTCATAATGTTTTATCGAGTAGTTAGTAGTATTATATTAGATAGAATGGTACAAATACACTGAGTGTTCGGGTTGCCGCTTTTGAAATACAAGCTGCGTAAGTGGTTCGCTACTTGTGGCCCGTCGTCCACGCAAACTCGACCACAAGCGTCGCCTTCAACTCGCCTCGCTTGAATACAGAGTGAAAATGTAGCTAAATTAAGCCTCTGATGACTGCAACTAGTCTTCCTTCTTCTTCTGCAACCAATAATAGCCCAGTCTGCTGAAGTATTAGATGTTTCGGCTACAAGTAGTAGTGGTGCTTTAGAGAGACTGTCAAATCCAGTCCAATAATTTTGACGTCGCACTTAAAAAGTTTATTGCGGTTTGTTAGATTCTGGAATAGATTTTTTTGTGAATAAATATCATACAGTTTAATAATGTCACGACTTAATGAGACCAATCAGATTAAAAATGAATGAAACGTCATATGTAAAAAATATATTATAATAATAACGGTGTACTCCTTCAGTTATAGGAATAACTGAAGGAGTAGGTACACCGTACAAAACTTATGTTCTTTTGTTTGTACAAATTTGTGTATATTCTTTGTTGAAGATCCTTAATAAAGAAAAATAATTGGGTCAATAATTCACATGTAACAAGCAGTAGCCAGAATAATCAATTATTTTACACTAAAATTTAGCTAGCTATGTTTTTAATAGAGAGCGGTCTGTCAACCAGACACGTTGCTTGACTCCGATCTTCTAAGAATTTTAATCAAAAACACACACACGGATATAAGCGCAATTTTACATATATTAATCTAAAAACTTAACGTGCCAACATTTTAGCTATTATTTAAAACTTTGGAATATTTATAAATTAATAATTTAAATTATATTAATTAAGTCTATAGTAATACTTCCACTATCCTTATACCATATTACAGTGAAGGCTAGCAAAACTGCAAGCTTTGTGGCGTGTGCATGGCAGGTATATCCATTCACTTCATCCTCACGTTTCCGTGCATCGTGTAGATAAAATAAATAAAATCCTTTTACAAACCTGAAAGGAGCATAAAATCCGTGCACTTACATTTGGCTAGCATAGTGAAAAATAGTTTAAGCTTTCAAGACTGCGCCGAGCGAAATGTGCCAAAACAGGCGGTCATAGTTAAGTTGATAAAATCAACACTTTTTGTTTAATACAAATATAAAATATACATTTACCATAACAATGAATGTGTTTACAATTACTCCGTGTAAAAAACTAAAAATAATTAATATTTTCGCCTACAAAATGACGTAAATTTGCACGAAGAATGCAAAAGCGTAAGCTCGTGTTACGTGATTTTTAGATTATAACAGTAAAAATCTATCTTATTTTACAGCTTAAACGAAACATAAATTGTTATATTACAATTTGTCCGTCCCAAATATTTAAGTTATTGGTTGACAATAAAGATACATATTTATCAAAAAAGCACTTGAAATCCTCCATACAATTTCACTATGGCGGCCGTGCGCCGATTTGAATATCAAGCTCTGTCATTCAGTCCAACCGCGTCTTACGCTCGGCGCAGTCTTAACATTTACATAAGGTGGTTACTGTATGCTAATACAGGCGAGGACTCTTAGTACTTCGTTTAAGTTTAATCTGCATATGTGTGTATGTGTGTCTATGTATGTATATGTGTATGTATATATATATATATATATATATATATATATATATATATATATATATATATATATATATGTATATATATATATGTATATATGTATGTGTATGTGTATGTATGTGTGTGTGTATATGTATATATAAACAAAATTATACCAGTTCAATGAATTAATATTGTAACACTCCTTTAATCTCTATATATTTCTATATATCCTAATCCCCATAAACACCTATTTACCTTTTTGGATTTAGCCGTCAGGTATTGGATGGAAGGGTCTCCAGTCTGTGTTGTTGTTGCGGTGTATTTCAACTGCAGGCATCCTTGAAGTTCCTTGAAGTTGTGCCTTGTATTATTTCCTGGTCCTATAATAGATTTGTTTTTGAATACTTTAAACTTATCTTAAATATATTCTAATTTATGTTAAATTTAACTTTAATTCTTGCATTTCTTTGTTGAAATGCTCTGTGATCTGGTATATATACATAAGCATATGTCTGATGTGTCTGACCTGTCTTGTATATTTTTTTGTATATTTTTTTTTTTTTTTTGAGCGAGACCCCTACAATTTATTATTATTATATATATATTGCATTCATCTTGCTATAACTTCTTAGAACAGGCAAGGCAAAAGATTTTCTTGAGATCCGCATCTCTCAGTCTATGTCACTGCGCAATGCACATTAGATAATAGACTTGTTTACAATAATTCCGAAGCGACATAAGTATACACTATACGTACCTATATCACACTGACGCTTGCTTTAAAAACACAATCAAATGTTTCTTATTTTACTCCACACATTTTTACACCATTTAGTAATTATATTTATATGTTATTTACTCGTATATTTACATATTTAAGTATATTTTTATTTTTTTTTTTTTTTTTATATGTTTAGACACTAGGCGCCGGCGTCACTAAATTGGATTTCGCAGAATATCAGTGTTGCGATTTGACAAATCGCAACGTATGCTGAGCGATATCCAAATTTTGGAACTAATAGGACACACACCTTCATATTACTTTTAAAATTTAAGTCAAACTTATATTTAAACAATAGTTTATTTCTGCTTACTGACATTACTGACAACACAATAACTAGCCTTGACTTGGTGGGAGCCATTGGGTAAGGTGTGGTGTTGCCAGTGAGCAGAAATGAAATGAAATTATAGTATTTAGTATTAGTTTTATTTTTCTAGTTTTATTTATTTTTGTTTTTCCTTGTTTATTGTTCTGCTTTTATTTTGTATTTCTTCATTTTTATTTTTATTTTTTGTTTAATGTGTCCTTTTTGGGTACCAAAATAAATCATTTTTCTTTCTTTCTTTCTTTCTTAAAATTAATCATTGTAGAATTGAAGCAGGGAATAAATCATCGAAGCAGTATTTTATATTAACCACAGTTTATTATTGATACCACAGCTATAATCAAATCTACTACTCAAAAAATATATGTAATTGTTAATGGCTGTTTTGTTTAACAGTTGTTACGTGATATAATTATACGTTACTAGAGCAACACGGCTTAGTGTCATTAAGACACACCTATTTTGTATATCGTGGTGCCATTTTTGCGGTGAGAATAGTTCCATGTTTTATTTCCGTTCACTGCATTCGAAATATATTCGAATACAGTTGTGCACCATGCGATACCTACTAATCACGGTCGTGCACATGCGCATGCGCCAATGTGCTTATATACAACTACTACCTGTCCCACGCGGTTTCAGCCACGTCTAAGACAAAACGCGCCTGTGGCTCGCAGTAAAAGAAGTTTTAAAATCGGTTTAGTGATATTTAAGTTAATTCATTATAAAGAAATCTTTCCTCTTTATAATATTTTATTTACATAGATAACAATCTTTATCAGATTTTTATTTGTGTATAGTTAGCTTGTACAGTGTTCTTAACACAAGTGCACATCGTTACGGAAAATGGAGAATCGCATTTATGTAGATTTTGACAATAAATTCTATCCCTCGTGAACAGTACTTTTTCTGGATAATAGACACCCTATGTTCTTTTCTGTGCCCCTGATAACGTGTATGCAAAATTTCATGGTGACCGGTCGAGTAGTTATAGCGTGAAATCGTACCAAACAAACAAACTCACATTCCCGTTTATAATATTAAGTGAGAATTGGAATTTTTAGTACCCTGCTATCTATAGAGGTATTTATTTCATCGATACCCTTGTTGATATAAAAGGTCTATTCTGGGCATTATTAACTTTGTGTTGCGTGGTCTAATTGGGGCCACTATTATTTGTAGTGAAGATCGACAAGTCAAGTGGAAGATTGTTGAATTGCCTAATGAGAGGACTTGCTTTCAATACGAAAACACTGCTTGATCTCTATTTAGGCAAGTTTGTTTATATTTGTCTAGAAAATTAAAAAGAACACCTTTTATTTTAATCAGATAATAAATTAGAAGTTTATTTTCACAACCCAGAATTGCAAGTAGATATTTTAAGTTAGATATTAGAGACACATACATAGGCCACTTAATACATATTAATGTTACTGCAATGAGTGGCTGCAATGTATGAATAATAATAAAAAAAAATTTTTTTAGGATCTTTTACGCACAGCCTATGTCAGTTACTAATATTATAAATGCAAATGTGAGATTGTTTGTTTCGCGCCTTAACTACTCGACCGAACATCCTGAAATTTTACATACAGCGTCAGGGATACAAAAAAGGACATACTGTACCTTCCATACAGGAAAAAGTACTCTGTCCTGTTAACCTACAAACATAACCTATAAACGCGAGTAAAACTGTGGGCAAAATATAGTTTTCGATAAAAAAAAGGCCTTCTAAATCATTTCTGTGATGCTGGAGTCTTTGCAAACATTCATATATACTGATCGCCAATAATAACTGTATTATAGAATGCCCGTTAATGCTTTACATACAGCTTTTCAAAATTTAAAAGATATATATATTTTTTTTATTGCCTTTGGTGGCAGACGATCAAGTGGCTCACCTCATGGGGAGTGGTAACCGCTGCTCATGGACTTTAGCAATGTCAGGACACAGCAAAGACGCTGCCTACCGTGAAAGAAGAACTCTCTTTACCCTCGTTTGAAGCAGGACAATCATAGTGCTCGGGAAACACCGAAGCAGGCAGTCCATTCCAGAGCTTGCTCTTACGTGGGAGAAATGATCGCTGAAAGTGTACCGTCTTGGATTTGACCGCTTCTAGGTGATATGGATGAACCCTGCTTCGTTGTCGAGCGGTATGGTGATAGAAAGGAATGGCCAACGCATTCAAACGCTTATAGTAGGTGACATCATCCGTTTAGAAACCTTTTAACTCCTATCTATACTATATAATATGATAAAGCTGAAGAGTTTGTTTGTTTGTTTGGTTATCGCTAATCTCAGGAACTACTGGTCCGAATTGAAAAACTATTTTAGTGTTGGATAGCCCATTTATCGAGGAAGGCTATAGGCTATATAACATTAAGCTACGACCAATAGGAGACGAAAAATGTTGCAAAAACGGGGAAGATTCTCTTATGTGAAGCAGACGAAGTTGCGCGGGTCAGTTAGTTTTCTTATATTGTAGGTCCAAGGTAATAAAGAGCGAGCCCGTTATTGCCTAACCGGCTAAATTTTTTACCCCTTGATGATAATAATAATCTCTTAACAATAAAACCCAATAACACATTTCCGACTTGGGAAACTTATATGCTGTGTATGACGTCACAGATTACGTCATACACAGCAACTGCCGCTGCATCTTTATTTATTAAATAGTCAATTCTTCCCAGTTAGACGGCTGACAAGGATACGGATTGTATAAGAGGTACCCCTATTAGACAATCCATTTCAGCTTTCAGATTTATTTATTACGGTTAAGATTAAGGTAAGTCTACCCTACAGGCATTCTTTGCAAAACAAAAGACGCTACAGTGCCCGCGTTAGGGACCAAGCCGCCGGGTCTATTTGCCGATAACGCACAAGCTCCTTAAGAGTGATTACGCTTTGTGCCTTGGCTTTTTGCGAATTACAAATATATGTAGTATTTTAAAGTTTACAATGTAATTTATTTATTTTAATAATAATAATAATCTTTATTGTCAGACACATGATCCATATTCAAATCTAAATTATATTTGCAACAGATAAATAGGAACAATTTAGTATTTTGTAATAATAACAAAACTTAGAAAATATAAAACATTAATTATTATTATAGTAGAATTTAACTTCGATTAAAATTATATAATAATCAAAACGATTTCTGGATTTTGTTTTCAAAATGTTTCAATACACTCTATAGAATAAGGTAAAACTGTAACATAAATGGAATATAATTAAAATTCTAGTACTTTACTACGACACACGTCATTACGCATTGAAAACTTTCGACCTAATATTTACACTGTAAAGGAACATAAATAACAATATTGCACCTTTGATACACTTCTAACAGCAGCGATAGTCTAGTGGGAAACCGTTGGACTGCTACGCAAAGGTCTCGAGATCGATCTCAACTCTGACTCCTGAACCTCATTTCTGACTTATCGAAGTTATTAATAGTTAATTATCGCCCGCTCTAACGGTAAAGGTAAAACATCGTGAGGAAACCTGCATGTCTGAGAGTTCTCCATAATGTTCTCGAAGATATGTAAAGTCTGCCAACCCACACGGGGCCAGCGTGGTGGGCTATGGCCTAACCTTTCTTACACTGAGAAGAGGCCCGTGCCCAGCAATGGGATAGATTAATACAGTACTGATATTATTTTTTATATACACTTCCACCTAAAACTATTGAGTGTGAGATTTTTAAAATATGGCCTATATAAATTATTTACATTTAAAATCATCGAAATATTACACTCATTTGCAACTTTGCCATTCGGAACAGGCCACTAGGAACAAATACTCTAAATTCAAACTTTGGAAAGTCCGAGCCTTAATAATATTTCAACACCCTTAAAGAGAAAATCTGTTTCAACAGCATTTATCATTCCAATCATCTTCGTTAAGTAAGGCTATCTTCAATTTGAATCTATCTAAAGCAAATCTCTAGCACTCTTTAAATTACCCGTGTAGCGAAATTAAAAGATCTCTTGATAGGTACTCACCCCTGAAATTGCCTTAATTATAAGATAAATCTTTTTGTAATATTTTTCTATATTTGCGATATGACGCTAATCCTAACTAATATTATAAATGCGAATGTGAGTTTGTTTGTTACGATTTCAAGCCTTAACTACTCGACCGATCATCATGAAATTTAAACAAATACCTTCCTTTTAGAAGAAAAGGCAACGCCACGGAAAAAGCTAGTTGATATAATAAACTTGGTCTACCATTATCCATTCCATAATTATAGTATATAAACTGCAATGTAGGGTTTTCTGAAGCCTATAATCACGTAAGATATTAATTTGTGGATATGAACCTAAGATACCAATGTCTTATAAAACATTGCAATTATATTCAGTAGATTTGATGTAGAAAATTCAGATATTAATTAGTACAATATTTGAAAATTATTTTATACGCAAGAGTAATTAGCAGCGGTAGCTCAGCGGGGAGACCAACAGACTACAGTGCAGAGGGTCTCGTGTTCGAACCTACGTCGCGCACCTCTGACTTTCGGAAGTTATATGACTGTTCGAAATTATGTGCGTATTGATTAACAATTATCGCCTGCTCCGTGCCTCGGAGAGCACGTTAAGCCGTCGGTCCCGGCTGCCATAAACATCTATGGTAGTCGTTATTAGGAATTCAGTGCCCTATAATATCCTGACACTGGTCTAGCGCCTTAGGGTATCCTTAGCCTTCGGATTGCGGAGGTTAGGTAGCAGCTGCTCCGTGTAAAAACTGATATCCAGTCAAATCCGGTTAGACCAGAAAAGCCGACTCCAAGTGACTTGGGAATAATAAAGGCTAGGGAGAAGAAATAGCAATCAAAATTAATCTCTTTGTGATCAGAACTTTTTCTGGATGTTCTGTGCTACCTGACAATGTGTATACAAAATTTCATGATGATCGGTTTAGTAGTTAAATCGTGAAAGCGTAACTAAAACAATATCATATTCGCATTTATATCAGTTAGGATTCAGAGATCGCTAGGGACTTGAAATCTGTAGCTAACTTAAATATATTAAATAAACAGGATAAAACCTTTGGTAATTAAGTTTTACATAATTAATTGTCCTATTGACGTCTCGGTGAGGTCAAATTTGGACGTTACCTGTTTAATTATTCGATGTCTCCTTTATTCCAATCGCGGACCGTTAACGTCCAAACAATTAAACTTATGCATATTAATTAGTTTCGAATTAAATTCAAATATGGTCCAAAATTCTATTTGATTTGTGGCTTAAATTATTCTAATCGGGAAAATGGTATAGGCTTTAAATATATGCGCACTTTTTATTGGGGCTTTTAGTATGAAACTACCTTTTTGTAGAAAGAATCGATAAACTTATGGTTTCCTTCTAAATTATAAAATTAGAATGTAATTTAATTATATTATTCATAGTTGCTGAACTTTATCAAATACAGCATCCACTGTACAATTATGGTAAATTGAATAACTAATTCCAGGAGAGACTAAGGGCTTGTTCCACCACCTCCAAATAGCATTTATCTATAAGATAAAATTTTCACCATCTCTCTTTTTAACCTAAAAAGAGTGAGACAGCATGCGATTTATCTTTTGGATAACTTTTACTTGTTAGTTGTATGACTGGCCATAACTATCAGCATAAATTCGAAAAAAATGTAGTTTATCAATTATTATTGACAATAAGTATAATAAAATAATGAAAATTCTAAATAAAAATGTATTTTAAATACAACCACTATATTTTTCTAGGAATCATGAAATTTGTTGTAAAAAAACTAACTACCTACCTTAAAACAAATTACCTTATATAAGGTAATATGACATTATATGCAATACCTTTTTACTTTGGATCTTTTTAGGTCTGGTTAGCGTTGGTGTTGCCTACAACACTAAACCTAATTTACTTGCTATATAAGGCTAACATGACTATAATGGTATATCGTTAACATGGAATATATGTACAGAGTTTTATAAGTCAGGTATTGTCCAACAATATATTATCGATGATATGTGTTAGAGCCTTCATAACAGAGCCATAAAACTGACAACCTGTACCTAGGCTGGCATTTTATTAAATTCTCAGCGTTAGCTTACAACGTATTCTGAAAAAAATATTGGTCAGTATAAACTTTTGTATGAAAACTTTTACTAAAGTATAAAGAAATATTATCAATTTTTATTAAAGTATTCGTTTTTGTCTGTGGCATCACTCGCTTAAGTGTAAATTAGGTTAGGTTAGTGAGTAGTCTTTTTTTTATGAAAGGTAGGTTCCCTGAATACTATACCTCTGACAACATGTATGCGAAATTTCATGACGATCGGACGATTAGTTAAGGCGTGAAAGCGTAATAAACAAACAAAATGACTTACACATTTATAAAATTAGTTAGGATTTATAGAAACAATGACTTAGGTCAACTTATTACAAATTATTTATAACTTATGTGCGTAACTTTACTCCTATGATATTTACTTCTACAAGGCAAAGAAACAAAAGGAATACATTTTAGATCTATATCTAAAAAGTTACCTTTCCTTTTTACTTTTATACGTTTTACCATTGTACCACTTCATAGCGACAGGGTTCATTCATTCCAACTGCAAAAGTGGAATGAATGAACAAAAGAATGGCGCTTGCTCATCCGATTATTTTTCCATGTCCATTGTACAAATAATCTGGCCTGGTATTTTCCGAGCGTAATGCCTTATATTATATTTATTTCATCAAGGCTTAAAGACAAGCGACGAAGGATCTTTGACGCTGTCACAGCTTATACGATTACTACTTAACGCTTATATCTTCTAACAGATGGACCTCTAACGGGTCTGGCTATGAATTATAATCGCTAGATAGTCGCTCTTTATAGAATTAGAAAAAGATAAAAAATGTATTGCTTAGCCTTTGGAGTGAACTACGTTGAGTCCGTTTAGACCATAAAAGTAACATCAAACGATTCATGAATATTCACGAACAAGAAGACGACATTAAAATAAATGTATTTTCTAAATCCCCTCTATCCAAATACATTAGTTATTTATAAATATAGCGGTCGCCTAAAGACAAATTTGTCTGGTGCCAGAAATAAACCATATTGCTACCTAATCATCAAAAGATTTTTCCGTTTTACTTATCTTTACTGAGATGTAAGAAGCCGAAATATAAATATAAGATATAAATACTATAAGAATATTATAGGGCATATAATATTCACTCATATGGAGTGTGGCATACAAATGTCTCTCAGTCGTAACGATTTGTTTACACGTGATGAATATGTATTTTCCGTAAAGTGCGTAGACGTGAATATTATCATACAATTTTCTTTAGGTATCACAAGCCAATCATGTGTCATTATTGTAATTTATATTTGCTTATAACTGCTATAGCATAATAAGTTGGCAATAATCTTGTTATGATACAAAAGCCTCGGTAATAAACAAGTAACAAAAGAAAAGATTACATCATGGCTGTGAATATATTTATGTCATCTATGTACACATATACTTATCTATACATTTATGGGTATATATTTTATATGACGCCATACACACTATATAGGACAAACTATAGGTGAAAATACCTAAAAATAACATAGCACTCAGATTATCTGAGTTGACATATTATGTTACGCAGTTTAACCTGTTGAAGTGAAACCGATCCAGCTACTCGCATAGAAAAGAGAACTAGACAAGCTAAAACGAATAATCGAACCTTTTAGTATAAACAAGCAAACCTTTTGTATAAAAAAGTAAAAAGATATATGAACACTTAATATTTTTATTGTAAATAAAAAATCTATCTAACGAATATAGACTGGAATGTGGGGTAAGACAGGGTGGACTAACATATCCTGGCCTATTCAGCCTATACAGGGTGATTTTGAAATCGTGTAATTCCTTTTAACCACGCATTCTACTGGTGATATAGAATAACCTTGACCATATTTTTATTTAAATAGTTTTTTTTTTTTTTTTAAATTATTATTCCGTTTTTTTCGTGAAATGATGTCAGATAGTCATATGTTAACCAACCGAGGCAATTTTAATTTTTTATTAATTAAAATAAAAAATCATATTAATAATTAATGTCGTAACTAATAACGGGCGGTCCTTTTTATTGCCCCTTATTATTCACGACATCAGTTATTGTTATGTTATTATTTTTAAATTAAAAAAATATTAAGATTGTGTCAGGTGGTTAAAATATGACTATATGAAACCATTTCATGAAAAAAATCTGTACTCTAATTTTGCCGAAACCATTATTCTAATTAAGAAAAAATATGGTCAGGGTTATTCTATATCACCAGTAGAATGCGTGGTTAAAAGGAATTACACGATTTCAAAATCACCCTGTATATGAATCAGTTGATCGAGGGACTCAGTAGAACGCATATCGGATGCTAAATTGACGGTACCTGTGTCAACAACATAAGCTATGCTGATGATATGCTAGCTCCCTCGGTAAACGCCCTGAGATCATTGATACAAATTTGTGAACAATACGCTTCAGAATATGGTCTCAGGTACAACCCACGTAAAAGTGAGGTATTAATTTTTAAGGCGGGGAATCAGTGTCCCAGTACTGTGCCTCCAATCATGATAGACGGGAATGTACTGAAGACTGTACAAACCTTTAAATATCTGGGCCATGTAATATCGGAAGATCTTAAGGACGACCCAGATATAGAGAGGGAACGCAGGGCGTTGGCAGTGAGGAGTAATATGCTGGCCTGCAGGTTTGCTCGATGTACTAATTAAGTAAAATTAACTCTTTTTAGGGCATATTGCCAATCTTTTTCTTCGAGCGGCCTGTGAGTTCGGTATACGCAACGAGCCATCAACGTCCTGCGTATACAATAAAATAACGCTTTCAGAGTATTGTTGGGGCTACCACGTCATTAAAGTGCGTCGCAGATGTTTGCTGTTGCGCGTGTTGACAGCTTTCACGCTATAATGCGGAAAAAAGCGGCGTCACTTTTTCAGAGACTGCGTAGTAGCACCAACAGCATTCTGCAAATGATTGCGTCCCGTAATGATTGTCCCATACAGGCAAACTGGGTGGGCATCGTTACGGGAAAACTGTGATATGTGTATACTTAATTAATTTATTTTTACTAACATAGTTTGTAAGAAAATTGTTACTAATACATATGGATTATGCCCGAAATAAATGATTTTATTATTATTATTATATTATATTGTCAATAAGGCTTTCACTTAAGATTTTATTTTACTCATTAATTTACTGTCTTCAGATGGGCAAAGTATAATATGTTATAGGTTAAGATTTACAGTAGGTGACCTCATTACTCCTCCGTTTTGTTAATATCCACTCTGTTACGCTCTATCCGCAAGTACCTACGATCAAACCTTCTAACCCGCAAACATATGCCCAGATTGTTAATTATATTATCCTCCTTGGGTCGTGCGCCAGCCAGATCTTGTATAAGTAATAACCTGTCTTTACACATTTCAAACATCTCTCTAGAAAACTTATTACTTAGAAGTTAGTATGTTACAACAGTAAAATACCTGGTAAATAAACAGAAAAATACAAGAAGAAAGTTTTCTAGTTTCATAACAAACTTCTAATAGTCTTTATCCTGTCAAGCAGATTTACCAATTTTATATGCAGTCCTTAGCCACCAAGGAACTGGGTTAATGTTATCCAAGAATCAATGCGCACCCAGCAACCACATGACAATAAACTGGAGCTTTCCCCCAAAAATAATTCTGAACAGACAACTGGGACTGCCGCTCTTCTTGTCATTAAGAATTATTATAATATTAAGCTTAGCAAATTCTATGCTAAATTGAAGTTGTTTTACTTTTTCATACGATACGAGATACCTTCAGATTGTCTGAAATATAATTTGTATACCATCACATTCTATAAAACTAACGATGGTAAAATAGTATTTACTAATATAATGAAGATATCTTCGGTACCAAATAGCAGAGGTATTCTTACAAGATACTGTCCCGCGTGCAACGCTGCTGCCGCAGTGACGGAAAATCTGATAATTTTACGTAACAGTAATATATTGCACTAGTGCTCTAAGCTATGACGGCAGTAAGTCAAAACTACCTAATGGCGGGCTTATTGACGTTTCGCCATAAATATTTCTATTTGACAAAACTTTATACGGATTTTATCGCATTGTATTTTTTTCTCTATTTTTACATAATTTTGAATAAAATAAACAATGCGATAAAACCCGTATAATGTTTGTTTAATTTCAAAGTAATGCACGCCTTGAGTTCGTTGACGAGTATAAATGAATATGTGTTGTGCTTGCGGTCATTAGTAAAGCTTTTTCGACGATAGCAGGGGAGCACACAACGACGGAATTGTATTTAGGAGAACAGCAAAGCAGAGTGGTAATATAAAAAAGAGAAATTTTATAAAAATACATTTTCTTTAAAACTATGAAGATATTATAATAGCTATGTATGGACTGCAATTTTTCTGAAACAAATGATTTATTATAATTTAAATAATAATCGGAGCGCGGCTTTCTGTATATAGGTATACGCACGAATCTGGTGTACATACAAATGTTGTGTATATGACTCCCAGACGGTACAAATGTGTGTAGTTCAACAGATAATTTTGTGCTAGATGTTCTAAACATTCGTTGTTTCAAGTTTTGTAAAGCCTTAGCAACACTGTGATTAAGCCTTAGGTAGGTGGCGTCACTTTAAGGAGAAAAAAAGACGGTGTAAGATGAGTACTTTTAATTTATGAACATCGTGATTAAATATTTGTTCCGCCTTTAAGCTCGTTAAACGCAATTAGTCTTATAATAAAATGCCCATTTTGTAAAGGGCTCTAAATAATTTTGCATCTTTGCGAAAAGGTGACGAAAACTTCAGATTAACTTAAACAATTATTTTACTTGAAGATTTCCGACCCTTTAGTAAATGTCTTCTTGAATGCTTAATTCGACTTAAGGAGCCAGGATCACGATCTTACGATAAAATAAAAGTTTTTACTTTACCCTTACTCGCTTGGGAGATACAGATGTAGTTTACGAATTAATGTAAAAGTTTTGTTGGAAAGAAAATAATATACATGTTACACAACAGTTATATGGACATCCATACTTCTGATGTGTATGTTTCTTATATTCTTTATATGCAAGCATAAACCTTCATTATTTCGCTGCACTGTAATGAGTCAGCTATTGGTGGCACATTCCGTATCTTCTTCTTTTCCAGTTGACAGTTCGGTCTAAATAGTTTCTGTTCTGTTTCTTAGTATGAGGCTAAAGGTAATAAGATGTCAGTAGCTTTACAAGGTCATCCTCAATACAACTATCTAGGTTCTGAGGTCACTGCCGGAGTTGTATACATAATCTTATTGACATACACTATAGTAACAATTACACACAGCAGCAATTCTCATGAAAGCTCTACTCTTCAAACAGACTTTTTTCAATGCTTCATTTTTATTTCCCTTTATTTATTTATATTATTATATTTTTATTAATATATCAGTGAATTGGCGTGTCTAAGAATTGTTTATACACTTTTATGAAAGTAAAGATTTTTCTTTGACTTTGAATATGCCAACTTACTTTTTTGTTTCTAGGATGAGTCAGTCAACAGTCTCAACGTATGACACTGGCCACGATCGTACCATAAAACAAATTGGCCGCAAGGGCGTGATTTAAACGAGCGAACGAGTCATACGTATCATCTCCTAAAATTCAGACTTTCACGGTTTCTTCCACTTTAGAATTCTAGCTTATTTTCATAATTGCATTTATAGTGATTATTGTTCACTTTAGTCGAAGCTATGTATTGTTCTATTATCTATACTAATATAATAAAGAGGAAAGATTTGATCTTTTGTTTGTTTGTAATGGTATAACTCAAAAACTGCACAACCGAAAAGTTTTCACCAATAGAAAGCTATATTATCAACAAGTAATATACGATATATTTTATTTAAAAAAGAAGTACTGTGGCGCTTATCCTAACCTTGTCTTCTTTTACGCGAGCGAAGCCGCGGCTTGTCTAAAATATTTAAACACACACCATATTATTTATCTACACTAAAATCTTCTATACTTTTTTACTTATTCTCCCTAGCCTTTATTATTCCCAAGTCACTTGGGGTCGGCTTTTCTAGTCTAACCGGATTTGACTGGATATCAGTTTTTTTTACACGGAGCGGCTACCACCTGACCTCCGCAACCCGAAGGCTAACAATACCCTAAGACTACACCAGTGTCAGGATATTATAGGGCACTGACTTCCCAATAACTACTGCCATAGATGTTCATGGCAGCCGGGACCAATGCTTTAACCTGCTCTTCGAGGCACGGAGCAGGCGATAATTGTCCATCAATACGCACATAATTTCGAAAAGCCATACCTATCACTTTCGAAAGTCAGAGGTACGCGACGTGGGTTGTACTGTCATACTAATAATATACAGAGAATAAATTTGTATTTCTGGATGTTTATTTGTAATTAATAAACTAAAAAAAAAGTAAGTTTAAAAAAATATTTGTAAAGTTCTCCATTGAAAAGTTACTTAATTCAAAAGGAACAGGCTATAATTATAGGACACGCCACGATCGTGGCGGTAAGTGCCGTTTTTGAGGAGTGGCTGGAGAGGTGGCATGGCGCCCTCACCTTCCGGCTGACACAGGTTCTAACTGGCCACGGTTGTTTTGGCCAGTTCCTGTGTCGTATACGCCGGCAAGAGGCGCCCGGTTGTCACCACTGCGGCGACTGCCGCGACGTTGTTGAGGACACGGCGCTGCACACTTTGGCGGTTTGCCCCGCCTGGGCATCGCAGCGCCGTGATTTGATCGCGGCAGTCGGATCGGTTGCCCTCTCGCTCCCGGCCGTAGTTCAGTCTATGGTCCGGAATGAGAGGTCGTGGAACGCCGTCGCCTCCTTCTGTGAGGAAGTAATTTCCATCAAGGAGGCAGCGGAGCGGGAGAGGGAGCGTTTAAACCCTCTCCCCAACCGCAGAGCCGGGCGTCGGAGGGCGCGAGACGACCTCCAGCCACCCTGAGGTTTGACCTGGGGGTGGCGGGCTTTGAGGGCCTGCCCGCCATCCGTTCAGCACCAGGTCCGAGAGGCGGCGTGCGTTCCCACGCGCGCCTCTGTGTCGTGTCCGTCTCCCCTTTAGGGAGGAGACAGTAGGGCTTTTATTGAGCAGTGCCTATATTGGGTAGGTCTTATTGAGTAGTGGCCTGCCGTTTCATACGGCGGGCCGTAACCTCGGCGGGGTCGCGACCGCATGCGAAAGCGATTCGCGCGGCCCCGTCGATAGTGGTTTTGACGAGGAACACCGTGGTAGGTTTAGTCGGTATTCCGGGAGGTACATTGTTTTTTCAACATCTTTCTTTTACCCCGGCGAGTCCGACATAATCCCTCCGCCCGCCCCCGTGGAGGGATATGCGTCATAGCATTCCAACACGAAAAAAAAAAAAAAAAAAAAAAAGGCTTTAATTATAACATCGCACTATGAGCCACGGGAGCGCAGTATTAATCCTAACTAATATTTTAAATGCAAATGTGTGTTTGTTTGTTTCGCTTTCACGTCTTAATACTCGATCGATCATCGTGAAATTTCGCATACACGCCGTCAGGGTACCAGAAAAAGACATAGGGTGCCTTTCATACAGATAAAAGTGTAACCATTAATGTAACCTAACCTACATTTACTCGAGCGAAGCCACGGGCAAAATCTAGTCATCAATGTATGTGAAACAGCTAGTATTTTTAATAATGTGTTACTGTCATGGCGGTCTAATTAGTATTAAATATTAACCACCTAGCATTTAGTTTAACAATTAAATAGGACCAAGGTTCTGTTGTTGAATAAAATAATAGCCAAAGCACTTAATTTGGAATTATAAAATATTTACAATGACGTCAGAATTTTTATGATCGTTTTGAATACTCGATGTGTAATAGTTCGAATACACACCAGTGTATGTATTATATTGTTGCCCGTACCAACGGGCAACAACATAATATGTGGATGGATGGAGACCGTTTAGCACAGAATCTATGGAGACCGTTTAGCACAGAACATTATATTCAAGTTTGAATGTTTAAACAACACTACGCAAGTAGGCACTTTATATTCTTGAATACGTAGGTATAACAACATGGCTTGGAATACGCAACAATTTTATAAGGAGAATATTATATAGGAGTCTAGAAAAAATATCTCTATTTCAACTTTTCCTTATTCTGCTTTAGTGGAGTCTTAAATAAGTTCCCTTCTCATTTAATCGTTCGATGACTCCTGTGCGAAGCAAAACAATAACACATTTCATATTATTGCCAAACTTGGCAGAAAGAAATGTTGTTTTAAGTACGCGACGCAAATTGATAGTTTCTAAACACGCGAACAAATTAATTAAATACGAAAAAACTATAAAAACTTTGACAGTTTTGTTATTGCGACAAATTTAATGAAAAGTTGTGGAACAAATGTTTTAGTTTTATTTATAGTCTAGGAGTTTATAGGTAAGGGAGTTGAATCATATTTTTTATTATTTAAGTCAAATAGTTACATCATCCAAACTCTCAAATACTAAGAAGATTTGCCTTAATATTATTAATACGCAAGCGTATCAAATCTGATATTAGGGGAAAGCGTCAAATGTCAACAAAAAAAAAATGCACTTTGCAAATTATGACGTAACCGCTTTTTTGTTTGCTATTGTTTGCTCTTGAGTGTAAAAACAGGGAACTACCCTCTTACGCAATAGTTATACGAATAAAACGTGAGCTATAGACATAACTAGGTTATCGGGTAACCGGTTATAAGAAAATTAAATACTTAGATAATAATTACATAAAATACACTAATATTATAAAGCTGAAAAGTTTGTTTCTTTGTTTGATTGAATGCGCTAATCTCAGGAACTACGGATTTAAATTGAAAAATTGTTTTTGTGTTGGATAGCTCATTTATCGAGGAAGGCTATAAGCTATAATATCTAACATCACTATATATATAACATCACGCTACAATCAATAGGAGCGGAGCATCAATGAAAAATATTGCAAAAACGGAGAAAATTCTCTTATGCAGACGAAGTTGAGCGGGTCAGCTAGTACAATATAGCGCGACACCAGCATAGCATAAACACAATGTTGAAAATCAATTTACATCTATATTTAAAAGTGAATATTGCGTTGCAATTATGGGGAGGCAATGTGCGCCCTAAACGTTATCTGATGCAAAACAGCAGTAAATATTGAAAACGTATTACAACGTTCACCGACATTAGTAATATTATATTCCAAAGATAACGGTTAGGCAAAAGTTTCACGAATGTCATATTGTATATTTTACGTCTATAAAAGCCCAGTCTGCAAGTATAACTAAAAAAAACACCTACTTCTATCTCTGCGTTACCCTAAGGTCGACTGGTAGATGTCCGCCATTGTACTATTTTATGCATAAAGTTACAAAATAAATAAATATGCGTAAGTTTATCTAATTATATAAATACATAGTTCATTTATTTCCTTATCCAACTATAGCATTCAAACCTTTGACGAAAGTGTCTGTAAATCTGTCCTCCATCCATCCTTTCCTTAACAATTCAAGAGCTACCTAAAAGTAATCACAAGTTTACGTCTCGCCATTTATCATTCATTTCAGAAAACAAGTATAATGAAGGGTCAATGTGAAACTAAAACGTCAAAGGCGTCAAGCTTTGAGAAACAAGAGAAAAGGATAAGTAATATGATTATGTTCTCCTAACATAACAATGGGTTTCCTTTGAAAATAAAAAAGGCCATAACAACTAGATGACGGTTTGTTCGCAGCCTATAATAAAAGGGCGATAGGTTACAAAAACACCCGTTAACCTTGATTTAAGGCATAAACGAATTTGTGCCGTATTTTCTCGAGTTAAGGTTTAAAGTTATAAAGTTGGTTAGATGGCAGTATCATGAAAACAGTAATTGGCAATGACAATGAATTACAGAATGTTAACCGTAAAATTTCGGGTTAAGGTCGAAAATGGCGTTTATGACTACCAAGCCATTTGTTATTTGCCGAAATTCTTTTGCGTGCGAACGATAGTTAAGAAAATGGTTATCATTTTCATAATCGCTTCAGGGTTCTTTATATCATCCACTAAAAATGATATTCCTTCTTTGAATATACATATTGTGGTACAGTTAAATTTATTTGAATGTTAAAATGCAGAATATTATTAGCAGTTTTCTGACAACATTCCGAAAGTAATTTATTTGATATCATTATTTTATCTGATACCTGCAACATCTTAGTGGAATACTTACGTTTATTTCAACGTTGAAATTTTCTAATATCCTAATCCTTATCTATACCTTATTATATGTAAATGGTTTAAAATAATGAAGGGGATCTATATGTTTATATTTTTCGGTATGTTCACTTATATCTCGGCAATGGATTAACGAATTTGGTTGGTTGGTTAATTGATTTTCATTTGAAGCAGCATACATCCCGTGTGATCCCATATTAATTTGACACCGATCCTACTTACCACTTGGATTCGATTGGGAGCTAAGTTACGAAATAAACAATATTTATCTTTTGCATTTAGGTGATTTTGAAGCTATATATTTTTCATAGATATGATATATTATGTTTCTCTTATCACGGGTATTTTGTAACATATTATATTAGATAAATACCTGGCCCTTTGGGAGGCTTACATGGAGACATGGGTCCAACGTGAAGAGGCCCTTCGAGAGTTTTAATCAAAGGTGTGATGGAACACCTACTGCGGCACTAGCCGCAGGATTATTGCTATGTATGGATTCTAATATATGGGCTATAGGTATGGGTTTTTAGTGGATCGATATATTGTTAACTATGGATGAAAAACGGCGTCTGCCCTGAATACTCTAATAGCATCAATGCAATGGGCAGACAGTGACTCGCCAACTCATTAGATGGCCCCCTGAATCCGGCTAACATAGGAATACAAGCCAGCAGCAGAGGGCAACACCAGTACGAGTGGCTAGGGGTGTTGAGTGGTGCGGCGCCGATTTCACCATCACGGGTCTCGTGATAACAGAGATCCAGAGCGAGTTTTTCCGCAGTTATGCCCTTGAAAATGACACTTCCACTCCCAAGCATGAAATATTATATTATTATACATTTTAAGTTGATATAATGACATAAAATTAAATTAATATCTGCGGTGTTATTAAAAGCTACTGCAGTGAATGAGATCTCGGCTTCGCTTTCCGGGTCGAGCGAATTGTTTAGGTTTTCCATTCAAGAAATTCCTTGCATAAGCATTGAAACCGGATTTGCGCCCGGTATACTGCAATAAACTAGGCCCATGTTACTTGGTCACAAAAAATTTCAATACCAAAAATTAGAAGCTGAAGATGATTAATGCACTGAATTTCTTTGCTATTTGCAAATTGACTAAGACTAAAGTAAAACTGTGCGAACATAAGATGTAGACTAGGAGATAATTAGCAACAAAAGAGAACTAAAATACGGCCATTCGAAGAAGCATTCAGGTCATTATGGTAGTGAATGTGGCTAATGATTTGAATATTGCTCTCTCTATCGGTTTGCATAGGTGTGAAATAACAGCATCCAGACTTTATCTAACTATTAAAGGTAAAATAAAACATTATATGATTAATTTGTCGTAAGAAATATAAATCTAACTATTGAAAATTCTTATAAAGGAATTTTTATTTTCTTGACAAATTTTATTGGAATATTGATTATTATTGCACTATGTCTTCAGCTTTGAAGTTGGAGCTTGGCAGACTTTAAAACATGTTATTGTATTTTTAAGTTTAGATATATATTATTCGTTATATAAACATAGATGAATCTTAGAATTATACTTTAAAATTGTAACATAATATTTACAGATATATAAACAGTTAAATATTAAAAGAAAATAATAGTTTTAGTAAATTTACATAAAAAGCAAAATAAAAAGGAAAATCACAAGAACATGGCTGTTTTAGGCACCGTCGTAAAATTCCTTAGCATCGCTGTTGACTGAAAAAATAAAAAGATTCTATTGTACTCACGGCAATATTTTCGATCTAGCCAAATTAGTTTCCATCGCAATAAAACCTTTAATCATGAATAGAACAAATCATTAAATCGTGTTAGTTAATTATCGTTCGCTTTAACAGTGAAGGCAAACATTTATTTATTTATTAAGGATCTCCAATAAAGAATATACACAAAATTACACAGACAAATGAACATAAGTTTTGTATAGTGTACTCCTTTCGTTATAGGAGACCACAGAGCAACAAAGCATAAAATAGAAAATCTAAAATAAATTAATTAAAAATAAACTACACGTTAGGAATTAAATTAACAAAAGAAATAAACAATGTGAAACTTAAAGAAAAACTTAAATAACCTGTTCTAAGTTTGTTTTATATTTTGGTAAGGGTTGCTGCATGTCTGAGAGTTCTCCATAATGTTCTCGAGGATTGGTAAAGTCTGCCAATCAGCACTGGGCCTGAATGGAGGACCATCTCACACTGAGGAGTGATCCGTGCCGTGACAGTTTAATACAGGGCTGATATTATTATACATAATAGAACGACTTATTGCGGTGGCAACAATCGATCTTCTAAAGAAGGTATCAAGAAGTATTGGTTACGTAAAAGCTAAACTTTGATCATTGAAAGTTGGTGCAAGTCACAACTTCCGCGTCTTTAAGACATTACCGTTTCACAAACTTAGCTAAGTTTATTAAACAAATGAATAATTTATAGAAGTTTCCTAATAGTTTTGTTTTAATTGCGTAATTATTTTGCATTTCGGTGTAGTAATAATGACGTAAAATATTAGAGAACATTACACATTCATGTAGTTCTTACTACAGGGTAAGACAAACACAACACAAGAAAATGTACATATTGTTCTAGCAAGTCACTTCAAAGTTGCCAACGTAACAGTTGGTCAGAAACTTATGATTAGAAACCAAAATATCACAAGCATCGCTTGCAAGCTTATAAACTTTAAGCTTGTTCGAAACATAGAAACCTGCTAAATGCAAGACGGACTTGCGGATTAAAAGTTCGTGTGAGAGTCATAGCGCCGCTAAATACTTGGCCGGGTTATATTATTTTCCCTTAAAGTTTTATATATAATAAATTTTATTGCAGATGACTATAATTTATGTTCACCGATGGAGCTACGCTATAATGCCTGTGTGAAGTAGGTTTACGTCAGTGCAATAAGTTAAAGTTAGTAGACGTATACTAACGTTTTACATTAGCACAAAAATCTTGGCACTAGTTTTCTTATTATATGGGCCATCTAAAATGTATACCTTGCTTTTTTCTTAATAACTTATTCAGATATCAGAACCTGACTCTTGTTTCTTTTTGACTAGTGTTTTGAGTTAGTGTATTGAGTTAAATTAAACATACTCATAACCTTTTAAACTATTTTTGTTTTGGTCATATTTTTTCTTCTAGCATTATTTACAAAAATTTTGCCAAAAGAAGTAACCCCCTATATCTCGGGGATCTTTTGATCCACAGGGCCCATAATATTCAAACTCGACCAAGGTATGTGTTTGTTAGTGACAGGCAAAAAAAAGAGCAGCGATAGCGCAGTGGGGAGACCAACAGACTGCAATGCAGAGGGTCTCGGGTTCGAACCCACGTCGGGCACCTTTCGGAAGTTATATGACTTTGAAATTATGTGCGTATTGACTGACAATTATCGCCTGCTCCGTGACTCGGAGAGCACGTTAAGTCGTCGGTCCCGGCTGACATGAACATCTATGGCAGTCGTTATTGGGAAGTCAGTGCCCTATAATTAATACTGGTTATTAATACTAGTCTAGCCTTAGGGTATCGTTAGCCTTCGGGTTGCGGAGATCAGGTGGCAGCCGCTCCGTGTAAAAACTGATATCCAGTCAAATCCAGTTAGACCAGAAAAATCCGACCTAAGTTACATCATTTCAAATCATTTATTTCAAATCATTTCAAATCATTTATTTCGGGCTGCATAGGCCCATAGATAAATACCATAACCTAAATTTACATATTATAAAATTTTATAATACATACACACAACACCATCTAGCCCAAACTAAGCAGAGCTTGTATTATGGGTATTAGACAATGGATAAACATACATAGATACTTATTTCTTTTTTTATAAATACATTCATATTATACATAGAAACACCTAGACCAAGACAAACATTCATGTTCATGCACACAAATGTTTGACTTGTGCGGGAATCGAACCCGCGATCTCAGGCGTGGCAGTCGGTTACATTAACCACTACGCCATCGAGGCCGATTTGATATTAGTAAATAGATCTGTATATTGTATGTTCTCCAAAATTAAAATATAGATATCACACTAGTTTTAGTTCTAGGTTAAGACCGATTAGATGTAGTTGTCGCGATAATTAGATCCGCGATAATATTTGATTTCGACATTCTAATCTATTATATGGAAAAAAATTACTGACTGACTTCTCGGTTGGTGTAGTGATTCTTTGTGTCCGTTGTTTGAATGTTTGTAAAGACCCCGCGACACAAGAATTAGCCCTAGAGTGGGAGATGTCATTTTTAATTAAAAAAGACATATATATATAATACTAGTTTTTCCGCGATTTCACCTGCATAAGTCCCATTGCCATAGGAATATCGAGATAAAAACCAGGTCTCCAGCTATCTACATACCGAGTTTCATCACAATCGGTTCAGTAGATTTTACGTGAAAGAGTAACAAACATCCATACATCCTCACAAATTTTCACATTTATAATATTAGTAGGTATATATATTTTGACGATAAAACAAATATTCTTAAACCAGGATAAACTATATCCTGGATTAGTAAGAGCGTGCTTAATTGTATTTTCACGTACATGTGCGCTTGATTGAATAACAAACATCCAAGCATCCAAACATAGTTTGACTTTTATAATATTAGTAGGCCAAAGATACACACTATTGTTTTCCTAATATTATAAACATCAAACTAAAGTAGCCCGTACACAAACATGTAATGTTTGCCGAAACATGTATCGATAAACAATATTCTTACTAATAACTAGGTAAGTAAACAAAAGTTGATGATGTTAACCGTAGCCTAAGGCTATCGGCTAACGAAACATTGTTGTACAAACAAACTAATATAAACGATAAATATTTGTAGGTTTAGTGGTCAGAGCTGGTTATTAGAGCTCGAGGTTTCATCCTCATAATCTAAAATAATATGACTAATTTGAGCGAGGTTTGTTATGTAAATGGTTGATGATTTTGAACTGGGGCTGTAAAGTCTCATTTATACTTTCCAAATGTTTCGTCTATTGTATGCCTATCTATCTAGTTTCCCTTCGTCACGCCATAACTTAAGAATGACTTTACCGATTCCATTCATGTATTTTTAAATAGCAACTTACTGGTCAAAATTTGGA
The DNA here is from genome assembly GCA_963675205.1 of Catocala nupta. Taxonomy (NCBI): domain Eukaryota; kingdom Metazoa; phylum Arthropoda; class Insecta; order Lepidoptera; family Erebidae; genus Catocala; species Catocala nupta. Next base: position 7,678,706 of record OY776091.1, on the reverse strand, counting down.
CCAGAACATTTAGATCTACTTACCATAGCACCTATCTGTGTAATATCAGCCCTGTATTAAAAAAACCCACTGCTGGGCACGAGTCTCTTCTCAGTGTGAGAAGGGTTCACCTATCTTTAAGTCACCATTAGTGAAACTATTGCTATTTTTAGAAAGTAGTTAAACTTATTATTAAACTTCTCTTAGAGCAGCAATAGCTCAGTGGAGAGACCAACAGACTGCAATGCAGAGGGTCTCGGGTTCCTACCCACGTCGCGCACCTCTGACTTTCGGAAGTTATATGACTTTTCGAAATGATGTGCGTATTGATTGACAATGTTCGCCTGCTCCGTGCCTCGGAGAGCACGTTAAGCCGTCGGTTCCAGCCGCCATGAACATCTATGGCAGTCTGTATTGGGAAAGTCGACACAAAAGATCCCACTGGGTCGAAGTGTCGCCGGTCTGTACTGACTGGCCCCCACATAAGATAAGATAAGATAAACTACTCTTACGTTCCGCTGACGGTCTACAGTGCTGCTACCGCTTAAAAATAAAAGGATTAACATTTTTCATTAGTCTATCCGGGCCATATAATTTTTATTCCGAATAGGCTTGTGGTAGGAGTGAAGAAAATAAACTTTGGCCTGTCACTAATCATTAGACCTACAAGACCATTTGTTAAGTTCAGGGAAGTTATCTTAGTTATAATCAGATTCTTGTACTGTCGTCTGAACCTAGGTTACTGAGCCTTTGTACTTAAATAGTATCAGTTACGTCCAGACAAGGTCGGTATGCGGTCTATGTTGCCTCTTAGATAACGGTTGTAACGCCGCCGCCGCCGCCATGTCAGTTACATTTTGAATTGTTCTGTCATACGAAATAGTGATTTTTAATCGTATAAAACATTTAAAATATTGCCTTTTACGCTACACTGAAGAAATCAAAACATATTTCTATTTTTTATATGCGTATTGTAAACGACAATATGCAAACCATATGTGCCGAATGTGTTCCCTACTTTGCACTGTGTTTTAGAAACTCAAAAAAGTAACATCGTCTTTTTATTACAGTTTCGTAAATATTAGATCAAAAGAAACGCGAGAGTAGAATTCCCAATTTTCTAGTGTGTCTAAATCAGGAGATAGGTGCTTTTGAAAATTCGTTATTTTTCAACCGGATATTCTGAAAAACATTAATTATAAATTATCAGTGAATATTAATAGTCAGTGGATATATTTCATCGACGGAGACATGAAAGGCGCTCGTAGCTCAGTTACAATATCTTTTTTAGGTCTATTAGAAACAATTTTATAATTCTTTAAAGATTTTCGATTTTATTTAATAACTCGATAGATCCTTAATTTCGGCACTTATTTTTTATTTATAAAAAAAGGTTTAAACTTGATCTACACATATAAAAATCGTAACCCGAAGTCATGGACTAACAGACTTATAACGACTAAACTGTATATCCGGATCGGATTGGTTAGGGTTGTCAAATTTTTTAAGGACTAAGTTTTGTGTTATTTCGTTACAATTATCTATTTATTGCAGTTATAGTTAGTATTCAGGCCGAAGCCTCTGCTCTGAATTATAAATAATAAGACGTCCTACTATGAAAGGCTCTACCTTTTAAGTGAGTATGATCTTAAGTATTTATAACATAGTATTTCTATGTGTCAAGTTTAATCCAAACCATTTGACATGTGATTGAGTAATTAATATCCAAACATCTTCACAAACTGTCATATTTTTATTTATGACTAGATGAATCTTCATGCTTCGCTGTAGCTCAAACTAAAATTTATTATTAGGAATATAAATAAAAGTAATCTATCGCCCAAGAATCGTATAAAAAATACATAACAAGACCCTTATATAGAAAGGCAATCCTGGTTAAAAATTCAAAGTCAGTCAATAAATATTTTTGACATAATAATACACTTATAAAAAAATGTTATGTTGTGTAAAATTTCAAGTGAATCTATCAACTATTTTTCAAGTTTTGAGGATTGTATCCTCAAAACGGAAGCTAAATGTTAATATATAATATATACATAGATAAGCCTAGTTTTAAATATATATAGCAGGTCGGCTTTGTAGTCGTTTCGCACGAATTCGTTCGCACAAATTGTGCGAAAAGACACTTTTTTAAAATAATATTTATTTTGTGTATGTCGTTTCACACACTTGAAATATATTTTCGGGCGAATCGTTCCCGTCTGAAAACGCAGGTGTCGTTTCGCACCTTTTGTATTTTAATAAGAAAATATCAAAGTACAGTCGTGCACTCACTACTTTCAAGAGCATATAAGTAATATTTATGTTCTCTCAAAATGTTCTCGCAATAAAGCTCAGTTTTATATAAGTAATATGTATATGTATTTTACGCAATGTTTTGTGAGAAGGTTGTTTTTAAAAAATATATTATATTTCTTGATTTATTGGTATACCTTGTTTTATTTAAAATTATCACCTTCGTGCGCGAATGTACAATACTTCTACTTTTATTAGCATAAAAAAGAAAACGTGCGATTGGACACCTGCATTTTCAGACGGGCACAATTCACACAAAAATATATTCCATGTATGCGAAACGACAACAAAATAAATATTATTCAAAAAAGTGTCTATTCGCACGACATGTGCGAATAAATTCGTGCGAAATGACTACTAAGCTAGCAGGTCGTTGTCTCCTGTAATTAAAGTAATAGACGGATCATAAAACTGTGTAGTAATAATGTAAATGGCCATATTCTTTGTTGTAGATAACTATATAATAACGATAGGTTAGTTATAGTGGAAAATTTTGATGGCTATGAAAACTACACAATTACTTAGAGCTCATATCGCAGAATGATCTATAAACTCGTTTGAAAAGTAACGATATATTTACTTACCTCGTAATTGTTGTAGTTTCTATCCGCGGGTCTTCTATTATATGAGAATCAGGTTGTCTAAAGTCGACACCGTCTATACGGTTATAAGGTACTTGATGTTGGCGCAATAGGAGTCGTAGGCCGCTAAAATTGTTATTATCGTTATATAATACACAGATTTAAAATTTACAGCAAACGTGAGATAATAAGCTACTATACCCTAAAAAGCATTATCGCAGTGAAGACGCCGTAATGACAATATTAACAATAATAACTAAGAATGATTTCATCGCGACGTTCCGTATAAAGTAGTTTAATTTCAATGAATAATATTCGCATAAACGTAAGAAGATATTAGGGTTAACTCTTTTAGGCGCTGTGCTGTAAGCAAGGAATTGGGATAATAAGGCCGCAGCATAGCAATTTATTATTCAGGGTCTAGAACAGATGAGTTACAGAGCTACGGAAGCCACTTTACATCAGGAGAGCCATACATTTCTTTAAAGGCTTACATTATTTAAAACGTGTTATTAAATATGATAGACGAGATTTTACTCGCGGTTTCACCCGCGTAAGTCCCGTTGCCGTAAGAATATCGGGATAAAAAGTAGTCTATGTGTGAATCCAGGTCTCTAGCTACCTACATACCAAGTTCCATCGCAATCGATTCAGAAGATTTTACGTGAAAGAGTAACAAACATCCATACATCCATACATCCTCACAAACTTTCACATTTATAATATTAGTATATATTTAGGAAGTAAAAACAGAGTAAAATAGTGATTAATAAACAATATGAGAGAATATTCAGATAATTGTTCCGGTCTATACAAAAGTCACTCATACCATACTCACGTCGGCCTCGATGGCGTAGTGGTTAGTGTAACCGACTGCCACGCCTGAGGTCGCGGGTTCGATTCCCGCACAAGACAAATATTTGTGTGCATGAACATGGATGTTTGTCTTGGTCTGGGTGTTTCTATGTATAATATGTATGTATTTACAAAAAAAAAGTATATATGTATGTTTATCCATTGTCTAGTACCCATAGTACAAGCTCTGCTTAGTTTGGGCTAGATGGTGTTGTGTGTATGTGGTAGAATATTATATATTATATTATATTATACCAAAATTCTCGTAATTATGTTTCTATGATACTAAACCGTACATCATTTGTAATATATTATCATTGTCCTACCCATAGACAAAGTTGTTTGGGATCAACGCTATATTTAATTCTCTAACATTCCGCCCTAAAGTCCGCCTTCACCGAATTCGCTCCACACTCCACGCGTACCAAAACCTCCTTCGATCGATTCCTATTCCTGTAACCACCCACGTCTATACTTAATACTCTTAGCAACGTGCTATAAATATAAAAAAATAAACAGCAAATTGTTACTCATGTACAAAAACCGACAATGTATATTTTACGTGATAGTTATGCAAATATTTTACGAACAAATACACGACCTTCCACTTATCGAGAAAGGACACATTAAACTACTCTTTAGCCTGTAACCGTAAACTTGTAACTTTCATGACCACTGCCCTATTTTCCCTGCGGTCAAAAATAAACAATACCTTAGGCTCTTGTTCCACTGTTCACGATTAGCGAGGAGCGAATTTAACCAAAAAGATATAATTACTGGGTGATCAATGAGAAACGTGGATGGTGTTATCATATTACAATATTTTACGGCTTTGTACGCGTTATGTAGATTCAATCTTCAAAAAATTTCTATCTCTCGGGAACGGTACCTTTTTCTGGATCAAAGATCCTTTTTTTTTTTTCTGTTTTCCTGGTATGCAACATTTTGTGATAATCGTCCGAGTAGTTAACGGGTGAATGCATAGCAAACAAACAAACTCACTTAAAAGCATTTATAATATTACATAGTAGGGTATGACCTGCTCATTAATTGCCAAATAATTTGCGTATGCTAAACGACTGTTTTTTAAGGCGTCCTTGATTACTAAGCGAGCGTCGCATTTTTCTGCGATAGCTTTTATAGCTGCAGTAGCAGTAGCAGATGCAGTAAGATTAGCTCTCTTCAATTTAAATAGTTCTCGTCCAGTTCTGAGGGTATTGCTCATACGTATGTGATAAGCTCTCAAATGAACTACGAGCTTCGGTGTTCCAAAAACTATCACTAGTTTAAAGAGATCATTAATATTACAGTAGTTGCGGTTAGCATATGCTCTAGAAACTATCAAAGTCCATGAGTGGCGTCATCAAATGAGTCGCTACCTCGTTTGCTAATAGACAGGGACGTTATCTATTGTTGGCATTTTTGGACATAATAAGACTTTACGTTTTTGCAAATGATATATACTAAAGTTACACGGTACAAACATGCATACATAGATTCACGCCTGTTTTTCAGAGGGGAAGGCAGAGACGACGGATTTCGATTTGCTACGATCCTGACACACTTCTCTTGCTTCATTCACTTTCATCACATTCCTCATACATATTCATCGGTTTAAGGTCCTCTTAACTTGCTTTTATCCAGAACGCCTCCGATCCGATCGAGAAACGTTCATCTAGGTCTTCCTCTTGCGACTGTTTCATTCACTCTAGCTTTATAAACTTTCTTAGCCAGTTTATTCTCGTCCATTCTTTCTGCATGCCCAAATTAGCTTAACATAACCTTTTCTATTCTTGTCACTATATCCACTTTCATGCCGCATCTATAATAAGGAAATTGCACCGGACTTGTTGAAAAAAAATTGGCCAGTATGCGATCAACAACGAAAACATGTAATTTTTAATTACAAGAAATCTTATATCATTCGTTTCTAAGTTTCTTAAACGAGAATATATTATATCGCGACCACGTTACCAGTGGGACAATTGCCTAAAACTGACACATTGTCGATCCATATCCTTGACACCCAAATGTGTCTACCGGGATTACTTAGTTATTGACAAAAAAGTTGTAAAAAAGCCTTTTTTAGAAGCATATACACAATTTGCCTTAAAAAGTTCCCTTGATAGCAGTTCATAAGAATATTATATTTTTTATTGACATTTGATATTCTACCTCGTTGTTATCGTGACATCATTTTGCGCTTACGTTTCTGTTGGAGCGCAAATCTAAGGTCCAATTCCTTAGTTAGGTGTAGTGTTTGAGATGTCTTTTTTGAAAATTATTGGTAGCGGCAGGCAGTTCTGCAATATGGCTGTTAATTGAAATGTAGGTTTATATCCCTTCGTTAGATTAGATTCATTATTTATGCATAATTTATGTCTGTAATTGTTTCTGAGTGAAATATGGAATCAATAGAATTTTCATTTAGGAGTACTATTAGGTTTGTCATAGTAAACTATAATTATTTTAACATAAAACTTGAATGCGATATTAATGTAAAATATGTGTTACTTCGTATGTGTTTCAAATGAAGGAATTTACATAAAACTAAACAATATCTTCTTAAAAAAAGAACTTCTAACATGCTCTTCGAACTGTACCTAACAATTAATTATGAACAATTTTGTCGAGAGAGTTTCGTCTGTAAGTTTTTCAATGAGAGATTCGATAATAAGGGAATACAAAACTTAATTATTAACCCATTTGCACTTATTACATTTTAACATTGTTATAGCCAACTCCATAAGCTAACTTAAAATAAAAGCTTGGATATTGTTTGTAACTCAATCACACTCGAAGCGCTGAAGGCTTTTAAAGAAAGTCGTCAAAGAGTTAGCTTGAATCACAGCGAAGAGTTGTTGAAAATGCGATGATCAAAACATTAATTAAAGGAAAGATGTCTGAAGATCTATTGCTGTTGCTCTTGGCCCGAACTAAATTTTAATGTATGAAGGAGGTAGTGTAACCGACTGCCACGCCTGAGGTCGCGGGTTCGATTTCCGCACAAGTCAAACATTTCTGTGCATGAACATGGATGTTTGTCTTGGTCTGGGTGTTTCTATGTATAATATGTATGTATTTACAAAAAAAAAGGATATATGTATGTTTATCCATTGTCTAGTACCCATAGTACAAGCTCTGCTTAGTTTGGGCTAGATGGTGTTGCGTGTATGTGGTAGAATATTATATTATATTATTATTAACTAAATATAACTCTAAAATTATCATATCGTATTCTTCTGTTTCGTTCTCCAGAACTAAACCAGTTTTAATATTTTTTATAAACAATATAAGTGAGTTTTGGCTATTTATGTATGCTTTTATTTATTTTATTAGCTTTGGTTGTTTGATTTCTCAAAATAACAGTATGACCAATTTTATTGATTTTAAACGGTCGCTAGTTCTTATAATAGGTAAATAATGAAAGATCATAAAACGTGGAATATAACAGTGATCGATATAGATTCCACCTTAATATTTTTCTCTCTTATATCAAGGATATGTCAGAGGAATATATTTGTACAGATTCAACGCTACCAAAATTCCCTCTTGAAGAAAATCCTACATAGATGTAAGATATAGCGCGATATAACATCTATCATCTACAAAGTGTCAATATTTCAAAAAGGGACGTCGTAATTAATCGCCTCATCCAATTACATCAGATCATGTCCGTTGCATTTAACCCGGACAGCCTTAATAAACACCGGACATAAGTCGTTTGATATTCACGTCAGGTATCGCCTGCAAGAAACTGCGGCGGTTGCTTAACTCTGCATAAAAATATTTATAGGCAGGCGCGGATTTATAATCGGTTCAAAATGGCTGATGAATATATTCATGAAGCTATGAAAACTGGAGTGTGAAACTTTTTACAGTTTCTATAGTCTTGTTGGAGATCGATAATCTACGTTGTTTAAGGTTGTATCAGTTAGCCAGAAAGATGTCATCATGTTTGCAGGTACGTCATCTCAAGGAAGTAGTGTTAAAGAATTAGGTATATTCATAATTATATATTATTTCGACTACCACTGTAATGGAAATCAAAGTGATTTGATTTTGCCTAATCTTACTTTATGAGATAATGTATTCATTATAGATGAACGGATTCTCTCGACAAACGATAATAATGCACAAATTCAAATGCATACAAAAAATATAATACATGTAAAATAAGTAACTCCGGTTAAGTTCGAGTCACAATCGGGCAAAATGAAGGTCAGGTATTTTTTTTTGTAAATTACGTACAAACACTGTCGCCGTCCTGCATGTATACTCGAAAGGATAGGCAGTGGTGTAATAGACCCATATTAAGTCAGCTATGGTATTACGACTCATATAGGAGAGGGCGAGTCTATCTGTCTATTTTATATATTTCTCAGTTACAATATGTACAGTTGCTTACACCTTTATTTATATATAACATTTGATCGATGTATATAACTATTAAAATGTCAGTTAATAGCATTAGTAGTTGCTGCTATAACCAACTGTAACAATCAAACGGATGAATAGACTTCGTCGGATATTATGGTGCCGTTTTTACCACTTTGGTGTGAGACCCTAAACATTGCTTAGTTAGTTAATTATTTTAGTATTTCTACCATCTTTATCAATGGCATTTTACAAAACCTTTTGACTACGCTATTTAAAAAGTACTATAAGTAACTATCACGGTGGATAGAAAGTTGCAAGAAGAATCTCCCCGCGCCTACACACCTAATTTTCTCACTTATTGGATTTTGCCGACCAGACAAAAATGTAATTAACTATCCCGCTACCTGTTGCCGACTGAAATTGGAAACTAATAATGTTCAATACACCTTCCCTTATCGCGATATCATTTGGGGTTCACCGACCGCATATTACGTGTCAAGTTAATGTAATTATTGATTATCCTTGGGTTACGCTGGTGCCTGATATAGCGCAAATAAAATGTCCAAATTTTGATTTATAATGTTACTAGATTTCGCGCGCAAGTGCGCTCGCGTAAATCTAGCTTAGGTCAGGTAAGATTAGAAACACTACATTTATTTTTTATATTCTATCATATACACACAACACCATCTAGCCCAAACTAAGCAGACCTTGTACTATGGGTACTAGACAATGGATAAACATAGTATATATATATATATATATATATATATATACATATATGCTACTGCTTTTTTGTAAATAACAAAACATACACATTATACACAGAAACACCTAGATCAAGACAAACATCCATGTCTATCACACAAATGTTTGACTTGCGCGGGAATCGAACCCGCGACCACAGGCGTGGCAGTCGGTTACACTAACCACTACGCCTTCAAGGATTGCCATTTTTCTGGATGTAAGGTACCCTATTTTCTGTTTCCCTGACACGTGTGTGCAAAATTTAATGATGATCGATTGAGTAGTTAAGGCGTAAATGCATAACAAACAAAAAACAAAGTCATATTCGTATTTATAATATTACTAAGGATACTTAATAAATAAAAAATAGATACAGCTCGGTTGATCGATTGTTGGTCTAGCCCGCAGAAATCGCGAGTTCGATGCCAAGGCACCTCTAACTTTTCGAAGTTATGTGCGTATTAAATAGTTAATTATCGCTTGTTTTAATTGTGAACGAAAACATTGTGAGGAAACCTGCAAGTCTAAGACTTCTCCATATCGTTTTCGAAGATGTGGTAAGTCTGCCAACCCGCACTAAGCCAGCAAGGTTGATTATGGCAGACTATGGTAGAGTACTTTTCTGAAGTATGTCCTATGTTTCAATATCAACCAATAATAAATTAATTATATGTATAGATAACGACGGCCAGACCAATAAAACTTTCAGTCTATTCGTCGTATTTCTATCCTTTGCTACAACACGTGTAAGATCATTATCTTGGCGACCTTATACATCAGCATTTTGTTTCCGATCCATTTCTATTACCCCACATTTCAGTACGCATTTTCTTTACCTGTCGTGGTTCCAAATCGTCCGTATATTATCACGGCCAAAATAGTTATCTATATTGAAGCCTTATTACCTATACTACTCAAAATTAGTTCCATGATCAAGGCATTGAGGCTTACGTATCAGAGTTGGCGACAATTAGGCAATATCTCGATGTAACTATGAATTACGGATATGAGAAATTTGCGTTAACATGATGTCTAAAATATTGCACAAAATGCCGCGAATTACCGCACAAGATGTTATATTTTCCACAAGTTTTCTACTAAGGCATATTCAAACCGACTTTTGCTTTTTTTAAGACCAAGTCATATTTTACGGCGAATATCACACATTTAACAAACATAAGCTACACCTTTGTAATAACTAATTACAGTTATAAGATTTAGTTGTGGTTTTTTATTGTCTAATACTAAATTTACACCTAGAGTAAATGCTAAACACAGAAGCTTCTATTCTAGAAGACTCTAGCTTCGTACCAGAGACTAGAGATCATCATAATCTGTACAATCCAGAGATATCAGTAACAATAACAACACCGATGATAACAATAATAACAATTAATTATTTATTTATTAATATATATAGTACAGACAATATCCTAGAATACATTTGTATAGCAACCTCAAAAACACTTTTTGGACCTTTTATAATAGAACTGCGTACTTCTACTCACGAGTATTCTACACACATGAACTCGCCTCAAGCTTGCTTCCGACCAAAGTACTATACAAGAGCCGTTAATTTATGTTTTAAAATTATGCGCATTTCTCAAGACGAAACCTGGTCTTTGGAATGACTCCCATGATGAAATGAAGGTGCATTTTGCACTCAATTCCTTTGGCACTTGAATTATAATTTTCCAGGCAGTATGGTGCAGTATTCCATGTTCTGTGCAGCTATAGTGTACAAAAATCAACTACTTTTGGATTCAAATTCAATTGGACAAATCCGTTGATAATGATGACTTCATTATAACTTTGTCAAGTGCCTGTCAGCAGCCTAAGTATTATGCTCATTACTTTCAATGAAGGGGGAAAACCGAAGAATTAATTAATGCAAATAAGGCTCACGTCAACTGGTTGCGATGTCAAAGATGATAGGTTGTTTGTGTAAGTATAAGGCAGGCAAACATTACTGAACTTGATATTTTAAATTTTAGCAAAGTAAACGGTCGTCTCAGGCTTAAATGAGTCATAATACCTTATTCTACATATTGCAGGTATAAATATTGCCCGTGATAATTTAACAGTTGCTCGTGCCCTTATTTAAAAACAAGAGTAGAATAATTACTATCGGTCTTTCTTAGGTTATGGTATTGGGTATTTTGATAGATGGCATGTTTTTTTTATACATAAACTAAGATGGTTTTGATTCTTTTATTCATAGTAGTATAAGTTACATGGTAATACAGATGATTATCTCGCGTATGATTTTTGTGTATTGTTAACCTCATTTTTCTAGCCATACAATTAATTTTCTTTTTGATGCTTTAATCATCATATTAAGGATCATCATATCAGGATATATTATTATTTTTTAAAGTCATATTTTTATTATCTGTTGGGTTTTCTGAACAATTAATTTTATAAAATTAATGTTCTAAACTAACATTTCACATATCAACTACACCCAAATATATTCAACTATCTTATTTACACGATTGTATAGGGTAGACCAATTTCAGTTTCCGAAACTTAATTTGAATCACCCTCTACATTCATCCTTGACACACTTGTAGATGTAGAGCCAATGTCCACGGCGACCGTTAGACAAATTACCGTACCGTACCATAGTACATGACGTTTGAATGACAGAAAAGTTATTTCCTCAAAGAAATTATTAATTGAAGAAATATCTTGCTCCTATAGTTTATTTTGAAGTCGTATTTGAAAATGTATTGTTATGATTTTTATGTTTCGATTCTTATACAAAGTAATTTAAGGATCCAAAGATTTATCTAATTGTTCTTAATATATAAAGGAGTAGTCTGGTTGGGTATCTTTTTTTTTAAACAAGACAACTCCCGTATTAGGAATAATACCTGTATTGCGCAGGAATTTACAAACATTCAAATAACGGACGCAAAGAACATCCAGGCTCGGAACAACCATTTGTGAATCACACAAATTTTATGTACTGTTTGGGATTCTAACACACAATATTCGACTCAGCGCAGTCATCTCAAGAAATAGTATAGGTTAACTTAGCATTGAATAGAAAAATTAAAAGTTAAGCTTTTAGTAACAACACAAGTTGCACCTCTAGACCAGGCCTGACAAGCCAACGCCAAAAATCTTCGTACTACTTCCATAATGCGACCTACTATCTTATATATACACGAAGGAAAAATTTTTAGGTTTTTATATGAACAGTGGTCTTTCGACATTAGATTAAAATATAAATAACTGCCTTCACTACAATGAGACTATGAATACTCGTTTTGAACAAAATCTCGTACTCCATCCACTTTCACGCGAATGTAGAATGCAAAATAAGTTAGGAAACTAACCGGGAACATCCAATCTAGGACGAACGCTCAGAGTTAGTCGCTCGGTTAGCACGCTATTTGCACTGAATAAAAGAGCGAACGAACTTTTCTTCGTCGGATAAAACAGATCATTTCTAAATATACATAATTATATATTAACTAACTATGTGTATCTTCCATTACTGTATCAAAAAAACGTTTTGCTTACTAAGAGTTAGTCTCCCCGTGCACATGGCTACTGAAAAGCAACCGAAACGTTGGGGAAGGTGAAAATTTAAATCTAAATTGTTTAATCCTTTTAAAATAGATAAATTAGTAATTCAGTAATGTAATATTTTCAAAATTATATAATAAAAGTGTTAACCCGTTGAGCGTCTGATTAAAAAGTGAAAGAAAGGCCTTGGCGATTATGAACACCTGGTGTTCACACGACACACGAGAGATTAATAAATATTGCGATAAAATCCGTATAAAGCAGTTTCATTTCAACGAATAACATTCGCATAAACGTAAGACAATATTGTTAAGAGTTGGTAGGAAACACTAAGAATAATTTATATTCCTAATATTTTTAATCATATTTGCTGCGAAATCTGTATTGCGTTTACAAACATTCAATAAACAGACAAAAAGTACAACCAAAATATGATATTATTTAAACTTTTTTGCATACTGACATAAATCATAGGACTCGCATATAAGTATTACGGATTTCAAAATGAAAAGCAATCAAAATATCACTCATATTTACTAAATTTCACTGACATACCGGTGTTTAAAAAAGCTTTTAAAATTTAATTAAGAGTAGAAACCCCATTTCGCTTAGCAGAAACTTTTAAAACGAAACCACTTCAAACAATTAAAAGTTAGACTCGTGTGGAATGTCTTTTGTTGTATAGTTCTTTATAGTATAGACTAAAACACATTTTTGGTTTTGCGAAGTTGTTAATACCGGAACGTTACACGACTACAAATATACATATGGTACGTTGTTAATCTTTATCTATACCTGGTTCTATGAAACGAGCAAAATATTTAGTCCACCGTTTGCAAATTAACTTGTGCGTATGAGTGATGTGCCGAAGCAACAAAAACAACATTCAAATATTCTTATCAGAATATTGATCAATTCATTGTCACTGGATTAAGACCGCGATAACCTATTGACAACCTGTGAAATATTTATGTTTACGTAGCTCGTGAATAAAGTATTTCGCAATAAAGTAATTTGAATTTGAATTTGAATTTTTTGGTGTCATTATAATAATTTATTATTTACAACAACATTTAATGTATTTCGAAAATTGCGAATCGCTCGTATCTTTAAATGATTAACACACACACACTGAAGACACTTGATGATTCGATTGGTTCGAAATGTTAATCGATAGTCGTATATCACATAGCAATCTCGATGTATGTCATTATCTGACATCGTTATACATCTCGGAGCACATAGCCCTGAAATGTTCGATGACCAAAATCTTATAATCCTACTAATATTATAAATGTGTAAGTTTGTGAGGATGAATGGATGTTTGTTACTCTTTCACGCAAAAACTGCTAAACAGATTTTGATGCAACTTTACAGTATATACTTATACATCAGAATAACATATATGGTACTCAAAGATCTATCTTAACATAAATCTACATTAATGCGACTGAAGTCGCGGGAAAAATCTAGTAAACCAATAATAATAATAGCGTAATATTCTATCATGCACGATACATTACCAGTTCGAAGTCAGGTAACAACATACTATCAGTAGAAACAGCAGAATAAAAACTCCTCTAATAAAAAACTAACAATACACCTTTTCTCTGGTGCTGCAAGCGTCTTTAGGCTGAGGAAACCGTTTACCATCAGACTGACTATAAGCATATTTGCCATTGGGTTCATAAAAAAATAGAACGAGCTACTACCGCACTATTGAAATTAAACTACTATATACGGATTCTATCGCGTTGTTTATTTATCACTGTATTACAAAATTTTGAAAATATTACTCTACTACTACTATTGATTTTATTTGACTAATTTATAAGCTAATAAAATTATTTAAACTATTAAATCTATTTATTTTTGGTTTACACTTTCCCCGACGTTTCGGGTGCTTTTCAGCAGCCATGGTCACGGGGAGACTAAGATGGTAGTTGTCTCAATGTTCCAGTGTAGTTATTTCAAAGTACCTGAACATAATTTAGTTATTGGTGTTTCTATTTACGCAGAATGAGCTCAAAGTATCATGAAGTCTAGCTGTGGTTTGTTTCTTCTTGGGTTTGACTATTTGAAGTACTGGATCCCAAGCTGGTGGTACATTCCAACCATCTTCTCTATTGAAATTGGGATGTTTTTTAATTTCAATAGCCTCGCGAAGCATCCTTGGCAGGAATCGGTGTTCTTTAGCGAGAATCTGTGGTTTGTCAAATCTCAGGTAGTGGTTGGTCCCCTGTTGTACGTGTTCACACACAGCAGACTTCAACGAGCGTTTGTGTTTTACGTCAGCTATGTGTTCTTTTATGCGGGTGCCTATGCTTCTCTTGGTTTGACCAATGTATGAGAGTCCGCAGTCACAATCTACCAAGACCATCAAACTACCAAGAGAAGCATAGGCACCCGCATAAAAGAACACATAGCTGACGTAAAACACAAACGCTCGTTGAAGTCTGCTGTGTGTGAACACGTACAACAGGGGACCAACCACTACCTGAGATTTGACAAACCACAGATTCTCGCTAAAGAACACCGATTCCTGCCAAGGATGCTTCGCGAGGCTATTGAAATTAAAAAAACATCCCAATTTCAATAGAGAAGATGGTTGGAATGTACCACCAGCTTGGGATCCAGTACTTCAAATAGTCAAACCCAAGAAGAAACAAACCACAGCTAGACTTCATGATACTTTGAGCTCATTCTGCGTAAATAGAAACACCAATAACTAAATTATGTTCAGGTACTTTGAAATAACTACACTGGAACATTGAGACAACTACCATCTTAGTCTCCCCGTGACCATGGCTGCTGAAAAGCACCCGAAACGTCGGGGAAAGTGTAAACCAAAAATAAATAGATTTAATAGTTTAAATAATTTTATTAGCTTATAAATTAGTCAAATAAAATCAATAGTAGTAGTAGAGTAATATTTTCAAAATTTTGTAATACAGTGATAAATAAACAACGCGATAGAATCCGTATATAGTAGTTTAATTTCAATGAATAACATTCGCGTAAACAGAAGACAATACTACCGCACTATCCACCAGTACCTGATAATTTTAGAGACGCAAAGAGCTACCTAAATTACACATATTATACAAGTAATATGCATATAAACGTGGTATTACAGTCAATCTCGCGCTATCTCAACGATTATTGGTCTACTATATGGGTCTAGACATATAAGAAACTTTAAGGCGTGAGGACGGCTCATCTGTTAATCTTGCCCTCTGCTAAGATATAGGAGGATATAAAATTTTATGAACTAAATGTGTTACATCTTTGGAGCGAGTATATGTTTGACACTGGTTTTCGTATGTACATAACGCATTCTTAATAAAACAGCGACTTACCTCGAAATTTGAGAGGATGGCAATTCGAACTCTAATCTTGTGACTATAAATTCTAATAATATATTCGTGTTAAATTATTGCAACAGAGCTCAAATTAGTTTGATCCAAAATACTCAGATTGGTCTCTGTTTTATTAAAAATGCGATAAATCTGTTAACAAAGTCACTGATTTCTGATATACAAACGGTACGTTTAAAATTACAAGTTACAGCAACTTATTACTACTTCTTTATAAATAATAGCTGCCTCACGTGATTTTATCCATATTTTTAATAACTACTCTGTTCTCGTGACATTTGTAAAGTCCCCCGGGATTTATTCCTAATGCGGTGGTTGCCTTTTTAATGATATAACGGAAACATCAACATACATCCGAACTAATAAACATTAAATCTTTATAATATTAGTATGGATAATAAATAACTATTATTAAAATCACAAATAAAATGCAAATAAAATTGATAGTCAAACTTATAATGATCAAATTTTATAATTTTATACTCATATTACATATATGAGTAATAGAAAGCTTTCTGTAAACACTTTTTTATTTAACACATTTTCTTCCAATAATAAATATCTTCTCCTTATTCTAAATGTTCACTGATGTGGAATTAATTAAGCTTTTGATGTAGAAAACCACGCAAATAAATTGAACTTTTTAATCAAACCCTAATGGTTTCTTTTAAATATATCACAAAAATTAATATACATTTATGGATATTGGAGGAAAAATATTCAGATTAGGATATACCTTCTTAAATATTACGACAAGCATTAATAGGCTACCTATGGGCACTTGTTACACTAGCATATCACTCACCCCTTCCTAAGTCTGTGAGACTACCCTAGCAAGCAGGTTATGCCGTACCCATAGTGATTGTGGCAGGCAGTTTCCTGACGTCACTTGATACGCAATAATTTTGGCTTGAAGCCATGAGGGCGAAAACTAATGGCGAACGTTGTCATAATTCAAAGGAGATGTAGGTGTCAACCAAAGCAATTCATATATAAACAGCTTATATCCTATCACGCTAATATTATAAATTTAAAGGTTTTAAAGTTGTTTAGAGGTTTTTGGTTTCCATACACCATGCTGTTACTAAGATTTCTTTCAAGAAAGAAATAAATCTTCAATTATAATCTGGCCATCCAGAAAATTTAATCGGAAACCACATACATAGCAGACACAATCACTACCACATAGGCTCCTTATTTGAATAATTATAAGCTAGCCTATTGTACCTTGCTGTATATAAGTTATTAAACGCGGAACAGCCGGTACCGCAAAGACAAACAACGAAGGCAAGTCGTCAAAAACAGATTATGACGTACAACAGCGCATTATTATGTAAAATACAGCGTGTCAAGGTGACTGGAGCTTTAGAGCGCATGTTTGAATGAATGCTCGATCAATCGACTTTGGTAAATAATTTCACGTTTTAGTTTTTTATGAAATAATTAGCCTCTAAATAAGTAAGCATAATAGACCGTTTTATTCGATAAATATTATTTATTTAAAAATAAAAAGCACTAGAAATAATTACGATCTCGCGGAGGGCTTTATAAACTTCTTCTCCCTAGCCTTTATTATTCCCAAGTCACTTGAGGTCGGCTTTTCTGGTCTAATCGGATTTGACTGGATATCAGTTTTTACACGGAGCGGCTGCCACCTGACCTCCGCAACCCGAAGGCTAACGCTACCCTAAGGCTAGACCAGTGTCAGGATATTATAGGGCACTGACTTCCCTATAACGACTGCCATAGATGTTCATGGCAGCCGACGGCTTAACGTGCTCTCCGAGGCACGGAGCAGGCGATAATTGTCAATCAATACGCACACAATTTCGAAAAGTCATATACCTTCCGAAAGTCAGAGGTGCGCGACGTGGGTTCGTACCCGAGACCCTCTGCATTGCAGTCTGGTTGGTCTCCCCACTGGCTTTATAAACATCATAATAATATTAACTCTTTATATAAATTATTGTCCCACTGCTGGACACGGACCTCTTTTCAGCGTGAGCAGGGTTAGGCCATAGTCCACCACGGTGACCCAGTGCAGGTTGGTAGAGTGCCCATATCTTCAAGTACATTATGATGAACTCTCAGACATGCAGGTTTCCTTATAATGTTTACTTTCACCTCTAAACAAGCGATAATTAACTAATTAATACACACATAACTACAAAAAGTAAGATGCACCTGTAATAGTGCATTGATACCTTAAGGTCCAAAATCCTGTGAACACTCGAATTAGAATGAATATGAATGAACTAGATGGCGTTGTTTTATAAATATTTCAACGCGTACTCATTTTATCAAATAGGTGAAATTTATAAGGAATTATAATCTCAACCAAAAAGACTCTCGAATACAAGGACAGAATAATGTTTGCATACGAACAGAATAGCGAGTCATCAAACGTATCTATAAAAGAAGCTACCTACTATAAACTCATAAATTCATTTGCAATTCTTTTCTTCTTGTTTTACCTTCTATTTTTAAATAAACTTTTGTGAATAGAGATTAAAAAATTGTTTTCAATAAATATATCAAAATTAAGTTATTAAGAAATCTACTTCTTTTTATTTTATAGTAGTGCTCCGACATCTTTTATGACATAAATAAACTACTTAACAGTTCTTGTATCGATTGTTGTTAGATGGCGTCAATTACCGGCTTATACCATTTAAGTCTTGAAATGGGTATTCATTTTTGCATCTCACTGTACGTGTCGTGGGATCCAACTTGAGATATCTGCGTGGCAGTCCAAAGGTCCCTCATAGGCTTTCGCTGTATTTTCATTTGCATTTTATAAACATCAAAACAGCTGATAAAGAAATGATAGCATAGTAATACAAACAGCGATAGCTCAGTGGAGAGACCAACAGACTGCAATGCAGAGGGTCTCTGGTTCGAATCCACGTCGCACACCTCTGACTTTCGGAAGTTATATGACTTTTCAAAATTATGTGCGTATTGATTGATTATGATTACCTGCTCCGTGCCTCGGAGAGCACGTTAAGCCATCGGTCTCGGCTGCCATTAAAATCTATGGCAGTCGTTATTGGAAAATCAGTGCCCTATAATATCCTGACACTGGTCTACCCTTAGGGTATCATTAGCCTTCGGGTTGCGGAGGTCAGGTGGCAGCCGCTCCGTGTAAAAACTGATATCCAGTCAAATCCAGTTAGACTAGAGAAGCCGACCCCAAGTGACTTGGAAATAATAAAGGCTAGGGAGAAGTAAAATAGCTGATAAAGAACAACCAACCATTTATGAATGACACAACATATTATTACCCTTGTGGAGTTTATGCCCACAGTACTCGGCGTAATGCCAGTGATTAGGCAACCACTTAAACCGCAAGCCACCGGTGCATACATTGACTCATTGTCATAATACATTCATACACTGATTCATACCTGTAGTGCATCTCCAAGTGTCCCTAGTGGACATCTATCTTATCTTACTCGGGGACCAGTCAGTGTAGACCGGCGTCGCTTCGACCCAGTGGGATTTTTTGTGTCGGCCCCGAGATCAATCCCTGAGCTATCTCCCTATGAATGTACGGCATCAGTCGCAGCGTTCACTTCAGAGGAAGAAGCCTGAAGTCTGCAGGATTCGGATATGCCAATCCCATCAGACCCATCCTTAGTTCAGCCAACGCATGACATTCACACAATAAGTGTGATATAGACTCGTCCTGTTCACCATAGGCTCTGCAGATCAAATTGTATGTAGTGGACATCTAAGTCACGTACGCAGGACCGGAAAAATACCTGGCAAAATGTATGTATGTATGTACACTAATGTATATAACCAAAATTTTCCAGGTTTTTTTCGGGTCTACGCAATAAGAAGCAAGCCTATATTCGCCTTTCAATTTGAGTTAGTATGCACAACCTACATACTAGAGAAGACAGCTCAACTCGATTATTTGTAAACCGCATTAGAGTGCATGAGCTATAACTCAATTTGTCTGAGCCAGGCGCTTTCTGCAACGATACGTTTAAGTGAGTTAATTAAGCAGAACGGCAATATACGCATGGCTGCGTCTAAGAGAGTAAGAGGACATACACTTGAACGCGTATCCGGGCATGTTGATTGGTTTCTTGCAAGTACTGATACATAAATCTTCTCTCTAGACCGGATTTGACCGGATATAATTTTTTACACGGAGCGGCTGCTACCTGACTTCCGCAACCCAAAGGCTAACGATACCCTAAGGCTAGATCAGTGTCAGGATATTAGAGGGCACTGACTTCCTAATAACGACTGCCATAGATGTTCATGGCAGCCGGGACCGACGGCTTAACGTACTCTCCGAGGCACGGAGTACTGAGAAATAAATAAGTAAAATAAATTTACATGCTAACTAATATTATAAATGCCAACGTGAGTTTGTTTGTTATGTACGATTTTACGCGTTAACTACTCGACCGATCATCATGAAACTGCGCATACACGTTGTCAGGGAAACAGAAAAGGACACAGGGGTACCTTTTATCCGGAAAAATACTGTAATTAACTTAAACTAGCCTACATTTAAGCAAGCGAAGCCGTGGGCAATATCTATTATCTTTATATATATAAATCTACTATGCGTGTGTTTATAATTAAACTCAAACGGCTGGACCGATTTTTATGAAATTTTTATGTGTATGGATTCGAGAATAGTTTAGACATGTTCTTTTAAAAAAAAAAAATTAAGTGACATCTTCTTTAGGCTCGTTGAGCACTTTTTGGGTGAACAAAAATCATGGAACTCGCATCATCATCACCGAACGCGTTCCATGGTATACTGTGTATATATGTGTACTTTTTGGGTGAACAAAAAGCGTCATCGTCAGCGCACGCTAGTTACTTAGTTTTCATTTCTATCGGCAGTCCCCAAAGACTGCACCGCATGATTTTTTTTCGTGTATACAGTACAACGTCTTTCGGCTCAGCTAGTTATATATATTGTCCTTCTATACGTCAATATTAAAAACTATAAGCAGTGATAGCCTAGCGGGAGACCGTTGAACTGCCACACAGAGGATTCGAGTTCGATTCCAAGACACGCATCTATGACTTTTCGAAGTTATGTGCGTAATAAATAGTTTGTTATCGCTTGCTTTACCAGTGAAGAAAAACGTCGTGAAGAAACCTAAATGTTAAGAGTTCTCCAAAATGTTTTTGAAGATATGTGGAGTCTGCCAAACTACCCTGGGCCAGTGTGATGGACTACGTGGTACCTCGCACACAGAGAAGAGGACCGTGCCCAGCAGTGTACGTTTTTATTTCACTGATTTCTCCTAAACGGCTGAACCGATTTTGATAAAACTTTTTTCGTGTGTTTAAGTAAGTTCAATTGTGAATTTAAGCCATCTAAGATAGTTTATATTCACAGTTGGACACAGTAGATGGCGCTGCGCTAACGTTCAGTCAGGACAACGTCTTTTGAGTCCGCTAGTATGTTATAAAATCTCTGGCACACAGGGCATGCCTTTACGAAAATATTGGGAAATTGTTTATTTCTGAAGAGGTAATGAAGTTTGTTACCGACCTCTTTTCGAATTTGTTTATAAAAGCAATTAAAATAAACAATGTTTTACACTCTGAAGGTTAATTCGATATTGGCTTATTTTATATAGCACGTGTATTCGTTGTTCATGTGTTAACACAGTGAATACTAAAGTTTTAAGAAACGGAGGGTTGATGGTAACAGACTTTCTCATAATTATTATGTGGGATTTCAATATTCTTATGCTATTTGGAAGGGTTAGAGCAGAGGGAGAGCCCTATGTAGATCCGGATTTTGAGCAAATTGAAGTTACCTGACTGGAAAAGACCTCCAGCCTACAGAGGGCCAAAATACCTGTGGAGGTACGTGGTTTAAAATTCTTCTGCCCATGCTGGGTGTTCGTCCTTGGCGGGTTACGGCCTGATGATGTATGCTCATCATAAACTATCAGGCCACAAGTTCCCAAACTTGTTTATTTAGTAACGTGTTGTGTAAACTTCGGTTGCATGGCTAAAAGTGTATGTTATGTAAATAACAAAGAAATGATATAAGCAGCAGATAACTTTTTATATGTAGGGAAATTACGAGGTTCGGGCACTGAAAGGTACAGCGGCTCCCAGTGTATACAGAAAAGGTGGGAAACTGGGAACGCTATATCATAAACTAAGTAGTCTATAGAGAGAAAGGGTCTGTACCAACTATGTAGAGATTTCAATGATCGCTTAGCCACAGCCACTGCGCCGAGTGCTATAGTTTCGATCTCCACAAGGAACAAACATTTTAGTTATCCACAAATAGTTGTTTCATATCTAGTTGTTCTTAGTGTCCGTTATTTGGATGTTTGTAAATTTCTCTGTAATACAGGAATTATTCCTAATTTGGCAGTTGCCGATTTAAACAGTAAAGAAATGTGCGGCTGTGGAACACACAGCGACAAATCAACCTAGACTGTTTGGACTTTGAACTATTAGAAGTTGAACGCTGTGAATCGTGCGAGAGCGTGCGTTATATTTTTGTTACGCTCTATCCTTACCATTACATCGACACCACTATGCACTGTCCCTTTCCGACAATTCTCTATTTTGTATGTAGCGTAGTTATGCGTTTATAGGGTGTCTAACTTAATGTGTACCCGTGTGTATCTTTCTATACATTATGTTCAAAAGATTTTTACTAAGTAACCCTTATTCAACTGAACAAATAATTATTTGCTCACAATGCGAAGCCTTGAAGTTATAAGGTCGTTGGTAAATAAAGTGATATAGAGCGGAGCCTCTTGAAGATGCTGCATGTGACAGTTTGTGGACCTTCGTCGTCGTTAGCTCGAACCCTTTCAGCAAATTTTTGTGTTTTACTTCATTTGTTTGTTTTACCTGGAAATTATTTAAGGTATAACTTTATTCGGATAGAGCTTATTATGAAAGTAGTTTAAACACCAAAGACTAAATATAGTCTGTTTATTAACTGTTAGACTGAGGTGCGGGTTGAATATGAGAAGGGTTAGGCTGTAGTCTACCATGTCGGTAAAGAGGCAAGCATTCATAGCATATGCATGTTTCCTGTCCGACATGCATGATTCCTTACTCAGTAGGGAGACCAACAGATTGGAATGCAAGGGGTCTCGGGTTTGAACCCACGTCACGCACCTCTGACTTTTGGAAGTTATATGACTGTTCGAAATTATGTGCGTATTAATTGACAATTATCGCCTGCTCCATGTCTTGGAGAGCACGTTAAGCCGTCGGTTCCGGCTGCCATGAACATCTATGGTAGTCGTTATTGGGAAGTCAGTGCCTTATAAAATCCTGACACTGGTCTAACCTTAGGGTATCGTTAGCCTTCGGGTTGCTGAGGTCAAGTGGCAGCCGCTGCGTGTAAAATATATCCAGTCAAATCCGGTTAGACTAGAAAAGCCGACCCCAAGTGACTTGGGAATAATAAAGGCTAGAGAGAATGAGTTTTCTTACACTTAAACAATAATTAACTATTTTACGTGCGTACAACTATAGCAAAACGTTCAAATAAAACAAAAGAGCAAGACGTTCTGCTTTATCAACATTCAGAGGTATAACTATACCTTGGATTTGAACTAGAGACCTACCCATAATCTGGACCCATGGCCTGACGAGGAAACGTGGTAGACCGACAGCCACTCACAAAACTATAACTGGTATTATTAACCTCTGAGTCTTCATGGAAGAGGTTAATGAAAACACTATGTGGGTCTGCGTGTCTGTCTGTTAGTGACTGTTTGTTAGTGATAGGCATAGCTCCGAAACTACTGGACCGATTGACTTGTAACTTGGTGTACAGATACCTTGGGATCATCCCTTGGTCGAATTTGAATATGGGCCCTGTGGGTCAAAAGACCCCCGAGATATAGGGATCATTTATTTTCATTACTTTTACATTTAAGACAAAGAGGTTGAATCCTGGGTGTATAAACCTACCTCGTTAATTTTGTACTAGATTTTGCCCGCGGCTTCTCTTGTGTAAATGTAGGTTAGGTTAGAAACAGTACCTTTTCTGGATAAAAGGTCCTTGTCCTTTTCTGCTTCCCCAAAAACGTGTACGTGAAATTTCACGATTATCGGTCGAGTAGTTAAGGCGTGTTACCGTAACAAACAAATAAACAAACAAACTCACATTTGCATTCATAATATGAGTTAGGATTAGTTAGGATGGAGTTTTATAAATACGTACTATTACGTGTGATTTATCAAATTTACTATAAAGAAAACCTAGTGCAATATAGAATCAGGATTTTGAGAGTTTTAATGATTAACAATATTTTTCTCTTTTTACAGGTACATATTAAAAACAACTTCAAAAGCGATGAGTGAAAATAGTGAAGTGAAAAGTGACCGTTACTCGTGAAGTGTGTGTAAGTGTGTGTGCGTGCATACGTGCAACGATGACGTCATTCCCGGAACATTTCAACGACACGGTGGTGAAGGCATATGAGGAAGGGTTTCCTCTGCTGATGCCCAGATGGGGTTATGTGGTGTCAGCATTTGTATTGTTCCTGATTGGATTTTTTGGATTCTTTCTGAATTTGATGGTGATATTGCTCATGTTTAAGGATCGACAGGTGAGTCTAATTATTATTGTAATAGATACGTTGGGAAATCCATAGCCATAAATATGAGAGCCTCTGCTTCGTAACCATTGGCGTATATAAGGAGAGGCCAGGCTGGCCTTGCCGATTCCAAAATTGCCTGGTGCCTATCCCAAAATGTAAGGTTTCAACTTAAAATATAGAGATCGAGAAGGAGAGAAAGGTCCTCGCCTTTTACAGGCTGGGACCTCTCTGAAGAATGACCAATAGTTACGCCAATGCTCGTAGTTCCTTCTTTTTCGTTTACCATGCCATTATTAAAGAGTTTTAGCCGTTTGGCTGCATGAGTTGAGCTATACATCTCCACATTTCCACATAATGTAAGAGCGGTAATCTATCAACTAAATATACTTTTACACAGTCGTTTACAGATATATTTTAGCTAAGCTCTACTTGACAGGTGTTCTCCTTAGCGACGCGTGATTAACAAATTATCCGATTTTAACCAAATCGAATATTCGAATTTTCGAATATATTGACTGATTATGACGGGTACAAAAAATAAAATTATATATATGTATATGATGTGGATAACGTTGAGAGCTATACAATTAAATATATTGTAAGAGTTAGAGTAAGTAAAAGGTTTTCTGTTTGTTTTCCCCTAAAATGCTATATTGCTATTTAAAATAAATATGTATAAACTTACCCGGTATTCCGGTGTATATTCTCATAGGATTCACAATGACAAAGCCGAATACATAAGCCGGTAATAAAATTACCACGTAGATTTACTAATATTATACGAATAATATCATCCAGACCGAAATTCAGCCACGATAGCCAATATAATCCGAGAATGGCCGCTCTGTGCAGGCGATATTATATTGCCCAAGTTTATGCGCAATCACAAATGCATTTCGGATGCTCCTCATAATACAATGGGACGACAATCTGACACGACCGGAAGGATATCAGGTGCAACTTGGCTTTTATTTGATATCGGAATAGCTAAAATGCAATTTCAAATCTCTAGACACAGCACAAGATCCCTGAGTGCTTGTATCTATTTGTAAGCTCTGTTTAATATACACTTCTATCGCTAGAACAGTATACATATATGTAGAGCACTTTTCAACGCCCCAGTACTCGCATTTAGGAGATGGAACTTCAGACCATTGAATATGTGAACTTGTTTACAGATTCGGACGATTTAATCCGATCTAATACTTTATTAACCTCTAAGTCTTATTCGAAGAGGTTAATGAAAACACTATGTGGGTCTGTGTGTCTGTTAGTTAGTGACAGTTTGTTAGTGACAGGTCTAGCTCCGGAACCACACCACACCTTGGGGTGATCCCCCGGACGAGTTTGAATATGGGCCTTGTGGGTCAAAAGACCCCGAGATATAGGGTACACAAGGTCATAAGGTCAGGGGATATCCACCACCAGAGTGATTTGGAAGTCCAAGGGAGAGGCTTTTGCCCAGCAGTGGGACATTACAAAAGATAACGAAAAACAGGTCACATGAAGTCGAAGAGGTTGAATTTTGGGTTTTTACACGCATCTCGTTTATCTGATTCTACTTTAAACGATAATACCGGTTCAATGTGGGGATGTATGTGCAACTAGATTTTGCCTGCGGCTTCGCTCGTGTAAATGTAGGGCAGGTTATGTTAGTAACAGTCCTTTTTCTGGATGAAAGGTACCATATTTCCTTTTCTGTGCCTCTAACAACGTGTATACGAAATTTCAAGATGATCGGTCAAGGAGTTAAGGCGTGAAAGCGTAACAAATAAACAAACAACCAAACTCACATTCACATTTATAATATTATAGTAAGGAAGTAAGGATTATGGGTAAGTTTTTAATAGTCCATTGTCTCGTCGGTATGCTCAGTGTCGTATAAATATGTACCTAAAGGATTTTAATCATATTAATGGACTTCCATTTTATAGAGAAACAATTTTTTGAATATTGCTCTCCAAAAAATTAAATTTCATAACAAAGTTAGGAACAGATTTTTATAGAGATAGATTTTAACGTATTTTTGGACATATTTAAAGTAAAGTAGCGGACCAGACAGACTTTATCCGGGCAAACGAAATAACTCCTATAAATGGATCAGCGCTACAGACTAAAACCAATTGTCAAAATTGTCGGCCTCGATAGCGTAGTGGTTAGTGTAACCGACTGCTACGCCTGAAGTCGCGGGTTCGATTCCCGCACAAGTCAAACATTTGTGTTCATGAACATGGATGTTTATCTTGGTCTGGGTGTTTCTATGTATAATATGTATGTATTTACATAAAAAAATGTATATATGTATGTTTATCCACTATCTAGTACCCATAGTACAGGCTCTGCTTAGTTTGGGCTAGATGGTGTTGTGTGTATGTGGTAGAATATTTATTTATTTAATTTCTAATATTTCAATTATATTTTATTACCTATATATATATAATATAAGAAACATGCGCTTTGGTATTGAAATTGGCGTTGGTAATTATTACTGATCTTAACGTATTTATTACCTATACACTAAAACATCGTAACAATAAATAAATAGGGATACATAATATACTGCGACCTTTATTATATGCTTGCTTTAACTATTTAGTTACTTTTGCTATTCTAGGAACAGTATTTCGTCAACAAACATCCTTTATAGAAACGTCGATACCTCAAAGAAAAATTAAACTATCATGCTATTATAGATATTTTCCTGCTCTGCTAAGAATTTTTACTTTGAATTATGTATTACATCACAATAACATTAGACATTTCTTCAAAATGTTTATTACACTTATATATTTTAAGAAATCTATATTTTGTTTTAATCTTATAAATGGCAACCCCGCAATTGGGCATAATTCCTGTGACGCGCGGGTCTTAATGAAGATTTACATAATGTAAACAAAAAAGACACAAACTCTATGTGACCACTTTAACAATACGCCATCTGGGCAGTCAATGATATTTGGCAGCTAATAATACCAACTGTTATTCTATCAATAAATGATGACCGTGAATATCAAAGTCGGAATATTCCCAGTAGAAATGTCTTTATATTTATATTTAATGGTTTATTTGAAACACAAAATTGAAAGACTGACAGTTAATCGGACCCAAAATGCATTCGGAACCATATGTTGAATGTTTAGATTCCCAAACCATTAAGAAATTAGTTTCGACAACATTAAACAAAACATAAAAAATATTACTAACAGCAAGTCACTTTATAAAGTTCTCCTAGAATCTACACAGTAATACTCAGATTCTGTAGCGCATATGCTGAAATTCCGACACTGGTTTCCATCACAGAGATTTCATTACCTACATTTGAAGATTACTTAAAAACATAGAAATATCCTACTTCCTCTCTAGCAATGTAAATGAATGCAAGATTGCCTGCCTATAATTATAAAAGGCCAAATACTGCTTGTGCTTGCAAAATATACCTTTGTTGAAAAGGTATTTCTCCTTTTCACTTGCATACATCATCTCGCATTGTTCCAAGCGGTCCTCTGTACAAACTGTCATAATAAGGTATTATTTTATAGGCACAAGATGTAGACCAGTACAAATGGCAACAGTCCACAAAATATCCTTTATTTAATTAAACATCTTCAGTAGTCTACATGTTAGGATTCAAGTGTACTATGTATTATGAAACCTAGAAAACAACTACTTATTAAAAAAATACATACTTTATAAATTAAAATGTTATGCATCACAAAGATTTAGACCTAAATGGAAAACTTAAAAATTAAGTACCTATAAAATTTACAAGTGGTATACTATAATAAGTATGCAACTTTGCTTCTGTATTGTGTGAATAACATTAATAAACTTTAATGGAATCTGCAAGAGTATGAGGGCACAACAAGTACATAATTAATTTTACGTTAATTTACCATCTGGCATATCTGGCATTAACTGTAGGCAACTTGTAGTACCCTAACGAAAACATTATGTTGACCATCACACATTCTAATACAAATATATACTTTTATCCACAATACATTGTGAACTGCCACCATTTCTAAAGTTACACTACAATTAATCTTGCATTTCTTCTGGCAACTCATGAGGGTTGAGGATGCCTGGCACCGACAGTTGAACTCTCCGTTTGTCTTCCTGCGCTTGACGGAGTGCGAACAAACGTTCTTCAAGATACAAGTCACTATCATCTTCACCAGTGTACTCTCTTATTTGAACTAAGAAGTCTCTTAGGTGATCCTTGAATGCAGGGATGTCTTGATCCAAATTAAACAATCCTTGTACTGTGATTTTGATTTGATTGTCAGTTAAATGGGGGAAAGCTCGCTTTAAAAGATTTGCCACATATTCCTGAATGTAGAGGACATTATCAGGAGTAGGTCCAAGCGGCACTGTAACTCTACCTGCCTCCACCAAGGAAAATATATATGCTAATATAGTAGCATGCATTGTGAGACCCGCCCTATGGGATGTATCTGTCACTACACTGAACACATGCTCTAGGATATCACACAGGTACGTCTGGTAGAAACTTTGTGCTGCTTGAGGATGTTGCTCTACATTGTGTAGCAATCTGTATAATATTTGTAGACCTGTGTCAGCCACATTTCTCATTGTATGTTTAAATGCCCAAATTATGGAATCCAATACCAATTTGAATTGTGCCGGAGGTATACTTAGGAATGCCTTAAAACAATTAGTGTTCACTGCCTGTAGTAACAGGAAGAACTCTGTCCTGTGCTCAGGATATTCTTCAAAATCTTTGTTAATCATCTCAAGAGTACATTCAAAAACAGCATCAAATATTTTTGGGACCTCAGATGTTATGTGCCCACTAAGCTTGTAAACAATTGCAGCCATACAGGACAAAACCTCAGGTTCTCGTGCATCTGGCACTGCAGTTCTTTTATAATCCAAGAGGACTGCATCTAATAGAGGTGGAATAAAATTTTCCAAAACCATGCTGTTATCTGTGGAGCGTGATACCCAACTAGCAATCAACTTCAATGTTTCTTTCTTTATTATACGCATGTTTTTAATAAGTGGCTGTTTGGTCACGACAACACCATTTAATGCAATGGCTTGACTGATGTTTTCTGACATCACTTTATAGACATTAAGCATGTCCAAGTATATTCTGCCCAGCTGCACAACATATGGATACCCTAAGGCACGACAAGCTCGAACATTTGTCTTGAGGATGCTGACCAGCTGTTTAACAGCTTCTGGGTCTTTGAGAATATCCACATTGTGAGAGGCTTGAGATATTATGTCATCCCACAATTGATTGGGAAGCAACATGTATTTCTCAATGAGCTGCTCTTGAGCCACTTGATCAACTTGTGCACTGATCATGTATCCTACAGCTTCATAGAATGTGTGTACCTGCAGTGTTTGTAAATCACAGATAATAGAACTGATTGTGCTTAAAATTTCTTCAATGAATGGGCAAGCTTCACCAACTTGCGTAGCAACAAAGTGACGCCGGCATTTGATTGCAATCTTTATGAAAGTGTCACAGGCCATATCTTGGACACCATCGTGAGTTTCATGCATGAATTCAAAAAGTTTATTCACAACAGTTTTTAAAAACTTCCAGTGAGCTCTTAGGAATCTTGGATACTGCCCCACCACATACATTATGTTACTAGCTATTATAGCTTTGTTATCTTTGCTTTTCTTTTGCTCACACAAACCTAAAAGTTCTTTGATAACAACAACAAGAAACCGTTTTTCATCTTCCTCCAACAATGCACCGGAAATTGAACCAATAGCCCAGCACAATGTGTTCAGATTTTTCCATGACCACTCTGTACCATTTACCTGGTTCTGAAGCTTTTCTGTCATGATGCGTTCTGTGTCCTGATAGTCCAAGTGTGTCAGATAAACTAAGTTTTCTCTCATATTTTTATACAGATTAATAGAATCAGTATCCTTCATAAATTCTCGCACAACTTCACCATTTTCATTTTCAACTACTAATACTTCCTCTGGTTTAGCCATTCTAGAGATCATAATGTAGCGAACACTACTCAATACATCAGAGTACAAAGCTTTCCTGCCCACACTCTTTCCGAGTGTGCACAAGCCGGACGAACATGGTGCAATCTTATATAAATCAGCAGTTATAGCATTCCAAAATTCCAAACATATCTTAAAAATCTCAACTTCCTCTACTTCAGATATCAACACAAGATATCGGAAAGCTTTAATCAGGACATTTGTGAGTCCTTTTCTTTCAATTAGTTGTCCATGTTCTTTTAAATAAGTGCAGAGAAATAGAGCAAGGTTTTGGATGAACACTTGCTCTTGATCTCATCCAGCAGCATATGCTTCACGTATATTAGTAGTGAGTGGCAGCATCGCTTCTAGCTGCTCCATAGTACCTAGCAGCAAAAACACAAAATCATCCTCATAGTTACTCACTGTCACACCTGCAATCTCTGTTAAGCAACTCAATGTTATGTTACGAAACATGGGAACATTCAAAAACTTATAGATGAGTGTGCTTATCAATTTCATTTCAAATATATAACCAAGAGGAATGAAGAAGAGATAGAGGATTATGTCCATTATGTATGAGGCTCTTTTTTGTGGGGGAATGCTTTGACGCAAACCTCTCCGCGGGGCGACTGAGAGGTTATGACGGGCTCACCGGGGGAAAGATACCCCGGTAGTACCGACTAAACCTACCACGGTGTTCCTCGACATAACCTTAGACGGCGGGGCCGCGCGAATCGCTTTCACATGCAATCGCGACCCCGCCGAGGTTTCGGCCCGCCGTGTAAAACTACTGTCCCCTTGTGGAGGGGACAAAAAACACGACTCAGAGGCGCACGTGGGTACTAACAAACTAACTAACACGCACGCCGCCCTTCGGACCGGGCGCTGAAACGGGTGGCGAGCAAGCCCACGCAGCCCACCACTCCCAGGTCAAGCCTCAGGGTGGCTAGTGCAACTACCTATAACTTCAAAACAACTTCTATTTGATGGCTAATGTACAAAATTAAATGTTGGTGAAACGTAGTAATTTTTGAATCATTTCCTTGTTTGCTTTGAATAATTTCAACACGGTTATTAAAAGATAAATTTATAAAGATATTGTCCAATGTTGATTTCCTTGAAGAAATGGGCATATTATTTTATCGTTCTTTTTTATTGTTATGTATTTTAAGTTTATATCATTTCTCAATTAAGTCAGTGGAAGCGATTGCTAAACTGTCGATGGATTAGGCAAAGTGTTTTTTGGATTCTTTGTAAGAATGTAGCTCGCAGTCTGGCAATTTGCTCGACATGCCAATAGTGATAAGTGACACTCAAAAACAGCTGGCAAAATTGTAACCGGGTGAACAACTCTGCCTATAACTTCTAAAACAAACCCACGTCAGTCTATGTATCTATGCAAGCAACGGATTTTTCTGAGAGTAAAATTCTAATAGAAATCTGGAACATGTAGGCGGCGACTGGCTCGCTTCCTATTCCTCTTCCGCCTAACTTATCAGAGATCTAATCGAATAGGCTTAGGAATACCTAAGCTTGGCTTACAATTTCGTGGAACTGTTACATTTAATTTTTGGAAGCACTTGTTTTACAGGCATTTTATACAACACGTGAAATTTGTTCAGTTCAGGCAGCGTAAGTAGATCCCTCGAGAGATGCCAGGAAATTTAAGTTTCATACTAGCGGAGGCTCGCAAGTTCAAGTATTTTGTAGAACTTCTGGATTAATTTTGATTTGATTTTGATCAAGGGATTATATACTGCGTCTCGTGGGATTTTGCAAACATATAAATGACAGATACATAAACTCAGAATAATTAGATGTGGATCACACAAATAAACGTCCAGTATGGGTTTTGAAATCACAACGCTCAGCACTACGGTAGCGGCGAGGAGTCTGCTTGCCCGATGTGCAGTCCAATAATTCAGTAATGGTTGCTAATTGTGTTTAGTCCTTTTGTTCTATGAATAAAAAACATTCGTATTTTTGTTTGTAATGAATACACTAAACAAAGACTGCACCGATGTCAAAAATTCTTCTACTAGTAAAAAGCTATTGTAATACGTCATACGAGCCACGAAAGCGGAGCAGTAACCACGGAAGGACTAGCTAGTGCTGCATAAATGTATAACCTGTTTTAAGGTAATAAAGTACCTCGCTATTTTCCTGTTTTCCTGCATAATACGTCAAAATTTTAATAGTTTAAATTACAGGGCAATATTGTGTGCTTCTATAATAATGCAATCTATATAAATTAAGAACAACCAACAGCTCTAATTTGGCTTATTGCGAAAATTATTTTATTTCTACAGCAGTACGAAATCAAAACTACATGCGAATGTAGATTGTATGGAGGTATCCATAAGGTACTATAATGTAAAAATCTAATTCGACGAGTATTCATTCATTTACTGATACGATCCAGTTCTTGAGAAAATATTAGAATTTGTTTTATCCCCAAACAAAATACCGACGATTTGATCTTATCAATCGAAATCTAATATTTTATTTCAAATATCTGATCAAAAATAAAATATCAGGTAGGTATTTTGATTCAAAAGATAACGCTTCCTGAATCAAAATGTATAATATGATTCGAATATAATACATTGATACAAATAGCTATTTTCATATGATATTGACAAGTTAAATGTTAGAAGAAAAATACATACCGTTTCTATAGCAACAGCAGTTCCCTCCTTTGATTACCTTATTCCAATTGCGGTTCGTTCTACCCGGCCTTTTTGCCAGCAACATCTGGTCAAGTTGTCGACAATAACGAAATAATATTGAAGAAAGAGAATATTTATTTGTCGCTGTATGACAAAAATGTAGGCAGTTACAAAAAGAAAACATATATATAGATTGAGTACTATTGATTGATGGATGATGAAACAGCATTATGCTCAAATCTATACATTTCTTTATATCCATTTAGAACAATCTGTGAGGAATCTGGCGGCGTACACCGACACACATAGCCTTTCGTATTTTAGATGCTTTTATGTATAACTTAATACTAAGCTTTAAGTATTAGTAATACGTTTGAGTGCTAGTTTTCGTGAAAATAAACTACAACTAATAAACTAATATCTTTAAATAGTTTAGAAGACAGAGCAATGACGACTAGTTGAGGTCGCAGGTCAAGTCTTGCTTTAAGAATTATTTTTTCCTAATTTATAATTTATCTACATTCTTCACTCTATTCTTTAATATCTTTCATACATAATCGTCTTATATTTTAAATATCAATTCAAGTATATAAAATAATGAACCAGTATCGAGCACAATGACTAAACTATCAATGGTTAAAGCTCAATAACCAACAACCACCGTACTATGCGCGCCATATCAACTAGTACTGCTTCTGTTTCAAAGACTTATCCAGCCATCTATTGCCAACCAGGTTTTGGTCGCACTCTTGCCAATCAAACCATTGACTCAATCGACAATCAGCATAATGACTGCAAAAGCTTTCTAATCGAGCTATTTCACTACTGTCTCACAATTATTGACGACGATAGTTCTGTTACTGTCGTTATCTTGATCTTGGTATAGAATGGCATTTTTCACCATTTTCTAGAACTGAGTCAGAAATGGTCAAAATATTATGGACGGTAGATATAGTATGTATACCGGGCATGTCCGGCCTCTTTATCTTTATTCACGACTCACATTTTTATATCTGGTAAAGTAAATACTACCAGTTTCAGTAGCCAGGATACGATGGGTAGCATTCGAAACTATCAACTTTACTGCAAGACAACAGAGAAACGTCAGATTTTATTATCGTATTATTTATTTTTGTCGCTTTGCTGCTTAATAGTTACAATTATGTGTTATCGCGTAACATCGACTCGCTTTACAACACAGTGTTATACAAAATCGTAAGTATGTAAACATCGCTCGTTTTAACGGTAGAGGCAAACATAGTGGAAAACCTGCATGTAAGAGAGTTCTATATAATGTTGTTGAAGAAGTGTAAAGTCTGCTTGTAGTCTTGTGCGGGTACATAGATAGCGTAGTGAACTACTAACCTAATCCTTTTTATAGTGAGAATGGACTGTTCTCAATGTGCCTAGAAGTAGGAAAGTTTATCAACAGGGCTGATATATACAATCGTTTGTAAGATTAACCCAGTACATTTGTAGTTACTGCCAATCCGGTCGTTGGTTCGTTGCCAAATCTAGCAATGACATTAGATTTGTCTCTTACAATATTCCTTAAAGCAATTTGTAATCTGCAACTGCAACGAATACACGCGTACATACCGTTTCATTACGCGTGCCTAAAATATAGTAAATTGCAATATGAGAATATTTAGCCAACTATGTTTAATCCCTCGGGTATACCCAAACATGATATTGTATAACGTTGCAATATCTTAACACATCCATCCAAAAGAGAACAGAAAATAAGTAATAAATCGCCAATAGTTCCACAGTTCACCTTATTTATTTACTCAATCACTTTCGGACTTTCCATTGGCGCTAAACCCAGTATATCGTACAGTAAATGAAATCCCAGTTCATATTTTAATCATACTCACGCATATTTTATCCGGAAGCCAATCCCAGGAGCGGCCACTGACCAACAACTTATTATTGCAATATATTTTGAGGATTTTCTCATCTCTCATACATATTTGAGCCGTTGTTTTCGGAATAAGTGGGGCAATAGTTTCATACATTTTGACACGATCCTGTTACATCGCCTGTGCTTAAATATTTAGACCCTTTTTGGTAAGAATACTAGCGGCTTTCGTGGGTTAAGCTGTGAGTTATGTAATAATAATAATATGTAATAATATAATATGTTAGAAAATACCTATGATAAGAGAAACATAATAATAATATTCTACCACATATATACACCATGTAGCCCAAACTAAGCAGAGCTTGTACTATGGATACTACATAATTTAAAACATACATATATACCAATATTTTTTTTTTGTAATTACATATTTAATATACGTAAAAACACCCAGACCAAGACAAACATCCATGTTCATGCACACAAATGATTGACTTGTGCGAGAATCAAACCCGTGACCTCAAGCGTGGCAGTCGCTTAAACTAACCATTACGTTCTATATAAACGAACAGTAGAGAACGTCGGAATAATATGCAGAGATTGCCACGAATTTTATTCCCTAGTGGGATAATGACATTTGACTCTAATGTCAAACCGGCAAGTTTACTGCATTGAAGTATGAACCTAATAAATGCAGCAGTATTCATTATGTTCATATTTCAATGCGGTAAACGCATTTAAAGAACAAAGAAAAGTTTATTAGCAACAGAAAAAATTCAAAAAGAATTTCGACGCAAAAGATAGCACTGGGTTGAAGTGTCGCCGGTCTGTACTGTCCCACACAAGATAAGATAAGATTAGCAACAGAAACGTTGGAAGTGTGAATCTAAACAGTTTAATAGAAGTAAAGTTAAATAGTTTTCAAAATTATCTAAATGTTTTTAAATAAACCGCGATAAAACCCGTTTAAATTTTAGTTTCAATGACATAACATTCGCGTAAACGTAATATAATATTAAATAATAACCGCCTCTTTGGTTTATTGACATAGATTGTCTATCGAATTTTCAGCTCGACGCCAGATCCGAATTTATTAAGACCTGTGCGTTGTTGAAACTCAATAAAATGCTAGTTTTAAAAAACTCGCAGTCAACAAAATGTATCGTGACCTGTATGTATCGAATCAGTGAATCCTTTTCATTGGTTTTAGCGGTGAGTAGTCTGCCAACCCAGGCCAGCTTGGTTGATTATGGTATAACCCTCCTCACACTGTAAAGTGTACCCGAGTCTAAAAGTGGGACAGTTTAAAGACATTGATGGTACTAGACAATGGATAAACACACATATATACTTCTTTTTTGTGAATACATACATATTATACACGGAAACACCCAGACCAAGACAAACATCCATGTTCATGCCCACAAATGTTTGACTTGTGCGGGAATCGAACCCGCGACCTCAGGCGTGGCAGTCGGTTATCCTAACCACTACGCCATCGAGGCCGACAGTTAGTAGTTTCTGGATACATAGAAAGACCGGGATAGCTTTCATATAGTGTTAAGTAGTAAGTACTCTTAAAGTCTAAAAGGAGGTGCTAAGTTGTCAACAGGTGAATCAGATTATAATAGTTCTAAAATAAATAAGTTGTCTCGGTGGCACAGCAGTACTAAATGCAAATGCTATGCATGAGGTCTAGGGTTCGATTCCCGTCTCAAGCAAAGCGTTAATTCTTAGTAGCAGTTCTAAATATTTATCCGGAAAACAATTTTAGCAGGACTTTAATTTGGAACCGCGAAAATACATGTCTCTTTAGCGGTTTACCTACTAAGCTATTTATGATCGTAGGAGCGGGTATTCAAATTTACACATGCATTTAGCTACCGCATATTTATACAACATGCGATAAACATTTATTGCATATACTGAATAATGTCACTACCTATCTGGGTTTATATAAAATCTAGGTGGATTCGAGGATGGTTTAGACTAGTTTTCTTCTTTTTTTTTCGCCTATACAGGACAACGTCTGTCGGGACAGCTAGTAATTATAATAATATGTGAAGCAAAAACTTTGTACCCCTTTTTATGAAAATTGCGCGGACGGAGGAGTATGAAATTAGGCTCAGTTAAAGTTTATATGTAGAAGGAGAGGCGAATCCTAATATTTTTATAAAATATGTATTAGAAATACATTAAATTAATGGGAAAACACTACACGCACACAACCGTGCATTTGACACACGCAGTCAAAGCGCGTAACTATGGTTACATATATCAATATATAATGACATACATATATCAGCAATGGCAATCAGCAGGCAAACTTTGGTTGAATTTCGAGCACTAGGCGACCGCTAGTATATTTCAATCCTCCACATTTCAACACCAGCTGAAGATTAACAATTATTTATATTATCTAAGTCACTGGAATAGAAACATTGATTCATACCCGATCCGCCACAAATCTGGCTTCGCTTGGCCACTAAAGTAGGTAGGATATTAGTACAAATTTTCAGACAGTATACATACATATATATGTCATACAGGATTTTCATTTTATTTATTTATTCTTATTATTTCAAACGACAACTTCTACACTAGGATTGATTACTGTGTCGTAAGAGGACTTTACGAACATTCAGAGAATTCCAAGACCTGCCGCAACTGTTTGTTGAACACTCGATTATTTGTCCCATTGTGAGGATCGAAACCACAACTCCAAGTGCCACGACAGTGACGAGGCAACACCTTAAACCGCTACGCCATCTCTGCAGTCAATTAATAATATTTACTACTTCAGTTCGTATTTTATCAAATAAAACCAAAATCAAGTGTTTAAGTATTAAGTAAGGGTAGATGATACTTGTTCAGGTGATCGCTTTTGTTTAATTTTATCCAATAAGCTTTAAATCGGGCGCGTGTTGCACTCAACAACTTTAATAAAAGAGGAGACAGGAGAAGTATAGTAATACCAATTATTGGACATTGTGGTGTGCGAAGTCAAAGACACGACCGGTTATATGTCTTGCAAGTAGCTGTGAAATAGCTACAAAATTCAGAAGTTGTATGTTCGCGCATTCGAGTTGCTCAGTTTGTTGTCACCATTTAAAATTCGACCTTAATCAAATATGCGAAACTTTTTTGATATTACGGTACGATTAATAAATGCCGTGACCTGCATTAATGGCGTGGGGGTTTAAGAGGTCACCTCGCCACTGCCATTGCGCCGAGTGATGTAGGTTCGGTCCCTATACGTGACGAAAATTTGTGTGATCCATAAAGAGTTGTTCCGAGTTAGGGTGAAAAAGTGTTTAACGATGTTTCGTAAGAATTCTACAACAGTATTGACCTTGTTTTAATTCTTGCTTATTATATTCCTATACCCTATAATAAGTAGATACCAATGACACATCCTGCATTCGAATTTTTTGTTCATCAACATTTGCTCATCACTAATTTAAACTAGACACAATAGAATCAGAATAACCTCCTAACTACTAGCTGTTCCACTCAGCTAAACGCTTCGCTAAAGTTACTCCACGCTACTTCAATAAGCGACTTATATCTAGTAGGTACTTTAAAACCTCTGGAGTGCCCGCAAAGGCTATTTCCCGGACACGTTTGCCGATTAGGTACATGGACTAAGCGTTGCTCCGGTTAAACGTGATCTCAAAACGTGCCTAGTTGAATCCTGTAACGTGATCGGCCTTGCAAATGTAGTGGACGTCTTTGTTTAACAAATTGAGAAGGTATTAAAGGAACTCCGTTCAGATTGTAGCGGTCGTTGCCTTTTGTGAGAGATTTGAAATTAATAAAATGATTGAGAAATATTGTTGCGAAATTTGAGTTGTTCTTTCCGAGTTCATTTGTGTATTGGTGTTTATGTATTTAAACAGTGTTTTGTTTGTGCTGGCTCGTTTAAACTTATACATATAGTATAGTAATAACACTATGTGCTTGTAGGGATGGTGTACAGATCGTCGGCTCGTCGAGGTACACCCAGTGATATTTTACATACGGGACAAAAACTTGTGAGTCTGTGTGTCTGTTGTTAGAATGTTTGTTAAGTAAGTTCCCCACGATACAGCAATTATTTATAAAGCTTTGTCTTGAAGATATAATATGCGCAACAAAGCCCACTATCTGTGAAGTCCACTATTTTAACTATCTGTCAAGTACCAACTACTTCTACGAGTTGCGATTAATGTCTCCCAAACATTGGTCTAACTCAGAAAAGTATAGGCAACCTTCTACAAAAATATATAGCTCATATAAAACATCTACGCTAGATGAAGTCTGCTAAGTGTGATCACATGCAACAGACAACAATTACTTACTTGAGATTTAACAAAAAAATAACACCGATTCCTACCATGTATGCTTCACGAAGCTATTGAAATTAAAAAGCATTCTTCAGTAGAGAAAAAGATTTGGATCGGTTGGAATACCTTTACTCAAACCAGAGGCAGCAAAAAAAGCAAGACTTCATGATACTTTCCTTTGGTTTTTCTTTTTAAAAACACAACTCCTGCCCCAGGATTGGTTTTTGTGCCGCGGGTGACTTTACAAACATTAATTTTGTTTTGTAATTATAGAAATAACCTGTAACGCAGGTCTTAAACCTAGTTTAGGCAATTACTTAATAAAACCCAGACCTTGAAATTTAATTAGAATGCACAATATCAGCCCATTAAAGTATAAGTAAAACATATACCAAGGATTAAGGATTTTTATCAAGGATTATTATAATTTATTGTAGTGTAATATTATTTTAGACTAATAATAAAAATGTATACCCATGTATTATTATTGAATAAAAAATATTATTATTCAAACAACGGACACAAATAACACCCAGACTCCGAACTACCATTTGTGGATTACACAAATTTATGTCCCGTCTAGGATTCGAACCCACAACACTCGGTGCAGTGGCAGAGGCGCGGCGACCACTTAAACCATTACATCATCCGTGCAGTCACTTTGAGCTTTTTCTGCGTTACACCACAATTATGTTCGGGATCTTTAAAGTAAATATACTTCAAGCCATATACTTCAGAGACAACCTTCATCTTAG
The DNA here is from genome assembly GCA_963675205.1 of Catocala nupta. Taxonomy (NCBI): domain Eukaryota; kingdom Metazoa; phylum Arthropoda; class Insecta; order Lepidoptera; family Erebidae; genus Catocala; species Catocala nupta. The sequence continues at coordinate 7,638,766 of OY776091.1, read as the reverse complement.
TCTTCCCGTAATCATAGCTGGTAATAACCAGCGTAAACTTCAGAAAAGTGAAAATTTACATTGAACTAGTTTAGTAATAAATGATAAGAGTAATGTTTTTAAAATAAAGTGCGATAAATTTCATAAGTTCATTTAATTCTTCAAGATCTGCAAGAAAATGGTAAACTAATTGCCGGTGCAATTTATTTCAATTTTAAGTAATATTTGCGTCATCGTAGACAACATTATGTAAAATTGAAATGAATCCTAACTTATAATATAAAAATGCGAATATATGCGTTTGTTTGTACGTATTCAGGGCTTAACTACTTGACCCGATCATCGTAAAATTCCGCAAGGACAAAGGGAACCTTTTATTAAAAAAAAGTTCTTACTGATTCCGCATACACGTTGTAAAGGGTACAGAACCGAAAAGGACATAGGGTACCTTTCATCCACAAAAATGTATTGTTACCGAGCAAAGCTGCGAGCAAAAGCTAGTTAAACATAAATCCCGATGTTTAATATGATAACATAATTACAACATGTTTGAAACATAAACTAGGGGCTGCAAAGGCTCTATACAAGCACCTTGAATATACCATGTGACGAGTTTATTACGACGTAGTCTCGAACCCAAATATTATAATAAACGTATTCAACCGCAACATTGCCATCGCTGATAAGCCGCACTAGAACCCTCATAAAATAAACTGTTGAGAATCTCCAAGAAAGGACTGAGAGTAATATTGGTAGAGTATTTTGTATTATAGTATAGTTTGGGGCCTTTTCGTCGGGTCTATGGCTCTGCGGTTATGTTTGCGTACGATCGTGCAGTCACGTGTTTAATTTCCTTCTCGTTACTAATATTATATGCAATTACTTTACTGTACTTATTGTTTCTGTAGATCAGATTCAGTGTAGTTTATTAGGAAGTCGCAAAAGGCCTATGTACGAGGTAATCGCTAAAACTCAGACCCACGTCACGCACCTCTGACTTTCGGAAGTTATATAAATTATGTGCGTATTGATTGACAATTATCGCCTGTTCCGTGACTCGGAAAGCACGTTAAGCCATCGGTCTCGGCTGCCATGAACATCTATGGCAGTCGTTATTGGGAAGTCAGTGCCCTATAACATCCTGACGCTGGTCTAGCCTTACGGTATCGATAGCCTTCGGGTTGCGGAGGTCAGGTGGCAGCCGTTTTGTGTAAAAACTGATATCCTTTCAAATCCGGTTAGACCAGAAAAGCCGACCCCGAGTGACTTGGGAATAAAAAAAACTAGGGAGGAGATATCTTATAGAAAATATACTAGCTGACCCCGCAGTTATAACCACATTCATGATTATTGCTCTGCTCCCGTGGTGTGTAGTGTGATGTTATATAGCCTGTGTTACTTCCGGATAAAGTAACTTTGTAGACGAGAATTTTTTAAACCGGTCCTGTAATTTATGAGTTAATTCATGACAAACAAAAAAAAAAATTCTCTTTATAATATTAGTGTAGATTATCCATACTACAATTTTGATATGTATACGAGACATAACTTTAACTTATGTCAGGATGTAGACAGTTGTATGGGATCTATAATGCGAAGTAACAGCTCAGTGAACTTTTGCCTCGTAGGCTTTTACCCCTATCTTGTTACGTCATGGTGCTGCTATTCTCAGCTCAAATAGTGTAATTTAAGGTATCTATGTCGAAATTCTCAGTAGACGCATAAACATTTGAACTCTAGCCGCTTTACTTATAAACCAGTCATGAAATTTAAACGACGTCGGTCTCTTGTTTAAACGTAGTTAAGAGACAATATGGCAAATTTGCCGATTAGCTGGGACAGATTTGACATTAACGTCAATCGTTTACGAAAATATTAACGTCATTAAATGAAATAGGTGGTATATTGTAGATTAAGACTTTTTCAGAGTAGATTTTCGGAAAGAAATTAAATAGTTTGACATTTTCAGCTTAGACAAGATGAAATTTGCTTTACGATTTTTGCAATACAGAATTTCGTCTTAGATACCATATCATAAAAGAAAAATGTGCTAAATGATTTAAATTTTAAGTAGTTATTTGATACTTCCACCATGCGTATCCATTCGTGATCAATAGAGCTGCAAAGCGTTACAATGATTTGATATTGACTACCAATATTGAAATAAGTATTAAAACTCACATATCATGAAATAGGTATAACAATAATTAACAAAACACTGGTATTTTGTTTATTGTTCTTAATAAATGCACTTTTTAATAAAGTAGTATATAATAGTATTGTATACTATTATTATTATTATTATTTAGTAGATTAGTTTGATTATGATGCTCTATGCTGACTGTCAAATGTTGCAAGAATAAAATTGTGTTTCGTGTTTTGAGCTATCACCTGAGAGACCGTTAAAATTGGTTTATAAGTAAAGAAATATTATTTATTGATTAAAGGTATAACGGCTTCTTAGATAAGAGACAGCTAAGAAGTGTTTAGCGATATTTTTATAAGTCAGGCTGTTAATGTATATCTAAGGTAAGAAGGAAAATTGTGAGAAAATCCGTATAGATTACACATTTACAAATTTCCTTCACCTTTACATTTCATTGTTTACAATTTAATACACACCTAACGTTGAATAGCTAAAACTGCATGTCGTAGCATAGAACTCGAGTTATATGCGTGGGAGTCCAATGTATTCACCAGTAGGCCGTTGCTGTATATTTATATTGTACTGGTTTCAACCTGTGGCTTAGCTCTATATCCCATGATATCGCATATAAACGCATTATATGTGTTGATTTAGAAGATGTTCTATCTGTGGGCCTTGTTGCATCTAAATTTGTTTAATGGATAACTCGTGATTTAGTAACAAAAATCTTTAATTTTGACTATTTATAAGTAGTATTATATATATCTAGTATTAGTATTATATATATATATAGTTATTGACCCGCGCAACTTCGTATGCTTCACATAAGAGAATTTGCCCCGTTGTTGCAACATTATCAGTTATGCCTGCTCCTATTGGTCGTAGCGTGATGTTATATAGCCTATAGCCGTCCTCAATAAATGGGCTATCTAACACTGAATAATTAATAATGAATAATTTTTCAATTCGAACTAGTAGTTCCTGAGATTAGCGCGTTCAACCAATCAAACAAGTAAACAAACAAACTCTGCAGCTTTATAATATTAGTATAGATATACTTTTGGCATGCATGTTTATATAAAATATATCATATGTTAATTTAGAACATATACTACCTGTGTACCAAGTTTAATCCAAATCTGTTTAATGGTTTAAACGTGATTGAGGACCAATTATCTTCAAAAACTTTCGAATTTATAAGTAATATATTAGTAACATTGCATATCACATACTGTATTGCTATGATTACAGTAATTGACCACAGACACGATTACATAGAACATTATAAGAGTAGTTATATACTACTCCTATAATGTTCTATGGAATCGTGTTTAATTGACTGTTAATCAACTAACGTTTCAAACTGACTTACATAAGAATAATATTCGTAGTCAATATGGCATTACAGTATGGTCCTTTGTACAAAGATATTATCTTTAAAGACGATACTCGAGCCTTTGAGTGGCACGTCCGTTGATTCACTTAGTAATTTCTTAATAGCAGCTTCAGCATCTTTGGAGCAGTGCTAGGCGGGGAGACATCTGGCCAATACACAGATGGTATGGCCGCGGCAAATTACAACTGTTATTTGTTTAGAAAGTTAACAATCATCAATTTTTTTTTTATTATATTATTTCATTCAATGTGTACCTATCAACTTTAATATATTTGTACAAATGAAAATGTATAAAATGCAGCTATTCAAATGTATTGGAATCAAACTGTATTTAAAATTTACTAGACATCAACGATGATACGTATGTAATATGTATTGCTTTATAGTAAAATCTGAAAAAATGTGAGTGGTGTGTACACCTTTAAGTGATATATTTACACTGTATTTAGGATTAACGGTATTAAACGTAACACATTGTTTGTAAATATATAGTTGGTGTGCCTTAAATAAATAAATAAATAAATCTACATGTATTTTAAGTGGCTATATTTTGTGTCCGTTCAATGATTTATGTTAATTTTCCTGTAACATAGAAAACTACGTAAGTGAAAGATATATTGTACAAGACTGACTTTGATTGAATTCCAACAATGATGACATCCCAATGTAAGGGCCATAAAATCAAGATCTTATGTCAAATTAAGTTACTTTTGTAGCTTAACTTAATTGGACTATAATAATAATAATATTAATAATCATTTATTCAACTTAAATTCGTACAAAATGATACAGAGCTTAGAACATCGTAAAGGTAACATATAAGGGGTGCCTGTACTAGGATAAACCTGGGCCACAGGCATTTAGGGCACATACTATATAATAAAGATATAAATTCTAAGACAATACTTATAAAGCTTTATTATTTGTATACAAAAACTTATGAATTACATTAAAGACTAAGTGATTACTGTGACTAGTTAAAGAGCTATTTTATTGCGTAACACTTATTAACAACAGTCATCAAATTTTCAGTTTAATTGTAGTTCAAGGTTTGTAAATATTGTTGAACCAATTGCTTAGTGTTATCATAAATTTTGTCATAAATCGCAGTTATTTTGTTTATATTATTATAAAGAAATGTACCTAAAAATGCAAAAAATCCTATTGGTAAAATATATTTAGATTGAGACTGAGTAGTACAAACGATATCTTTCCGTCGCTTAGTGTTAGTAAGTTTCGGGTTATAATCAAGACTGAGAAAGCGGTAGCTTCGTTTGGTATTCATAATGAATCGAGAATTATATTAAGATTATTTCATTCGATTTTATCAAATTAAAACTTATACAATTAAGTTAAAATTAAGGTCACAAGGTTATATTTAGAAGTTTGCATGAATTTACATTTACAGTTATCAGGTTTCGGCAAAGCTTAAACTATAACACGCACAGAAAATATAATTTCCGAAGTTAAACTACATTAAGTTAGGTTAGGTTACCAGTTCCATTTGGTGAGTCCCACACGCCCCGCCGGTGCCGTCCCCTAGCCGGCGGGTAGTGCATCAAGCATTTTTTACTGGGAATAAAAAAAAAAAAAAAAAAAAAGGTTACCAGTTCCATTGCTGGCGATAAACTAGTTTATCGCTTGAGAAACGCAAGTGTTTTTTAATAAACAATGGTTATATTAATAACCAATGATATAAGAACCCATGTGATTAAAGATATAGTCATATTCAAAGTTGATCGTTGACTGTTCACGTCGCCAGCTAGAACTTTAATACCGTATCTATACTCGCTCAGCAATAGGCATTCATCGATACTGGCAGAACTATACTCTATAATTTTCGCTGAGTACGCCTATAAGTAATAGGTTGGTGGAAACAACTCCGCTATCGCTCCCTCCGGCCTCTCTGTAGCGTCTGAAAATGCTTATGAAGGCTCTCTCACCGTGATCGGTGAGCTGCCGTTCTTAAGTGCTGTGGCTTTGGATGGAGTTTGCCCCACTGCTGGAGCAGGCGTCGTCAAATATAGTTGCGGTAACGGTGTCACAGCTATTACAAGCGACGCTGGCTATGCTGCTTATGGTCTTGGATCTGCCGGTATCGGCGCTGGTGCTCTCGGTTCGAGTTGTGCAACTATTGCTCCTTCTGTTGGTCTTGGAGTAGCTGGACGTGGATGTGGCTGTGAAGGATATTGAAAAGATTTTGGATACAGACCTTAATTTCTGATGGACAGTTTTAACTTATCAACAAATAAATGAAAATGAATCACTTTACGCACTTGCACACACGCTAAAAGTGTAATGACAAAATACGAAATCATCAGTCAAAGACCGAATCTTATCTCCAAAGACAATGTAAGAGATTAGACTGATAATACACACGACCGGTAAGCTTGCCATTTACATCACTATCCGGTCAAATAACTGACTCTAGTAACTATAGTAACATGCATATACCTAATATCAATGGCAACGACACATTGCTGAGTAATTGGTACTTACGTTTGCAGTGGCATGTGAGTTTGTATTGTCTCAAGAGCAGCGATAGCTCAGTGCGGAGATCAGGTGGCAGCCGCTCCGTGTAAAAACTGATATCCATTCAAATCCGGTTAGACCAGATAAAGCCGACCCTTAGTGACTTAGGAATAATAGAGGCTAGGGAGAAAAAGAAGAGGAACAGAAAAGGAAATTTATACGAGCAAAACCACGGCCAGAAAATAGTAAAATAAACAATTGAAAGCCATGTCGTTCCGCAATCATTGTCCTCAAATCGTTTTCCTTATTACTGAGAGTCGTGAGTTCCTTGTAAAATATGTCTCTGATGATTCTGCCATCTTTGATACAGATCCGTAATATTGAGCAACAATGCACAAAAAAGCTGCCTAATGGACAACGGTAAAACAATAAACGCGATTCTTGTCAAAGCAAAACGGAAAATATTTTGATGTTCGGAATATAAACACTTCTGAAGAAATGCTCTCTTTAATTAGGCTGTTGTGAATCAAGGCTCTATTCCTTTGTTCTATGATAAACATGGCACTTAAAAATGATTGTTCGAGGAACCAGAGGCTGATGTAAAATTACCAGGATAGGTATTTTGTTATTGATAGCCAATTTATTTACATTATTATGATTGGTTCAATGAATAACATTCGCGTAAACAGAAGACAATATTATACATTATTATGATTTGGATAACCTAATTATGACTGTTCGTAGAATTCGTTTAGGTATAAATTTTAAAAGACAAAACAAAGAAAGAGCACTATAATAAATATGCATTAACTACAGAAGATTGCAATCAAGTGACGGTATCGCTAAAATGCTTCATGAATTCGCTATTCTGTTAGCCAGGGTCTTTATCCCCTGTAGAAAACGCGCTGGCTTATTTGCAACTGTAATATAGGGTATTCTTAAGTAGTGTCTGGTATAAATACTGTTGACCAACCGCGGCTTAATTAGTTAATAAACGTCTTCCGAGCGAACTACGTGTTTTACTTAACAATACCACAATGGCGACGAGGATGGTAAAATTTGGCGAATTCGACATGAAGACGGGAAGTTGGCTGTCATACTGTGATAGGCTGGACATGTATTTTTTGGTAAATACAGTGAAGGCAGACCTAAAACTACCGACGCTAATAGCATGCATGGGTGAAGCGGCATCTAAATGATTAGTGAACTTGTGTAGTCCGAGGAAGCCGGCGAACATTACCGAGGTCATTAAGATCATGCAGGAACATTTGCAACCAAATCCGTCTATTTTGGCAGAACGTTATAAAGGAGACGGGCGGAGTCCCTTAGTTCGTCAGGCCCATCGCGGACAAGAGTGAAAATGTAATCAAATTACTGCTAAAAACATACAAATGATCATATGTAAAAAAAAAAGTATATTAATGGTGGTATTAAAGAAATATTTGACTTTATATGTATAATTCTAGGTTATAATAATGACACCATTTTGTAGGTACGAAAATTGTAGGTACATATTTGTTTATGGTTTATAGAATTATAATAAGTAAATCATGTATATTTTATAGATAAAAATATTTTAGGTTTAAATAGTAATATTTATAAATACTATTTTATTGCTCTTTGATTAGTAACTTGTGTGGAAAAAATGAGACTCAGCCCGTAGTGATTGTAATTAATATCTTGATACAACTTACACAAATATCCAATAACAACAAAGCCAGGTCAATCGAAGGTGCAGTTTCAGAATCCAAATAAATAGCCAGGTGACAAATAAATCACAATCGCAAAAATAAGTACTAGTTTATTAACATTCACTACGCACGAGTGCAAAGTCAACACGAATGTAACTTGTTTCTATTTTTGACAGCTTTATTGTTCGTTATTGCCATTCCGTTTCTATTATTGAATATAAGCCTTTTGATCCAACATAAAAATAAAATACCTAATATTAGAAGAAGCGCACGTATAATCATAAAGTCAAACGCCAGTAATTATAGTTAAACATACCTTACCGTGATTGATATTTATTTAAATTATTATAACTGTTCAAATTGACAATCGAGACCATGTATTGTATATATTAAAAACAATAATTAAAAAATAATAAATAGTGCCCTTATATATTTTTAAGGCTGGCGACATTAGAAACTCGAAAAAAAGCAACTGTTTCCAGTTTTACAGTACGTTAATTACCTTTTTTCGTGATATTTATATCTAAACCATAGATTTTTCTGTTTACAGTAATTAAAAATCAATAAAAATAAGTACTATTTTTCTGTATACATTTAACTTCTGTCCGTTGTTTTTGTGAGGGCCGAAATTCACCGATGTCCTTTCGACATAGAAGACAACAAGTCGTCGAAAGCATTTCGGATTACGTGGCGGAATATAAGGACAGGTCCCTACAGATTACAATAACTACTTACTATTTACGCATTGTAAGCTTGTTTTCACTTTATTATCACATTTGACATTTTATTGGAATTTCAGTGACCACGTCTTAGTCAATCGAATTCCAATATTTATTATAATTACCAGCTTTCGTCAGTGACTTCACTCGCGCATTATGTCACTAAATCATATGTTACGTTTAAATATGAATGTATTATTTTTGTTTCTATGATGTTAGATGTCACCTTGGAGACTTAGCGGTAGTTAAAGCGACTGCTTGATGAGATCACAGGTTTGTCTCCCAGTTCAAAGTATTATTGGGTTTTACTATCAAGAAACTCTCAGTAGCACGGACTCTGGTATTGTGTCAGGGATCAGTACCCTCTGCAACTGTCTTTTTGCTGCATATTAACGATTTGCTAAAACCCGGTACGTTTGGGTATGCAGACGACAGCACGGTTGTAGAGAGTTATGTCTCTAGTGCCAGGGCCAGTGGCCATATACAATTACTTAGGGAAGCTATGATCATCATTCAATAGCTCCAAGACCCAGGCGTGTCTGTTCTCCGCAAAAAAGAGCCCATTCCAAGTGGCTCCAACTTTCCGAGATGTATCTGTGCCGATACCTGATCGTCTTGAGCTTTTGGGTATGTCATCGACTCCAACCTGTAAGTTTGGCTCCTATATTGAGGCAAAAGCCCAACTAACTGCCAAAGAGCTGGGCATCTCCAGTAAGGTGAAGTAATATTTCATGCCTGAACATATGCTTAATTTATATCAAGCCCAGGTTCAATCTTGCATGCAATACTGTTCTCACCTATGGGATGAGTCCGCAAAATATCAGCTGGAGGCTTTGGAGTTAATTGAGTGAAAGGCCAGGAGATTTATGGGCGATGATCAACTGGTCAACGCACGACTCCAAAGCTTGGGGCATCGTCGTAAGGTTGTCAGTCTTTCAGTTTTCTATTGGATACATTTCGGTGAGTGTGTAGAGGATAATTTGATTCCTCCTTCCCTATTCTACCATCGGACGACCAGATAAACTGACCAGCGGCATAGTTAGCGGCAGCGGCAAATTTACGCACGGCGCGCTTTGCATGCACTTTTATAATGCGTACCGCAAATGAGTGGAACTCACTACTTAAGTCTGTGTTGCCCAATGAGTTTAATCTGGGTGTCTTCAAGTCGAAAGTGAATAAGTGTCTTCTAGGCAAGCGTGCTCCATCATCGACTGCATCTTTACTTAACATCAGATGAGATCGCGGTCAAACGCAAGCCTATTACAATATAAAAAAGTGTCTGACTCGGGGCGTTAAGTGACAATGCAATTTACATTTTGCCTTCGGCATATTTTAAAACAGCGAGCGTTTTTAAACAGACGACGCCGTTTGTAAAACGCGGAGTTATACAAATTGCCTGCGATATCTCTATCATTGTCTATTTAAAGAAGAAATTTCGTAACATTAGACAAGTTTTCGTTTCTGTTATCATTAGAGTTTATAGTTGAACTATTTTCTTTAATTATTGTTTGAGTTAGTTATTAATTCAATACTAGATTATAAATAGCTATATAGGATTGTAAGTTATTCCAAAGGCAACTCAATGACACCCAATTCTATTATTATTAATAATTAATAAAAGTAAAACGTAAATAATAATTGTTTCTTTTCGTTTAATTTTTAATCGATTATGTGATAATCACATCGTTCGTATCTGTAAGTTAGCGCCAATATTTGCGCCTGGTCGTAAGGCAAAACGTTATTGGATAAATTTTGTTAGAACGAGTAATTATTTTTTTAATTACTAGTTATTTTTGTACTACGGCTTTGAAATTACTAGTATTCTTGTTAACCCCTCCAGCTCAGCTAGAATGCTTGTGTTAGGAGTGGGTTCACGGAAGTAGTGCAATGAGTGGGATTCGAACTCGCGACCTCTCGATCACAAGTCCAATGCCTTATCCACTGGGATACAGCCGCTTTTATTTACGGTATTACACCCATATTTAGCATGTTATATTATTTCAAAGACCGATGTAATAAGATATGCCAAACATTTTCCAAGCTGCTGTAACTGATAATTTTGTACTGAAAATCCCAATAACCAACTAACCCAACCCGGGAATCGAACCCGAGACCTCTTGCACAACAGTCACCTTTATTAACACTTCGTTACAAAGGCAGTAAAATAAATGGAGATCTGTCTTATAACTGGACACTACAGGCTGAATGTAATAATACTTTCTTTTTATAACTAACAGGTTCATATTTGTAATCTAAAATACTCTACAGTCTACACCCAACAGCTTCCCGTTAAAGTTTCACTAGTATTTCACATCTAACTCGTCACGTATACGTCCTATCCGATTCGAATTCTTAGCCTCCTGACAAAAATATTCGGAGCACGTAATAACGGCTTCGAGAATTCAATTTTAACCGAAAAGAGTTCTCGCTGCCGCAATAAAATAGATAACTTAAATAATATTGCCACGACATTCTTCTTTTGTTTTGTGGAGAAAGACCTTTTTAACTACTAACTAAATTAATAAGATACGTTTGAGAAAAGCCTAGTAGTCTTAAAGTAATGAGTTAATAAAACAAACGATAAGAGTGAATGCAGAAGAAAATGTTTTTGCACGTCGATATGTTAGATTCTGCCTATCTACTAAAAAGACGTGAAAATGTGTGTAGTAGTGACTGCAACTGCTGTGCATGAAGTCATGGGTTTTACTCCCGGGTTTGACTACTGATAACGTGGTGACTTATACAAGACAGATTCAATAATCTATCTAGTATTATAAATTCAGTAGTAAAGTAATATTTTTAAAATGATGTTATAAATTTGTTAATTAACATCGCGATAAAATCCGTATAAAATCATTTAAATGTCATATGGTTTTTATGGCCAAATATTGTCAGTAGCAGTACATTGTCTAGAACGGTAAACTGGAACAGGCTTGCCCTCTATTACACGAGAGCTAAATCTATAGCTGGCGAAAGATATCTCGCTTTCGTCGATATAGGCGTGAGACGACGATGTGGCTTTTTGATTTAAGTTGGTTCTTAAAGCAGACTGTCAATAAAAATCTGTTCGGCACAAGCTGAGTCGGAAGCCTGATGCAAATCGACAGAAGTTGACAGGCGGCAATGTGGACATAAAATACGAACGTATGATCGAATAGATACCTTCCTAAAGATCTATCGATAGCCTAACGACGTGTGCATCGAGTCGGCAATATATCGATTATCTGACAACACAATTGGACACAAAACGATGATCGATCCCTGTTTTCCGCCTTATCGTTGGTACTAAGATTTAAGACTATATCATTATTACTATGGATTGTGTCTTTAATTATTGAAGATCAGATTTCGTCCCTTCATTTATCGGGCAGCTGACGTCTAGAGATTTATTCAGTTGGATTAATGTTCACCCATCTGTCATATTATTATTGGCCACGTTCATAGTTTGAAAACTGTTAGACGTATATTTTTATGCGAAAATCAGCAAAATGCGAAATTAAAAATATTATTATAAAATATTTAAACTACTTCTGTAATTTAATAGAATCGTAATTCGACGAATTTGGAGTAGGTAGTGTTATTTATAATAATATTTTGAAAAGAAAATTTGTATTATTGTTTATCATGTACAAAATCAGAAACTACAGGACCGATCTTAAAAATTGTTTCACCATTAGAAAGTTACTTTATTCTGAAGTAGCATAGAGCTTAAAGTATCAAGAGCGGGGCTGTAATCACAAGCGTGGATGAAACCGCGGGAGACAGCTTGTTTTAAAAATATAATTGCGAAGATAGTAACCTACCACACAAGAGTGCGTTACCCAACCCAACTATTGCAATAGAAAAGGGTTGACAATGACGACCTCATCTGACAATAGACAGCCGCTATTCGAGAGTGTACGGTGGTAACTCTTTACATTTTTTTAAAATTAAATTACTGTCAAATAGATGCTAGTTTCATTTTATACTTTCTTTTTGAAAAGTTTATGATGAATGTTATATTTACATTTTCAATAACTCTCTGTGGACTGAATAATATTTTGTTCTGGCTGCGTTGGGTGCCTTTCTAATAGCATCTCCAAACTCAATGTAAGCATGATATTGTCCTAACTGAAAACTAATTTTGTAAATCCCTATCAGCGATAGTGATCTCTTACCATTATACGAAGTGTATTATCCCTTGATCTGTTAATTATTGGAATAACAAACATAATTATAAACCTATTATATCTGGCCGCAAACGAGCCGCTACCGCTTAAAATGTCAAAAGTATAAAATAATAAAAAGCCCTAATATATTAAACATCGACATACGACTGTGATTTTCTGCTCCACATTATATACACGATCAATTGGTAAACTTGCCTTGTGAATTTGAACAAAGGCCTTAAGGCACTTGAAACTTCTAAGCCAGATTCTTTGCTCAAGCCGTACAAACTCCACACTTCTAAAGTATCTTATTGACTTTTCTTGCGGTTACTTTGTAAGCTATTTTAGAATTAGAATTTGTGTACTAAGGCCTTACTACCTTCTATATTTATTTAGCTCGCAAAACAAGCTACAGTCATTGAGAAATAAAGTAAGCAAGTAAGACAGTTAGTTCTGGTAGTACGAGTACTTTCACAAAACATCCTATGGTGTTAGTGTGTTAGAATTATTTATAGAACATATAGGAACGATAGGATAGGTACTACAAGAAGTCAAGAGAAACTTAGCCTTGTTGAAGTATATATTTTTAGCGTTCTGTAGTAAATTAAATAATCTTCAGCTATTAAAAAGACTTAAACTTCTGGTCCCAAACACCAGGCTGCGGCACCTACCAAGGCCATAGTTGTTTCAGATTCCTGAACACCCCGGGCACGCCACGATCGTGGCGGTAAGTCCCGTGTTTGAGGAGTGGCTGGAGAGGCGGCATGGCGCCCTCACCTTCCGGCTGACACAGGTTCTGACTGGCCACGGATGTTTTGGCCGGTTCCTTTGTCGTATACGCCGGCAAGAGACGCCCGGTTGTCACCACTGCGGCGATTGCCGCGACGTTATTGAGGACACGGCGCTGCACACTTTGGCGGTTTGCCCCGCCTGGTCATCGCAGCGCCGTGATTTGATCGCGGCAGTCGGATCGGTTGCCCTCTCGCTCCCGGCCGTAGTTCAGTCTATGGGCCGGAGTGAGAGGTCGTGGAACGCCGTCGCCTCCTTTTGCGAGGAAGTGATTTCCATCAAGGAGGCGGCGGAGCGGGAGAGGGAGCGTTTAAACCCTCTCCCCAACCGCAGAACCGGGCGCCGGAGGGCGCGAGATGACCTCCAGCCACCCTGAGGTTTGACCTGGGGGTGGCGGGCTTTGTGGGCCTGCCCGCCATCCGTTCAGCACCAGGTCCGAGAGGCGGCGTGCGTGTTCCCACGCGCGCCTCTGTTTCGTGTCCGTCTCCCCCTTTAGGGGGAGACAGTAGGGCTTTTATTTTTGAGTAAGTACCTATCTTGGGTAGGTCTTATTGCGTAGGAGCCTGCCGTTTCATACGGCGGGCCGGTACCTCGGCGGGGTCGCGACCGTATGCGAAAGTGATTCGCGCGGCCCCGTCGATAGTGGGTTTGTCGAGGAACACCGTGGTAGGTTTAGTCGGTATTCCGGGAGGTACATTATCTTTTTAACATCTTATTTTACCCCGGCGAGTCCGACATAATCCCTCCGCCCGCCCCCGCGGAGGGATATGCGTCATTGCATTCCCCCACGTAAAAAAAAACATTCCTGAACACCGCACTAACTTATAAAACTTTTCTATGATTGCTCGAGCTTTAAATATGGAAAAATCGCTTCTGAAAAAATTGCCAATTTAGTTTGTATATTGGTGAAATTTGAAATAGTGACACTTTTCAAATTTCGATTGACTGACTTGTTGAATAATATATTTTTCGTGTTGCATTGCTGTATTGTACCTAGCCTGGAACAATAATGTGTGTTGAAATAAATAATTAAACGTGAATGTTGTTTTCTAATCAGAACTGAAACTGTTGAAACATAGAATTCCTGTGATATCACCTTTAAATTTACGGAGACTATTGCTAAATAAGTCTATAGTATAATCGCTGAACAACAAATAATTGTTGGTATTATCGACAAATTTTGGTAATAAAGGCTTATTATTCTTATAAACTTGGAGTTAAATGTTCTGGGAAAAGGTTTAAAGCTTAATAATGATTCATGACGTTAAGAATGTAGATCAAATTAGAGTGTACATAGTTCGTGTGAATGAACAAGCAAATTTATTTATTTATTTATTTATTACTATATTGACACACCAACAGCTTTTAGGCGATGCAATCACAATAAAAATAAATCCAGCACCACAGACTGGCCTACGAGCTAATAATAGGTGTGAGACAGCATTTTTAGATGACAAGTAATTAGTGAGAATTACAAAATAAGGTTAAAACACAAAAAAAAAATAAGAAATTGAAATGAAAAAACTCTTCAGAATTGCAAGTATAAGCTAATACAACATTGGTTTACTTAAACTGTGCTATGGTTGCAGTATTTGACGCTTCCATTGGGATAACGTGTCCTTAAAAATATCTAAATTAAATGTCTTGTGAGAAATATTGTATCTGTATTGGAGTCTTCGAATAGGAGAAAATTTACCGACATTGGTTCTGCTTCGAAGAGACCGGAATGTATCATTGCAGGATAAACGACTATTAATTTTTGGAACGTTTAAATTTAGATGGGCCAATAAATGCGGCTCAGCTACGACCCCATTAATCAATTTATGCAAGAATGATAGTTCAAGATACGAACGTCTTTTATGTAATGAGTTCATTTTAAAATATTTGAGTCTCTCATTGTAACCAGCCCGCCAGTTAATACGATCTGTGCCATTACCACTTTGCTTATGCACTAGGTATCTTGTGAAAGATCTTTGTACTCTCTCCAATCGATCTATGTGGACTTGATAGGTTGGATTCCAAACTTGACTGCAGTATTCAAGACGACTACGAACGAGCGCGCAATAAAGAATCTGTAAAGTCTTAATATTTTTAAACCGTTTTCCCACACGTTTTATTAGACCGAGCATTTTGTGACTGTCCTTTACAACATTATCAATATGAGTGATAAAATTCAGTTTGCTATCCATAGTGACCCCGAGGTCTCTTATGGTACTAACTTCTTCTAGTATAGTCTCGCCTAGACTATATATCGAACTATATGGAAGTCTTTTTTTTGTAAACTTAATATGATAACATTTGCTGGGGTTTATTGTCATCTTATTCACGACGCACCAGTTGTGAATGATTGTCAGATCTGCCTGCAACAATTTAGAATCCAACTCTGAGCTTACAGTCCTATATAACTTTAAGTCGTCAGCAAAAAGTAAGCACTTTGAATGCTTTATCTGTGTCACTATGTCGTCTATAAATAGAACGAATAATAAAGGCCCAAGGTGTGAGCCTTGCGGCACCCCAGACGTAGCTTTGTAAGGATCGGAAAAATATCCATCTTTAACAACAGTTTGATACCTATTTGATAAATAACTCTTAAGCCATGACTTGACATTACCAGTAAATCCAAAATTGTGTTCTAATTTGTGTAATAGTATATTATGGTCCACTTTGTCAAAAGCGCTGGAAAAATCAGTATAAATTGCATCTGTCTGAAGTCCAGAATCTAATGCCGAAGATATGTCACTGACGTAACACATCAAATTTGTGTTGGTAGATTTTTGCGCTATAAATCCGTGTTGGAAAGGTGATATCATCTCCATAACGTGCCAGTACAATAAAGGGTGGACGAGAGACTCGAAAACCTTTGAGAACACACACAAGAGAGATACCGGTCTATAATTTTTTACTACACTGTTATCTCCTTTTTTATAAATAGGTACAACATTCGACTTTTTCCAATACTCAGGAAATGTGCCAGTTTTTAGAGATTTGTTATATATTATTGTGAGAGGAGTAGAAAGACTTTGCGCGCATGATTTAATAAAAAGAGGAGGAATGCCATCGGGACCGCAACTTTTGTTCACGTTTATAGCTTTTAATGCCTTTAAGACGGACTTTTTCTCAAAATGCATGTTTGTAATTACTTGGGGACATTTGGAATCAGAAGATATGATCGGTGTATCTTGTGAGTTCAATAAGAATGTTGATGAAAAGTGTGCGGCAAACATGTTACACATTTCTGCGTGGGTTTGAACAGATTTATTTTCTAAGTACATAATAGGCGGGTAAACCGATTTTCTATTTTTTAAATCTTTCATAAAAGACCATAATAGTTTAGAATTAGACAAAATTCTACTTTCAATGGTATCTAAATAACTATTATAATCCTGCCTTATCCTTCTATCTACTCTCTCTCGTAATATTTGGAATTCGAAGTGATCACGAGGGTTCCGTGTCACTTTATATTTTAAACGTTTCTTATTTTTTTCTCTAATCATCCTAATCAAAGCTGAAGAAAACCATATGGGATATTTCCACTGTCTTTGTTTTGACTTTGAAACATTACATTTAATACACTCACGCAAGTGAACGTAAAACACTGCAACCATTTCATCTACAGTAACGCATGCTGCCAGTTCATCATGCCAGTCTATCTTATCTATATAAGCGTTGATAGCATCATAGTCTGATTTCTTATAGTTTAACGTACCAAATTGATTTGGCACTAAAGGCCGTTCACGAGGGTGACTGGCATGATCAACCGTCACTTCCAGTGGAGGGTGATGATTGTCGATAGTACACAGGGGGCTTAACGCTTGGGTTAGAGTTAATCCTACAAAACTACTTAATACTAAGTCTAATATTCTGCTATTTTCGTTTTTAATATAATTTAATTGATTAAGATTATTTTGAGAAATAAATTCAAACAATAACAATGCTGCTTGCGATCTGCATTCTGAATAATTGCTAAACAAACCCATTTCATCCTTCCTCCACTGTATAGATGGTATGTTAAAATCCCCAAATAATATAAAATCACACTCACGTGAGCTTAATTTTTCATTGACATTTTCAAAAAAGTTACCATATACTGTAGAAGCTTTATTAAATTAGTTTATTACATTAACGACGAGAGCAAGATAAAATTTACATAATTTACTGACATATAGGTTTCGAGTTTGACTTCAAGGCACGTATTATGTGCCTATCAATTAGTTCATTTCCCTCAGTTTAACGGTACAGAAAAATATCGAAAGGAAACCTGCCCGTCTTAAAGTTGTCCAAAATGTTCTCGGAAATATGTTGAGTCCGCCAACTCGCCCGGGACCAGTTTGGTAGGCTATGGCCTGCCCTTTTCACACTGAGAAGAGGCCCATGCCCCGCAGTTGGAGTTTACATATAGGGCTGATATTATTATTACTGGCATAAACCATGTACTGACAGCCTAGATATAATCCATCAGATAGAAAAACCTTTCTTGTAATCTCTCAATACTTTTGTTATGTACCGCGAAGTATAGTAACCTGATTACTGATTATATATTCCGATAAAGAACTTACACAGAGATAGTTGAAAGTACGTTGTTCTTTAGAACGTTTAGTAGATCATGCTGTTAATATAAAGTTTGGTAAACTTTGAAATATGGTAATCAAACTAAGTGCATTATGTTAGCCTTTCATCGAAGTTAATTTCAGCTCCTCGAAGGATCTATCTTTGATATATAAGGTTTACGAAATGTAATTTAAATATTTAGATTATGTGGATGGCGTAGTGGTTAAAGTGGTCGCTTAGCCGCTGCAACTGCGACGAGTGTTATGGGATTGAATCCCACACGGGACAAAAATTTGTGTGATACACAAATAGTAGATCTGGGTCTGAAAAAGTAATCATCCTAAATGAGAAACCTGCGGTTCCAGTTTTAAGTCAAACAATTACATCACCCAAACTCTAAAATACAAAATCTTTTGAAATCTGAAGAAATAAATAATATTTCAAATCTGGTATTAGGGGTAATTTTGATCAAATGGCAGAAAACAGACTCTCGATACAAACTATGTCCGAGAGAGTCAGCGAGAATTTAACTTATATCAGAAATTAAAATATTTGTTACTTCTTTATATTGCAACCGATGTTGATACAGTTCGCACAAAAACATTTATCTATTTGCTCTTGTATGTTAAATGTAGAAAGTCAGACAGATAACTACAATTGTCTCTTAATATTGTTGCATGCGCTAGAACGAGACGATGCTATCCACTTTGTCAGGCCCTATCTCGCTTATACGCCAACAATAACAAAGCTGATGTCATTCTATACCGTCAATTCAGCTCGGTAATATGACACGCGGCATTTCTGATCGAGATCAATGTTCGGAGAAATTTCAACCAATTTATGTGATTGTAATGGATGTTTTTACGGCACAGTCGTAATGCGATATCGAAAAGGCAAACCGAGGACATTCAATATTGTGACGACACTGTAGAATACCGTGAACTACGTATATTTCATTTATACTGAAATAAATACTAGATTCTGCAACACTTTTCTTTTCTTAGTAATTATTACCAGATTCACAGTATACTTGTGTCTATCAGTGCCTTACAAGATAAATATTTTCGTGTTCACTGACTGAGTTTATATAGGCTACTTATTCTTTTTTGTGTTTATAATAATAGAAAATAATTAGTATTAGGGTGCATTTTAAGTAAATATAATTTGTACATATTAAGTAAATTTTGCATCCATTGCATTAGGTTAAGCATTACCTGTAATGATGGCTGTAAGTAGTATTAAAAAAAAGATAACTAATAAGTTGATCCACGACATGATTTCTTTCCTCGCCGGATCGATGCCATGGGACCTGGAAGCGGCGCTCCTGGCGTCGCTCTATCGTTGGCGCCAGGAGGCGCTAGCTCGGGGCGAAGGACCTGTTTTTCCCGCAGTCGAGGCGGCAAGGTCCGAGCTCCGCCAGGTCCTAGTGGCGAATTGGAAGGAACGACTTGTGCACCCCAGTGCCGGGCACGCCACGATTGTGGCGGTAAGGCCCGTATTTGAGGAGTGGCTGGAGAGGCGGCATGGCGCCCTCACCTTCCGGCTGACACAGGTTCTGACTGGCTACGGATGTTTTGGCCGGTTCCTGTGTCGTATACGCCGGCAAGAGACGCCCGGTTGTCACCACTGCGGCGACTGCCGCGACGTTGTTGAGGACACGGCGCTGCACACTTTGGCGGTTTGCCCCGCCTGGGCATCGCAGCGCCGTGATTTGATCGCGGCAGTCGGATCGGTTGCCCTCTCGCTCCCGGCCGTAGTTCAGTCTATGGTCCGGAGTGAGAGGTCGTGGAACGCCGTCGCCTCCTTTTGTGAGGAAGTAATTTCCATCAAGGAGGCGGCGGAGCGGGAGAGGGAGCGTTTAAACCCTCTCCCCAACCGCAGAGCCGGGCGCCGGAGGGCGCGCGATGACCTCCAGCCACCCTGAGGTTTGACCTGGGGGTGGCGGGCTTTGTGTGCCTGCCCGCCATCCGTTCAGCACCAGGTCCGAGAGGCGGCGTGCGTGTTCCCACGCGCGCCTCTGTGTCGAGTCCGTCTCCCCTCTAGGGGAGACAGTAGGGTTTTATATGACGTAGTGCCTATTTTGGGTAGGTCTTTCGTGTAGTGGCCTGCCGTTTCATACGGCGGGCCGTAACCTTGGCGGGGTCGCGACCGCATGCGAAAGCGATTCGCGCGGCCCCGTCGATAGTGGTTGTGTCGAGGAACACCGTGGTAGGTTTAGTCGGTATCCCGGGAGGTACATTATATTTTCAACATCTTTCTTTACCCCGGCGAGTCCGACATAATCCCTCCGCCCGCCCCCGCGGAGGGATATGCGTCATAGCATTCCCCCACGTAAAAAAAAAAAAAAAAAAACATGATTTCTTTGTGTACAAAGTTTCTTGCAAATCTGATCAATAATTTTCGCATGATTGAGTAACTCTTAAACAACTTCAGAGACTTTTTCATTTATATTAAAGGACTGCCTTAGTAACACATCGATAGGGAAAAATGCAGTGAGTAATTCTCAGGTTCGATTTTTGTGTCGAGGAATGTGTTAATAGGTGTTTTGTCAAAATTTTCGATAGCATTACGAAACCAAAACGTTGCGCGGTATACTGCAATAGTCTCGCACTTTATTTCGTACTAGATTTTGCCCACGGTTTTGCTCTCGTAAATATAGGTTAAATTAGGTTATTAACAGTACTTTTCTGGATGAAAGGTAATCTATCTCCTTTTCTTTTCCCCTGACATCACGTATAAGAAATTTCATGATCATCGGTCGAGTCGTTAAGGCGTGAAAGCGTAACGAATAAACTCACATTTTAATATTAACATTAAGTAAAGATTCCTCTATCTATCCCTTTGGGAATAAAGAAGTGAAAATATGTATGTAGTAGAATTAGAACGACGGTTACAAAATACACCTGCATTTCGCAATGACTCTCTATGGACTACACAATATTTTGTTCTGGTGGCGTTAGATGCATTGGTACGTCAAGCGTTAATTTTTAGTTGCATGCTCAAAATCTTTGTGAACATAATTATTGTACTATTGCTGGACATGGATGTGATGGGTATATGTGATAGATAGTATATGGACTACTTTAGCCGACAGCACTCAACTATACTTTTGGATGCAGTTAAGGTCGTCATTAGAAGAAAAAGGCATTGCGATGCGAAAAATCCATTGCCTGGTGTGCTTTTCTTCTATTTTTAATAAGATGAAACTTTAATATCAAGCTACCAAATTGGGAAAACATCAGATTTACCTGAAGTCAGCACAAAAGTGAACACCCATAGCTCAGTGGGGAGACCAACAGACTGCAATGCAGAGGGTCTCGGGTTCGATCCCACGTCGCGCACCTCTGACTTTCAGAAGTTATATGACTTTTCGAAATTATGTGCGTATTGATTGACAATTATCGCCTCCTCCGTGCCTCGGAGAGCATGTTTAGCCGTCGGTCCTAGCTGCCATGAACATCTATGGCAGTCGTTATTAGGAAGTCAGTGCCCTATAATATCCTAACACTGGTCTAGCCTTAGGGTATCGTTAGCCTTCGGGTTGCGGTGGTCAGGTGGCAGCCGCTCCGTGTAAAATTAAACTGATATCCAGTCAAATCCGGTTAGACTAGAAAAAGCCGACCCCAAGTGACTTGGGAATAATAAAGGTTAGGGAGAAGAAGTCGGCACAAAAAGACAAAAGTGAAAATACATTGCTGTCGTCAAAACAGTGCTGTTTTGACTTTTTATATGAAGAAAAACCTAATTTGAAAGCAAATAATTAGATTTGCCAGATTGTATCAATATACAATTTATTACATATACAATTTCGGCAGTGTTACAGATTTATTACAGTACAAGTTTCTGCCATCGGCTTTGTCTAAGTTAATCCCATCAGAACGCATGCCGGATGTAGCTACGCCACTTACTAAACATAATAAAAATCCGTTGAGTGGCTATCTAAATAAATATTGTCATCTATATATGTATACCAAGTTATATGGGTTTTACCCCTAAGATAATTTTTTCCCCTTTCATACTTATCTATACTAATATTATAAAGCTGCAGAGTTTGTTTATTTGTTTGTTTGTTTGGTTGAACGCGCTAATCTCAGGAACTACTGGTTTGAATTGAAAAATCTTTTATTTTTGGATAGCCCATTTGTCGAGGAAGGCTATAGGCTATTTATGACCAATAAGAGCAGAGAATCGATGGAAAATGTTGCAAAACGGAAAAATTCTCCTATGTGAAGCAGACGAAGTTGCGCGGGTCAGCTAGTATATAATATCTGTAGAATAGCCAGATGTAAAAGTTTATCACATGTTCTTATACTTAAAATACTCCTGAGCCACTCATTTGATAATGTTGGAAATATGGATAGGCTACAATATATATAGATCACATCATCACATTCACAACTCGTATAGTTTTCAAAATCAATGAATAACATTATATACACATATCTATATAAATATCTTACTAATGTCACTTGTAGACTTTTTAAAACTATAACCTTCATCCAGCCGACTGGAGCTTATTAGGGCGATAACTAGTTACTAATAAATGATTAAATTCTTACAGTTGACAGCTCAGACATATAACCTTGCTTTAACTTGTAGATACGTAGACATGTGCATTCATGTGCTCGTCACATTATTAATCACAAAACCACCAGTTGGAGGCATATAGCCCTAAACTACTGATATTAATTTCACAATACGAACGATACGCATATGTGCTTAATACGCCGCCAAGATGCCGTATTAGAATCACCGTCATAAGCCGATTTTACAAAGGTCTTTTCATTTATGATCAACACATTTTTTGCCTTGAAGAGCCTGCGGTTCATCTGGTGGTAAGCTTTGTTTCTATAGCATTGCCTACTGCAGTACAAGAGGTGGAGTGGATTGGCTATTAAGACGTGCGGTATGGTTAGCTCAAGGGGTTAGAGGAACCCAAATCACGTGAATTGTAACCGGACAGCATACAACCAGTTTATCTATGAATATCGCCGATCGATTTGATAACTTACCCTGTGCCTTTGGTCTATTTATATTGATAGGTCCATATATTTATAGATACATTAAATTATGCCTGCGGCTTCGATGCAGGTTAGTTTAGTAACAATACATTTTTCTGGACGAAAAGTACCCTATGTCTATTTCTGTTCCATTGACAATGCTTACGCGAAATTTCATGCTGTTCGGTCGAGTAGTTAAGGCGTGAAAGCGTAATAAACAAACAAAGATATTCACATAAGCATTTATAATTTTGATTGTTATTTTTTATTACGCACTTAATATGACTGCAATCCTATGGTATTTAATCGGCTCTACGTACAAAGTTCATTGAACACTTAAGTGGCTCATGCCTGTCTTTTTCATTGGCGCCTGTCATTTGCTCTTCTATTCTTTAATACAGCCTGTGAGAGAAGTGTTTGCAGATTGTCTGGCTCTTATCGAACTATAGTCTTTATAGAACTTTAAAGTATAAATATATAGGGAATATATCAATGAGTATATTATATATTAATTACTATACTTTAAGGCTATCTTAAGAATTTGTTTGCTGTTCTGTCTAATATTTTGGAACTGCATTATATGTAAGTAGGTAACATATATAGTTTGCGTCAATCTTTAAGCACGCAAGATATCCTTTATCATCATCTAACGTCACATTCACACTGATGGATTTACGAATCTGATTATTGATACGGCTGACCTTATAAGAAAAAACTTAGCGTACTGCGTTCTATTTACATCAATAAAGCGATGTTTATATAGAATCGGTATCAGGTGCGATGGCACTCACAGATGTCTTTGTAAATTATTATTTGGCGTAAATTAATAGAGGCTGTATACGTACACGTCGGTGCTATGTATAAGTAGCTTCTGTAGCAAGATTAATATGTTTTTTATTTGCCTCCGCAATCCTACCCACAAAACTTTCGTGGAACCGCAAACGCAGCGGATAAGTCCTAATACAAAAAGCCCACACGAACCTAACATTTGTTATATATTATATGTTATCATATAAGTTAATTAAAAAGTAAGTTTTACCTAGCTCTATCAAAGGCCAGCCGCTCTACTCACCAAAAATATGGAAGATGTGATTATAACTTTGCTTTGAACCCCAAATTTTAATTTCGCTTGATATACGGCATAAATGTATAAAGTTGAAAGCTTACATTATAATATTACATTAAGTATAAAGTTGTGAGGGTCGATTATACGGGGTCATATTAAAATAGGCTTCTGGCTTAGGATATGATACTGCAGGCAACGTGATATGTATCGACACAGACCATTTATAAACGTAGATAGATAGCTTAAAACTCATTAACAATACATTACATTCAGGTGTGATATAATCGTCGAATTATGTATATTAAAGAGTTGGCAAGTGCTTATTATTAACAGTCACTCTACAAAAGAAATAGATTTTAGCTCTTATTTATTTGGACTATTTCTGAAAGCTAGATTTAGGTAAAACATTTACAAGCATTTTATATTACCTAATACCTGATCAGTTAACTCAATATGTCCTTTTTGTAAAGGTATCTACAGTGTTAGCAAAATTTACACTCCCAAGATGAAAGATTTTTATGCAAAGAATTAGGAATAATCATGTTAATGTTGGCGAATACCTTATTCTTGGGGTTACTATATACATTATACAAAATTTCGACTGCTAAGACACCGATGCAGCCAGTTTTAGTCTAAAATTTAGGTATAAATTACTCTAACTAAAAGTTTTCCAAATGTATCCATTGTTACACTATAGTCCTAACAATAAAATCATATCAAAATAAATTTGTTTTCACTTTACTGACATTTTAACACTACTCTCTTTATAATCCATCTGATACAATTCTATAAAAGTTTATCTCTAAAAGTTTCTTATTCAAACTCAACACAGAATGGTTTCGAAATGGAAAAACTATAGTTACGATGTGTCGAAGTATCGCCAGCGGGGAACTATAGTTTAGTAACTTTGATTTTTCTGAAAACCTAAATGAGTTTTGCATCGATTATCATAGCTATTCGGTATATGATGACTACAATAAACAATCAAACAGCTTTCAATATATCCACAAAATATGATGTCGGATTTGAGAGTGAATTCGAGAGTGAGATTTTATAGAATAGCACTACTACTGATTAGACGGAGAAAAATTGAATTTATCATTGTATTTACGTTTAATTTTATCCTGCATGGATTTCACTTGGAGGACTTTGAATTTTCCACTATAGAGAAAAAGCCTGTTCTTGTTCTTTCAATTTTTTTAACCATACCTACTAATATAATAAATCGGCAACATTAGATTTTTTGCTTGTTTGTAAGGATTTAACTAAAAAACTACACAACCGATTTAAAAACTTCTCCCACCATTAGAAATAACAAAGAAACATAGGCTTTATTTTAAATAAAAGTACTGGTACTGACATACCATACTCTTACGCGAGCGAAGCCGCGGGAAAAAGCTAGTATTTAATACAGTTCTTTCTATGAATCTTTAACTCATCTTATCATCTCCTTAATACTTAGGTCTCAGTATGGTTATTACAGAATATGTTAATCTTCATTGTTATGATACAAAACCACCAAGCCATAATATAACTTTATCTCACATATTTTCTTTTGATAAACTGTAATAGCTACTTAGGGAAAGGAAAATATAATGAAACATAATAAAGAAATCAGGAAAGCAGTTATGAAACGTCATATGTAAATTATTATTGCTAAAATAAAGAAATACATATATATTATGTGATATAGCATAAGGTAATAGTTTTATATGGACATGCTATATACCGGCTTGCCCGAGGAAGTGTACCGATTAATGGAAACAGATGTTAGAGTAGTAATGCTGTGAATGATTTTCTACTAACTTCTAGGGAGTTTCATGACTACCTGTTCCGCCCCATTACTTTTATCCCATCGCTAATTCCTTTTTATTGGAATCAGCAACGCGCGATCTATAACCCTGGCAGCATCATAAGTAGCTAAACATTAAACAAACCCGTAACAGTATTTTATAAAAAAATTACTTCTTATTGTTCTATAGTAATCAATTTGGATCAAAATAACTTTATCTTAAATGTCACTGCAGTAAAACCAGAGGCATGATCATGATTGTGTATGATGAAGCAATTCAAATTTTGCAAATGTTTATCGATTTATGTAGCTAACTGTTAGCAAGCAATAAGTACTGTAACTGATCACTATCAGATCAAATACTTGTTGGCCATCTTAATATTAAAAAAACTATCACGTCAGCATATCCACAGAGAATTAGGAAATCAATGTGTATGTATAAATGTGTAGGTATTAAATGAGTGTAATACACCCCATGGTATATTTTGCACATGTGTAGGTATAATTTAAACGTTAGCTTATTGAGGAAGGGATAACCTAAACATGCCAATATATCGCTTAAAGAGATGGGGAGTACAAAATCGGGTCGCTTTTGTAAACCTGATGCAGAATCTTAACTCACAAAATTAAGTGTAGGTTCGCTGAAATATAATGTAACTACAATGTTTCACCGCTTTTTATACATCTGCTTTTAATACGCTAGTTTAGGCTACAGCCAGTTAGTTCATTCCATCATCGTCTCTTTGGCCTACCAAGATTTAGCTCTTCGACTTAGGCAATTATAACACCTAATAGCAGCCTGGAGATAGGAAGTTAGATGTCCCTGTGCCTCGAAAAGCACGTAAAGCCGTTGGTCCCGAGCCTGATCTCGCTCCAATCCTGTCGGATTACCGTCATATCGGATCATCCATCCATCTAGCGCACATAGCTTTAGAACACGCGTTGCTACTTAACATTTTTTGGCTGAATAACCCAATAACATATTTCTTGTATGAACAGTACTGCCCCACTGAGGCAGTTTTATAGTAGTACCTAGTATATTTTGCTTTTGCTCTGATAACTTAACATTTAATAACTACTGCACGCGTCATCTGACCTCAAGTGCTATATATACATAATAAGTGTGACGTACGTTTGAACAACTTCGTAACATAATGCGTAATTGTGGTATGCCACAGTGACGATTCCGTGCATTGTTACAGTAGACATGTGTAAGTCTTGGCAAAAGCTTGTGTCAAAATCTAGCTAAGCGAGGAAAAGTATCAATCAAAGTCAAGGTTGTAAATGTAGCGAAGATACTAAGGAATATGGAATAATGAGAAAATTTCGGATAAAATTTTGTTAAAATACGGCACGGGAAGCGATTTCACTAACAATATTTTCCAACATAGGAAAGCTAATATAACCTAAGAGCGTTTACATACGGCCGTCGAAAAATTACGCATCTAGTAAATTTCACTATAAGAGCCTTTCTGGTTTCATCATTAATGGGACGTCTTGCCCGGGGAAGTACTATCGTACCAGAGAATATCGACGTCAAATAGCAGTATACGTACTGTTATGTTTCGTTCGGTTAGTAAGAGTGCCGGAGGTCCAATTTGCCGTCGGTCTCCTTCTTACCTTGTATTTTACTCTTTTCCAATTTTCCTCTTCACATAGGCTATAAAACTGCTTATCATCTGGCAGGCCAGACTGTGTGCTTGTTGCCACCTATGAGGTTTACGGTAGGCAGTGGCTTAGCTGGTATCTAAAGTAGTTTCAGTTTCAGCGACCCACTCTCAATTCAAGGCAGGAGTAGGCACACCGTGGTAGGATTAGTTGGTAAGATCTGGGACTTTCTGTCTTTCCCTGGATTATACCGACATATTCTCGTCACTCCCCTTTACCCGCGGAGAGGGTTGCGTAAATGCATTCCTAAAGAATAAAGAAGAAGGGAACACATTAATAAAGAAGGAAAGAGGCTTAGTTGTGTTTATTTGGAATTGCTTCACGAATGTCAAGAAAATGGTTACGTATTTGAATGTTGTTAACTGTTTTTTTTTCCTTTAAGTAACCGCTGGCCTATGTGTCAACAACAATTTAAAAAAAACTTTAAAATAAATAAACATCTGGAACTGTTGTGACATCTGGTATAACTACGAGGAGCCAAACAGGCTGTGCGGCGGATGATGGCGGCAGCGCGGCGGTGTGGAAGGAGCCGACTTCCGGCTTGCATCAGAGACGTATCCGGACGCAATGCGAAAGCATTTATACAAATTATGCACTGGTTACTGCGGTCCGTGAATATTATATGCATATGGGCGATGTTTTAAATTTGGAAAGTGGACCTCGATTTTGTGGCAGAACATTGTATACAAACAGTAATATAGCATCTTTAAAGCGCATTTTCTTGAACTTGCATTGAAAATGGTTCGTAAGTAATCAAACAAATCTTGTTAGTACTTATGATATACCTACTCATAATTGATGCTGTTGATCAAAAATATACTCTATTTTTCTTAAATAAATATGCTATTTGCAATAAATCCAATTATGACAGTAACCGATAACACTGATTTCCAAAAAAAAGGTTTAGGTTAGGTTTAGGTAAGGTTTGCGGTGGGGGAAAGAAATAAGACTTATCAAGATTCTCTAATTATATTATTAAGTGATGATCTAATTATGTAATTAGAGAATCTCAGGAAGCATATTCCAAAATAATAACCATTGGTGAAAATACCTATAAAAGGTGACTAGATGGGCCGGGCTTACACCAGCATACTCCGTAGCCCAACCCAGGATTTTAGATTTTAATTCAAAATTATAGGATTGTACGGAGGCCGTCAGGCTTAAAGAGCCAGGCCGATCCGCTTTCAGATCTCTGTCTATGCCATAAAGAAACAGACGCCGATCCCTTTATGTTTAGCTGGAGGCAAAATTGGTATGTACCGACATCAACAATAGTTATTGTTAGACATGTTGTCTGGATGTTTGTTAGTGCATTACGTAAAAACTACGAAGATAAGGCAAATCACTATGTGCCATACTTTCTGCAGTTTCATTTGCTCGGATCATTAACCGTGCAGATAAAACTGCAGGCAACTGTCATTTAGGCGAGCAAAGACAAGAGCAAACACTTGTGTATACTAACAACAAAGCAACTGATAACAGAAGCAAGTGACAGCGACTACCATTGTTTGCAAAACGAATTGCTAATAGCGTACCAAATAAGATCTTCCTTTTCAAAAGCACCTGTTTAAGCACATAACATAAAATTCCGTTTCACCACAAAGTAATATGGTTAAACACTCGGTCTCTACGCCCTTGGGCGTACATAAAAGTGTCATTATATATTCGTGTATAGCAGACAGGTAATTTCCGCAATAGCATCGCATTGGATATAATCCTTTCTGATCTTGGCGTGAAATGCCACTGAAGGCGTGTCTATAAAAAGAACAAGTGTGCCAGCTCATGTGTGAATGGCTGTGATGGAAAATGCGTACCGAATTATTC
Organism: Catocala nupta; assembly: GCA_963675205.1. Classification (NCBI taxonomy): domain Eukaryota; kingdom Metazoa; phylum Arthropoda; class Insecta; order Lepidoptera; family Erebidae; genus Catocala; species Catocala nupta. The sequence goes on along the minus strand of OY776091.1, from coordinate 7,609,528 downwards.
AAATAATGTAATAAAACGTCGTGTAGCTAGATCGGAAACATGTTGGATGATGTTTTCAATGTCTGTTTCTCCGATTTGTATGCAAGTAAATAAATAGAGAGGGTACCTGGTTGAGCTAATGGAGGAAATGTGGGAACATAAATATATATAATAACATAATGTTAAACTGCCAAATTGATCCAATGTAAGATTCCGGGCAAGGGTTTATTAGATTGTTCTATAAGAAAATTCTCAGGATATCACGGCGGAATGAACCCACATGCATGGCTAACAGATAGGTATATGACTCGCCTCAACTCTCTGATAAAAAGTAGTCATCATAGCCTATGATTGTTTGTAATACCAACGTTATCAGTAGTGCGTTGATGACGCTCAGAAAAAGGAATAATAAATAATATGGCAAGAAAGGAATAGTACAAGTCCTTACGTGAGCCTCAAGAAATCTTACTCACTGGGCTCTGTTAACAATGTGACATTGTTCTCGTACAGCAGTATCCTGTAAAAGCGGAAATTTTCTGAGTGGCTCGACCCAATCGTACCGTCATCAACGAATTGCTAACTGCGGGCTCTAGCTACAGATATTTTTAAATATTAATGACTGGAATAAACAATATGGATATATGAATGAATATACATATGGCGCAGTAGTTTGAGTATTCACCTCGCTACTGGCACTGTGCTAAGTGTTATAGGTTCGATCCCCACACGGGATAAAAACTTGTGTGATCTACAAATAGTTGATGCGAGTTTTAGTGTTACCTGCCTCCATTTTTTTAATGTTTCTACGGTCTCCCGCGATACAGCAATTATGTACATATAATGGGAGCCTTTAAGATTCTCTAATTATATCATTAAGTGATGATGTAATATCTCAGTACGATGGGAAGACCTACAGACTGCAATGCAGAGGGTCTCGGGTTCAAACCCACGTCGCGCACCTCCGACTTTCGGAAGTTATATGACTTTTAGAAATTATGTGCGTATTGATTGACAATTATCAAATTTAAATAGGACCACATGGGAAGCAACAGCTTTCAAATAATCATCAAAATCGGTTCACCTAGAAAAAAGCTTTGAGGTAACACACATAAAAAAAATACAATCGAATTGAAAACCTCCTCCTTTTTTTAAGTTAAAAAGGAAGAAAACACTTATTAGATGGCTGCTTCCAAAATATTATTGTAACTTCGATAAAAGAAACTTCACATCGTAACAGCATTTTATAACTTTTCATAAGATTGCAATTTATGAGAGAACGTACCTGATACACAAAATTGTATTGGGAACGTTGAAGAGAGGGGAATGACCAATTTGCTTCGTATTGTTTCAAGAAAATAGGAAAATGTATAAAGGAAAAGAATATTTTATTTGCATCCGGCAATTTTATGTGATCTTAGACACAATTTTCTTTATTTTCTTTTTAACTTTTGTGTGTTTTCAATTATATACATGAGAGTCATAATGCATTGGTATGCTGTGCATGATATGTGCTGACCCCATAACCACCTTAAATCAATAATGGCAAGGCTGAGATAGAGAGGCTAGCGTTACGGTAGTGAATGCAATATACACGAGGTCTCAGATTCAATTACCGGGTTAGGCAAAATGTCATTGAGTTTTCTAGTATTTTCAGAATTAATAATAGCCAGGCTCAAATAGAGAGACTAGCATAGCGTTAGTGAATGTGACTCTCATAAATGAGGTCTCTGATTAAATTCCCGGGCTAGGCCTTTGCTCTTACGAGTTCTTTGAATAAATTCTCAGTACGAAAATATGTATATTACGCGGCAACTAAAACGATAGATCGCAAAGCGTGGGTGTGATAGCCCACAATATGCAGTACTACCTATTACTACCTACATCTATCCAATTAGTACTACAACCCTTTCGGGTTTTGTTGTGCGTGAGAATATGTAAGTATGTAAAAAATATTCTCTCTTCAGATACCCGCAAAAGAGGCAACTTTATATCGACATTTTTTGCTTATACTAAACCGGGGTACGTGACTATTTTCCCACATTCACAGAAAAAAACCACATCGTCTCCTTGACAGCAGCTGAACAATAAAATCCAATACATCTTGCCAACTTTTTTTAATAACTTTTTCTTTATTAACTTTCTTTTGCCTATAGAAAGTTATTCTCATGTTGAGTTATTGATAAAATCCTTAATGTGGATCGTATTTAACAAATATTGTACAATCCTACTAATATGATAGGTATATAGGAAAGATTCTGAGGATGGATGAATGGTTGTATGTTTGTTACTCTTTCACACAAAAACTACTGAACCGATTGCGATGAAACTTGGTATGTAGCTAATAGCTGAAGACCTAGATTATCCAAATATTTCCACGGTATAAGGACTTATGTGGGTAAAATCGTGTGTGCAGCGCTAGTGCATTACATTAATATTATATGAAATATATGTATTTTATACGTATTTTAGTAGGTATAATTATTAGAGTACTAGAATTCTCTTCTTTTTCAATTTAGTTACGTGCTGAAAAAATAATATAATAAATAAAAATATTTATACGTTTGTTCAATGTAACTGTAGTTTCTTCTTGGGGTTGACTTTTCTGGTCTAACCGGATTTGACTGGATATCAGTTTTTACACGGAGCGGCTGCCACCGCAACCAGAAAGCTAACGATACCCTAAGGCTAGACCAGTGTCAGGATATTTATAGGGCACTGACTTCACAATAACGACTGCCATAGATATTCATGGCAGCCGGGACCGACGGCTTAACGTGCTCTCCGAGCAGGCGATAATTGTCAACCAATACGCACATAATTTCGAAAAGTTATATAATTTCCGAAAGTCAAAGGTGACGTGGGTTCGAACCCGAGACCCCCTGCATTGCAGTCTGTTTGTCACCCCACTGAGCTATCGCTGCTTTTTTGTAACTGTATTTTATAATATATAAATAGTTTTACGTTTTAGTATCCTCAGACATGCACGTTTCTTCTTGATTTGATGTTGTCATTAACCATTCGATATCATCGAACTCGAGACCCTTGCGTGGAAAGCCTAGTCTCGTATTAAGATGGCGCCGCAAAAAAAAACAGTATACAGATAATTAAAATTGCTTTCGCTGCAAATGCTGTCAGCTGTCATATCCAAAACCTTCGATAATTTAAAAATCAATTTAATTAACTAAGCGTTATCTGATTTCAAGCCAGCCATTAGAGCGGAAAATGGATTTAGTGTCAAAGTTTTTACCTTCCGCAAGCTCAAGCGTACTGAATATGCAAGGAAAGTTTATTTCTTGCATATTCACATCTGGTATCTGCATCTTATCAACGCTATCAATATGATACTCATGTCAAGTAATATGATTGGCTGTTGTTAATTCTGTCAGCCAACTACACCAGTTGACATGCTATTCACCGTCTGTAAATACTTTTTGGTGTTGATCATCCTTTAGAAACTAGGAAAACCAGAAGTAAGAAAAATACAAAAAGTAGAATTACAAAACATATCAGAGTAGTAGAAATTATTTATATATTATATATTATTTGTTATGCCTTCACGCCCTAACATTCGACCGATCATCATGAAATACATCGCATACATGTTGTCAGGGGCTTCGAAGAAGACACGGAGAACTTTTCATTCAGAAAAATTCTGTCCGTCAGACAAAGACAGAACTTTATTACAAAATCAACAATAACGCGAGCGGAGCCGTTGGTAAAATGTTTTAACATAACGGATCTAATTCGACAGCCAGCTAAATTGATACAAATTGTTTTTAGGCTCCATGCCTAGTTGACGGCAATTGGCTATTAGAAACTGAATCCATATTATGAAACCCCGTATAAATAAAAATTATGTAACTCAAAATTACAATAACCCTTTCACTGATCTGGGAGTCTTAGCCAGACGCAAATATAGGCACTAACTTAAATGATGGGACTAATATGACGCACGGGCTGAAATTATTACAACCATTTGGGTTACCAGTTATTTGTAGCCAACTATATTATACATAGAAAAGAAGCAGATATGTTACTGACGCATAAAAAGAGAAGACTCAGAAGCGACCTAATTGGGTCGTTCTGCTATTGTTCTCAAAACAAAATCGGTTCAACAAAATACCTTGCAAAACAGTCAGAGGACAATTGTTCGAATGATAGCTCTATTTCCTGCTTTACATAAGCTCTTTTGCGTTACGTACCTATTTATCAAATTATCAACACAAGTACGGATATGAATATGTTAATAACCAAATTATATGGATTAGATTTTCGACGTCGATTACTATCAAACTGGCAAACATATGTACCGTATAATATCATTGTGTTTAGCTATTTTTATAAGCCCCACTATGTAAGCTACGAGTAAATGTTTATGATAGAAGAGTTTCTTTTTTTGTAAAGACTACTCCCGCATTAGGAATAATTGCTGGGTTGCAGAGGACTTTACAAACATTCAAACAACGGTCACAAAGAACACACAGAACAACCATTTGCAGATCACACAATTGTTTGTGCAAATGGTTGTTCTTTGTGGCTTCAACGGTCACAAAGAACACAAAGAACAACCATTTGCAGATCACACAAACAACGGTCACAAAGAACACACAGAACAACCATTTGTAGATCACACAAACAACGGTCACAAAGAACACACAGAACAACTATTTGTAGATCACACAAATTTTTGTCCCGTGTGGGATTCGAACCCACAACACTCAGCACAGTGACAGTAGCGAGGTAACCTCTAAAACTACTACGCCATCTGTGCTGTTCTCTTCAGTAATGCAATGGGTGAATATCGAACTCACGATTGCAAGTCCCAATGCTTTAACCATTAGGCTAATGGTGTATTTAAGTTCTCTATGTTTACCTATAATATTAGAATCGTCGCTGACAGATACACCCACGCAATGTTATTTGTGAGACACTCCTCATAATTTTCTGTCAAACGCAAATGTGTTATATTACATAATATAATATCGAACTATTCAAGTGGGTCATTTATAATAAGATCGTCAGAAAATCTCAATTTCTTTATTCTCATCTCTATATTTCCAAGGAGGTAAATTTGTGTTATACCTGGATTTCGGCAGCTATGATCTTAAAGAACCTATTACCGTTTACCGGAGACAGTTTATTAGAAGTATCCATAGACTATGGTAGCAGCTAACCATTATGTAGGAAAAAAGGAAGGCAAACAATAATTTTAAAGACGATACTTGCGCAGGTTAATTTCTTGTAAGAAATGATACCAGATTTAAATTTTTTGATCGTAGACTTTCAATGTTTGTGAAGCTTTCATTTTGCAATTCTCGATTCTTAGTACGAGAAAGGTAATTTCAGAAATAAAAGCAAAATATATATAAAAGCAAATAATAAACACAAAATAGTAAAATATAAATTACGTCTTTCATTACTTAAATAAACTGATTATGAGATTATTTTATATTTCTTTGTTCTGTTATGTTATGTTTGTTCGGCATATCAAAATATATATTTAAATATAATACACTGAATATTTTGGCTAGATAAGTCTAGTTCTTGGAAGCTCTTACAAAATTGAGAGTAAACAAATTGGTCACCATGGCCTGTCATGCAGCAGGAGTGGTGGTCGCATATCACGACACGCCAACCTGAATAACATACTCCGTCGGGCTTTTGTCACCGCTGGCGTTCTGGCTCAGCTTGAACCACACGACTTGGTACGCGACGATGGCAAGAGACCAGATGGAATGTCATTACTGCCATGGAAAATGGGTAGGCCTTTGTTGTGGGATGCAACTTGTGTCGACACTCTTGCAACATCATATCGTTCTAGCACAGCGGGTTGTCTTGGTGCTGCTGCTGCATCAGCGGAGACGCTCAAATGGCGCAAATATCAAAACCTTATTGGTGAGTACATATTTGAGCCATTTGGTGCCGAAACGCTGGAGCCAGGGAGTCCAAATGCTAGGTCTATGCGGCTGATCGATGCTTCACGTGACCAGAGGGTTGGTGTTTTCCTTGCACAAAGAATAAGTATTGCCATTCAACGTGGCAATGCTGCCAGTCTTCTGAGCACGTTGCCAATTGACGAGGAATATTATGACGCTTTTTAATTTTGTTGTTTTATTTTTCTCTTTAGTTAATATTTCTTGTAAATAATTTGTGTATGTGTTATATTAATTACGTACTAGTTATAGACAACATTTTTTTTTCCACGTCTATTTGTCATTATGAGCTTAAGCAAGATAATAAATAGAGAAGCTTAAATAAGATATAATTCGACATAAGTAGTTCAGCTTCTTATATGGCATTATACATATCGCATGCTTAAAAGAACAGATACTTAAATCGAAATTTGGCAGCGAGGCAATTTGAACTCTAACTATCTATACTACTCTAACTATCTAACTATCTATATTAGAATTGAAATTGCCTAACTTCCAAATTTGGAGTTAAGCCTCTGTTTTAAGTGTGATTATTATTGTAACAGTATTAAAGAAATTCGTAACAATATTTTATGAATAAAAGTTGTTTCTATTGCTCTATTACAATCAAGCAGCGTTAGCTTAGCAGGAGAATGTTGGACTACCACGCAGAGAAATCGAGCTCGATCGCAAGGCGCGCTTCTCTGACTTTTCTAAGTTATGTGCGTTTAGATACTTATCGCTTGCTTTGCTTGACGGTGAAGTAAGACATCGAGAGAAAACCTGCATGTCTGAAAGGTTTTCTATAATGTTCTCAAAGACATGTGAAATTGGCCAACCCGCACTAGGCCAGCGTGGTGGAGTATGATTTAACTCTTGTCCCACTGAGAAGGGGCCCATGCCCAGCAGTGGGGCAGTTTAATATACTATTATCATTAATTGTGACATAAATAAATTTCCTTTTACTGTTTCTGTAGTAATATTTGTATAGGTATATAAATATTATCATTATTTTTTATACTCAATATTACTAAGAGGAAAGATAAGATTTTTTGTTTGTTTGTAAGGATTTTATTCCAAAACTACCCAACCAATTTTAAAAATTATTCCTCCATTACAAAGTTTTTTTTTACGTGTGGGAGCGCATTGACCCATACCCCTCCGCGGGGGCGGGCGGAGGGTTTATGTCGGACTCACCGGGGTAAAAGAGAGATGGTAATGATGATAATAATGGACGTCCCGGTAATACCGACTAAACCACGGTGTTCCTCGACAAAATCGGAGGGGCCGCGCGAATAGCTTTCATATGCAGTCGCGACCCCGCTGAGGTTTCGATCCGCAGTATGAAACAGCAGGCCACTAAACAACAGGATTACCCTTTGGGTACCACTACTTTTAAGCCCTACTGTCCCCTCTTGAGGGAGTACGGACACACGACACAGGCGCGCGTGGAAAACGCACGCCACTGTCGGACCAGGTGCTGATCGAGTGGCGGGCAGGCCCACGAAGCTCACCACCTTCAGGTCAAACCTTAGGGTGGCTGGAGGTCATCTCGCGCCTTCCAGCGCCCGGTTCTGCGGTTGGGGAAAGGGTTTAAGCGCAACCTCTCCCGCTCCGCCGCCTCCTTGATGGACATGACTTCCTCATAGAAGGAAGCGACGGCGTTCCACGACCTCTTGCTCCGGACCATAGATTGACCCACGGCCGGGAACGAGAGGGCAGCCATACCGACTGTCGCGATCAACTCACGGCGCTGCGATGCCCAGGCGGGGCAATCCGCCAAAGTATGCAGCGTCATGTCCTCAACAACGGCGCGGCAGTCGCCGCAGTGGTGACAATTGGGCGTCTCTTGTCAGCCTATGTGACACAAGAACTGGCCAAAGCAACCATGGCCAGTCATTACCTGTATGAGCCGGAAGGTGAGGGCACCATGCCGCCTCTCCAGCCACTCCTCAAACACGGGACTTACCGTCACGATCGTGGCGTGCCCGTACTAACATACCTTTTTTTTTTCGTTCCCAGTAAAAATGCTTTATGCACTGTCCGCCAGCCAGGGGACGGCACTGGCGGGGTGTGTGGGACTCCCAGCATAAAATGCTGGTATATCCACTAAAAAACCTGGGGTGTTCCCTCTCTCACTCAATGGAGGGGACCAGTTGGGAGCTCTTAAAAGATTCACCACCACCTCTCATCCCCAGAGGAGAGTCTTACCGCTCTCTTCTTTCGACGTTAGAAGGAATGCGGGAACACCGCACGCGCCCTCTCGGTACTCTAGCCCGGAGAGGAGAGCGACATAAGCGCGTCTCCAATCTAACTTACTTCTACGCGAGCGAAGCCGGAGGCAAAAGTTAGTATATGATAAAGCAATACAAAATCTCACAAATGTTTATCGACTTGTCGCTTACTGTACCTGTACTGTACAAAGATGATAAACAAACACACGCCTCGCAATTATAAGTTGTTATTGTAGCCATTGTTCGCTTGTAATGATAGCGGAGACATACTCACGCATCGCCGACATTAAAACAGACAAAAGAATTAAAGATGTAATAAAAGTGAAATAAATGAAAAAGGTAGATAATCTGTAAGCTTTTGAAACTCTTACTTCTCATATCTTTATGTATAACGATGTTACTTCCCCGGTCTTGTACATTCATTCATTTGATACAATACTAAACAGGTAATTGACACCGGTAAACCCTTTTACATAATTTGAGATAGTTATTCAAATGCATCAATTGTAAATTGTATAATGCTCAAATAATAATCATTAACAGTCGAATGCCGACTGGTGTAACAACATCAGTATTCGAATTTACATTCAACTTTTCTCTATCATTCATCAGATTCTCTAATCATTCGGCTTCAATTATATTCAAGAAAGACATAACAGCGCACCAAATAGACACTCGTCTATTTATAATTGATTTGTATTTAGCGATATGTAACTAGAATATAACCCTGTCTATCCCCCTTTAAGTTATTTATGTAGTGCTGTGTTATGATATTTGAAAATAAATTTCAATACATCATATTTTCAACAACTCATGCACTAAAGATGTGTTATGTGACCTAGATCGCTGTGACAAGAGCGTCTTACAAAATACGCACTGAAAGCACACAGACTATATAGCTATCTACAGATACATCTACTTTTCATCAGTCGATATAACCATATCTAGAGTTCTAGTCACAGTCAAAAATGCATTGTATCTGGGTCCCAAGTTTTAAACGTCGAGTGAGTAAGACGCAGATTACTCGTGTACATTTGATTGGCGAGGTTGCTAGCGCGCCAAAACATCCAGACTCCAATCAGAGAGCCGTTGCTACGTTTCAAAATTGGTGACGTTTGCTGAACCGGCGCCAATTAAATTAACTGCCGTATGTTTCAATATGAATTGAAAGAAACGTAGCCAGCGACATAGCCAGCGACGTCGCCATGGCGACTCGGTTAGGTAGGACCCTTAAAGCGTAATAAAATAAACAAACCCGGTAGTAGTAAATAAACAACAGGCATGTGTTTGATCAATCTGATAGCATTTACCAATTATTTCTGTCCTGAGTGTCCGTAGCAATTAGTGCTAGCTACGTTAATTTGTTCGCAATGTTTGGAATCTAAACAATACGCAGTAAAAACAACCTTTGTATGTAAAAGGCAACAGTAAACTGGTACACTGTTGCAGTAATGTGCATGACTTAAGAAAAAAGCTAGCAAGGCTATTTTAACAGTTAATAACAATATCGTGTTTATAAACTGTCCTACTTCAAGGCCATACTCCACCACGCGGGCCAAATGCGGGTTTACAGACTTAACATATCTCCAAGAACATTATGGAGAACTCTAAGACTGGCAGGTTTCCTCATGATGTTTCATTCGCCGTTAAAGAAATCGATAATTAGTCGATTAATACGCACAACTTCCCAAAGTCAAAGGTTGAAACTCGAGATCCAACGGTCGGTTAAGGTTAAGGCTGCTGATTCTTTTTTAACAGATTTCAGTGAAATTCATATTCCTTCCAAGTTGTAGGTGTGCTCAACAAAGCACACTGAAGGCATGCTATACAATACTATATTAAAAATTATAAGCTATTGTTTATTTTGAATGGAGCATTGTACTACGTCAATCCACGCTTTTGTTCTTATACGAATTTACCGGCACTTTTGTTATGTATATTATTTCCATATTATCATTGTACGTAAATATGTATGTATTATATATCAATCAATTTGATTTCTCTTGTTTCAGTTGTGGACACCACTCAATATAATACTATTCAACCTGGTATGCTCGGACTTCTCAGTCTCAGTGCTGGGCAACCCCTTCACGTTAATATCCGCACTGTTTCACCGATGGATCTTCGGAAAGACCTTGTGCGTCCTGTACGGATTCTTCATGGCTTTATTAGGTAAGTCGTAGATTTTGTTTAACTTGAGATTTTTTGTCTTTTCCTGATGTTTTATTATACGAAATTGAAGACGTTCTGGTATTATCTCCAGAGCGGTAGAGTGTTCAAAAGCTAATGATACTCGTAACCTAATTTATCCTCGTATAAGCAGGCGATAAATAAACTTTTTACTTAGCTAAAAAGAGCGTAGTAAACTATAACACAACTAAGAATGACTTTGACAATTTGATGTCGGACCTCACTACCCAATTTAAGATACATGACAGAGACATACACTAGTAATTATATAAGTCTGTTACTATTAAAGGCACAGCATAGCAAGATTCACGTTTAAGGCTGCAATGTCACTCAAACTGGACAAGCCTTACTCAAAAAGTAACTGCAGTTGATTGAATATTGGTGCTAAGCAACTTGTTCACCATGAAAATATCTATCCGAATCTTCGGGTCGAAAGAAAAAACTTACAAAGTAATTCCATCGAATTTCTTATTTTCACTTTCGAAATAGATACAAACGGCCCGAAACTTCGGCATTTTTCAAACCGGTAGACCCGTAGGCCTGTGCCTGCATAAAGTAAATTCCCGAGCTCCTTAATTATTTCGGCCATCTAATATTTTTATTGCCTTAAAACTTCAATATTGTAAGTATGGTACATTCACCAAATTTTTCATAAGATTTTCGAGGCGGTAAATTAGCCACCTAATCAAGCTCACCGTTAAGAAGCTCTCCGAAAGCTTAATTGTTTTAACAATATGCCTAAGAGAGAAAGGGTCGATCAACACTTAAATACTCAGACAATTCTAAGAATGAATTTAATGGAGGGACGGCACTTAATATTAATCTTAATATCATACTGTTAAAATAAAAAGGTGTTTAACTAATAAAATAAATGTGAATATTTGTGAAAATGTTTGAATGTTTTGGACTCAATCACGCGTAAACCGTTGAACGGATTTGAATGAATGTGTGCCAACACAGATAAATTTATTCCGGTATGCTTCCCTATGGGATTCACGCGCACGAAGCTGTGATCAAAAGATTCTAAATAATGTGGATTTGTTAATCTGAATGGCCTTCGAATTTTAGAAGAAAATACATTGTTAAATAGCAATCGATGTAAAATATTTTATAACAAACATTGCCCGACGTACAGATTTTTTTAAAAACTATTTTTATTATTATCTATAAATAATACACGTGTGTAACCCCGAAGAATTATATAGAGATATTTAACACCCACGTTTTACCAATTACATTCTAAGGTCCCTGTTCCAGCAGAAGAAAATACCAGGCACATTTCTGTATTCCGTGCTACTATTAATATTCTCCATATTCACAATTTATTTTCTTATTTTCAGAACAAGTAACATTTAGGAGCTCGTTGGTTTAACTAATTAATACAATAGTATATTTCAGCCCTGTATTACTGTCCTGTCCCACTGCTGGGCACGGGCCTCTTCTCAGTGTGAGAAGCGTTAGGCTATAGTCCACCACGCTGACCCAGTGCGGGTTGGCAGACTTCACATATCTTTGAGTATATTATGGAGAACTCTCAGACATGCAGGTTTCCTCACTATGTTTTCCTTCACCGTTAAAACAAGCGATAATTAAATACTTAATACGCACATAACTTAAAAAAGTCAGAGATGCGCGCCTTGGGGTCGAACTCGAGACCTCTGACAGTCTAACGACTGCCACGGCAGTCCAACGGTAAACGCAATATAAATACAATAGTAAACTTCGAAAATTCAAACCTCCATGTCGCGGTTCGAACTTAAGATCTCTTTGGTCTCGCACTAAGCTTTCCAGATAGGAATAGTCACCCACTATCTATACTATATCTCTCGCTATCCAAAAATATATCTAGATAGCCTTTTTTTTTTTTTTTTTTTTTTTTTTTTGGTACCCAGGAAAAATGCTTCATGCACTACCCGCCGGCTAGGGGACGGCACCGGCGGGGCGTGTGGGACTCCCAGCAAGAAGACGCGCTGGTATACCCACTAAAAAACCTGGGGTGTTCCCTCTCTCACCCAATGGGGGGGGCCAGTTGGGATTTTAAAAGATTCAACCATAGCAGGCCCCCCCGTGTGGGTGCCGGCCGGGTCATTTTTTTCGGACCCGACCACCTCTCGTCCCCAGGGGAGAGCCTGACTGCTCTCCCCTTTCGACATCAGAAAGGCGCGCGGAAACACCGCGCGCGCCCTCTCGGGGCTTTTAGTTTACGGGTGGCAGGGTCCCCTGAGGCCCCGCCACCCGGAGCCCCTAGGTGGGGGGCAGGAGAGCGACATAAGCGCGTCTCCTGCGCCCCCTCCTCCGGCGGCGGACGTCCGGGGCGTAAGGATCGTCCTCACGCCCCCGCTCCGCCGCCTCCTTCTGCGAGATGACAGTCTCGCAGAAGGAACTCATTGCGCCCCAGCACCTGTCGTCGCCGACCATCTTGGATATGACGGTCGGCAACGAAAGGTCGGGGCCAATCACGGTGACCAGGGCACAGCGCTCCGCGGCCCACGCCGGGCACTCCTCCAGCGTGTGCTGCGCCGTGTCCCGGTCACACACCTCACAATGGTGACATCTGGTTGTCGGCTCCCTACCGGCTATCTTGCAGAGGTACTCTCCGAAACACCCGTGTCCGGAGAGCACCTGAGTAAGCCGGTAGGTGAGCGGTCCGCGCCGTCTGTCCGCCCATTCTCTTAGTACTGGACGGACAGCCTCGACTGTCCTCACCCCGTAGCGGGGCTGGGCCAGTCGCTCATTCCACCTGGCCTCCAGGACCAGTCGAGCCTGGGACCTTCGCGTCTCCACCGCACTGTGCGTGGGCTCCTCGCCATGGAGGCGGAGGTCAGCGCGCCAGTAATACACTGACGCTTGGACCTCCGCCTCCAAAATATCTAGATAGCCTAGAGGGAGAACATTGAATATGTCGTATGGCAAACTGTGGGACGCGCGTGACTAGTATTTGACCCTTCCTTAAACTTAACTTTTCTGTGAGTGAGAATAATCCAAAGCAGTACTGCTTACCCGCTTGTATACTGCACGGATGCTTTAGTGAATCAAGTGATTGCCTTGCCGCTGCCTCTGCACCCAGAGTTTGAGACACCCATACAGGACAAAAAAAAAAAAAAGTGGTGCACGTATAGTTGTTCTAAGTCTAAGTCTTTGTTTGAATGCCTATAAAGTCCCCCGCCGCGACACAGGATTTAATACTAGTGCAGGAGTTATGTCCATCAATAAATAAAAAAGGAATCTGTATCTATTACAGTATAGTTTTTAAAAGGTACAGTTTATGTACTATCGACTTGAGCGATGGATGACCACTCCTAAGGTTAAAATCACATAGCAGGTCACAACTACGACCTTTTTGTTTGAGTTGTTTTACAAGGGTTTTTTTAAGGGCGGAGTCACTTAAAGTCAACTTGCATAAGCGAAATTTTTTCTGAAATGGTCAAACGTCGCTCTAGTCGATAATATGCACAGAACCGTCTGTTGCCTATCCTTTGATAAGAATAAAGCAATTATATCTGAGACTTCGCCAAAGAGGTTATAGTGTATGCTCAAGCGTAAAATTGGAGAATGCCTCCAATACTATTTTGCGAAAACCCTGAAATTGACATGCCATTAAGCGGTTGCTTGGAAACAACTTGATTTCATTATCTGTAGTGTAGTGATATATTATAAAGGCAGAGTAATACCATAGTTACCGCCTATATCTCTTAAAGGTTTTAAAATACCCAGATTTCTTGAAATATATAAAGTAACGTTGCATAAACCTATTGCTGTCTATCAGTAATTTTTTTAGTCGAAGCTGTATTTCAGATTTCGAGTTGTTGTTGATTTGCTTGACGGAAAAACCTAGTAACAGAGATGCCGATATAATAATAATGATTTATCTGCAATCCATTATACTGTAGAAATGCATATTATTAACAGTTTAATGGGATGTTAGCCTTCAATGCCCGGTAGTATATTTTGATTTTTAGCCCACGCTAGTCACTTGCGCATATAGCCAGCACGAACCTGCCCCAATTTACCCATTTTTTTATTAAGCTAGATATTTTTCCGAATTATAAGCATGAACCAATACACATGTTAAACATAGGTACATATAAACTTATAAGCTATCTATTAAACAGTCGTAAAGTTCTTGAAAAAGGGTTAAAGGTCACGTACGCAATTTTATGCGGAATAAGAAACACGTAAATTTTTGATCATTCAGGACAATCGTGACTGTTGAAATAAAAAGGTAGACCAAATTTTAGCCTTTTAGACTACACGTAAAGTGCTTGTTCAGATAAAAAACGTATCCTACACAATATATCTACAGGTACAATTGGGAATGGTACGATTTTCTGCTGGCTTACATCGATAATATAAGCCGTAGTTCTCGGACTTAGATTTTTGCTTTAAATGTTCGTGAATTATTGTAACGGGTTCATGTGAATATAAAGTGATGAAATAAATTGTCTATAATATATGATACGAGCAGCGATAGCTCAGTGGGGAGACCAACAGACTGCAATGCAGAGGGTCTCGGGGTCGAACCCACGTCGCGCACCTCGGAAGTTATATGACTTTTCGAAATTATGTGCGTATTGATTGACAATTATCGCCTGCTCAGTGCCTCGGAGAGCACGTTTAGCCGTCGGTCCCGGCTGCCATGAACATCTATGGCAGTCGTTATTGGGAAGTCAGTGCCCTATAATGTCCTGACACTGGTCTAGCCTTAGGGTATCGTTAGCCTTCGGGTTGCGGAGGTCAGGTGGTAGCCGCTCCGTGTAAAAACTGATATCCAGTCAAATCCGGTAAGACTAGAAAAGCCGACCCTAAGTGACTTGGGAATAATAAAGGCTAGGGAGAAGAATATATGATACTCTCATGCCTGTATACCCGTTTTTTTACGGCTGGCCAAGGTCACACTAACAAGTTACCATTTCTTTTTTTATAAGACTGTTTGGATGCCGCACTGATTTGTGCGAAGCCTAGCCAATTGCCTGGCGCCGAGTGTCGTGGGTTCGGTTCCCACGTGAGACAAAAAACTGTATGATCCACAAATAGCTGTTTTGAGACTGAATTTCTAGGTTTCCAGGGTTAATTTGTATGAATGTTTTTAAAGTCCTTGAAACCATATAGTATCTAAACAAGAACAAATGGAACAATATAAACACATAGACGTCGAATCTACTACCGTGACTAATGTCTAGCAATTGCATTTTTAGACACTGAGAATTTCTGAACCGAAAATATTTGTCTAACTTCGATATGAAACCCGAGACCACACGGTTGACCGTAAACAAAATCTCATTTTTGCCATTAAATCAACGAGGCCGTGATGTAAGCAAAGGTTGTTATCATGATTGGGATCGTCATATGATGTACCTATATTAGCGGTTTTAAACGAATTATCAGCAAAGTGGATCATGTTCCAGAATGTTCGATAGTTCTTGTTACTCTTAGGTAACTGTTAATCCATCTCGCTTTTATTTTATAATCTTGAATACATCAACTACCCAATACTTTTTTTTTTATATATGTCATGTGTCTATCCCAAGATTGCCTTTAAGAAATTGCTTTAAGCGATAAGCACATAGCACGCTAATACAGACTAAACCTACCACGGTGTTCCTCGACATAACTAGAGTCGGCGGGACCGCGCGAATAACTTTCACATGTGATCGCGACCCTGGCAAGGTTTCGGCCCGCCGCGCCGTATGAAACGGCAGGCAACTACACTATACAAAACGACACAGAGACCCGCGTGGGAACACGCACGCCGCCTCTTGGACCTGGTGCTGATCGGGTGGCGGGCAGGCCCACAAAGCCCACCATCCCCAGGTAAAACCTCATGGTGGCTGGAGGTCATCTCGGACCCCGAATGATGCCTTAATATGACTAACGTAGACGTTGTAATAATAAAGTATAATAATGCTTTAAAGTAAAATAAACAACGCGACAAAATCCGTATAAAGTCTTTAATTTCAATGTATAACATTCGCGTAAACATATAATGTTTATTTCGTCACAAAGGTACAATTTCACAAAAGAAAGGTTTTTAACAAGCTTTATAAGAGACTCGTGTTTGTGAAGTATTAAAACACTTGTACTACAGGTTACCAGGATTTCAATTTACAGTTATATACTATAGAATTACGCTTAAAATTTACTAGTCGTAGAACAATGACAGATACAAAATACCTAGATCTACCAAATATATGTTAATTTAAAAATATTAATAATCCTAACTCATATTATAAATACGAATATGAAAGAGTTTGTTTGTTAGGCTTTACCGCCTTAACTCCTTGACCAAAAACTCATAAAACTAACCTGACCTAACCTTTTTTATAAGTAAAATAATACGAGTACATACCAAGTAGAAATAATAGGCGACATAAATCAATTTTGGGCCACCGTAGGTCTAAAATAACGATTTAAATAATAATAACATTATCGCATTAGATGAAGGATTAGGTGGCAGCGGCTCCGAATAAGAAATATTATTCATCTGTTTTAATTTTAATGACTGTTATGAGAAATATTAGTTCAGGGGAAGAAAAAGCTAACCTAAGCTTAAACTTACAAGTAACAAAATTGTTGTCAAGTTCGTTCATAAAATAAATATTCCAAAACCAAAAATAATGCAATCAAATGTTACTACGTACAATTTTATTAATAAATTCTACTAAAATAAATATCAATATTCCATATTTTTAATGAAAACGTTACCAATACAAACATAGAAGATAATTGGATTGGTTAGTCTGAATGATGACCTGTCAAAAATGGATGCCCAAGTTGTATGCGTGGTCCGTTAGCAAACATTCTGTATACAATGTGATAATAACATATTTTATTCCATACTAGCCCGCCACGGCTTCGTACGGGCAGTACAAAACCTTAACAAATTATACACTTAAACCTTCCCCGTGAATCACTTTGTCTATTGGTTAAAACTAAGTTTATCTCAAACAGACAGACGGGGCGGGAGACTTTGTCTTATAATATGTAGTGAAACAGCGTGTAACAGAAAGGTGCCAGACTTTTCTAATCCGTTCTGAAATTCGTTTTCAAAAAGGTCTAGGCAGATTGTTGTTCTATCTTCAAACTACTAGACATATACGAATATAACGAATAGTTGTGCCGAGTCTAGGTGTTCTTCATGTCCGTTGTTTTAATTTCTGTCAAATTCCTCGCTAAACTGGACTTATATCAAGAGCTGTAATTAAAAAAAGGCTTGACTACTGCCGTCTACCAATAATATTTTTAGATACTATGAATTTCTGAACAAAATACCCAAGAAAGATTATGCCTAGTGCGGCAATTATTAAAAATAAAGATGTAAAAGAATTTATTTAGTAGCCATGACAATAACAATTGGTTAATATGGTTACAACCGAGTTCGCGATGAGATTTTTACCAGAATTGACCTACGAATGGAATAAGTCTGTGTATCCATTGAAGTGGAACTAGTAAGTGCAGTGAAATGGTATAGCGAAACGTCGTTTTAGAGCAATTCTTTTGTTTAACATTTCCACCGTTCCGCTACTCCACGCTCCACTTCAATGCGTAAAGCCGTGCCTGCTTCAATTTCTGGCTCGATTAATATGAACATTTATAGCAGTTGATATAGGGAATCATTAACTTAAGAGATCTTTACAACAAAGGCACGTTAATGGACAGACAAAATTAATTGGGTTACCTACTTACCGTAAGGCGACAAATAAGCTTGACATTTATGTCAAGCTTATTAAAATGTCGAAAATACATATACCGAGATATATATTAATATATCTCGATATATGTAGATGAATCCATGCATATTACGTCTCTATCACTATAGACACGCTTTTGCATATCCCACATTATAAAGGGAAAATCTATTGCGACCTACCAAACACGCCTTCAAACTAGGTATAGCAATTAAGAATTTTCTGATAAAATAAATCATTCGTATTATTAGCACAAAGTATAAGCAATACATTAACAACGGCTTTTTAGATTGATTGTTACATAATTACATTTTTGTCAAAATAATATATAACGAAGCAGAAGGTCCAGCAGGGTTTTTAAAAGCTGTGACGTCAGCAGAGCTGACTTCACTATTCTCAATAGATGGATCACTCATTGCAAATAATGAAACACGCTTTCGACAACTCAAATCAAACTAAATTTATTTAAGTCAGGTTACAAGGTAACAATTATGAATGTCGGAGTTACACTACATTTTTTCTGTGAATTTACATTTACTGCCACGTTCAGAAAAGCAAGAGTGTAGGGCTCATGAAGAACGGGCAAGAAACTCATGGCCACTCTTTTTAATCGCCAAGACAATAAACACTTATAATTATTAAGCACAAGCTTAGGTAAAGCAACACAGTAAAAGTGAATATTAAATTTAGTACTCACAAGATTACAATTTGTTAAGAACTCTTGCCTCGGAGAGAACTCGTAATAGAATGCTTGACTACACAACGCCAAACGCACTTAAGATGGCGGGCATTGTGAGGTCAATACACAATAGCAATAATTCACTATTATTTTAAGACACTTCCTTAATAGCTAATTTAATTACGTTAATTCTTTACAAAAATCAACAGACTGTTTTTAATATTTAGAACAATTTAATTTCAGTTCAAATGTTTTAATAACAGGCTTTTTTTCACTTCAATTCAATCTTGAACTTGAAAGTATTCGAATTACTTTGAACTTAACAAAAATATCTAGAAATCAATTCGTTATTACTTAAAATCAAATTATGAATTTAGCAATTGCTTAATTAGTTCAAAATGAATGTTTTAATTATAATGAGTAATAGTTTGTCGTCTCGAACAACAACAAACCATTACAACTTTTATTTTAAGCAATAACTGGTAAAACTCGCATAAACAATGTGGTAATCATGAAATTATCTTAGTAAATAAATAAAGACCTGATTCAAAGTCAATTAGCAGTAAATTGATGTATTAAAATAATTGGTTATGTGGACTTGCGCCGACATATACATGCATTGTAACAATTCAATACTATTACCAGAAGTGGACGAAAATCATCTTCTAACATATCCTTGCGCAATTAGTTCCACGTGGACTTAATAGAAATGTGTGAGTAAAGTACGGCCTCTGGGTCAGTAATCCAATTTTGGTCAACCCACGTTGATCCACATGTAAGCTCATACTTCCTTCACTATAAGTTTCTTTACGTAATGTCGTAAAGCCGTAACAGTTTTATATGGTGCCCGCATGTACCTGTAATATGGGTGTGTTTTACGAGCGGAGAACTATGCGATCGCCGTAGACCCATTCTGGACTGGAAGAGTAAATATTCCAAATTTCATTTGTACAGATTAATTTTATTACTCCGGATATCTGTCTATTGTGTTACCATAGGGAAGAATATACTACTAACTATGTTTTAAACGTAGGCGATAAAACAAAGAGCAAATAACCAAGTGCCTCACTAACGGTATTTACTCTTTTCTATAATTGCTTTTCAAAGCTAACTTACTAGATCGGAGCAAATATCATTTTGCCATCCGTGATATTATCTTAAAGTAACTATTAATAGAAGTGGAATATACATATGTAAGTTAGTGACCAATCAAAGTTCTCCTTTGCTGCAGCTCTAATAATAGTATGCTGTTTGTATATTTACTCATTTCACTATTCTATGAAGGCTGCCGTACCACGAACATGATTTATAATGCCAAGTATCAAGCAGCAGAAAAGTTTCTTATGCGCAAAAATGATGTTATCTGTGAGCGAAACAAAAAGGAACGATTCTTTAATCTTGCACTTTAATTAGTTACAGTATCCGATTGCTCTTTGTCAAAAGCATACTTTAATTACTAATCAGTCAAGCATTACGGTGATTCGCTACGTTTATTTTTAGTCTGTATTTTAATGAACCTATCTACTAGCACCGTTGCCAAGCATACGCTCTGGTGATGCCAGTATCACTGGTAAGTCGCCGGTTGGAATACAAAGTTGGAATACATAACAACGAATAGCAGAAATAAGCATGTGAGCCTTCGAAAGCCTTTTTAGTCAGCGGGCGAAATGCAATCAATGTAAATGCTGTTAAACCAATTCCAAGCAAGGTGGCCGAGCAAGGCGTTACTTCGTTGAGAAACCTCTTTCTTTCGATAAAGAATACGAAGGAAGTATATCGACTTTCCATATAAACCTGGTCAACCTTTAATGACCTACCTATATATTTTATCACAAACACATTACTGGTATTCTGATACGGCTTCATCTTACAGATGCAAATTGCCTGCTGGTAAACTACATCGCGTTTAATCAAGTTAGATTTTAATTACATTTGATATGTTAATTAACTAGCAGTCGCCTAGTGGTCGAAATTCGGCCATAATTCATTTAAATTTAAAGTTTGATAGTTATTAAGATTTTATTGTCTAGAACATTATAATCACATTTAATTTAGAGTTTGACCTATACAGGTTAATTTACCTATATTTTTCAAACAAATTATTATTTCCTTAACTATACTCTTTAATTGACGATATTCATAAGCTTGCTATTTTTTTCTTTTTTCTCTGTTACATATAAATACGTAAATACAATATAATATAAATCATATAAAATCATTCCAATCCGCCCAAAGTTTGTCTGTAAGATATTGCTGATATAAATGTCATTAAATATTGATATATGTAACCATAGTTACGAAGAATATTACTACATCACCCAAACAATGCCGAAATACTACGAACGCGTGTGTGTAGTGTGCGTGTAGTGTGCGTGTTTCAAGTAATTTTTAATGTATTTCTAATGCATATTTTATATAAATATTAGTTTAACCAAACTTCATACTCCTCCGTCCGCGCAATTTTCGTAAAAAGAGGTACAAAGTTTTTGCTTCACGTATTAATATATAAATATTCAGGATAATAGAGAGTGCTCCTTTCACACTGTTTTCTTAACCATCACTGCCGTTTTGTGTTATAAATATAAATAGTTTGTAAAACATAGTTTTGATCTTATGACACTTATGCTGAAAGCTGGGATTGATTATAAATTATCGATTAATGTTATTATTCTCATTAACGTTTGTATAATTATATTATAATAAATCAAACAAGAGGCATAGTAAACAATGCAATTTATTAAATCCATATTTGAATAGGTACTTTATTATTTAAAATAATGCGAGCTTTTCCCTGTCATGCACATTATAAATAAAACAAATAAATCTGATTTATAGTGTGTATTTTTATTATAATATAAATAATCAAATGTAAATCCCGATTTATTTTATTTGCCTGCTCGGTACTTTGTATTTCGGTTCAGAGGACGTAAGTAATGTCACATTTGGAGTACTTATTTCAATCATATATACCGTCATGCAATACAAAATTTGATGGTGATGATACGGATGACATCTGTCACAGGACCCAAGCTATATTTTACTAAATATATAGGTATATATAATGCTCTTACCACCTATGCTTATCACTCCAACTAAGTTAATATGTTTTTTTGCAATACGTTCACGTCAGTACTGCTTTGAGTATGATCGAACTCATGACATTTCAATGTCTTATCCATTGGGTAGGTTTATTTCGGTTATTTATGTTTTATTTATTTGGTAGAGAGAAAGTTAGAAGTTGGCTTCAATTTTCTGTTAGAGAATACGCTTACAATTTTTTTGGTAATTAATTTGCGCCGTAAAGATTTTTCTTGGAACATATTCATTCGACAAATATTTCTCCTGCTGTACAAAAGTACCGTGCGTATCCATTCTACCCACGGTTATAATAATCTTTATCGCGGGAGACTACATCAAAACTCAAAACATCGATAGAAACATTTAGACCTGGTACGACTTTTTATGAATCACACAAAATTTAAGTGAACTAAAACACGTCATACGTCGAAAATTCGGATAAGTGTAAATTTTCTAGCCTTCACAGTTCGACTATGAGAAATCTGTCACATTTACTCAAGATTTCCTACATAGAATCTTGCAAGACTTCAAATTCATTACCCAGTTATGTTTCAATGAAAAATCGACTCTAAGACGGCTAGCCATAAAGTCTAATTTTATATGCAACGACCCAGTGACTGCATTTCTTGAGTAACGCTTTATGGCACTAAGGCAATGAATATACAAGCAGTTTGGTAGTAACCGCTTACTACAACCTATAATATATTATACGCCTAGGTATATAACCGAGTTCTTATTCACGCGTTGCCAACCCCGCATAACATTTTTTATGCTCTTTTTAGATGTCATGATTATTTTACATACATAAAACAGTTGTTACCGATTTATATGCAAACGAACGGGAATTCTAACTGGGTCATTTAAATAAATGGGATAGAGTTTACGCAACATACAAAATATTGCTTTTATTGTGTAGTAGGATTTAAAGGAGGTTTCTTTCGCGTGGTATGTCATTAAAATAAACAGCATCATAGGACTAATGGTTAGTGTATAAGATAACAGATAATAACGTCCCTAGCTCGCATATTTATATACCTATGGATGATATTCAAATACGCTTGTGCACAATACAATATTTACGTTGCATGTTAGGCCATAGCGCACGCTCTCATGTAAGATTACATAATTTTATTCAAATGCAATTGCTTATATTGCTAATAACGGAGTTACCTACTAGGGTCCTGAACCTAGCAACGAACCTAATTTAGATTTAGTAACTTAGCACACATATTAACTAATAGACTATTACATTCAATATATATGTCAATGTCAAAGATTTTAGGTCACAACATAAATAAATCAATGATTTTAACATTAATAAACCATAAACTGACATAGCCAATTAAGTGATTTGCAGACTAACTTCCTTCTGCTCGCTACTTCGTCCACACGAATCAGATCATCGAGATAAAAAGTATCTAATGTGTTAGTCCAGAACATATCTATGTAATGATCAAATAATGGTCAAAAGTTGTATCATAATTTATGTGCTATTGAGTAACAAAAAAACAACATTCACATTTATAATTCAGTCAATATATGCCTTAGTACCAAGCTAGAAACCTAACAACCCTAGCATTAAAGCACTCTAGACCCTAACAATTTAAGTCTCACCTGATGTCCCGCTAACTTCACATCCCAAACTCACACAGCTACAATTAAGTGTACGCTGACTACTCACACACATACACACATAAAATGTGTTCGCCTAGAAATTTATAGAGATATTAATACGGATCAACAGGTGTTCATAAGGACGCAAGAACGCGTTCTTACAGGCAATTATAATTAAACGAAGTCCTGTGCCAAATTAAGGCAGTACCTAATTTTGAATGAGTTAAAGTAGTCTGTAAAAGGCGTACACTTAATTGTGTACAGTCAGGGACAAAGATGTTTATGGTTTTAGTCTTATTTTTATATTTATTCTGTACTTAGACAAAGGATTCTTCTAAGCTTTTTCATTATTATCATATCTGCTCTACTATACCCGTTCCTTAGAAATGCGTCGAACTCTTTGCGTCAACATTTTCTTGTCATCTTCAAAGGTCCACCAACCTGCGGGATTATTCACTTTTGCTGGCGCATATTACAAACAAAGAACGTAATAAATTACAAAAGAATTGTATACAAAAATTTTTGTTCTATACATATGTTCGTTTTTACGTGCGTTTTGAAGGTTTATACACACCTCCATCACGACAGATACGAACATTAAGACCAACCATTATAGTCTCCTTAAAACAATTTCGTCGCAACGTCGAGGGAGCCATTGAGACAGACTTTACGTATGGCCGGGAGCGTAGCGTTGATTCAAACGGTATTCACTAACGTATTTACGCTCGTCGACGAACTTAAGCCATTCATCGCTATTTGTGAGACGAATCAGTGAAAATTTCCTTTTTTCGAGTTATCTCGACTGGTAGATGTAAAGAAATTCGTGATGAGTTCTGTTTAAGTAATTTGCAAATGTAATTTTTCTGCCATTAAGTGGAGAGTTAGGGCCAATTCAGATTTAGCAGAAAAATGCTCGAAAATACTCGAACATGTTCTTTGCCGCCACGACACACACATAACGTAAAACACCGTGCACATCTGCTTGAATAATCGCGCGTATGTTGAAACAGTCTCGCGGATATCCATGTGGCTGCTTGGAATTTATGCATTAAGTTGGTGCGATTAAACAATTTCTCGACATCCGTTTTAAAAATGTGTCGCACTCACTACCTGTGCGCTTGATTCTTTAGTCCTGTAATGCGGTGTCTGAACGGCATGCGGAGAGTTTCCATCGGTCGACACTACGCGCCACCGTCACACGCGAATGTTCTTACACGCTGACGCACGCCGCTGTCAGCTGCACTAGATTCAACTTTTTGGATATAACTTGAGCTTTATTTCAATGGAATAAGGTTTACATTATAATAACATTTTAACAAAGCTCGAGCATTTGGCTGCTCAATCTGTGTCGACCCTTAGAGAGCTGGTGTATCATATTGCAACTAAGTGAATAACAGTGAGGAGTAAACTGATCTTAATTCGCTGTAACAGCGCTGCATTTAACAGAATCGCACTG
Source organism: Catocala nupta (assembly GCA_963675205.1). Taxonomy (NCBI): domain Eukaryota; kingdom Metazoa; phylum Arthropoda; class Insecta; order Lepidoptera; family Erebidae; genus Catocala; species Catocala nupta. Next base: position 7,584,701 of record OY776091.1, on the reverse strand, counting down.
CTGGGCAACATTACCGATCATCTCTTATATCATTAATAGATTATGCCCGCGGCTTTGGTCGCGTAAATGTAAATAGCTTATGTCAATTTTCCATCCCTCGTGAACTTTTTCTGGATGAAAGTTCCCCAGACGACGTATGCGAAATTAATGATGATCGGTCGAGTAGCTAAGGCATGCAAACGTAATAAACAAACTCACATTTGTATTTATAATATTAATATTGATTATTGCGTTCTCATATATTACATTTAGGTACATAAGAGATAGTGACGTAGCTCTATCAGTAATTGTTTCAGGGCCTTTGAATCAATATAGTATTATACAAAAATATGCTTATAGTTGAAACTTACTCTGGGAATATGGATCTCGAATTGAAGGCGATGAATTAAACATATTAACAACTCACAAATGTTTCAGTTATTAAATTATCTTAAGTATTTCAATAGTTTTGAAATTATACTAGGTATTTATAGTAGTTATGCACATTTTGGTAAATTCGTAATTACCAACATGTAATACAATTTAATATATATAAATATTTATATATAAGAAATATGCCGTTATAATATATATTAGAACGGAATATTTCTACGTATATAATGTACATACGTTATATACGTCGAAAACTGCCGCGCCAATTCGATAAAACTAATCACGCCATTTAATGAAACAGTTGCACACATTTTCATTAAATACAGTCCAACACCAATATCTATTTTTCATTGAAATTAAACACTTTATACGGATTTTGTCGCGTTGTTTATTTTACTTTAAAATACTTTTAATATATAAATCTGAAAATATTTTTTAATTAAAATGCATTAAAATTAATCCACGTATTTAGGTGCTACGAAGTAAGGCTAAAGTTACAACATTGTTTACGTGACATCTTATTGTTTCTAGTTGCCCTAAATACGTCAGAAGACAGTACATTTTCCGTTTGTTTCTGTACATGACAGTCGTACATGGAATGAGAGAAATCTCGCCATATTTATGTGTTATGATGGATTAAAATACTCTTGTGTAAAGCTCAAAGATAGTGTTTAAGGTGAACGGGGCGGCACAAACGGTTTGCAGTCACAATACGCATACCTGCACTTTAATTTAAGTTAAAAAATACATAAAACACAAAACGTTAAAATTGAAAATATTTTTCGTTAACTATCTAGCGTATATTTGTCTTGTACAAGTGTCAGTGCTCATCTTTTACAAGTGTCGATGTAATTAAGTATCTAAAAACCTTTTTATTAAATAGAGCGTATAAGCATTTATTCTAAGTAGCTGCATGAAATCTGAAACTCGGCCTTGTCTACACTTGTTACACTGTTTTTGGAAGAAAAGTACTTAATGTCCTTTTCTGTTCCCCTGACAACGTGAATGCACAATTGCATGATGATCGGTTGATTAGTTACGGCGTGAAAGCGTAACGAACAAACAAACAAATTCACATACTCAAACAGTACCAAGAATTTGCTTATCCCTGAATGTAATTCATAAACTTCATGCAGGCGACGCTTTTGACGCGAGTAAGTGCATGTTCACCTACATGCTTACTACCCTCACAAAGAGAAGTACATTACGTTGATTTTGAGTGTTAGCACTTCCTTTTGTGGTCACTATAGTCGGCTTACAAATGATTTATGCTGCAATAGCGTTAGCCAAGGTTGTTACCTATCTTGTTAGATACATTGTTATGTTGGGCAGGTTTTGGTCGCCGATGATTGCTCGTACGAGGCTTAAAGCCTACCTTTGCCGCTATCGTGAACATCTGTGTCAGTGAAGGTGGCAACACCCTTATCATCCTAAATGGAGGGTATCCTTATCACAATTTTTCAATTAAAGAAATGTCTTTATTTATTTAAAGTATTTATGTCGTAATTGGAACTTTAAATTGTATTAGACTTTGAAATTTTATTTGTACTTCAAATCACTTTTTATCCTCCGCCGCCTCCGTCTGTCTGTCTTTTCGCGATCAACTCAAGAACTACTGATCCGGTTTTTACCAATACACAGAGTGATTCATTAGATTTTGTACTATCTATTATTCTATCTAGTAATATATAAAAATTTCAATTTTTATTAGGATAAATATTTTTTACTGTAGGTTTGATTCGCACGCTGAATTGAAACGAAAAAATTGAAATGCTTAACTGAAGCATGAACACTGTATAATTTTAAGAGATTTGTAACAACCATATTTCGAAAAATAAAACAGCCTCTATGAAATAAAAGTGTCATCTCAGTTTAACGGAAACTTCATGTCAGGTTTCGACGAAGTTTTCTACTCAAATGCTAAATCCGTGGAGAATGAATTTACATTCATAGAACTTAAGGTCATAAATTACTAGTAGCTCAGCTCCAAGTACTTACGAGTTTAAACAAACTTCACCTTTAATCCGGTTAATTTAGACCGAAAATAGTAGTGAAGCTACAAAAATTCGCATAAAGCTAAAATTTGGTAGGAATGTTCGGAGCACCATTATATTTGAAATCTGAAATTCATCGATGTCGTACCTGAAAAATATGTATTCATGGTCAAAGGTCACAAAAATGAGTTATCGCGTTTTCAGCAAAATGGTAAGTATTATTAAAAAATACTTCAGACAAAAATTGTAGATCATAAAATTATCTGTAAAAAATATCTCAATACTTTTTTCCTGAGCCACTGTTCCTGAGAAATAACCGTTCAAACAGTTGAAAAAGTTATATTACCGTCAATATAATGCCGTCCCGACCCAAACTATATTTAAGAAATGACTGATTTTAAAGTACAGCAAGTTATATGTATATAGTGCCTTAAGATAAACCTACAAGAAGCTTTGAACATCGAAATAAAAGTTTTCTAAAAAGTATTTTCAAAAAAAGCCAACTTGTCTAATAAAGATGCTGTAGATAATGAGTGTTTACAGATCGTTTTCAAGTAATGATCTTTATACAAGAGTCGTTAGCATTCACTTAGAAATTTTCGAACACCTCGTTAACAAAGCTTTAAAGTAAAAATATGGCAAGAGCCTACTATGTGCAGTCGAATAAAATATTTTAGTAATTATATTTTGTATTTCTGTGAAAAACAATTAATGATTTCCTATCTTAAAATACAACATTAGAAATAAAGTCTATGTCTCGAAGAACTTTACAAACATTCAAACAATGGACACAAAGAATACCCAGACTCGGAACAACCATTTGTGGATCACACAAATTTCTGTTCCGTGTGGGATTCTAACCACTGCAGTTGCACTGCAAGACACTACGCTGATTGTCTAGTAGATTGATTGTCTTGTTGTGCTACGAGACCAAATAAACCTAGTAGTTTAATTAGTCGCCTGGCACTGCCACAAAGCCTAAGCCATCCGTGCAGTCAAGACAATACCTGACTTAATTACGTAAAAATGACTCGGACTTGATTTGTTAACTGTTAACTTAATGTATGCGGTGTTTTATTTATAAAAACATCCTAATTACATCCTTAACGTTATTATGATGTTTTTATAAATAAGATCGTAAGACTTTCGCCAGTGACTGTACGTAAAATATATCAGTACGTACCAGCATACGTAATGTAGTTGTTTTTGGTTTAATTAAGAGTATTGTTGGTTAGGCAACATAAATTACATCTAATAAGAACTGTCGCCGTGGCGCAGCGGTAATGAATGCGACTGCTATGCATGAGGTCTCGGGTTCGCTAACCTGTTCATGCAAAATGGTATTTAATGTTTGTGGTAAGAAATTATTCGTCTGAATATATGCCCAATAGACGGCAATATATGTATAAGCTCGCCGTTTACTACGGTAGACTTTAAACTATTTAGCTTAATAAAGTAGAAATGTTGCTTTGCCTTTTGGGGATCTACAGGTATGAAATATTATAATAATGTCCTCTGTGTCCTCCAAAAACCTAATTTAATACAAAAAGGTTTTTTGTTTTGAATCGAGGTGTACTTAATTTTATGTTTGTGAAGTCCTCTGTAACGACACACAGCTTGATTCCTATTAGGAGAGTTCTCTTAAAATGGAAAAAAACATTATTAGAATTATCTTGATTTCATTATTATAATTTGTCTCCACAAACAATTATTATTCTCAGTCTGGGTGCATTCTGCGTATTTAATTATATGTTTGTAAAGATCGCCGCGACTATACAGGGTATAATCGTAATACTAATATATATAATTAGGATGTTTTTATAAAACGTAATACGTTATATTTTTAAAAGCAAATATCTTAATTACTTATAATATGTACATGAAATGAAACTGTACCCCTTTTTAAACATATAGTGCGCACGGAAGATTGTAAGATTTAGCATAATTAAAAAGGTTTATATGGAAAGAAGTGCATGAATCTATTTATATAGAACACTGGCTGTGCACCGCGGTTTCACCTACCGTTATTACTGCTGCCTATTAAACAGGCTTATTTCTGGATATATTAGCTTTCTAACAGTAAAATAATATTTTAATCGGTTCAATAGTTTTTAAATTAATTCATAACAAACAAAAACAAATATTTTATTACTAAAATATTAGTGTAGAAAAATAATGAATCACGGCATTTCAGCCGCTGGAAGACCACTAATATACAGCCTAATCTTAATCCTAACTAATATTATAAATGCGAATGTGAGTTTGTTTGTATGTTACGCTTTCACGCCTTAAGTACTCGATCGATCATCATGAAATTTCGAATTCACGTTGTCAGGGATACAAAATGTATCTTTCATCCAAATAGCTTTTCTAGATGGAAGGGATGTTCTGTTCTGTTGATGGGCTGTTCTGTTGCCAAGGGATAAAGTTTTTACATAACCTACATTTACGCGAGCAAAGCCGCGGGGAAAAAACTAATATATAGATAAATACGCGAGAGCCAAACAATTGCTCTAAAGACAAACTTCCGCAATGTTCAACTTTTCAACCAATTAGTTTACCGCGATATATCATGTAGGGTACTACCATATTAGGAAACTTTCTCCTGGGATAGTTTAAATAGATTCGTTATGCTCAAATTAATGTAATATACACGCATGTTTGGCTTAATAACACCGTGTATAAGGAAGTAATTTGACCTCTATTCACAATTAACTACCTGCGTAAATTGGGGTAATTAATATTTGCGGGTATAGTTTACCCTCATTGAGATGGGTCGTGTTTGGAGGGTTATTTTACCCTTTGATAGTTGGTTTTATACTGGTCGAAAGTGGTTATGAATATTTCTCTGATTCACCTCACGAAAAGTTATCAATTAGTTTGCTGTTTTATTATAAATAAAACATATCGTATGGACAGTCAACGTGACGTCATCGATCAGCAAAAGGTCATATATTGTTGCTAATTTATACAGCCTAAATATTGAATATATAAACAGTTGATGCAAACTTAAAGCGTCAGTTGCTTCTGTGTAAGCAACAGTTCGACCGGCCCGCTTTTGACACGCCGTAGTCGATACACGACTATTATGTATACAGGTTGTCCGGTAATTAATGGATAACATGGAAATGTCTTATAGTGGAACTGATGGCCGTTCAGAAAAAAATATGAAAAAAATCTATCCGAACTACTACTTGAGATATGTGTTTTTTTTAATTACCATATATAGCTTTCTTGTATACTACGACCATAAATGAATGAAATCCATCGGTTTTTTGTTGTTTTATTATTAAACACTAATTATGCTAATAGATAGACAGTCAAAAGTACGCTATGCTATATAGCTTGCACTTTTTAATATATATATTTTTCTTATAATATTTTTTTTTAATTTTCCTGAACGGCCTTCAGTTCTACTATAAGACATTTCAAGGTTATCCATTAATTACCAGACATCCTGTATAAGCCATAAGTATCATACTTGTATCGTCGATATGTTTTTCACAATTATTAATAGTATTATTACTAGTATTCGTCCAATATTTCGTTATTAGTCACTTTAGTTACTGAAGAAGAAATTTTGAGAAGAGGAAATGAAAGCAAACATATACTGGAACTAATAGAGAAATATTAATATAAAATATTACCAATGTTATAGAAGGAATAATAGAAGCACAGAGAAAGAGAGGAAGACCAAGAAGAAAGTATACAGAACAACTAAAAGAAAAAGCAAATGTAGAGACATCGAGAACTGAAGGATTTGGCATCGGACTGAGAAAGATAGAAATTACTACACTGACAAGTGCAAAGCACTTAAATATTAGATGGATGGAGTATTTGCCCAGTGATCAACTTTGGACCATAATCATAACTGCTATAGACAGATCAACTTTTACCAATTTTTTTGTTGATGATTCTAAAGCTTGTTATTAGACAATGAAAAAGAAATCAATTGACAGACAGAGAAGGAAGAGGTACTGAACTGTTTTTCTTTGCCTATTTATATATATATATATGACATTCGGTACTTATTTAAAAGGTAGATTATCCCTTAGTCAGTTTTGTCCTTTTTAGTATCGATTGATTTTAGCAGTATATAAATTAAATTTTAAGAATAACGGCAAGAAGATACTACGTTTCCATTTAAACTTAGCTCACTGAAAGTAAAACAAATATTATATTTCTCAAATATTGAAAATCTATATTAATATTATAAAGACGAAAACGGTGACTTTTTGTTTGTTTGTTTGTAAAATTTGTCTTAAAATCTAATCAAACGAAATAAAAAAAATTTTGCATTAGAAAGCTATATTATTACCGAGAAAATAGGCAGATTATTTAACATAATGACTGTTACTAAAATAACCCGACCTAACTTACTTTTACGCAAGCCAAGCCGCGTGCAAAAGCTAATACTAAGTATGTTTGTACAACTTTATCGAGTGGAAGAGGCGCCGAAGCCAAGCGTGATCGTACATTTATACCATATCATCTATGAGGTAAACCAAAGCACTTCTCACAGGCGGCGATTAGGAAGGTCTGAGTGGAGTTGGAAACTAGTAACGAGCTAGCGAGCAGCGAGTATGTAGTTAAGATAGTTTGTTTGTTATCGCTGGACTAGGAGTCGTGTGGGAGTATCGAGAACACTCCCGCCACCGGATGCCTACACAAACACTTTAGAAGGATTCTATCTAATCTTCTAAAGCCTCCTTATCAATTAAAATTAAATTACTTTATACAATTTTTATCAGGTATTGGTCTTCTCGTGAATGGCTGCTGAAAAGCAACTGAAACGTCGGGGAAAGTGTAAAATTAAATATAAATAGAAGTAAACAGTGTTTAAAATAGTAGTATGAAGTTTTAAAATTGTATAATAATAATATTCTTAAAAGTTAATAACGCGTTAAAACCGTAAAAAGTGTCCGTATTAAGACAGACCAAAGTGCTTTATTAAGAGAAGCTTTTAATTAATGTCCCATTTCCTTCAAAATACTCTCTCTCAGCTACTAAATAAATTAATTCCAGATTTCACGACAGCTTCACTTTCGGCAGGATTTTACGTGTGTTAAAATACAATGTGAACGTTTTCAACACTGTTTAACCTGACTGCACATAATACATATAATACAGCATTGGGAGAGCAGATGGAATTAGTCTGAATATCTTTCCTTGTAAAGGTACGTATTGTTCCCAGCTAGGGTTTAATAGCAAGTGTTATCGTTAAGCGAGAATTTCTGAGCAAATATCGTGGTACAAATGTTACTGAACGACAAGCGGAATTGGAGAGGGATCTCGCCGGCAATGGGAGGAGTCAACGACAGCCAACGATTAATGTATGTAGGTCGATAGCTTAGTGGGTAACCGATGGACTGCCACGCAGAGGTCTCGAGTTCGATCCCGAGACTTTTCGCAGTTATGTGCGTATTAAATAGTTAATTATCGCTCGCTTTAACGGTGAAGGAAAACATCGTGAGGAAACCTACATGTGTGAGAGTATTCCATAATGTTCTTGAAGATATGTGAAGTCTGCCAACCTGAACTGGGCCAGCATGGTGGACTATAGCCTAACCCTTCTCACACTGAGAAGAGGCCCGTGCCCAGCAGTGGGACAATTTAATACAGGACTGATATTATTATTATGTATCTAATTTGTTTAGACGGAATCTTTTATTATTTATTTATAAATACACCCTCAACATGCGTTAGAGCTGCGCGGACTCGAAAGTCAGTGCAGTTGCAATTATTCGTCATTAGAATGCGTACCTACTGTTACACGGGCCCTCGCACTGATATATTATTTAAAAAAGAAAACTATTTTCAACACATAAAAGTTTTTTATAAACATAGATTATAGAGTTCAAACACTGAACTTGAAAACAGTAACAAAATACACATAAGTTTTGAACTTGAGTCTGTTTCGCGCTGGATATATTAAGTAAAAACATATTTTAGCGGCGGAAGATGACTAGGCACTGAGTCGAAAAGGAGGACAAAAGTGCTAATTAACGCTTTGCTATAACAAAGGAATGAAAGATGACTGTTTGGTCGAGAAATAACGGTACATTTGGGTATCGTAAAAGAACGTTTCTTAAGCAAGAAAATATTTGATTGCCTGTGTCCCACTAACGTGTGGATGCCACAAGTTCCTGAACTTAGTCAAATTAACCAAGTGCTTTTTTTACATGCAATTCTGATTTTACCAATTGCACTTTCAACCTTACTTTATTGTACTTAGGGTGTAAAATGCAACAACTAGCCCTACAGTCCCTTAGCACGCGAGTCCTATTCCATTTCCAACGGGTGCTCGGAGGCCTCAATTATCCTTTGTTCCATTACATAAAGTTTTTTAAACTTTCTTGAAATGTTTTAAATCTCCATTCTAGTTCTCCCGAGTAGTATTTAGTTAGGTTATATAAGGATGATCGTAAATGCAACGACTGCATATAAAATGCGGGCTTTGATAGGTTTGGAGGCAGCAAATGTGACTAGTGTGCATGAAGTTTTGGATTGGTTTTCCAACTCGTACAAAATTTTATTGGGTTATCCATTGAGAAATTCTAAAAAGCCGAATGAAGACTGGAGCTGTTACGGATAGACATTCCCTATACATAGGACCTTAAAGAACAGCTGGTAAAATGTGGGTATAAATTTAAACCTCTTTCTAACACTTCGTAGAAGTTTAGTCCAGATATTATATAGTCCAGAGCCATACCCGATAGTGGGCAAAAGTCATAGAGTACTACACCAACCAGGCTCACAAAATTTAGGTCTAACATAGTATTACTCCACTCTTCGGAGAGACTTATGATGCTGGTACTACTGATTGCTCTTTTCCTACTCAGAATATACAACTGATATGATAATTCATATCAAGCCGGAAGAGAGCTCATTCATGTCAGCTATCTCAAATAATAAGCTTTATATACCTTGGCAAGATGGATGGCACGCTCATATCCACATACAAATAATTGATTTTAATACTTTGTTACGTATTATGTTATTATGTTTATTATGTACACTAATATTGTTTGTTTGTATACAGTCATCTCTGGATCGAGATGGCCTGTATCTTAACCCTTAAAGGCTACAATGGGTATAAAGACACCCAGATTTAATAATTCTAATAAATAATATAGTTAAAAATATTGTACTATTTTTCATTCACGCTGAACGGGCCGCGGCGCGGGCGTCGCCGCACGCGCTAGTGCACCGTGATGGGTCTACGGTCTACACTATGCACTGTCTATACACTATTTTGTATGTAGCGTAGTTATGCGTATATAGGGTGTCTAACTTGATGTGTAGCCGTGTGTACTTAAACTATGGCTCGTAGTCTTTGGTATTTTGATTTAAAAGTCTAATTTCTTATAAAAAATTCAATTTAAATTGCGAATGAAAAATGTGTTGTCGAAATTATGGTACTTTTAGAGAAATACGAGGGTGCGTTTTTAAGTTCGCGGAATGGAGGGTATGGAAGGTGGTGGGGGTGCTTGTTTAGTCACTAACGTGTTTAGCAACTAATAATTAGTATATATACCGAGTATTATCATAATGAGGTCATTAGTCTTTGAACTATCGTCCCTCAAGCAACTCAATCTGGAAGAAATTGTGAAGTATGGAGAAAATCGAGTTCCGCGCCGTTATAAAGTTCCTTACCAAGCAAGGAAAAAATGTTCAAACCATTTTGGAAGAGATGTCATCTGTATACGGGGACTCTTGTCCAGGAAAAACCATGGTATACAAGTGGCACAACCTCTTTAAGCAAGGCAGGGAATCAATTGAAGACGATTCCCGGCCTGGGCGGTCTGTTGAGGTCACCACTCCAGATCTTATCGAAAAAATCGAAAAATTAATATTGGAGGATGCACGTTTGAAGAAAAAACAAATCGCAGAGATGGTTGGAGTATCTGAAACGACCATTTTCAAGGTTCTCCATGATCATCTCGGCATGACAAAAGTCAGTGCAAGATGGGTACCTAGAATGCTCACACCGCCTCAAAAACAGAAGCGCGTCGAGTGTTCGCGTGCGTTTTTGAGCCAGTGTAATGAAGACAAGGATGGTTTTTTGGAGCGAATTGTTACTGGGGATGAAACTTGGGTTCATCACTATGAACCTGAGTCTAAACAAGATTCCATGCAGTGGCATAAAAAGGGTACACCACCGCCTAAGAAATTCAAGGTGTCGCAATCGGCGGGAAAGCTCATGGCGACAGTTTTTTGGGACACAGAAGGAATTTTGTTGGTTGATTACAAAGAAAAAGGTGTTTCCATAACCGGAGAACACTACGCTTCAATTTTAGAGCAGTTAAAAGAGGCAATCAGAGAAAAAAGAAGAGGAAAATTGACCAAAGGTGTCCTGCTCTTGCACGACAATGCTCCTGTTCACAAGAGTCGAGTTGCGTTGGCTGCTTTGCACAAGGTGGGCTTCGATATCATTGATCACCCACCTTATAGCCCAGACTTGGCTCCCAGCGACTATTATCTCTTTCCAAATCTGAAAAAAGAGCTTCGAGGAAAAAAATTTTCAACCGATGAAGAAGTGAAGGATGCAGTTTCGGCGTATTTTTCAGAGAAAGACAAAACATTTTTTTATGAAGGTATTCATAAGTTAATTCATAGATCTGAGAAATGTATTAGGGTTTCAGGTGAATATATTGAAAAGGAAAAATAATTTTGTAATATTATTTCATCCCCTTCTATTCCATTCCGCGAACTTAAAAACGCACCCTCGTATGTAAAATTGAAATTAAACACTCTGTACGGATTTTGTCGCGTTGTTTATTTTACGTTAGAACACTGTTATTACATAATTTTGAAAACTCTAACACTACTATTATTAAACTTTACCACTATTTAAGCTATATATTTTTTAATTAAAACTATTTATATTTAAGTTTACACTTTGCCCCGACGTTTCGGTTGCTTTTCAGCAGCCATGTTCACGGGGAGGCTAAGATGGTAGTTGTCCCAACGTTCTGAAGTGTACCTAGTTATTTCAAAGTACCCGAACATAATTTATTTTTGGTGTTTCTATTTACGCAGAATGAGCTCAAAGTATCATGAAGTCTAGCTGTGTTTTGCTTCTTCTTGGGTTTGACTATTTGAATGACTGGATCCCAATCCTCTCTATTGAAATTAGGATGTTTTTTTAATTTCAATAGCCTCGCGAAGCCTCCTTGGTAGGAATCGATGTTCTTTTGCGAGTATATGTGGTTTGTCAAATCGTAGGTAGCGGTTGGTGCCCTGTTGCACGTGTTCACACACAGCAGACTTCAACGAGCGTTGGTGTTTAACATCAGCTATATGTTCTTTTATGCGGGTGCCTATGCTTCTCTTGGTTTGACCAATGTATGAGAGTCCACAGTCACAATCTATTTTATAAACCCCTGCATCTTGTAAAGGTAATTGGCACTTGACGCATGGTAAAAATTGACTTATCTTCGTTGGCGGCTTGAAGTATGTGTTGATTGAAGCTCGCTTCAAGATGTAGCCAATCTTGTCAGTGACACCTTTTACATATGGTAGTATTTAAAATTATGTAATAACAGTGTTTTGAAGAAAAATAAACAACTCGAAAAAATCCGTATAAAGTGTTTAATTTCAATGTATAACATTCGCGTAAACATAAGACAATATAATATGTAAAAACTTGAAAGAAACAAAATTTATTATGTTCTTTTAATCAGTCTTTATATTTTTTTAATAAATACAAATACGCCTTTGGCATATTATTTATCCTTATATCTGGAACAAAAAACATGAAAATTTTAATCAAAATTATATCTAGCAGTCTTTTTCAAAGATGCTTGTAAGATAAAATAAACAATTTTGTTTTTACATGGCGGAGTGCGTTGACGCATAGCCCTCCGCGGGGGCTATGTCGAACTCACCGGGGTAAAAGAAAGATGGTAATGATGATAAGAAGGGACCATGGTAATGGTAATGGTAATACCGACTAAACCTACCACGGTGTTCCTCGACAAAACCGCAATCAGCGGGGCCACGCGAATCATTTTCACATGCAGTCGCGACCCCGTCAAGGTTTCGGCCCACCATATGAAACGGCAGGCCACTACACGATAAGAACTACCCTTTGGTCACCACTACTTTTAAAATCCCTACTGTCCCCCTCCTAGAGGGGAGACGGACACGACACAGAGGCTCGCGTGGGAACACGCACGGCGCCTCTCGGACCTGGTGCTGATCATATTGATCAGATAGCGGGCAGGCCCACGAAGCCCACCACCACCAGGTCAAAAGATAAAATAAACATTAAATCAACCTCTTTTTAGTAATTATAGACTACGATAATGAACATTTACAATCACTTCTAAATAGCTTTTATCCTTGGCGAACAAAATATTACTAATTACAGTTACATTCGATGCATAGTCTAAAATAAAAATAGCATATCAATATAATAACACATATAAAAATACTACATAAGAATAATAATAATAGTAAATACATAGAATAAAACACTTAAAAATAGCATAATTATACTACACGTGTACTAAGAATAAAACAAAAAGATCATTGCTTATGCTGTGGCTCCGTAGCCCCTATGACTACAATGGGTGAAAAACACCGGGTTGTAAATTTATCTCGGGACTCGCACTCACGCAATATCTCTTTCACTGCGTATTTGAGGGCTGCTGTCGATTTATGAGAATACACGGAATCTTAAGGCGCTGAGTTAAATAAGAAAAAAGATACAGGCACAAAATTATGTTACCCGGGTGTAAAAAATATGTCTAATGGTTGTAAAAATTATGTTACACGGGTGTAAAAAATATGTCACCCGGGTGTAAAAATTATGTCATCCGGGTGTAAAAATTATGTCACCCGGGTGTAAAAATTATGTCACCCGGGTGTAAAAACACCGTTGTAGCCTTTAAGGGTTAAGGAACGTTAAAGGCTATGTAACAGAAGGTACGTAACTACGGGATGAGACTGTAACCATTTCTAAATGCCAATTAACACGAGGAAATCACGCTGCACAGCTAGTCAAATGTAGTAATCTATACATATAATACTATAGTAATCTATACATATAATAAGATTGCAACTACACTAGAGATCCTTACGCAAAAAAATGTTTTAGGATTTTTGTTTGTCTGTCTGTATTTATGTATGCGCATCACGCAAAAACTACTACAGCAAATTGAATGCGATTTTCACAGGAACATATATTTTTGGAGATCTAATTTCAAATTTGATGTATGTTTCATCTCATCTATACATATCTCAAAAATATTATAGACTAATTTCTTAATAGTTAATACAGATATTTCATTGATTCTAGTTATAGTTTAGAATTTTTGATACCCAAGTTCGAATAATTTTATTTTCAAACAGAAGCAATACAGAATTTAAACTAAAAGTACTTTAAAGCAGACAAACATTGTAACAATGGATACAAAGAACAACTGAATTCGACAACACAACAAATATTGGCATTGACTGGATTCGATTGATTGTGAGTTTAGTTAGAACAAAAAACTGCAGGTCCAGTCCTAACTAAGCTCTCAATCAAATTTAGGTGCTCTTGTTACTTTAATATTTTGATTTTAGTCTTTTGCGGAGGCAGTAATTGACCGCATGGATGTAGGTTTAAGTGGTCACCTCACTAATGCCAGTACGTCGAGTGTTGTGAGTTTAATTGTTTTTAAGTATTCTTTGAATCCATTGTTTGAATGTTTGTTAGGATTCCCTGCGATACAGGGATATTATTCCTAATGCGTAAGATGTATTTAGAGAATAAGAGATAAAGAGTGCATTTGTTGTACTTTCCTGATGTCGTAATCTATCAAACATTCCAGTTTAACTTAATGATATTATTGTGATTACGGAGTAGTGACGTATTTTCTATTATGTAGTTGTAATATTATGTGTATGCCTGTATACAAAGTTTATCTCAAACTTTCAACTTTTATGTTTAGGTAAAGATACCTCAAAAGTTTATTTTATTTTTTCTGTCCATTTGTTTCTTATTACTAATGTCTTTAGATGTGTGTGCGCAACTAGTCAAGTACTTAATCGTTATACGTGGAAGCTTATTATTGGCAATAGAGTTCTTATTTAGCAATAGCTTTCCTAAAATAGGAATACAATGAGAGGGAATGCAATGTTACTGACGATGATGTTGAAGACTGAGCGAAGTGGAGGAGAAAAATAAGGAAAGCTGAACCCACCACCATGTGGTATACATAGCTAGGAACAGAGAAGAGAGCTATTCTAAAATAAATAAAAATACAAATTCCATACATATAACTCACATGTATTCTTACATCATGATTAGTAACCAAATTAATTTATTTTGCAATTTCTACAATCTAAGATACCGGTCTCAACACGTATTTCTTGAAAATTTTATTATGTCTAAAATTTTATATTGCCTATCTGTGTGGATGACCGGATTCAATTGTTTACGTGATGCATACAGCCCGCGCAGGTGATGAAGTTGCTCAGCGTATAAGAATGACTTTGCGTTTAAAGAAATGTATGTCTCTTACATTGTTAAAGCTTATGTGATCACATGATTGTAGTCAATCTACATAAAAGATTATTAGGCCTGGTTCCAGGCCTATCTCTTATATAAATCTTATCTCTAGCTTTGGTGTAAACCAAAGCAGAGAGGAGATAAGATTTGCGTAAATAACGGCTTAATAATAATAAAGCGTCTTCTCCACCTCTCCTCTTCACTTCAGTGGAGACCAGACCATAGAATTGTCAGAAATGTTTACCGGACCTAGCTGCACATATTCAGTAAAACACAATCTTTATCTTATCTCCAACAACTCTCAGCATTTACTAACTTTGTTGCCGTCAGCATCGTATATTTTTCCACTGAATGCCTATATATCTTCGCTTTTATTGGTTGGGAAAGCTGAGTCAGAGCGGTTTATCAGACGCGCTACAGTAATAAAGCTTAAACAGCAGTCTTAATGGAAAATATTTAGTAGTTCAGCTAATTAAGCCTTATAAAAATATGGCTAACTTATACTTAGTTATCTCTCAACTGAATAATTCTTGATCACCGATTAACCGCTGTTTCTCAGCTGTTATACAACTAACACACAACATTGATTGTTTATAGGTTTTATTTATAGAATAAGCGCTAATTCATTAATAACTACCTCTTTAATATTTGAGAATAGTTTCCTTACATATATTATAAATGCGTATGTGAGTTTGTATGTTACGCTTTCACACTTTAACTACTCGACTGATTATCATGAAATTTCGTATACGTTGTCAGGATAACATAAAAAGATATAGGGTACCTTTTATCCAGAAAATAGAGTACTATTATTCGGATAAAAAGTACTCTATGTCCTGTTCTGTAAATGAAGGTTAGGTAAAAGCTTCGAACTGGTCCCCCCTATTGGGTGAGAGAGGGAACATCTCAGGCTTTTTAGGTTATGTTTATAATAGCAGTTATATATAACGAAGCAGAGGGTCCAGCAGGGTTTTTAAAAGCTGTGACGTCAGCTCTGCTGACGTCACTATTCGCAATAGATGGATCACTCATTGCAAACAATAAAACACGCTTTCGACAACTCAAATCAAACTAAATTTATTTAAGTCAGGTTACAAGGTAACAATTATGAATGTCGGAGTTACACTACATTTTTCCTGTGAATTTACATTTACTGCCACGTTCAGCAAAACAAGGGTGTAGGGCTCATGAGAAGAACGGGCAAGAAACTCATGGCCACTCTTTTTAATCGCCAAGACAATAAACACTTTTAATCATTAAGCACAAGTTTAGGTAAAGCAACACAGTAAAAGTGAATATTAAATTTAGTACTCACAAGATTACAATTTGTTAAGAACTCTTGCCTTGGAGACAACTCGTAATAGAATGCTTGACTACGCAACGCCAAACGCAATTAAGATGGCGGGCGTTGTGAGGTCAATACACAATAACAATATTTCACTATTATTTTAAGACACTTCCTTAATAGGTAATTAATTACGTTAATTCTTTACAAAAATCAACAGACTGTTTTTAATATTTAGAACAATTTAATTTCAGTTCAAATGTTTTAATAACAGGCTTTTTGACACTTCAATTCAATCTTGAACTTGTAAGTATTCGAATTACTTTGAACTTAACAAAAATATCTAGAAATCAATTCGTTATTACTTAAAAATCAAGTTAGGAATTTAGCAATTGCTTAATTACTTCAATATGAATGTTTTAATTATAATGAGTAATAGTTTGTCGTCTCGAACAACATCAAACCATTACAACTTATATTTTAAGCAATAACTGGTAAAACTCGCATAAACAATGTGGTAATCATGAAATAATCTTAGTAAATAAATAGAGACCTGATTATAAGTCAATTAGCGGTAAATTGATGTATTAAAATAATTGGTTATGTGGACTTGCGCCGACATATACATAAACTAATGTAACTTTCATTTACGTGAGCATAGCCGCGGGCAAAATCTAGTCGTAATATACAGTCATTGACAAATTTGAGCATGTTCACTTTAAGCAATAAAGTCGTTGTTCGGCTCCAGGCCGAATTACGCGCTGACCGCGATAATATCATTACAAGTTTCGGTAATATCGTAAAATCCAATTTACTAAACATGCTCATATTACAAAATTCGGTGAACGTTATTAAAATGTAATATTAGCTTAATGTTTGAAACTTTAGTTAAATCTAAACAATACTATAAAGCTGAAGAGTTAATTTGTTTGGTTGAACGCGCTACTCTCAGCAACTACTGGTCCGAATTGAAAAATTCTTTTAGTGTAAGATAGAGCCCATCTATCGAGGAAGGCTATAAGCTATACAACATCACGCTATAACCAATAGGAGCGGAGCATCAATGAAAAATGTTGCAAAAACGGGGATAATTCTCTTATGTGAAGCAGTCGCAATTGCGCGGGTTAGCTAGTTGATGTATGAAAACCAGCCAGGCTTCCATAGCCAGGCATATGCATAACTAGGTCCTATTCGGCAAAAATAATTTATTTTATACCAGATATTGCCAACAGCTTTGCTCGCGTAAATGTTGGCTAGTTTGATAACAATACCTGTTTACGCGTATCCGAGTAGTTAAGGCGTGAAACTGTATCAAACAAACTAACTAACATTCGCATTAATAATAATAATAATAAATAATATTAGTTATAATTAAATTTGACCTGTTAATATTGTTCTTGCTAAAGTAAATAAATTTTCTTTCCATACAGATTTTTGTGTTGGGTTTCTTAGGCTTCTTGCATTAGGAATGCAAGTAGGTACAGTCGGCCAAGACAATGGTCTACAAGTATTGACAACTCACCGAGCGTCGTCCTGTGAGTCGCACAAGGTACCGCTGGAAAGATGAACTAGCTAAAGACCTGAAAGAGATGAATGCGCTCGATTGGTCTGACTTGGCACCAAATAGAAAAGAATGACGCACTTTAATGACGGAGTCCAAGATCCACTTTGGATCGCTGAACCAGCGAAGTAATTAGTAAGTACTGACAAAAGTTTCTGTAAGATCTAATTATCGCTAAAGTTGAATTTACTAACTTGACTGACATGCCGTCAATATAAAACATAATAAAGAGAACATTGGTCACTTTCATCATACTATTGCAAGGAAATCGACCTTGTTGTTTAATGACCTTTAAATGAACTTCAACCGTAGGGTGGTAGACGACATTTTTGGCCGACATGTTATTGGTGGTAGTTTTCCAATACTAGTATCAGCGAATTCAATAAAGTTCCATTGCAGTTGTAATAAGTTTGTAAATAAATTAAACTGTTCGACGTTGGCTAGCGCTAAATTAAAGAAGTCGACCTAGTTCATTATAAATCAGGCACAGCTGGTCAATAATCGATTTTCAAGAACCTTTCCTGGAAACTTCGTGTCGTTTGACGTATTTCTGTTTCTTTTAGCAACACGCGATTATTCTATATACTACGATTGTCTCCGTGGCGCAGCGGTAGTGAATGCGATTGCTGTGCATGAGGTCTCGGGATCGAATCTCGGGTCGGGCCAGCAAAAAGTTATTGGGATTTCTGTTAAGAAGTTGGCGGTGTTAGACACCTTGGAGAGCACGTAAAGGCTTTTGTCCTGCGCCTGATCTCTCTCCGGTCATGTCGGATTATCCGGGACGGATCATGAGGATTAGGGAACAAGAAATGCATTGTGGTTGCGCACATACTTGTACAGTATACTATCTCCTGCGCAGAAGGCCAGTCTCCGTTAAAATTAGCCGCCGTGACCGAAATTTGGTCTGGAGGACATTATTATATTCTACGAGTATATAATTGGACTCATAACGCAGTATCGCACTCTATCAATATGTAGTTATTCGATTGTTTTTAGAATAATAAAAATAGTGTCAACTTAAAAAATAATCGCGTTACTGGTTGCTTAATTTTATTAGTTTTGTTTTAATATAGACATTTCAAGACATTTTCTAGTTATACACATAATATAACTAACATTAAAAGACGAGTTTTGAGAGTGGTGGTTTTTATGTTTAAATATGTACTTATCGACGCCATTAAGACCCATTGTCTAATATAGTTTTCGTAGTTGCTTATTTATTTATTTTATTTTATCAGTTAGACATTGAATAATTATAACCTTGTTTATTATTGTATCTAATTGATTTGGCTTTTGTTTATAATCCTACATTTTATGTAAGTCAATGACCTAATAAATCGTTATTCGAATGAGCACCTATACTATGTTCGAATTAATATTCGATTTTTAATAGCTTTCGTGTTTCGGTTGTTGATTAATCAGCGCATGATATCTCGTTAGTATTTGAAAATGCGTAATCCGAAAGTTGTTAAATATGTTTAAATAAAGCAATAATGTAGGTAAGTAAAAGTTTAAAAAAGTAATCTTAACTTTTTACATTTAGTGACGTGTTGGATGAAATATGTACTTTTAGTGCCCCGGGTCGTCAGGAAACGTAAACTGTAATAAAACTTCTAAAACATGGTTAATAAAAACATGCGCCAATTTGAACGGTAAGCTCACTGAGACTATGTAAAAAAAGAAATAGCTTTAAATAGATTTTTTATATATTTGTCGGGTTTCATACATATAATATACAACTAACCACAGTACTGAATTGGTATTGAAGGCTTCCCAAAAAATAATGGCCTATGCTAAGCATAAATTATAAATCGTTTATTCAATTGCGAACACAGGCTTTCAGTTATGATATGTTAACTTTTATGTAAATAGTCGTCCTAGCTCGTTCTACCTTCAAGCATGCATATTTAAAATAGTCTAAGATAACTAACAATAGAATCATTGATTGTTACTAGATTTGATATAAATTAAAGTAGTCCATTAAATACAGAACAATAATTTTAATAAAGTCATTAGATATCAATACATGTCATCTAACATATAATGAATATATCACAAAATTATGAGTAATAATAGTATAATTAATTTAGGTCATCTTTATTTAATGATTTAAGCCATAATAATATACAAGTATGTAGAATTATCTTATGCTATCAGTGAGAAATTTAGTTAAGTTATAAATGGTAGTGCATTCATTAAAAAATGGTTTATATTAGGGATCGATGTCACGGCATTCGGCGCACTGGCAAAGACGAGGCGACTATATGTAGATGACTATATATGCAGTAGCTTATGTATAGTATAATATTATATTATTATACTATACATAAGCTACTGCGCCATTCGTGTATTATGAAATTCATTTACTACGTGTAAATAAATTATATCCTGCACTGATGATGATAGTACACTTTAAACACATAGTAACTCGAAAATAAACCTATAAAAGATTTTATCTTAAGCCTATAGGGAACTCAAGGAAGGCCTCAGTCTAAATTATAGATATCACTCAGGGTACCCCTATCGCCAGGCCACAAATATAGCCTTAATGGAGATGGTAGACGTTGATATATTGACACTGAGACACTGATGCTTTGACTGTCAGGAGAGTTGGGGTGAAATGAGAATAAAATGTGAAATGTGAAATGAGAAGCATTATGTATAATAAGATATGGTATGTTTATGTATTGGATACATTCATTCTATCGTTAATATTCTTGCCCACTCTCGTTGAAAGGTCGAATTTACTCAAATGAAACTTATTTTGTAAAGCGTTCTGGCGTATAAGTATGACTATATTTACTGACTAATCATGGGTGGTACTTTATAAACGAAAAACCAAACGGGCATAAAGTACATTCATTACGAACATACAAATAATTTTTCGCATGAGTGATGTTGATGATGATGAGGTGTTGCGGCGTCAGCTGAGAATTGACCGCTTATACGCAGCGTCCGTGCATTCGAAAAGTTTTGTCATCGAAAACATTTTCCAACTAATATCTATATTTCGATTTTGATAAATTCATGATTAATTCCGATCGTATTCTGTGTAAGTGTCAATAAACTACGTTAATTGTGTTGTTATATACCAATTACAGTTCTACTGTAATTTTAGTCACTCAAAATTCATTCGCAATAATAGTACATGGCATACGTTTATTGATCAGATCGGAGACGTTCTGGATAAGGGCCAGGTTAAGAGCACCTTAAACCGGCGAGCATGTATGAGGAATGTTATGAAAGTGAATGAAGCCAGAGAAGTATGTCAGGATTGTAGCAAATGGAAATCCGTAGTCTCTGCCTACCCCTCTGGGAAACAGGCGTGAATCTATTTATGTATGTATGTAGTACATAGCTAGTTCGGGCAGTGTCAGTATTATAGTACTATATTTTTGTCTGTGACTTACCTTGCCTTTGGGTTTATCATGTATATACCTATTAAAAATGTTATTTTCTTTAAATATTTGAAACTATAAATGTCTGTAAATACTATCGCAAAAGCTTTCTCAACATAGAGCCTCTTATATGAATCTCTATAAAATTTATATAACCTCTGGGCCGTGAGCACTCCCGATGTCATCTACTACGAAAATATCTCGATAATAGAATCTGTGAAACGCAAGACGTTGATAGATTGACATCCCATGCCGTTGAGGCGTGGCATTAGCTACTGAGCTATCTTGGCAACAGGTATGGATACTTGGAAAGCTGGTATGAAACAAATGATGGATTAGACTTGGTCGGGATAGTAAACATTTTATTCGGGCCTATATTCATTCTAATATTACTATGTTATTTTTTTTGTCTGTTTTATAAATGACAACTCTCACACTAAGAGTAATTCTTGTGCCATGAGAGACGTTAGAAACGTCGGGACAACAGACACAAGCGATATTCAGACTCGGCACGACTATCTATATCGAACTTCTCTTAGTCGGGCACTCTTGTCAGAGTGGTCGTGGCTATCATTGATGGACAAGGTTGCGGCGCACTGACGTCATTTGCCGCACGTCGAGCGATTTCCCTCCATCCCTGGCGGTTACTGGCATTGCGAGCACACTGTATTGCGGTTGACTGTGTAACTTTGGTGATAAGGTCGATCCAGCGCGTTGGAGACCGACCGCGGCCTCTCTTGCCTTCAATGCGGCTCTGCACCACGAGTCTCTCCATCGAGTCCTTGTTTCTGGAGATGATATCGAACTTACAACACTACAAACACTAGCCATCCGTGTGGTCAAATATAAGATATAGATATCCAATCGCTTATCTTTATAATTTTTTGTTTTATAAACTAAATCGCGTTATTATAATGCTTCCAGTTGGCCTTGTAGACAATGGAATAGGTTTCTTAATTCATTTCTAAGCTGCAAAACGAGGACTAAAATAATACCCAATAAAAACTTATATTATTTGACACTTAAATATAACCGTCAAAATGTTTAAATCCCATAACACAGACATAAAAACAGAGAGAATGAAAACTTGTGTTGTATGTTGCAGTGTTTGCATGTTTGTGTACATATAAAAAGAACAAAAGGTAGATCTAAGTAGCGACAATGAGTAGAATAAATACTTAAATAATAATTGTTGAAACCATTAATTAAACAAATTCGTTAACAAATACCAAGATAAAAATATTTATTTCCACTTTTGTTTGCACAAATCAAATATTCGCGAGTTCCATAGACATTTTTCCGCGATTTCAATGTTTGCAAAGCTTTCTACGATATAGGCATTATTGCCTACGGCGGTAGTTCATTATAATACACTCGAAGAAGAACATATATTTTTTTATTCTTGGGTGTATAAAAGCGGCTTAGGCTATCTAATCGGCAGACCGTTGGACTACCAAGTAGATTAAAACTCCACTTTATTATTTTCTAGAATTTTCTCGCAGCTTCGCTGGCGTTAACCTAAGTTTTGCTAATAAATTTCTCTGGAACAGTTCTTTTTTTTGGGGATGACAGGTAGCCTGTATCCCTGACAAAGTGTGTTTAAAATTGTATGATGATCGGTCGTACAGTTAATGAAATGGCAACGGCATGGCAGGCATGAAATCATAACAAACAAAGTCACACAACACACATTCGCAATTATAATATTGGTTAGGATTTCAAACCTATCCATGAAAGTGCTAGCTATTTTTTTTACCTACTGGATACCAGAATTTAACTGGATAATAGAATTTCCAAATCCATCAAAACATAGAAAAGCAAATATTTGTCTGTTTGTTTGAATTGAAATTATGGAAAACCACACGAAATAAAAATATTTTCCAGAAAATAAGCGATTTCAGGGATGATCTAGTTGCCTAATAAAATTATTAATTATTTTTTCCTATTCTTAAATAAAAGCACTGACAGTTTTGCTAAATTAGTAACAAAAAGCCATAATGAATTTGGGTAAAACTAACTTTTACTACGTTTTTCGTGATACTAAGTATATAGTAAATTTAACAAGAATTAGAGTAAAATATGTATTACTCCAGAGGTTTGAAAATGCTTACTTCATTCGTCTATTCTTTATTACTTGTGCGAGATTCATTGTTCATGTATTGATTTTTATACTTAAAGAGGGAGTAAATACGGACATTGATGTTTTAATATTTGAAATACAACATAAAAAACTATTTTATTATCACTTACAGCCGAAAACGATCGTGTTAGAAGTGCGCTGGAGACTGAGAAAATTTTGTCGCCAAATAACCATAAGTGAGAATGACCATTGAGATTCCCAGTGATGGTACATACAGCCCCTTCTCGAACAGTTCTGGCAATACTAAGTCAATACTTTTCAGTTAAGATGTTCTAGGTTATTGCGCTGATTTCGCCGTGTAAGAGCTATATCATAATCTTTCTATCGATACATTTTAATATTTAGACAACTGTCAAAATAAGTTCAAAACGTAGATCATTTTGAATGGATAAGTAGGCCACTGACATTTATTTATATAAATATAATAAATAATAATATCAGCCCCGTATTAAACTGTCCCACTGTTGGGCACGGGCTGTTCTCAGTGTGAGAAGGGTTAGGCCGTAGTCCACCACGCTGGCCTAGTGCGGGTTTGCAGACTTCACATATCTTCGAGAACATTATGGAGAACTCTTAGTCATGCAGGTTTCCTCACGATGTTTTCCTTCACCGTTAAAGCAAGACATTTATTTGATGACGATTAATTTTAGAACACTGGCGTGAGAATGAGAATTGCACTAAAAGACTACTCTGCTCCTACGTCTTACCCAGTTAGTTATTTTCAGAGACTCACTATTTTATAATTTTCTTGAATTCTATATTTAATACGTTTTTCTAAATTTCGGCGCACAGGTGATATCACTGTGATTATAGGCTACGATAATCACTTACCACCAAGCTGCTTGTTTCCAATTTTGTGGTATAATTAAAACTTTAGTAACTTGGTAAACAACTACCAATTAATCGTTAGCTCAAAGAAGCGCTGTAATTGATTACGCCAGCATCACCGCTTCATTTAACAAAAGCTATTCTTGTGAAAGAACCCAAAAAATAGAACAAACGCCGACAAAACTGTGAATATAAAATACGGTACTTCAACTCCACTAAGAAAGTGTAATTAATTTAAAGATGTAGATCTTACTTTTTTTATCTTCGTATATTTACACTATCGGTTTACTTAACACTTTACATCGTTTATCATTATAATGCCTACTTTATATTACAAATTCATCCAAATTACTTAATACAATACAAGAAGTCAGTCAATCCTTAACCACGATCGATGCAAGTCGGTCGAAACGTCGGGCAATCAATAGGTTTCTATTGCTTTCATCGCGAGTAAGACCCGTTATCTTGTATTAAGTATGTGTATGGTATGTATGGTATTTTACAAAAGATTACTAAGGATTGTGGATGTAAATTACTATTCAAGAGTACTATTACTTAACCCCTCGAGCCAAGTTGAATGCTTCTGTCACGTCATTAGCACAATAGGTGAAGATCGAACCCTCGACCTCTCGATTGCTAGTCCAGTGGCTAAAATATTGCGCTTCTGCTTCCTTTTAAATTTTGAAATAGACACAATTACATTCAGGCTTGTATTATAAGATATTACCCTTATAATACGAAATGTATTGCCTAAGATTCTTCATTCATTCTTAATCGCGAGACTTAAAGGTTTAATTGCTAAGTAAATGAATAAAGAAAACACTCAGCAATATTTTCTCGTAGGAATATAACATACTTAAAGGTCAATATATTCGCAGGTAGAATAACATCAGATAATACGGGAAAATTAAAAAGTATTCAGCGCGAGACACAAATCTATGAGAAACCTTCTGTTGTTTTGAGTTACAAAATAAATTTGTTGTTTGTTACGAAATTATTATTTGAAATAAGAATAATATCATTCACGCTTGTAACTTTTTTCGTAGCTTATTTTTTTACGGCGTTGAAGACGGTGTATTTTCCAAAATAAGGTGTTTACTTAGTAGCCTGGCAAAAATGTAGTAAACGGAGCTTTGTAATTAATATATCTTGTAACACATATATACATATATTATATACTGCCGTCACGTATTTAATTATATTTTTCGAGATTGAATTTTTACGTATTCGGAATCAGTAAAAAACGCATTTGCCAGTATTTTTATATTAAATACAAGTATGCAAGTAGTAGTAGTAAGTATATTAATAAATATAAAATTTATTGCGCCTTCTAAAAACGTAGTTCATCTACAGACATATTTAACAGCACGCTATTGCATAGATGTCACTTGTCACTTACCCTTCGCCAGCCTACACTGTGTTTATTGCTTGTGTCACTCTCGCAAGGGGCGGTAAGGCTCGGGCATAAAAAACGACCCACACTCAAGAGCATCAATTTGTGAATCACATTTTCGATGTAGTACTAGATTATGACCGACGCTTTGCTCGCATATTCAACCTACATATGGAGGTTATGTAGATATTCCATCCCTCGGAAACAGTACTTCTTCTGGATGATAAGTACCCTTTATCCTTTTCTGTGTCAGGGGTACAACGTGTATGAGATATTCCATAGTGATTCGTCGAGTAGTTAAGGCGTGAAAGCGTAACAAACTCACATTCGCATTTAAAATATTAGTATGTAAGTAAGGATTAACCCGTCGAGCGTCTGATTAAAAAAGTGAAAGGAAGGCCTTGGCGGTTATGAACACCTGGTGTTCATACGACACACGAGAGATTAAGGAAAATAAAGCTATGGATATATATATGTACATAGATGTTACCAATAACATCACTAGACTTTACTTTGATTTTGAAATGTCATTGATTGCCAAGTGATTTAATTTCAAATTACAACTCAGAAGCCTAGTGTAAGGACAATTAATGAAACAGGCAAAATATGGAGTTAACTAAACTACAGTTTTTTTCATTTTTATGTTTTGCTCACTCTTCTTGTATATATAAACGTAATGCATATAGCATTACGTTTATATATATACTGTCATTTTAGGCTTTGACCTATAGCTAAACTATCCGGACATATATCCTCAAGCTCGACCTTTGCTAACAATATACCCTTATAGATATTCCACATCAGTGGTCACTATAATCGAAGTTTCCTAGTACTAATATTAGGATAGGCTTCTAACCACCTGCTTCAAACTATATTATAGTAAATGTTAAAATTAAGAAACAAATGTCGAAGTCTTCAAACTTATAATCATCATATTTTGTATTCTTTAGAGCGTCTACACTTTGTGGCCTGTTAAGAATGGCAACGTTGCAAAAAGTATTTTATTTGAGGATATTTAAATATTATTAATTGACCCGAGCTACCAGACTATAAAAGTATTTCATAGATGCAATATAATTATAACTGTAGTCCTTTTATTATGTAAACATTGGATTACATTTTTTTGGTGCGTAACGTAATGTACATATTACATAGTAAAACAATACAATTAGAGTAAGCGAAAGAGCGTTTTAAAACATTTTAAAAGTAAAGTTCAAATAAATTAATTACATTTAATAACCTCAAACATAAGGCTTATTGCGACGTTGTCGTTCAGTAGGCTAATTATTATGGCTAATTCACGTATTTTCTTGACGCGCCGATCAAGTTGCGGTGCACTTGCAATTAAGTTTACGTCTTAATGCAAAATGGTATTCTTGTAATTGTTTAGTTGCACGTGAATTGCGCGTAAGCTATGCGTAAACTGCGCGTCAACTGTACATCAGTCGTATGTAATACTTTTGACATGGCTTTCAGGCTTTTGGGCCATTACATCAGTTAAATTTACCCACGGTGTGGCCACATGAGGGAAATTAATTTACACACTAAGTAATCGCATGGAATCGATTACGTTTAACGTTTCACGTTGATCGGACTAAACTGTCATTTGAGACGTCAAATGAATAGGTGATTACCGATCAAGTTGCTATCTGAATCACGCACATAAAAAGCGCAGCAGTAGAATAATCTAAAGCGCTCGCGTGACGCGAACTTGACGCAAGCGTATCTGATAGCAGTTGTAAAAATTACGAGAATACGAAAAGGGCTGTTTTAATCGAAACTTAACTGCAACTGCACTGCAACTGTACTTATTTAATTACGTGAATTAGCCTACTGTACAGGCCACAAAGTGTAAACGCTCTTAATCTTATCCCTAAATTATTTGTATTGGCGGTGAGTAGAAAGAGCAGAGCAGAGCATCTGGTTATATCTGAAGATAATCGAGTTAATCGTAAGTTATTGCGATTGGCATTATGCATATGGTTTTACGAAATTTAGTCAGCCGAAAAGAAAAGTGATCGGCTTTTACGTAACTATAATTGATACGCATATTATTTCACATACCACTAAAAACCGTATCAGCAAACCGGTTCGTGAAACCGTAGACTATGTCCAGTACTACATTTTTGTTCTGTTTTACTTGTATTGTTTTTAATATTTTATATTCTATTGTTTTTTTTATACGACGTATAGAGCGTTATGTAGTAGCCTTAAAACGCATCTAGCTGTTAAACAATTACATTTTGCGAGTAGAAAACTGTAATACATCGAAGTAATTATCGTAAAGGACATAAATGATTAAAAATAAACCTTTTTATGTTTACACCGGTCGTAAAGTGGTAGTCACGGGTATAAGCCAGAATAACAATACGCAAATGAGCCTTGCGCGTATTAATACAGATTTGTAATAATCCACGATTTTCCACGTACTTCCAAGAGGTCCATATATTTACTTAGGATCTCATTAATGTATTCCATATTTCTGGTTTTGTTAATATAAATATGCGGCTTTTACTTTTTAATACATTTAATTGGCCGGAATTCGGCACGCTTTGGCGGATACGCACACATACTTTACTTATTTAGGATGCTGGCATAATATCTACTTTGATGTTTAGAATACGTTTGTAGTATTTACATAAGTATTGTAGCATAACGCATGTTTATTATATCTGAAGGCCGAATCAGAGGTGTGGGGCACCCTTACCGTAGAAAGATGCGTGTATTGAAATTAAAATGCTTTATATGGATTTTATCGCCATGTCTATAAACACTTTTATTACATAATTTTGACGTTTCGGTTGCTTTTCAGCAGCCATGTTCACGGCTATTAAAAAGCAACCGAAATATCAGGGAAAGTTTAACCTAAATAGTTTTAAAATGAATAATGTATATATATTGTACATGTTATATTATTTAAATAAAACCTAGAATAAACCTAAAACAAGTACCTAGAATATAAGATTATATCGCATAAAAATAGGTTTAATAATTTAAGTATACAGGGTGTTCGGTAATTAATGGATAACCTTGAAATGTCTTATAGTAGAACTGAAGGGCGTTCAGAAAAAAAAATATATATATTAAAAAGTGCAAGCTATATAGCATAGCATACTTTTGACTGTTTATCTATTAGCATAATTAGTGTTTAATAATAAAACAACAAAAAACCGATGGATTTCATTCATTTATGGTCGTAGTATACAAGAAAGTTATACATGGTAAATAAAAAAAAACACATATCTCAGGTAGTAGATAGGATAGATTATTTTTCATATTTTTTTCTGAACGGCCGTCAGTTCCACTATAAGACATTTCCAGGTTATCCATTAATTACCGGACACCCTGTATAAAATGGTATTGCAGATTTCATAGAAGTATAATATTTTTCAAAATTATGTAATAAAAGCGTTAATAAACATCGCGATGAAATCCGTATAAAGCAGTTTAATTTACATTCGCGAAAACGTAGGACAATATTATGTAAAGATAGGTAGGTCAATGAGGGATTCTCACTTTAACTTGAAACGCTACGCTCCCGAGGTAAGTGTGGCTGGGCAATTACGATTGCAATTCTACAGCCTTGTATCGTGTTTCTGTAGTAAAAGTCATTAAACGAAGTGGTTAGATTTAAAATACAGCATAGCTTAGTTCCTTATTCATACAATTCATTATGGATTCACAGTCTTGGATTTATGCTTGTCTCGTAAATTTGCTCTTCGTTTACTACAGTGTTTAACGAGCTGTATATATAAGAAATGTTTCTTTGTATTTGATAAGATTGAGGGGTACCGTGGCATAGTATCAATAGTACAGATCGATAGATCGATCACGTTAACCAACGTTACCGCGATCAATATATGATGTGAGACTACCAAAAGAGTGGCCGTAGCTCAGTCGGTAGAGCATGAGACTCTTAATCGCAGGGTCGTGGGCTTGTGCCCCACGTTGGGCGCCATTGTAACCAATTATGTAGTTATTTACTGTAGATCAGATTGATTTAGAAATAGGACAAGCCATGCTGTAGGGACGTGGTGTCTTGAGGTTAAGCTAAGCAGAATTTATTAAAAGATAGTACAATAATTAACACTTTTAATTAACGATTAAACGATATATGTATTAATTTCACAAAATTTACTAGGTAGCTTAACATACAACATAATCCTACGCGAACAGTAGTCAGGACGTGTTTCGAGTAAAAAGGACTTGCTGTGTGGTTCTTGTGAGGCAAGAACACTTAGCCTATGATGTTGAAGCCAGCCGGAAGAGAGAGCTTGAACCAGGACGCGATCGGCCTATATATCAGCTACCGCCGGCACTGGAAGAGGGGCGCCACCCACCACTCCGACACACGCGCAGCCGTTATGGTGCGAGCGGTCCGCGTGACAGCAGGTTTCTTCTCATGGGCTCAACCCTTTGCGTGAACCTAACAATTAACCTAAATGTAGCTTCAATAACTTAGTAAAATCACTAACTTATATATTTTGACGTTAATAAGAGTTTGTGACTTAAATGAAGACACGATTTTTGACTTTATCGTAACAAATGAGTATCTATATAGAATATAGATCCGCACGGGCTGAAATATAAAAATTCGCTCGGTTGAGTGCTAGATAAAGAAGAAAGAGCTCAGACTAGTTTTCATTATCATTTATTCTGTAGCATAACAGAACGCGAACGCCGATACCTAGGCAACGTTTTATTGTCAGGCATATTCATTTGTGACAGTCAATATAGGAAGGCTGTCTCTTCAGGTCTGTTCAGTAGATCTACCATGACAATGTCTATCCGAAATTTTGGGCAAACGAAATATTAAGAATATACCTGTTGCGAAGTTTCTTTGGATTGCTTTCTTTCAAAGTGATATTACTCTGCTGTTCGGATCACTTCACTGTAGGGTTTAGGATGAACAAAGCTATATTTAATGTATGTCATGGTACTAATCTCTTGTATGTTCCGTGGTACTAAGAGTACCAACAACAGAGCCGAAACTTTAGCATTTATGGTTCACGGTCGCCCTCCAGATTTTTTTATTGAGGTTTGATTGTTATTTATCCTTCTCTACTTTAACTCAAATTTTATGTATCTCCTTAGAGTTCTTCATTTTAAGAAAGAAGAAGATGACAGCGTTGTTAATAAGAATCTGGTATAATTACATAAGTCTCATGCTCGCTGGTTATGTCTAATAGTAATTTTCAAACATGGCAATAAAGGCAAAACGCTCGAAAACAATGCTTGAGAATAACTTTTCAAGTCCCCTAGGCCCTAATACATGTTTGTAAGTCGAGAGTAAAATTAAGTACTTAATTCTCTAATACCAAACCAACGTTAAATTAATTAACCAAAATTCCTATGTACATGGCAATAGAATTTTGATTACATAAGATTTTCTGTGGCTAATACCCATTACCCAGTTTATATATAATTAATATATTAATACAAATATTACGCTTAATAATACGCACTACTTAACCAAAGACATTAGGGCCTTCAAGTTAATTGATTAGAGCAGCTTTGATAGTATAACACACAATTAAGAAATTGATCAAAGTAGGTACAATTCGATACATCTATCATTATTAAGACTCATTGATATTAAACCAATTGACAGTTATATATTATTATTTAATGGAAAATGTTTCAGCTGTGTATGTTAGGGTGATTAATCTATATTAAGCTATATTAAGTTATATTATTTTTGGCTGATGTGCAGTAATCATAGAATTATCTCGAATAAAAGAACACGTTTTGTGAAAGCCATGTTCAACTTTCATCGATTCAGAGTTAATATTTATTAGATTCGCATTCAAAGTCAAAGTCAAAGTCAAAAATAATTTATTCACTTAGTTCACAAAGTAACACTTATTAACGTCAAAGGGGTTAGTGAGTTTATTATATTTACTGAATTTACATTTATGTTAGTTACAAGGTTCAGGCAAAAGGTTGAGCCTATGAGAAGACCTGCAAGAAACTCAAGGCCACTCTTTTAAATCGCCATCAACTTATAATTTCAGCATTTTACAACTCATTTATGTACCAAGTGTTGCAGTCATTATGCCATATGTCACTGTCCATATAAAACTAAATTCTAAAATATAGAAAAGTTGGTAATATTATGTAAGAAGCATTTGAGATTTGAAATAATATTTATCAGTAGGTAGCCATTTGTAATAGAATACACTTACACTTTCTGACATAAAAAGGTAGTTCGTGACTAAATATAGTTAAAACAAAATTTACGTTAATACTTATAAAGTTTGTTTAAAAGAAAAGAAAGATACTTTAACACCACAAAATAAACACGAAGTACCTTCACATAACTAAATTGACTTATATAATACATACATTGTTTGAATCCTCTATAAAACAAGCAACTAGTTCCATGAGTTTTTATCATTTAAGTAATCATTGATTGAATAATAGCCCTTCTGGATAAGCTGACAGCACTTTTAAATTTTAGTAAAGGTAAATTTAAAATATCAATCGGTAGTCTATTAAAAAAGCGTATACTGAGTCCCGCAAATGAATTGTGAACTTTATGTAAACGATGATACGGACCTACCAACTTATGCTTATTTCTAGTGTTTAAGTTGTGAATATCACTATTCTTATTATATAACTGAATATTATGTTTTATAAACATAATATTCGTAAATATATATTGCGACGCAACAGTAAGTATACCAATTTCTTTAAAACGCTCTTTCAGGGAAACTCGTGGGCTACTAGAAACTCCTAAATTATAAATGCTACGTAGCACGCTTTTGAAGAATGAAAATTGTTTCAATATCAGCTGCCTTACCCCACAATAGTATGCCATAGGACATAACGCTGTGAAAGTAACTAAAATATACTAGTCTCGCAGTATCTACATATATCAGTAAGCTGTCTTACTTTCCTAACCACGAATGCGGCTGAACTAAGTCTCCCTGCAAATCACGATATTTGAGCGCCCCACTGAACTTTATCATCTAAAGTAATGCCTAAGAAAACTGTGGATTGTACAAATGTTACTGTTTCATTATTTAAATTAACGTTTATGCTAGGACTCTTTATTAGACAATGTAAACTTAATACATTTTGTTTTTGTTTAATTGCGTAGTAAATTATTCGCCGTGAACCAGTCCAGGACTTGCGCGAGTGAAGAATTAACACCCTGTAAATTTGGTGCCTTACGGTCTACTTTAAAAATAAGTGATTTATCATGAGCAAATAATACAATGTCGCACAAATTCTGTACGAAGAACGGAAAATCATTCACGTACGCTAGAAACAGAAAGGATCCTAAAATTAAGCCCTGTGGCACGCCCATTGCGACTGGTAATCCAGAAGATCTACTTCCGTTGATTTCAACGTGTTGTAATCTATCGCTTAGGTAAGAACCAACGAGGTCGAGTGCAGTATTTCGAATTCCATAATGCCTGAGCTTTCGCAATAACATTTCATGTTCAACGCAGTCAAAGGCTTTTGAGAGATCACAGAATACGCCAATGGCATCTTGCGAATTTTCCCAAGCAGCAAAAGTATGTTTTAAAAGTGTAACACCCGCATCTATTGCAGAACGACCCTTTCTAAAACCATATTGTTGTGTATGAAATAAGTTGTTTAGGTTAAAGTGGCTCTCTAATTGCTGTAATATAATTTTCTCATATATTTTACTTATAGCAGGTAATATAGAAATCGGTCTGAAATTACATGGATCACTTTTACATCCATTTTTAAATAATGGTATTATTTTGCTACATTTCATTAAATTTGGAAAAATGCCCACATCAGTGCATCCGTTGAATATTGCAGCTAGGTGTAGCGCTACGTTATCAATAATACTTGTAATTAATTTCACAGAAATACCCCACAAGTCAGCTGATTTTTTTGAATTAAGTGACTTAAATACTTTTATTATGACATGCGGCTGTACATATTTAAAACTAAACAGGACTTTACACTCCACCACGCTATCCCTAACCAAGGATTCTGCTTTTACTGGGCAAGACCTTAAGGAACTAGTTGTATTAACAGGTATCTTTGCAAAGTATTTATTAAATATTTCAGCTACTTGCAAGTTATTTGAAATTATCTTATTATTTACATTAAGTTTATTAGTATTATCACGCTGCTTGGTGCGTCAAGTTTCATTATTAATAATGTTCCAAGTAGCTTTAACTTTATCGCCGGCATTTCGAATTTTGATTTTTAAATAAAGGGACTTGGCTGTAGCACAAGTCTTTTTAAATAATTTTGAATAATTTCTAACATATTTAATAAAGTTTGGATCAAAATTATATTTTTTCATTCAATATAATTCATATAACTTAGCTCTACTTGTATTTATCCCAGGTGTTGCCCAATCACAAAACTTAACTTTTAATTTTTTGTAAAATGTTTTCATTTTAAAAATTTTGTTTTAATCCAATGTAATGACGTTAAGCAAAGACTCGTATAGTTCGTCTGGACTATTGCAATCTCGGTCCATATTGACAACCTCGGCATTAATGTTATTATTAAATTTCTTTATGCGATTAGATGTCATTAGTCTACATGTGATCATAGTTTCTTTTTTAATTGTATTTATAGGAAATACAAACTTTTGCCCACAGTGGTCGGATGTCAAATCACTCAATATGGCCCTATCTAGAAATTGGCATTCGCAAAATATATTGTCTAAGCAGGTGTGATGTAATTCTGGTTGGTTTGAAAAATAAATGATTTAAATTAAATGATCTAAATAAACTAATAAGTCTTACAGAAAGAACTGATTGCTGAAGTAAATTAATATTAAAATCACCACATAATACTATATGCCTATTACCATAACTTAAGCGTTTTAAAATATCCTCCATTACTGTTTCGAAAACACTAAAGTCACTCTGCGGTGGTCGGTACACGCAAAGTATGACATGTTGCTCCAGCTCCACACAGGATAATTCAACAGTGCGCTCGATAGAAAGATTTACTATATCATTTCTTTCCTTAAATTTAAGATGATTACATACATATATTAGAGAGCCACCATGTATAGAATTCTTTCTTACAAACGCACTTACAACGGTATAATGTTCATTATTAAA
Source organism: Catocala nupta (assembly GCA_963675205.1). Lineage (NCBI taxonomy): Eukaryota > Metazoa > Arthropoda > Insecta > Lepidoptera > Erebidae > Catocala > Catocala nupta. The sequence goes on along the minus strand of OY776091.1, from coordinate 7,550,160 downwards.
TATTAGTTAACTACTTCTTAACCAATATTCTGTGAAGCAACATATTTGGAATGAATGTGAATGAATGAATGTGAACATTCATTCATTCATAAATATTAGTTAACTACTTCTTAACCAATGTTCTGTTAAGCAACATATTTGGATGTCATGTTCTTTAAAAAATAAATCTAATTCTAACTCCTTGCCGGATAGACCCTGAATATTCTGGTGAATAAGTCTAATACTATGTGTCTGCCTATCCTTTGTCTCATCTAATAGTTTAAACTAGTAGAAGTATCAATATAGGAATTAGTAGTAATATTACTACTATGATCTAAAATCTTCACTACCATACTGGTACCTGTGTCTCTAAATAATAATATATTAAATGCTAATAACTTAGCAAGTTGTTTTTTATAAAAATATGAAAGAACATTGTATCTTTAGTCAATAAAAATCTACTAATAAACTTATTAGTGTCAAAGAATTTTGTATAATTTGTATAACATGTACTGTTATAAAATAATAAATTCAGATTTTGAATATTAATCTATTCTGTTTCTGTGTTAATGAATAGGAATAAGGTAAAGCGCAAAGAATAAAGTTATACCCTACTTTACTATGTAATGATTCAATTACAGTTACAGTTAAATGTAAAGCCTCTTTTTTTGTGACAGATAAGCTGTCACCATATAGAATTACTATGGTTGATTCAGAATTCAAAGTTGTCATTTTTAACTTATCAGTCAAAGTACTTAACCTAGCTATTTGGTCAGATAACATTATTAAATTTTTATTATTGTTATTCTTAACCAAATAAGACACAGACATATCTTCATGATAGGAAGAGGAGGTGGGACAACTGACTTCAAATCACAAACAGCTGACGGGTTGTTATTAGGTTTAGCCTGTAAGCATTTAAATCCTAACTTATATTATAAATGTGAAAATGAGTTTATTTGTTTGTGGCGCTTTAACACTTTAACTACTGAACCGATCTTATCTTCTACACACACACGTTGACAGCGGTACAGAATAAAACATAGGTTACTTTTAATCCGTCACGGCAAGGCGTAAGTCACACCGGGCGGCGGCCATACTGGCGACCGCTGCGGTCGCACAAGTCGTTAATCGTATCCGGCGGTTGGGCCTCGAAGTGGTCCTGTCTAAATCTGAGGCCGTTTGTTTTTACGGCCCTCGGAACCGGCCACCTCCAGGGGCCCATATCATGGTAGGAGGGGTCCGCATCAGCGTCAAGTCAACCCTAAAGTATTTAGGTCTCTTGCTTGACAGCCGATGGGACTTTCCAACCCATTTTCGTCGTTTGGCCCCCATTCTTCGGCGCGCTCTCTGCCTGCTGCCCCACCTTGGGGGCCAAACACTTCCTGCTGGAGGCTCTACGAGGAGGTCGTGCGGTCCATGGCCCTCTAAGGAGCCCCTCCAGTTTGGGCGGACAACCTGACGGCCCGAAACATTTCGGCGCTTCGTGTGCCACAGCGCGTCATGGCCGTCAGGTTCATTAGAGGTTGCCGCACGGTCTCATTAGAGGTTGCGAGTCTCTTTGCCGAATCGATGCCATGGGACCTGGAAGCGGCGCTCCTGGCATCGCTCTATCGTTGGCGCCAGGAGGCGCTAGCTCGGGGCAAAGGATCTGTTCTCTCCGCTGTCGCGGCGGCAAGGTACGAGCTCCGCCAGGTCCTAGTGGAGAAGTGGAAAGAGCGACTTGTGCATCCCAGTGCCGGGCACGCCACGATTGTGGCGGTAAGTCCAGTGTTTGAGGAGTGACTGGAGAGGCGGCATGGCGCCCTCATCTTCCGGCTAACATAAGTAATGACTGGCCATGGTTGTTTTGGCCAGTTCCTGTGTTGCATAGGCTGGCAAGAGACGCCCGGTTGTCACCACTGCGGTGACTGCCGCGACATTGTTGTGGACACGGCGCTGCACACTTTGGCGGATTGCCCTGCCTGGGCAGCGCCGTGAGTTGATCGCGGCAGTCGGATCGGTTGCCCTCTCGCTCTCGGTCGCATTTCAGTCTATGGTCCGGAGTGAGAGGTCGTGGAACGCCGTCGCCTCCTTCTGTGAGGAAGTGATTTTCATTAAGGAGGCGGTGGAGCGGGAGAGGTAATGCTTAAACTCTCTCCCCAACCACAAAGCTGGGCGCCGGAGGACGCGAGACGACCTCCAGCCACCCTGAGGTTTGACCTGGGGGTGGTGGGTTTCGTGGGCCTGCCCTCCACCCAATCAGCACCTGGTCCGAAAGGCGGCGTGCTTGTTCCCACGCGCGCCTCTGTATCGTTTGTATCCCCCCTTCCCCTCAGAGGGACAATAAGGATAAAATTAGTGGTGCCCCTTTGGGCACCTTTGGCAGGTCTATTTGTGTAGTGGCGCCGTTTCATACGACGGGCCGAAACCTCGGCGGGGTCGCGATTGCATGTGAAAGCGATTCGCGCGGCTCTGCCGATTGCGGTTATGTCGAGGAACACCGTGGTAGGTTCAGTCGGTATTACCGGTATGTCGCTCACCATCTTTCCTCGGTGAGTCCGACATAACCTCTCCGTCGCCCCGCGAAGAGGAAGCGATGCGTCGAAGTATTCCCCCAAGTAATAAAAAAAGGTATACTTTTTATCCAAAAAGAGTACAGTTACTAACCTAACTTAATATAGATTTTCGAAACCGCGGCCAAATCTAGTACTCAATTAATTTTATATCATTATATTGATTATGATATAGAGTTAAATGTTGTTAAGATATTTTGGTGTTTGTTAATCAATTACTCGTAAACTGCTAAGTGAATTTAAGTGAAGCACGCATATTTATACGGATAAACCATGTTCTATTGTAAGTTTACGGTCGTGATACATTACTCTTTTTTAACAGTTTTATTTACATGCTATAACTAACAGCAACGAATATAAACCTATTGCTGTAAGTTTTAAACTCCATGTCTTCGTTAAATATTCGCTATGTACGCTAATCAAATTCGTAATTAGCAACACATTAACAGCTCCGAGGAGATGAAAAATAAAATATTATTTGTTCACAATCAAACCCCGAAATGAAATCTAGATAGGCAATTAATATATTTTATCTAATTTAATATGTTAACTAATTTATTATAACAGTAATATTATTTTAGAAATAATGATCAGTATATATACATAATTAATTGAGATATTGATTTAACTCGTTCATACCCTTAACCCTAAATTATGTAAATATACATAATGCAAAAAGTCGGCTTGAAATAAAAAAAATACTTATAATTACACGTGCGTGCTATAAACGGTAGTGTTGAAAGAGTATGTAGTAGACCGTTATATAATACTAGATTCTGCCCGCGGCTCCGCTTACGTAAATCTACGTTGAGTTAGTGACAGTACCTTTTTTCTGGATAAAAGGCACCTAATGTCCTAATAAGCCCTAACAGCGCGTATGCGAAATTTCATGACGATCGGTCGAGTAGTTAAGGCGTGAAACCGTTAGGAACAAACAAACTTACTTTTGCATTCATAATATTAGGATTTAAATTGTAATTATAGTAAGATATGAAAAAATATTCGTGTGATAAATTATATTTTTACAAACCACAAAGAACATCCTGACAGAAAACAAATACATGGAGATCTAACAAAAAAAAAATATCCTGCTTAGAACCACGATTCCTGCTACAAAAATCACAGTAATATTAGCAAAGCGAATTTCATCACCGCACTATCCATGCAGTTTCCATACCTACATAATTAATAAAATTGTAACTGTTCGATGACTATATATAGAGGACATTTAAAAAAAAATTGTGTGTTCTACTCACATATATTTGTGCTATGGAAGTCAAAACAATAATTTAAGAATTTTTGTGTCTGGATGTTTGTACGCACCCAAAAATGACTGCACGAAATTATACGGGGTTTTATTACGGGTACCTACTTCCAAATTTCACGCGGTCAAAAGCTAGTTGTATTATAAACGCAGAACTATGCCTCGAGGGACTTGTTATAATTTTGATTATCATGTATTTAGAATCCCTAGAAACGCACATAATACTCTCCTACTCAATCGCTCCGTTTAATTAAATATTGTAATTATAGGAGTCGTGTTATTCAGCCTGTTATTAATACCAGACTGATCTTAGACATTGCTGCTCAGACGGATAGAAATGATGGGACTATGTTGACAATTATCGTACAAAGTTTCTCAAGTGAAAACTATTAATTAGATCGTCGATAGCTGGGTTGTGACGTAAATATTAAACTATTTATCGGGAAATATTGATGGTAGCGCTAGATTGCGTCTTTTGTGCGAATCAAATCTCAGTTTGGGGAAGTATTACTGATTGAGTATTTTGACGTTGATGAAACTAATTAGTTTATTGTCTATTCGAATGAATATAAATTGTATTACGTACATTACATTTGATTAAGATTAATTAATTTTTCGTTGTTTTGCTTCTCTTTCTTCCTGCATATATTATCATAATTATTTCCTAATACATTTCCTAGTAGTAGTAGTAGCCCAATGGCCGGCATTCGGCAGTATATTTTAACCTTTTTGCTAAAGTGTCAAATATAACAGCATGCACAAATGTTTATATATTAAATTTATAAACACGCACGCCACTCAGTGATTATACTGAAAGCGACCGTTGTAATTATAACAAATATATATGAGATTCCGTGCGAGGGAAACAAGCGGAGGCTAATAAAAAGCGAAATAAAAAAAACAGAAGTAATATCTTGTTTTCGTTGTTTATTTTTGCGATTACTAATTGTTATTATCGTTGGCAGGATTGCACCGTCCACCATTGCGATGTGACATTTTTAAAAGCAAAATAAAAAATATCAATGAATTAAATTTTGCATTTTAACTGTCTTTTGGGATTATCAATTGAAATGTCGACCCAGAAAAAGATTGAAAATCGACCTCTACGCGAGGGGAGTATGTGGAATGCGGCATAATATGCTCGAAAACGAATATAAGCTCGATATAAATAAATATAGAGTCATTTAAATTCGTGCTATTCCATTAAACAACGGCATCTGATGCTGACATATAACCATCTTGAAAGCAAATGTTGTGAAGCAACTGAAATGCAATAAACATTTACAATCGGAGAATTGTATGCTTGACTACCATCTATGCGATATAGAACTCGATAGCACAGATGGCGTGTTGGCTTAAAAGATCGCCTTGCTACTGCCACTAGGTCGAGTGTTTTGGGCTCGAATGTTACTTCTTTTTCTTCTCTTAAGCCTTTTCCCATTATCTGGGGTGAGCTCTTCTTATCTGTCTTCTCTTTACATTTCTGTTTTGCGCTGTCGCAATGTCTTTGTTGTGTTTTGCGACCATAGACAACCATCAGCCAGGTGGCGTTTCAAATCACAGAAAAGGGGTAAAATTTTATGTAATCCAGATATTGTTCTTCCGATTCTAGATTTCCACTATGTCCGTTGCTTAAATATTAGTATAGTCTCTTAAAAAAATTAAGGTTCTTGCTAAGTTTAACGCTCTATAAAAACTTTCACAGATATAATAGATTTTTCTCTTATATTTATATAACTTAGCATCTAAGCATATTATGTATAAAACCATTACGACGATACTCGAGTTTTCACCAAGCACAAAATCCTACGCGGCTAAAAGTAAACTAAGCAATGCTATCCAAGGCCAGCGTTTAATTGGGGTTAAGACCTCAATCTAGAGCCTTGTTGAGGCTACAGCCAATCCCATTCATAATAGGTTTTATTTACGAAACCCTTCATGTTAACAAAAACGAATGCACTATGTTTTTTGTGGTATTATTTTACTACTAGTGCCTAACGCTTTTACGCGGTCGTGCTTGCATTGAAATTGCCGAAATAATGACAGAGAGGTAGGTATTGTATCACATTTAGCCAAAGATATAAATCATAGATGCGCCTTTTTACTCGTATAGTAAGGCTTATGAAGCCTGAGAAATTATGTAAACATCGAAACTTTATTAGGGTACGTCACGACAGCGAGCGATTATTAGGTATATCTATCGTTTTCTCTCGCACGCTATGAAGTGCGACAAATAGCAAAAATGGCTTTCATCATGTTATTCTCAGTATCCGATCAGTCTTCGAGATGTCAACATTTGTTTCTACATATTTCCATTTGTATCTAACATTCGAGGATTTAAACAAGCAATAAAGTAATAACTTTTAAACTTTCGCATTGCATGATACATATATTATGTACCTATACAGGATGTCCGGTAATTAATGGATACTGAACGGCCTTTACCGGACACCCTGTATATAATACGTAACGGTCAGTTTGTGACCACGGCCAGAGTAACCTGGTCGAAACGCCAAGCATTAAAAGGTAAACATTATGCATGATTGCGTTAATACCCTTTACGTATTATATGTAAACAATATAGTGTATCAAAATAAACTTTTTAGTAGCAACGTGAACAGAAAACTTACTTTTGTTTTAGTCCACTAAACTACTCACGCTTATTGTGCGAGTGAAATATTGGGCGCAATAGGTTTTTAAATAAAAATTCAGCTAACGTATATTTCTAACCGCAAAACTAGAAAAGTAATCGATGTCGACTTGAATTTTTACACAACGTTGCTCTTATATTTTTATTACGTAGTTACCACGGAAAAGGCCAATTAAAAATATTTGATTGACTCATAGCGTAGCGTGACTGGGTTTAGCTAGCGTATACACCTTTATATTAGAGAGTTTTAGATTTCTTTTTTATTTCTGCTGTGTAATATTTTCAGGGTAAGTTGGTTTTAAATAATTCTATGAATTGATAATATTCATAAAATAAATATCTGACCATAAGTTACCACTATTTCGACCACTAAACAAATTTGCCTATTAGCTGAAGTGCAAAACAACCATTACTTTTCCTCCATTCTTTACGGGTTTCCGGCAACGATTGATCATGTTTTAATGCGAAATTTTAATCACGAATGGAAGAGCTCACCATTGACAATTAATTAGAAACTGTACGAATGAGTTGGTTCACCCGTAAAAGCAAGTTTCATCCTCTCACAAGAGACCAGCCTAAGAATAATAGCATGATTGAAATATTCCAAAGGCACACATAATCATTTCTTTGATTTATTAATGTCCTTCTGCTAGTCATGGAAAGCGAATCCAAAATCTCAAGTTCAGCGATCGCATTCACTACCGCTGCGACACTAAGGCAGTCAAACGCTCACATACATATGGCGCTCTTAACAAAATATTGTTTTCTTTTTAACTCTAACAGATATTAGAGTATTAAATTACAATTATGAATTTGTTTTAAGAGTTCTATATAAGTACTTAATCCTTATTTCCCTTCAATTCCATTTAATTGCTTTTCCTTGGAATCGTTAATACGCAATTGATCCTTCTGATATCGTAACTAACCACTAACTATCAAATGGATCGTATGCTTGTTAGTCACCGTAATAGTTAATAAGAGGATACAGTTATATCCAGGCGCGTTCACAAATCGGCGGACCGCTAGCTTGTCTGCCACTTCAGGCAATAAAATAAAAGGGCAGGCAACCAAATATAAACTTTTACGCCATACCAAATATTCGGCTTTTATTGAGATTTTACTTCTGTTGTTGGTTGTGTCACTGTTTATTTTATTTGTGACGTCTTCTTATAAACATAAAAAGAAATATTCATAGTCACGGGTAAGCTAAATTGTTTTTCCTAAAGTGACAGCAGGCAACGACATAAGTCGCTTTACTTGTGCGGTATTTTGTATTGTTTTCTAATGTTATTTTCTTACGTCTCACAAACGTTACACATAATAAAAACCAATGGTTGAAATGTACCACCAGCTTGGGATCCAGTACTTCAAATAGTCAAACCCGAGAAGAAACAAACCACAGCTAGACTTCATGATACTTTGAGCTCATTCTGCGTAAATAGAAACACCAATGACTAAAATATTATGTTCGGGTACTTTGAAATAACTACACTGGAACATTGAGACAACTACCATCTTAGTCTCCCTGTGACCATGGCTGCTGAAAAGCAACCGAAACGTCGGGGAAAGTGTAAACCTAAATATAAATAGATTTAATAGTTTAAATAATTTTATTAGCTTATAAATTAGTAAAATTAAATAGTAGTAGTAGTATAATAGTTTCAAAATTATGTAATAAAGTGATTAATAAACAACGCGATAAAATCCGTACCTATATAATAGTTTAATTTCAATGAATAACATTCGCGTAAACAGAAGACAATATTATGTTACTACGAGCTAAATCCAACCCCGCTTCACTGTGGTTTAGTCTGGTATTCCTAGATGACTGATGTGATCTCATATGATGAGTGATCAAGTTATTCGGCAATAAATATAAACGAAAGTTTATGCCTGGGGATCAACGAGGCAATTACTTACACAACATACACGCCATGTTTGACTTAAATAGCCCCATTACTGTATATCTTATCAAATAATGGGTCTTTGATGACATTTTGCATGGGGTTGGATATTCTTATATACATATAGTATTATAACATCAAACAATATTATATGATAACATTAGCTATCGCTACACTTGTTTATACAATGTGTATCAAAAATGATACACCGTGCCCATTACGTTCAAGGCATTGTGTATCACTAATGCACACGATTTTCATAAAAAACACCACTAAAAGCTAAGCTATCTCAAATGATACACATGGCTCTGGAGATATGAAAACACACAAAAGTATGTGGTAGGCCAGTGTATCATTTTTGATACACACACTAAAAAGCTGAAAAAAAGAAGGAAAAAGGAAGAGGGAAGTTACACACATTAATACAACAAATCAAACCATAAAAAAACAAAAAAACAAAAATAGTGTGATTTTGGAAATCATACTTATTTAGGTACAAACAACGACGGAATGCGAAATTTCGAAATGAAGCAATTTAACTCTAATTATATGATATACTCTTATATTATATTTTTGTTGTATACGTGGAACAGAGTTTAAATTTATTAAATAGTTAATTATCGCTCGCTTTTACGGTGAAGGAAAACAACGTGAGGAAACCTGCATGTTTAGGAGTTCGACATAATAAAGAAGATATGTGAAGTCTGCCAACCCGCACTGAGTCAGCGTGGTGGACTATGGCCTAACCCTTCTCACACTGATAAAAAGCCCGTGCCCAGCAGGGAGACAGCTTAATACAGGGTTGATATTATTATTGAAATATGATAGGGATAACGATTACTAAAGACTTCTAATTTGGCATATAAATAAGTCACTATAAACACTCATAGCTATTTGTTGGATTTTTCGGAATTCTTTTGAGATGGGATAAAAATAACAGAACTACAAAAGTATATTCGAACGAAGTCACGGGCAAAAGCTAGTTTCTTATGAAATGGCTTATTACGAATTAAAATTTAAGCGATACCTTACATTTATTTTTAAGGAAATATCAACTTTACTGGAAGCAATCAAATTAATTATTTATGTAATACAATAAACCTGTTCTCCTTATGTTTAGGATATCGCTGAAATGTTTAGATTAATCAAAAAAGCAATGAAAATCAAATTAATTAAAAATGTTTACAATCGGCTCCTAACTTTAAATTTGTTTACCTTCATAGCTAAAATGAAAATTATAGAAGTCAATAATTATGGAAATTTAATATATTATAACTTTTAAAGCTGAGAGGACATTTCGAGTGCACGACCTTTGTCGCTTTATTTTCCTACCAATTTTGCTACTGTTTTCACTGAAAGTTTTCTTTGAGTTTTATTACCTATTGCAATACAAAAACGTGAAAATCGAATATTGACAACTACCCTATTCCAGAATTTGCTGCGTTATGACCGAAAAATTCTAGTCAGCCAAATCTAATTCAATTGTATTCGATCCAGAGACAGTTCCTGGAACCTTACGGAAGTCCAAAACTTTCAAAGTATTCACATAATTTAATTTGTGCCTATTGTCCTCTTTTCATTGACTCCGTTTTATTAAATTAGTAACAGGTCTCGAATATTAATGAAAATTAAACTTAACTTTATTGAAATTCGAGTCGTTTTCTTGCTTCTGAATATTTGCGTTTTTATTGACTAGTAATGTTTGTTATGTTGAACATTGAGACAACTACCATCTTAGTCTCACCGTGAACATGGATGCTGTAAAGCAACCGAAACGTCGGGGAAACGCGTAAACTTAAGTATAAATAGTTTTAATGTACTTAATTAGCTCAAATTGTGGTTAACTTTAATAATAGTAGTTATAGTTGAAAAAAAATCAAAAGATCCCACTGGGTCGAAGTGTCGCCGGTCTGTACTGACTGGCCCCCACGCAAGATTAGATAAGATAAAGTTGAAAATTGTGTAATATAAGTGTTTTAAAATAAACAACGTGAAGAAATTCGTAAAAAGTAGTTTAATTTCAATAATATGGATATGGCTTCAATTGTGTATTAACAAATCAATGTGAGCCTATGTATATATTTTTTATTGATATGTAACCAATTACAACAAATAAAAAACATATACATTTACGACATTCACTAATCTAACTCGTACTTCGTCCACTTTAACACCTGTGTAGTCAGCTTCAGTAGTGGGACTATAGAAAATATCGAGTTTGACATTAATGAAATCAAGGAGAAAGTTAAATTATCTTGGAACGGCAAGAAATTTAATCAGTAGTTTTTCGCCAATTTCATTTTTGTGCTCATAAAAAATATATTTTGTCAATTTAAAGTGCGTTGCGATACGCAATTTTATTAATTTATTATGAAATTAAAATACTTTATAAGTATTTTAAATCCAGTTTATTTGCAAAACACTACATTCAGATAACTTTCACAGACGTTTTGGTTGCTTTGCTTGCCCAGCAGCTATGGTCACGGTGAGACTCTAAGCTTAAATCTATATAGTTTATTAGTAGTCAAGTTTAATAGTAACAGTAGTTTAATAGTTTCCAAACATCAAAATGTGGTACTTTTTAAATAAATCGTGATAAAATCTGCATAAACTAGTCCGTCTCATTGTGCCATTTATATGCACTCTCCATCTAAAAAGCACTGAAGCATTAACTTTATATTATCCCTGATATTTAAAGCGTGAAAAGTTGCAACCCGTTGCAATGTAACTACTTCATTTTGATAGATTAATCCAATAACACTGCTAGCCTGGGCTGTTTATCATATTAGTTAAGCTAGTCTATAAAATAAGACCAGGAATTCAGAATCCTCACACTGACAGAACTAATAAGGTTTTAGTGAATTAATTTAACAAGGCAAACAGTACCGTAAAGTTCTAAAAATTGTATTAATAAAAATGTTAGTTTTCATTTACAATTTTTATTAAGACTACTTTCTATAGAAAAATTGTCTGTTTAGGTACACGCGTTAAATATGTAAAGTGGTATAATATGATGTTTGCGTTCAGTCTTCATCTATTTATGTACAAGTAACGGTATAAGGAATGTTAAGTTAGTTGTACGTAGAATTCATACTAAAATATACTCTGTATTTAAAACAAATTAATTTAATTGTTTTGACGTTCATAAGTGGCTATCGCTATAGCTCCAACTTTCTCGCTTCAAGGAAAACCCACCGAAATTTCGCCTGAATCGGCTATCAGGCTTAGGAGAGAATGAATCGTAACAAAATATAAGCGGACATTTCTCTGTAATAATTTTTAAGTAATAGGGTATTCTACTCTATATGAGAAAAATCTAGAAATATATTACTGATACAGCTTAGGCAAAAAGCAGTCGGAAAACGTTGGTTTTAGATCATAATAATATAGATAGCAAAATAAATTTTAAAATTCAATTCAGCGTTTTCTGCTTTTTTAAACTGTTTCATAACACCTGTGTAAACTAGGAAGTGTCAACTGTCAATAGTACCTTTAAATCTCTATAGGCTCTTTATTATTTTTATTTTTGCATTCATGAACAGCACACCAACGACAAGTAGAATAATAACCAATTTTTAAAATATAGACAATTAATATAACATACAAAATATTACTGCATTTGTTTACACAGCCAACTGATGTCATGACCACAGAGCAATAAAGCGTCCACTGCGTCCAGCGTTTTCGTCAAATTACGCGCGAAATTTGAAAATGCAATATTTAAATGCATTTTGAAGACACATCGATTGAATAAAAATTTTATGACTTTTTTAGTGTTTCATTAGCACTATAGAATCTAATTGAGACAATTTTCAAAAATGGGTGTAATACTCTATTATAAGAATAAATCGAATAGAGTATTATTACCATGTTTGATTAAACCTAAGATTGCTTTTTAAATCCTTATGTATAGAGTCACAACTTATGAAAATTTTAATACAATAAGTGCTGAAGATAGGATTCTTCTGTGGTTATTGAAATAATACTGCTTGCTTCACGGCTATTGGTTATATTACCATAACATATTTACATTTTCAAAAAAACTAACATTTAGACGTGCGTTCACAATGGCGTCGGTTGTTGTCTCGAATCGTCGATGAACGTTCGCGCCGTCCAGCCCGTGATGTCCGCCCCGCGCGCGCGTTCTTACCCCTCATATCGTAGTGATGTGTTTACTCGCAGCAACGTTATATTGTGAACAATAAGGATTGAAAATATCTGTTATGTTTTGAATTTAAAGTACTTTATACTGATTTTATCGCGGTTTGTTTTAATTTAAATAATTCTGACGACGTCGTATAAAGTAGTTTATCTTAATGTTAAACATCCGCTTTAAAAAAATAAAACAATATGTAAATATGAACTGTCTTACTGCTGGCCCCCTGGCCAGCGGTAAGACAGTTCTTATACTGAGCTATCCCAGGCTCCTAGCTGGGATAGCTCAGTGTGAGAAGGATTTGGCCATCTACCACCACCCAGTGTGACTCGACACACATATCTTCGAGAAAATTATGGAGAACTCTAAAACATGTAAATTCCTTACAATGTTTTCCTTTACCGCTAGAGGCGATAATAAACAAATTAAAACGCACATTTGAAAATTCAGAGATGCGTACCGCAGATTGAACTTGAGACCTCTGCGCGCAGTCCATCGGTCTCCTACTAAACTATCACACAATCCTATCATGTGATATGTGTTATTTAAATCCCCTAACGTACTATATCGTATATTATGTTCATTTTGTACCATTATGGCGTATATCAAGATTCAGATTAAGCGTCTTGATACGAAGCCAAAACAATCTATAATGGGGCTTTCGCAGAACATATTGAGATAAATGTCTGTATACGAGCAAATACACTATTGGGATCCTAATAGTATTAACTTACTGATTCTCGTGTAGAGAGTTGAGCTCTCTATTATATCTCTATAATATATGTAGATAATATCAGTCAAGTTAAAAGGTTAAAGATGAACGGAGATTATGATTTTTACAATATAATTTTCTTGATTAATTAAACAAAGTACAATATATTTCTTTTTTATAATTTAAAATTAAATAAAAGCAACTTCGATGTGTTTTACAAACATTCAAACCACGGACACAAAGAACATCCAGACTCGGCATAACCATTTGTACATTACACAGAGGTTTGTCCCGCGTGGGATTCGAACTCACAACACTCGGCGTAGTAGCAGAGGCGAGGCGACCGCAAAAACCACCATCCGTGCAGCCAGTAAAAATAAAAATACCTTAACTTGTCAAACTTTGGCATGACATACATAGACAGACATATTTTAATATGGGTAGTATTTAACTATACAGCAAAAAAATACTAAGTGCACAGCAAAATATGCTTACCAAAAATACTAATTGCGCAGCAAAATATATTTAAAGAGATCAAACTAAGTCGACGGAGCTCCGCTTCTCGGGGCTCCTATTTTTGGGTGGGGTTAAGAAGGAACTTAACATAAGTTAACCCTTCTGAGACGGAATGCAGTGATTTGAGGCGTAGAGGTGCTCGTTATGCTATGCAATATTTGCTGTGCAATTTTATAAAATATTTAATTCCTTTTAATATATATATTCTATCACATACACACAACACCATCTAGCCCAAACTAAACAGAGATTGTACTATGAGTAGTAGACAATGGATAAACATAAATAATTTTTTTTTTTTTATACGTTCATACACATTATATATAGAAATACCCAGACTAAGACAAATATCCATGGTCCTGCACACAAATGTTTGACTTGTGCGGAAATCGAACCCGCGACCTCAGCGTAGCAGTCGTTTACACTAACGACTACGCCATACACCTATATACATAATTAAAAACCTATTACAGCTGGCCGCTGGTGTGCCCTTGTGACTTAATAGGCTTAGTATTTTAAAAAACATGGCACTACGAAATCTTTGGCCATAAAAATAGAATAAAATGTTAAGAAATAAATAGGATATGAAATGTGAGTAGTAGAGCTAATTCGTTATTACATAAATGCCAACTTAAGTACCTTTTTACCATCAGTTTAAATACCGTGGCGCTTTGGGAGCTTAGTGTGCTGTTAGTGAGACTTATTAATAATTCCCTGGACTCTCTTTAGGAAGTAATAGATTTTAATTAAGGTATTTGTTTTGTTCGTTGATTAAATAACATCTGCGCTGTTTGAGTTCATAATATTTAGGATTGGGCAGTACATACATATACTCGGGGTCTATAAGCGGGGTCTCCTAACATAGGTAATGTTTACTTAAAAGGAGTACCCCAACTACTGATTATAAAATAGCATATAAGAAAATGATAATAATAATAATAAATATTTAGGTTACAGTGGCATTTCGTCAATTATCATGGTCATCTGTTATCGATATGGTGCTACGGTCACTGTCCAGATGCTGTAGTGAGAAAAAAAAGTGTGCCTCACAAATTAGGTCTGGGTATTATTTGGTGTCCGTTGTTCCAATGTTTGTAAAGTCCCCCGTGGCACACGAATTGATATCTTATATTAAAAAATTTAAATCTAAGAGAGGTTGATTGAGAGATTAATCTCGAGTTTTATATCATATGATACATTTCTCTCTTTTTGAAGTTATCACGTTAACATCATTCACTTTAAAGCTCTCCAATACTTGAAGAAAGGCAATTAAAATTGCATGTCGAATTACTGACTAAGTATTAGAGCTTATACTTATACTAGCGACCCGCCCCGGCTTCGCACAGGTAACATCTTAACAAATTATACACCTGAACCTTCCTCTTGAATAATTCTGTCTATTCATGAAAACCGCATGCAAATCCGTTCAGTAGTTTTTGAATTTATCGCAATCAGACAGACAGACGCGGCGGGGGACATTGTTTTATATGTAGTGATTTTAAGACCTACAATGTACATAACACACACAAGTGATTATTATTATTATAGCAATAGTATAGTTTATAGTCATCACTGATATTAAATAATATCAGGCCTGTATTAAACTGTCCTACTGCTGGGCACGGGCCTCTTCTCACTGTGAGAAGCGTTAGGCCATAGTCCACCACGCTGGCCTAGTGCGAGTTGGCAGACTTCACATATCTTCGAGAACATTATGTAGAACCCTCAGACATGCAGGTTTCCTCAGGATGTTTTCCTTCACCGTTAAAGCAAGCGATAATTAAAAGAAAAGTACTCTGACTTTTTCTCAAGTTCGAACCCAAGGCACGCATCTCAATGCGTGCCTTGGGTACTTGAGACCTCTGCATGGCATTCCAACGGTTTCCAGTAATACACTTATAATTGCATCTGTTCCATAGAGAGGTAAGCGGTGGTGACTAAGGATTTCCTTTATTGCATTTTGGCATACCTACCTCTCGGACTTCGTTAAGTCTATTCATATATAAATAGTGTTCACTTGCCTGTTCTGCAGAATATCTCCAATCTAATCTAGAGAATGCTTGGATTTTAATCTCCGAAGATCCTATTCTCATTTACTTTTTACACTTTCTTTGTAAGTGTAAGTAATATATAGAATTGTATTTTAAGTAATATATTCCCTTTTAAAGTGCAATAACCACATTATTCTATTTCTGATGTCAATTGTAATAAAGGATCAAATTTAATGCATATTAATACCAGTCATAAAGTGCTTTGTCTTAACACTCGAGGCTAAAAGCCTTTCTGAGTGAGACATTAATTACAGTGAGTTTCTTATTCCAGGTGGCAATTTACAATACTTAGGCTGTTGATAAATCAAGGTAATCAGCGATAGCGTAGTGGGAGTCCGTTGGACAGCCACACGGTGGTCTTAAGTTCGTTTCCAAGGCATACCTCTGGATTTTCGAAGTTATTTGCGTATTAAATAATTAATTACCGCTCTATTTAACGGTAAGGAAAACAGCGTGAGGCAACCTGCATGTCTGCGTTCTCAGTCTCAGTTCTCAATAATGTTTTCAAAGATATGTGAAGTCTGCCATACCATATACTTCACTGAGCCACCGTGGTATACTATGGCCTAACACTTCTTACACTGAGCAGAGGCCCGTAGCTGGCTCGCTGGGTCAGTTTATATACAAGGCTAATATTATAATAGGAGTTAAAGTATATAGTTGCCGTTGTATAGTAATAGATACTTTGAATTGGCATAAAACCTTCATGGTGTAAGATTTTCGAGTGAAACGTTTTCACTTGATACCTATAACAAACTTCTTTTAAAAAATGTGCAACATTTGATTTTCTACTTTCAATTGTTTTTTTTTTATTCAGCTTAGACGGGAAGGATGGATACTTCGAAAATCCGAGTCATTTTTGAATACGAGTTCTGACGCGCTAACGCAGCTGTAACGGCTCGCAATATCAACGCTGCCTTTGGAGAGGAGACTACTAATGAACACACTGTGTGTTTTTGGTTTTAACGCTTTCGTAATGGAAACTTCAACTTGAAGAACGAACCACGTGGAAGACCGCACAGGTGAATAACGCTGAATTGAAAGATTTGGTAGAAGCCGATCCGAGTCAAATTATCCAAGAATTAGCGGCCTGGTTTAACGTTACCCTACCTACAATATTGACTCATTTGCATCAAATCAATAATATAAAAAGATATGAAAAATGGGTGCCTCATGATTTGACTGATGTGCAGAAAGAAATACGTGTTAAAACTTGTGTTGTCTTTTTGAATCGGTATAGAAATGAATGAATATTGGATCGAATTGTGACATGTGACAAAAAGTGGATTTTTACAATAACCTTAAGCGAAAAATGCAATGGCTGACCCCAGGTCAAACGCAGCAACAGTGCCCTAAAGCAAAGCTTACCAATAAAAAGGTAAGGGTAACTGTTTAGTGGTATCTTCATGGTGTTATTCATTATAGCTTTCTCAGGTCTGGTCAAGCAATTACAACAGATATTTACTGTGCCGAACTTCGAACAACGACGGTGAAACTGGCAGTGAAACAGCCTCGACTCGTGAATAGATCGCGCTTTTAACGACGTCAGTGACAAGCATGA
This sequence comes from Catocala nupta, assembly GCA_963675205.1. Lineage (NCBI taxonomy): Eukaryota > Metazoa > Arthropoda > Insecta > Lepidoptera > Erebidae > Catocala > Catocala nupta. Next base: position 7,532,812 of record OY776091.1, on the reverse strand, counting down.
TATTGACATTTTTTGTACAAGCATAAGAAATGCAAGAACACTTTTAGGTAAAGATTTTTTTTTTGTAATTAATTTAGGCTTTAGGTATATGAATTCTGGTTACCATTTCCGCACTCTCATTCTTATTTTGTTAGTATATGTCTATTTTTGTCTAAGCTTTTACTTACATAATTTCTATTCGTGTGAATCTGTAAGTGGCTCAATGTTGTTATCTTGTTTGTTTACTTGTAAATTACAGCTGTTGATTCACCATATAATTAAATAAATAAATAAATAAATTATTGGTTCATGATAACGCAAGACCTCACACTGCATGAGAAACCATTGTAACTCTACAGGAGCTGCAGTTAGAAACCATACGTCATCCCCCGTACACGCCAGACTTAGCTCCAACAGACTACCATTTTTTCGTGATTTGGACAATTTTCTACGTGATAGAAAATATTCTTCCCAGAAGGCAGATCTAGATCCCCGGAATTCTATCGTAAAGGCATAAACGAACTTCCGTTTAGATGGCAGCAATGTATAGCTAATGCGGATAAATATTTCGATTAAATAAATATGGTACATACTAGAAAAAAGCGAGTTTATATTTTTCAGTACAAATCGGCAATTTCATACTTTAACTCCTAATATTAAGTAGCTACAACTAAATTACAACAAAATGGAACCCTCCAGATGGCCACCAATGTCTCGGCGGGTCCAGTTTAAGAAAGCAACATGAAGTAGACTGCTTTAAAAAAATGGTCCTTAGCCACTTTGAATAGAGAGATATGGAAAAAAGGAAGGGGGCTTTTGCTCCGTTGTCTGGCGTAAATCCTAACTTAATATTATATTTATAACGCTTTCACGCCTTAACTACTCAACCAGTCATCACGAAACTTTGCTTACACGTTGTCAGGGGTACAGAGGACATACGGTACCTTTTATCCGGGAAAAAGGTACAGCCCCGCAGCTTCGCACACTTTAATATAGAAGGCTTATAAAAGCAGTAGCAAATACATATATATACTTCTGTCTATATCGGTCATGAAATAAGAATCCGAATAAATATTAGAGTTCTTATTTTATGTCTGCTTGTCTTATTTCTGGTCTTAAACTTCTTAAGTGTCTAACTTTAGAAGTTTTTGCTGAACTAAAGAACCATATAGATTAGTGGGTACTCAAAGTCATAATGAATTAAAGACTATTCCACTCGCCACTAGAACAGTTTCAGTTCTAATTAGTTGTTAAAAGGTTCGTTACGCCAGTCAAGAACAAAGTGGGCATCAACGCTGTAAGCACTACAGGTGCTCAAAGCTCCACTTCACTAAATACACATTTAATTTAAACTACTTTATACGGATTTTAGCTCGGCTTATTTAAAAAAACATCTGCCTCTCTAACTATTTAAACTAACAACTCTATCTACATTTATATAACTTGTGGAGGAACAGGGTGTGATGTCCGACACAAAGGGAGGATCCTCCGATCAGGCTGGTTGATCGTGCTTGGTGGGCCGCGGCCCGATGGTTGATGTCGGATGCTTGTATATATATTTAGTCACTGTGTAAACTTCACTTGTATTATGCGGAATAGTACGACGTCATGTTGAGTGCGATTGTATCGCCATCTGTTAAATGTAGGCGGAACTTCTTGATCTGGGCGAAGTCACCACAGTATTCTCCCCCAAGACCGAAAGTCGATCATTTTGATAAGACAGCTGTCGATGCAGCTGAAGAGCGTTGCCAGTGCCAGTGAAGTAAGCCGCTAGTTCCAGTGACTCGGAACTGTATGCCGCTAGACCTCAATGAGTCCGGTCGAAGTGCGGTGAGCGGTGCGTGTACCTCAGTGAGTCGGGGTTGTTGCATTGCAGTGAGTCCCACAGTGAGTCGGGATTGATGCTGCGTAGTTGCTGCGTAGTGGTTAGCTGCTGCGTTGACGGTGTGTGAAGTGCCCTGCTTGCGTGGACCGTGTGTGCAGTGGGTTGAGCCTTGATGCTGGTGAGGCCGTAGGGAATACCAGGCTGCGCGTTAGCTGCAGGCGTGTGGTGGTCCCTGTTGAGGCCGAAGATGCTGGCTGGCTGCGACTTGATTACTGCTCATCTAGAGAGGTGCTGTGTGAGAGAAATGAAGATGATGGTGATGGTTACTGCTGCTGATTTGCTCCGTGAAGGTTGCTTCCAATCACATCGGGTACTAGATGATCACGTCGGGTGCTGTGATGATCACGTCGGGGTCACCAATGTGGAGGAACAGGGTGTGATGTCCCTCCAACACAAAGGGATGAATCTCCAACCAGGCTTGATCGTGACTGGCGGACCATGGCTCGACGGTTGATGTCGGGAGCTTGTATATATGCTTAGTCGCTGTGTAAACTTCTCATGTGCGATGGAGAATAGTATGATCATCATCACGTCATGTTAAGTGCGATTGTATCGCCATCTGTTAATGTAGGCACAATTTGGCAATGGATTCTGAAAGATTGAAATTGCTACACGGATAAGTGAATAGCGCTTAAATTTTTGCATGTAAACTTTTATTTTCAGAAGCATTTTGATTGCTTTTTAGCAGTCATGTTCAAAGCATGACTAAGATGGTGGTTGACCTAATGTGAGTGACAATTCAAAGTGTCCAAACATAATTTAGCTATTGGTGTTACTATTCACATTAATGTGCTTAAAATATAATGGAGTTTTGATTTATTTTGCCTTGGGTTTAAGTAAAGGAATTATTGACTCCCAAGCTGGTTCAAATCATGGTCACCATCTAGTGATGGTCACAGTCTAGTGACTTAAATGGTGTTGCATTGGACGAGAACAGCGTTGATATAGCGTTGCCAATAAAAAATATATTCAAATGAAAATGTATACATTGCTATTGAATACTTTTTTATTCGAATAACTTTCGAGTCCCGATTTAGTAACACAAGTTATGTTATAAAATAGGTTTATCATTTTGTTATAGCCGATAGAGACCATAATTTCCTTTTTAGGTTGTCATTAAAATATTCCTACTATTCTGTAATACGCGTTTCCGTCGAGAATTTGACGTGCATGCATTCGAATAATAATTCGAATATATTGGCGTCACTCAAACGTTAACAAAGTTTCAATATTTAATCGGCAACGGCACATCGTTAGTGTGATATTGGACTTTAAATTGGTTGTTGTAATTTCACTACTCGGCGACAATATCGCTTTGCATAGAGACTCCAATTCCTGTGCAATTCAATAAAGTTTTCATCTCGTAGCCAATTGTCATTTACCGAAATACATATAATATACTGTAAAAGAACCCAAAAATCTCAAATCCCATACATTATATTAACCACATTAACCGCACTTGTCTGCAGAGATGTCGTTGTGATTTAAGTGGTCAGCTCGCCACTGCACCGAATGTTGTGGGTTAGAAACCCACACAAAATAAAAATGTGTGTGATTAACAAATACTTTTTCTGAGACCGTGTTATTTGTGTACGTTGTTTGAATGTTTATAAAGTCTACAGGATTTATTCCTATAACGGGAGATTTCGCTTGTAAAAATTGAAACTGGAACATAGAGCGTATTATTCTGCCATCAACTTACTAAAAGAACAATAAGCCGAATTACTAATGTATGGGTTAAAATATTTTCCCAAAATATCACATCGCATACTATTTTTCACAAATTTTCATTTGGCAAAAAAACAGTTGTCAAACAACTTATCGCAATTTTTCAGTTAGCAAATTCTTTTTTAGCAAGTATTTATTATTATTAAGTATTTGATTAACAAATAATTACTTGATCATGTTTTGTTTTTGCATAACATACTCTGCCCAAAAGTTGGTTGGTTATAAAAAAATAACCACGAACTTTTTTTTTTTTTTTACTTGGGGGAATGCAATGACGCATATCCCTCCGCGGGGGCGGCGGGCGGAGGGATTATGTCGGACTCGCCGGGGTAAAAGAAAGATGTTAAAAGATAACGTACCTCCCGGAATACCGACTAAACCTACCACGGTGTTCCTCGACAAAACCACTATCGACGGGGCCGCGCGAATCGCTTTCGCATGCGGTTGCGACCCCGCCGAGGTTACGGCCCGCCGTATGAAACGGCAGGCCACTACACAAAAGACCTACCCAAAGGTACTACTTCTAGTAAAACCCTACTGTCTCTCCCCTAGGGGGGAGACGGACTCGACACAGAGGCGCGCGTGGGAACACGCACGCCGCCTCTCGGACCTGGTGCTGAACGGATGGCGGGCAGGCCCACAAAGCCCGCCACCCCCAGGTCAAACCTCAGACCTAACCTATCCGAGTCGGATTGCTCTGATTAATATTTGCCAAAATAAAACGTTTGCTTAAAAAACATTTGATTTAATATAACTTGATAGAGTAAAATAATGCCAAATGATAATTGGACCAAGTGAATAAAATGCGAAATGAAAATTTGCTAAATATTCATTTTGTAAATGAAACTAGGGGGATAAGTTTTTTGGGAAGAAAAATTTTACCTAAAATATTTTGCCCAAATGTCAGTTACTCTCAATAAGCCATATGCGTTCCATAGCACTTAACATCATTTTAGTTAGAGGATAGCAGTATTTCTATGGCTATTAATAATAATCACTGCATTCAGAAGTAAGTTCGAAAGTGAGATTTACAGCACTGCACGGCCGTAAAACTTATTTCTAGTAAACAACTGAGGTTGAAGGCAAAGCTGCAATTGAAATTGTCAAAACAGTACTTCACCCTTCTACGTGATTAATCCAGCTGTGAATGATTGCGAGCTATGAATATCTCATTACGTACAAATAGTTTCTCCAAATGTCTGACCTCGGGACTTGATGAATGGATCACAGAGAGAATTTGGAAGCGAACTGGATTCATCTTTGTGTAAGGTCATTCACCATTCATTGGCAGTATATTGCATCGGCTCATTGGGATTAACTTGACTTAGTAATCATGGTTGAAATATATATGAGTATTTACAGAACTTATTAATCATCTTCTAATAAAATAACCACAGAGGCTGTCCTGACCGTAAATAAGCTTTAAATAAAAAAGCGCTACCTACCAAACCCAATTGTAAATTTAAAGCATCCAAGGCCTCACCCAAAAACACAAAAAGAAACATCAAAATCGTTCGAGCTGTTTAGGTGGAGTTCAATAACATACACACTTACATAAAGATTATATTTCTGATTTGATTAATTTGATAATAATTTTTAATTCATTTAAAGCTAAGTTTAATCATTTTATTTATTGTATGTGTTTATTGGTATAAGATAGTGCCTACTGGTTGTAGACGCACATAACATATGCTTATGTAGAGCTGCCATGGCTAGCGAAATGTAGGCACACTACTTCATGCCTTTTCCGTTTGGGTTTATACAGATCTAAGTAAATAGATAAATAAAATAAATTATTTAACGAGATAGAACTGTTAGGAACAGAACCTAAAATACGCAGAATGAACTTTCCAGAGCCTATTTAATTTACGTAGGTCAAGGTTGTTAGTAGGTGGATCATTCCGCGAAATTCGTAGAAATAAGTAAAACTTGTTAAAATCGAAACAAAGGGTCAGCTCGGTGAAGGTGACATTGAAGTTCCACTCCCACGGTGCAGTCGATCAACAGAATAGGCTTTGTTTGTGTTTCTACATAATTCATCATATACTATCTAGAAGCACTTACATAATATTAAGTCATAGGGCTTTAAATATATAATTGTTAACGCATCTTGCTGACAAGCTGTGTAGCTTGGCGAGGAGATTAGTATTTAATGCTATTATATACTTACCACTATATCCTAATCCTAACTAACATTATAAATGCGAATGTGACTTTGTTTGTTTGTTACGCTGTCACGCCTTAACTACTCGCCTAATCATCATGAAATTTTGCATACACGTTGATAGGGGTAGAGTAATAAAGAAAGAAACCCTATGTCTGTTTATGTCCCTATACGCCTATAACCTTTTACCTTAAAATAAAGTACTATTCCCGAGTGATCAATTATTGACAAATCAATAAATTTTCATCCCTCGGGAATCTTCATTAACTCGAGCGAAACGACAGGCAAAAACTATTAAATGATAAAAAACATATACTTAGGCACAATTAAACGCCTTCTAAAAATAAGTTTCTATAACATTATTGTGTATTTTCAAAAACAAGCTATCTGGAATTCGTGGAATACACTATTTTCTTTTGCTCTAATGTTTATTATTATTATTATTATTAATGTTTATATGAGTTGGAAGTCCTAACGTTTCGGGGTATCACAATATCATTTCTGCCGATGTTTCATGTAGTTTACATTGAATATACGTAAATAGAAAACATTGGGCTTAAGTAAAGATAGCTATTGTCTCATTTTATGACGAAAACAGCGGCAAGCCGGTTTTTTATAGAGATCAACATGATTACAGCTTTATTATTTCGAAGTGTCTGGGATGTTGTGAAGAAATTTTGTGTTCGAGTCTTTTTGTAAGTTCTTTTTGGCACCAACTAAAAATAATTGGGTCTAAATTTTTTTAACTTGCTTAGGTACTAATTGCTTATTTCTCTCGCTTCCCTTCTTAGAGAGAATCTTGAGAATTCCAGTGTATCTTCGATATAAATACTAAAGGCTCTTTCTCGGCAACGTAATGAAGTAGCATTTCACCAGGTGTCCTGTGACGGATAATTATCAAACATTGTTTATTTCACAAGCTCACAAAAGTTGCTGTCATAAGCCGTTTACTTACCTGTAAATACCTTAAGCGAAGCGACCTTGTCCTGACCTAGGCAGAGTTCTAATGCACTATGGTGATTGTCGCAGACAAAATGATCCCATGGGCGTTGTGTGATCTATATTAGTGTAAGTGTGTAGATGACTTAAAGTTAGAAGAGCTCCTTGATCATATTTATTTTTTTATAAAAATCAAGCTCTTGTAAAATATCATAATTGAAAATCTTCAAAACTCACTCAGACTTTATTAAGCTTCTAAATAGATTGTCATCAAATTTAAGAGTTCACTAGAGACCAATAAAATTGTGAAAGTTAGGGGATTCGTGGTCTATCGTTTGAAATAGACATAAAAAATATTGCTTACTTAAATTATTTTAATGGAATTAAAGTGCTTTTGCGGTGTTTATATTGTTATAGAGACTGCGTTTTTATGTCTTCAATCGTCTTAAAATATTTTTCTTTATTAACGAGAATAACAAGTATATGAAAATGTACCTACGCGTTATGGGTCAATTAACATAAAAATCGTTCAAATTTGGAATAACTTATTGCAGAACACGTCACTCATTGTCCCATTTAATAATAATAATAATAACGTTTATTTGGAACAAATTAAGATTACATAAATTTTACAATAGAAACGTTGATAGCTGCAAAAGTTTTAAACTGTGGCACAGCTATCAGCGCCCAATTCCAGGAATGGTATACAAGGAATGTCCCAGACTCCATTATATCATTTGGAAATCGAATTGTTGTATTGATGGAGGAAAAATAAAACATCACATTATCTGTACATTCATATTTATACAACCTGTAACACGAAAAGGTGATTATTCTTAACCTGTAATCTTTGGAATGCCAGACATAATTGAAAACGTATTGTTTTTGGGCGCCGGTGTACTGCTGCGACTTGTTAAAAGTTCTATTTTCATAAAACAATAATTGATAATTTTTTAAGGTACCGGTATCATAACCAAATTAATGCTTTAATACCCAGCAATCAGACACGATAAAAAAGATTGTGTCCAGATGCCGGGTTCCGCGTGTTAACCAAGATAACTTCTACCAACGTTTTCGGAAATAAATAATTGTGATATTTTATCAACTTACAGAAGAAAATTTCAGTAAGTCAGTAGTTAATAGTAGTATTAACCTATTTAGTGGCTCGGCACACTGGCGCTTAGATACGATAGGTTTTAAACTATGTATGTCTACAGTTGACAGGGTAATTTACTTCTTAAAGTAGTAATGAATTAAAAATAACATGTTTTCCTTTCTTAAATGATAAGCTAAGACAACCAAAACATTACAAAATAAAAATATTTGAGAACATCTGACAACGTAAAGCCGTAAATATGTGTATATATATAACGTAAAACTTTAAGCAGAATGGGCCCACGAGAACTTATATAATTGAGGTAGGCCAAGGTTCTTAGTAGGCGGATCACTACATGAAATTCGTAGAATTTTACATGTAGCGTTTGAATAAACGTCCTTAATACTATTTATAACATATATAAATTATCGGATCTAATGTCAAAATAGTTGAACTAATAAGCTCATAAATGTATTTTTACGTTATACACACTAATGGGACGTGGGGCTTTTACAGATACAACATTTAAGTGGTATTTTGGGATCACACATGAAATAAACAAAGTTTTGTAGTGGGAAATACCTAAAACTATTTAACACAGAATTCAAAATCACAATGACAAAATATAAAAATAGCACCAGACGTGTCTCGTGACATTTTTCCAAAGTAATCTAAATAACTAAAGAATAACCGTAATAAGTGAAAATTAAAATATAAGATCTTTACCGATTAATTATAATTGGTTGATCGCTGGTTTATTCATCTTCTGTGTGGCAAAGGAACAATGGATGGACTTAAGGTTATGCATAACATTTATAGGTGAATAAATCATTCCGATATTTCTCAGTTGATCATGATACACAAAAATGTTGGAAACACCTAGACTACTCCGACCAAAATATTGTTTATTTTTAGTTATAGATGGCAACTTAAGCATTCCTGGAACAATCCTGTATCCTCAAGAACTTTACAGACTTTGAATTATCTGAAACAAAGATAAAACGACTATGTGTGGCCCACACAATTTTTTATCGAGTCGATATCGATTTATATATGATAATGCGGAGTAATTAAAGTTGTAGAGTCGTTGATTCGTATTCTTTAACCAAATTTTATGATCTTTCTATTTGTTTTATTTGTAAGTGTGTAGGATAAACAACGTCAAGGGCTATTCGAACTAAACGACAATCTGTTTATAAATTGTAAGTATTATTTAAAAAGTTGTTGCGATGGCAATTCATTTTATGTCAAAATCTCTCTGGTTTAATTTCCAATAATATTCGGCCGGCGCGCTGAGTGCTGTGTGTTCAAATATATGTGTGATTCACAAATCATTGTTAATTGTATGGTTATAAAGTGCCCTGAGACACTAGACGTGATATTAAGCGCTTAGGTGTTTTTAAAGAGAAAGTAAGAGAGTTTTGGACTAAGTAATATAACATAGCAATGCAATTCATGGTGTACTTGAGTGCAGTTTTATCAAAATCCGTTCAGCAATTTTTGCACCTCTACTAGAAGCTTGTTACAATTTTTTTATAAGTGACTATAGCTAGGTGTGATTTCTTGGCTCAGAATAAATGGGGTTAAACCTTAGTCAACCAAGTAAGCGCGAAAAATAATAGAAGGTGAACTCAATATATGAGTCGACATTGTATATCCCTTTCATATTTTTTAAAATATACCTATTAAATGCGTTCCCTTTCTTACTTTATCAGAAAACGAAACAAATATATAAATAATGTGGCCAAGAGACCAGCGAATGTTCAGAAGAATGGACAGAGCAATAGCCAGGGGATAGAAGTTACAAGGAAAAAGAGAACCTGATAATAAAAGGTCAAATCAATTCGTCAATTATATTTTTAAAAGCGGTTGAACGGAAAAAGTTATTACATATTTGGAGATTAGATAAAACTACTATAGAAGATATATTAAAAGAGCATATTATAGGAATACTGGGTAACTAGTCGGTATATCTATTGAAAAGTTAAGACCTGAGATTGAGCGGGTTCATGCATCATTTAAGATAGGCGTTGCTGTAACTGACTTTGACAAGCTTTGGGACCCACAATTGTGGCCGTTTAGAAATATGTGAATGTATTAATTGGTTTCGTCGACCAACCAAACCAAACCAAATGCAAACATAATATTTTGAACTGTTATACATATATTATACCAGAACGTGAGAGGAATTCGGACAAAACTACCCAATTTTTGTCATTGCTGAAATCCTCAGGGTGTGGCCACACCGCGATTTGAGCTACGGTGAGTGGCGATTCCAGGTAACGTTAACGTAGACAATCACAAGTTTGAATTAGTGTATGCTAGTGTATATAGGAGGAATCGGTATCTATATACGTGTTATACGATATATTTTCCTCCATAGACTGATGAGAATGAGTATATGGTATTGTTTAAAATATTGGAATCTATAATATGTGTAAAGTATGAAAATAAGTAAGTAATTCCAGGTGATTTTAATTTGTATTCCTGTAATAGTAGCAGCGCCGGTATGAGCGTGCACGGTGCGGACTAGGCGCTGCAGCCCATCAACGCCTACCAACCCGCGCTGCACGCTCATCGCGATTTTTATTATAAAATTTATAAGGTCTTTAGTATGTATGTGCCCCTAAAAAGACCGATTCGAGAAGAAGTAGGTACGTATACCCAGTATGGTATACGAGTGCTATCATTAGGGACATACAACTCAAATATGCGCTACATAAAAAGTATAAATCTAGTAGGTCGAGCGAGGACTATGAAGCGTTTTCTCAGTGCAGAGTGAGGGTTAAAGCCGAGACCGCCCGAGCTCACGACGAACGAAATAATTAAGGACGGTAAAGTATTGTCCGAGTTTTAGTATGCGGGAGAGTTCCCCGATACTTCGAGTCTGTGTACAACCGGGAGCCGGCCACGCTGAGCGTAGAGGCGGCCAGCGTTGGCACAGAGCGCGTGGCGGAGGCGTTGGGCGCGCGCGTGCAGCTCGAGCGCCTACGTGCCACCGACGTGCGCCACGCGCTCACGCGTTGTCCGCTCAAGCACTCGGCAGGGCCCGACGGGATACCAGCGTTTGTGTTTAGGCACTGCGGGGCAGTATTAGTCGAGCCATTGCTACATTTGTTTAACATCTGTATCGAGACTGCGACGTTCCCGGAACGCTGGAAACTTACTCGTCTGGTGCCAGTACCGAAGGACAGTTGAGGGTTGGCGCCCACTGACTACAGCCCTGTGGCGATCTTGTATACACTGGCTAAAGTATTCGAGGCGGCCATCCATGGATGTCTTTATCCGCAGGTGAGCGCTCAGTTATCCGACACGCAGTACGGGTTCCGACCTGGGCGTGGAACGACTGGTAACTTACTGGATCTGATGACACACTGCAGGTGGACGTCGCTTACTTTAATTTCCGAAAGGCGTTTGACACAGTCGGCAATGACATCCTACTAGCCAAGCTGACCGGTATGGGGTGCACCCCACATACGTTAACATTCTTCGCCTGTTACTTTCGGGACAGATGACAATATGTCGACTATGGCGGACATCTTTCAGATCCCTACCCGACAAGATCTGGGGTGATTCGGGGAGTAATTTAGGGCCTCTTTTGTTCATTTTGACAGCCGACTTACCAAAGGTAGCCATCAAGTCTACGCCCTTACTATTCGCAGATGACCTAAAACTGATCCATAAAATTGAACATAACGGTGACCACGCCACACTACAGCGAGATATAGATAGGATAGTAAGTTGGAGCTTAAAAAATTAACTTTATTTTAATGTGACTATGTATTTCATGCTGTTTTTTAGTCGCGCACGAACCCCGAGCCATTACCAATACCTTATGGACGCTGGTACAGCCGGTACAGCGTGTGACAGAGATACGGGACTTAGGTATAAGCTTCACTGCTGATCTACAGTTTCGGCAGCATATTACTGATGTGAGCAAGAAAGCTTATCGGAATGGGACTAATATTACGTCAAGCAAACAACTTCACTAACATAGGAGCCTTGAAAGCACTGTACGAGGCACTTGTGAAGAGTCACCTGGAGTGCAATGCCGTAATATGGTCACCACACGTGGAGAAATACAGACTGATGCTAGAACGTATCCAGAACAAATTTGCTAGGTTCGTGTATTGGAAGCAATATGGGATATACCCAGGCTATCCGTACCTGTACCTTACTCTATTTGTTCTGGGTATGGTGGGGTATTGCAAGCTCGAAGTAAGAAGGGAAGTCGCTCTCACCGTCTACCTATTTAAAGTGATGCGCGGCAAATTTCACAATCCGAACATCTTGGAGGTACTCCAGCTGTGCGTCCCGGACAAGGACGTAGGGCGGCGGCGACGGCCGAAACTGCTGGCCGTGCCGCGTGCGCGCACATGCCTGCTGCAATGCGCACCGCTCACGCGTGCGGTGCGTGCGCTCAACATGTTGGCTCACAGAATGGATCTCTTTTCGTGTACACTGAACGAATTCACACGGGCCGCTTATTGTGCAATATGTTTAGTTTATTATTGAGTTGCCGTTTTTGTTTTGTTTATATTTATGTACATAGGCTATTGCATTAGATAGTAAGTATATGTAATAACATTTTTATGTGTATGTGAAATAAATAAATAAATAAATAATGTATATTCTTATTATTTTATCGTTATCTAAGATAACAATAACATTACACTTATTTATAGCACGTTAGTACAGCCTCTGTTGACCACTACTTTGCTAGACGTGGTCGTTTTGATATGCGCTTCAGTTACCAGTTATGTGAATATGCCTACAATTTCCTCGAAACCATAATTTCCCATGGGCTCCATAAGAAAATCGAAGGTTATTGCTGAGTAAAGTTATTTCTCAATCATCTAGAAACGCTTACATAATTTCATTACATGGCTATATCTGGTATATAATCAGAAAAGCTTTATATACCAGAACCATATTTCTCTGTTTGAACTAAATTAATAGTATATTTCCACAAAAAATTATGTTCAATCATGACCTACCCAAATTCTAATCATTACATCTCTATACGCTCTATACGCTACATACGCCCTAGAAAGGATGGGCAGATATATACTACATCTCGATTTCTCCATGTTATTAAGACTGCGCCGAACAAAATGTGCCAAAATAGGCGGTCTCAGTTAAGTTGATAAAATCAACACTTTTTGTTTAATACAGATATAAAATATACATTAAAATTTACCATAACAATGAATTTGTTTACAATTACTCCGTGTAAAAAACTTAAAATAATTAATATTTCCGCCTACAAAATTACGTAAATTTGCACGAAAAATGCAAAAACGTAAGCTCGTGTTACGTGATTTTTTTATTATAACAGTAGAAATCTATCCTATTTTACAGCTTAAACGAAACATACCTAAATAGTTATATTACAATTTGTCCGTCCTAAATATTTAAGTTATTGGTTGACAATAAAGATACATATTTATCAAAAAGCACTTCAAATCCTCCATACAATTTTATTATGGTGGCCGCGCGCCGATTTGAATATCGAGCTCTGTCATTCAGTCCAACCGCGTCTTACGCTTGGCGCAGTATTAAAGACCTTGTAGACAAGACAAGTAGCTGGCAAATTATTCAACCGGCGCAAATGCCTCAGCTCATGAATATACCCAGGTTGCGTATAAAGGCTTTAAATCAGAAAAAAGGCTCTTATTACCTCTGTAAGGTATCAGGCATAACTACAAATGTGTTACTACTCAGCATTATTCAGTAGCAGTTCTTCTGCGCTTTACCTAACACTTACGTCACTGCACTAACGAGTCTCCAAGGTGGTAATAAATGCGACTGCAGAGCACGAGGTCTCGGGGTCGAACCCTGGGTCAAGCCAACAAAAAGTTATCGGGTTTTTCTACTAAGAAATTTCAATAGGAGCCCAGAGTTAGGAAGTTGGCGGTGTTAGACACCCGCATGGCTTAGAAAGCACTTAAAGATTAAACATGCGGTCTGGACGATTATATAATGTACTTTTAGCCTATGGACATATACACATACTCCTACTCTCATATTACGATATAACCCTTGCAAAAACCATATGTTTAATTTCTTTAATACATTTTGTTTCAGGAATAACCTCAATCACAACCCTCACGGTGATATCCTTCGAGCGCTACATGATGGTGACCAGACCACTCAACTCCCGTCACTTGAGCTCCAAAGGCGCAGTGATGGCGATAGTGTTCATTTGGACATATTCCTTAGCGTTGACAACGCCACCGCTTATGGGCTGGGGGGATTACGTCAACGAAGCAGCAAACATCAGGTAATTATTGGCAATACTTTTTATGTTATAGCAGCGATAGCCTAGTGGAAAACCGTTGGACTGCCACACATAGATCTCGAGTTTGATTCCAAGGCGCGCATCTCTGAGTTTTCGAAGTTATGTGCATATTAAATAGTTAATTATCGCTTGCTTTAACGGTGAAGGAAAACATCGTGAGGAAACCTAATGTCTATGAGTAATCAATAATGTTCTCAAAGATATGTAAAGTCTGCCAACCCGCACTAGGCCAGCGTGGTGGACTATGACCTTACCCTTCTCAGACTGAGAAGAGGTCCGTGCCCAGCAGTGGGACAGTTAAATACAGGGCTGATATTATACTTTTTATGTACAAAAAACTGACCATGATTTGAGATTTGACACACCACATTTACTCGCAAAAGAACTGGCATTCCTACCAAGGATAGTCAGGGATTTTATTGAAATTAAAAAACAGCCAAACTCTTTGGAAAAGAAAATAATGGAATGTAACACTAGCTTAGGAATCGCTCATTAATTTACCTAAGCAGAAGCAAAGTTCATCGTTCTACGTAACACCAGTGATCAAGTACTTTAAAATAATTTTACACTTTAGAAAAGTGTAAATAATTTTAAAATAAGTTTTTTAGAAAAGTGTAATTAATTTAAAAAGAAGGGCCTCTTCGCGTTGGACCTATGTCTCCGTGTAAGCCTCCCAAAGGGCCAGGTATTTTCTAATATAATATGTTAGAAAGTACCTGTGATAAAAGAAACATAATAATAATGATAAAATCAAACTAATTCGAGGTAAAAACAATTGTCCGAGAAATACTTTTGTAAATTTGTATTTGTTATTAATTATTATTATTACGTTGTAACGTATCTTAAATCAAATTCTGCAAACGCTTAATATATTTTCTGTATCAAAAAATGGATAGTGGACGTATGGTTCAAATATCTCATAGTTTTTAAAAAGTAGTTATCTTGAAAATCAAAATCTGTTATACCACATTTATTTCATCCCTATACTAAGTATGGAGTAAGTATGTGATACAAGGAATTAATCAACGATAAGTACAGATTCTTTTTTACAATTAAACACGTTATAAATAACTTTGATGTAACTATTCTTTCGATATGTCAAACTTAGATGAACTCCTTTTTTGTTTTTCTGTTTCTATCATTTTTGTTTCGATTCTAAACCGATTACAGTTGGTTTAAAAAGTTAATCGATGTGTCCATTGAAACGGTCTCTTCAATATTGGTATTCAACGATCATCTGTCAAATAGGACTTCATATTTGAAACGACGTAATGTATAGGCACAATGATAGAACGTACAATAATGTATAGGCACAATGACACTTATCAAGTAACTTATAGAAGGTACAATCAACCTCAGTTTTAAATTAATAAAACATACAAAACATATTATCATTAAGTACTAGAGGCACAAATAAAAGTATTGTGATATTAAAAGAAGGAAGTTGAGTAGGATTTGCATTCTCCTCAAGATAGCGCTTTTCGCAAAGTACCAGTAAAGTTTACGTCTTGCCCTAGCAATACAGCAGTTCGTAAGCTCCCCTAGGTAGCAACACCTGATGTTGCAAGCGTAATCTTGTTTCCTATCTTCATAACAGTTTTAATGAAGTTGCCGCTTTGTATGTTGGAAATTGGTAACGTTGTGGTTTCCATACTAACTAATAATATTTGTTGAATGGCCAATTCGAATGTGGTTTTTTCATATATGTTCATTTATCAGTTGCTTGTATTTAGACTATTTATCTATTTTTGTTTATCTAAAATTAACAAAAATTAATATTACTAATTAATAAAAATTACATGATGGTTGATGACCATCATGTAATTACGGCGAATTGAAACAATAAATATGGGAAGACACTAAGCGATATAACCTTAAATACAAATTTTATAAAAGTTTATTGATATTTATTATTAACAATACATATAGTCTGAAATATCAAAGTATTGTTAAAATTATCATTGTATTTTGTACAGAAACCACAAAATTAGATTTAGGATATAAACGGCAATGTCATAGTTAAAGATTTAATATTATATAAAAAGCAATACAGCATACAAGCATATGTTCCGCAGAAACTATATCAATTGAAACCGTGTTTTCAAAGCCTTGTTTTCTTCTATACACTCTCAAAGTCTCTAAGCCCAGATTAGTACTATACACACGTCGTAAACGCTAACTTCGTTGACAACATATAGTAGCCCGCCAGTCATATGAAGTTAAGTAAGTTCGTATGTGGACTACCTCGGGCGACACGTTGTGATATATTACAGTGCTACGATTTACGACATATCATTACCCGCTATGTGTCCTAACTAAATTAAGATGGAAAGCGATAACAAAGAATGCGATGCGACTGTCACTGCAGTTTGTAAAAGAACGAAATATATTTTGACTGCGCGGTTGACATAATCGTCGTCTAGCCATGCGCTATGTATTTAATCCCCGCACAAACATTTGTGTAATACACAAACAGACAAACAACGGACATAAACAACACCCAGAGGGATTTTGTGTCCATTGTCGGTGTTTGTAAAGTCTTTTGTGCCTCTGAAATTATTCCTAGTGTGGGAAATGTATTTTTAAATACCATAGTACACATCAATTGTCGATTGAAATGGGACCTACAATACTTGGAGTGATAGCAATGGTAAAGCTTAAACCACTTCGCCAAAGATGCAGTCAATGGTACTTCCTACATTTTCGCCTTATATATCGATCATGACTCTTGGCACCAGCGAGACACTATATTATTTTCCCCACTAATATGCTGCATTAAGTTTTTGCTTGTACATAATATAAACTAGTGAAATAAGCCAAGAGAACAACACAATACAATTACATGGTAACAAGATGCTAAATGTAACATATCACTATAGAACACAGAAAAAGGAAGTAAAATTACACGGTTAAGGTCGCATCAACACCATGCTAAAAGAAAATGGATATATTTAGATGCCTTATTTATCTTGAAGTATATATATATTTCTTTTCCAGTATTGGTTATACATTGAATAACCAATAATAAGCTTATGATTATGCTTATGATGATGAAGACACCTTCCTTCGGACAACGGTCTATAGCAAGCCTTGATTACTTTGTTAATCTGAAATCTCTTACTTGATTCAGTCCAATCAAGCAAGCTTTTATATTTTTAGTGCTAATCAAATAGCCTTTCAAAGATGCGAAGATTTTTACTACTCGTGGAAAGTATCTTCAGTAAAAAAAGTTTATTCGAGAAAATGTTTTTGAGAAAACTTGTCGACAGTTTTCGTCTTCGGAAATACTAATATCAGTTTAATTTGCTTCTCTAAAGTTTGTAATATATGAAAACCTAAAAAATTGAAGACTGAAAATCTGATTCAGAAGAATTCTACTTAGGCAATACCGAATTGGATCGGGCATTCAAATACTTTTCTTATCTGGTCTCTATGAAGACATTGGTTTTGAAACGTATGGAAATTGTGATATAAGGCCAATACCTTATATCACAATTTTTATACATTTCCATACAAATATTAATGTATTTATTCACTCTTAAGGTATATTCCGTACCCAATGTAATTATCCACAAACTAGGTACGAAAGTAAGGTCATGAAAGACCACCATAGTTAAGATATAATCATAGCAGTGCAAAAGCTTAACTTAACTGCACGTAGCTGCACTTCTTACGTTAAGGATCAACCATTTGTACCATGCAGAGCCAAATTAATAATGATAATTACCAGTCCAGAACCCAAGACCATCAGCACAAACTGTTGTATTGACTAAAAATAACACCAAATATTTTAACCCAGAAATCGTCCCCAAAATTTGTCGATTAATATAGACGAATAAAAAAATATAAAAAGTCAATAATTGTGATGTAGAGATCAATTATTGTGTAGATTTGCAATTTGTTCGTTTGTCGATGTAAAAATCTGATTGTGCTTCTTTTAAGGCTGTTCAAATCAGTTGCAAAGAACCTTGAACCTTGAAAAGTACACAGGATACCAATGAAGACAGTATTAATCTTTACTGTAGCTCCTAAAGACATCATTCCTTAAACCTATAAATTGTATTTGCTGTGTTTTCTTCGTAACAAATAAACATTGAATTCTCCAAAGCACTCTCGGCTGTTGTGTCGTAGCAAATAAAATAATTTTCGACGAAACTCACTAGTTTTTCTTACTGTTTGTCGCTTCTACCTACGTAGTTTAACTAAAGAACTCGTTTGTGAATATTTGGTAGAGAAAATCTCGTAGTACGTTTTGTAGGCTGAAATGGTAATTCGTTTGGCAAAAATATGTATGTAAATAAACATAGTTTTACATAACCTGTACAAATATAAATGTAGGAGAAATAGTCAAACTAAGTCAGGATAGTTATCATACACAAAATCTTGTTTATTACATCGTCGATTGTATTGTAAAAGCAAGATTCGAGGTTTATTGCTTGTTTGATAGCGTAGCGTCTTAATTTCACAGGATCAAGTGGTGCCTCTTAGTCTGTAAGCTTCCATAGGTTGGTAACCACGTAGCAAAACGCAGGCGTTGTATTTATTAAAAAAATTATAAGTATATATAATTAAGTATTTATGGTGCTCGTAGCGCAATGCCGATCACAAACTGTCTCTGATAGTGTATTACGAGTACCTACACATGGACAAAGCAAACGTATCCAAGAGTTCTCGAATTTATGTGAAGTCTGTGAATCTACACTAGATCAGCGTGGTGGACTATGGCCTAACCCTTCTTATACTGAGAAGAGGCTCCTGCCCAGCCGTGGGACAGTTTACACGGCTGATATATTATTATTATTGTCAGTAAAGCTGGCGTGTAATATGAAGGCAATTCCCACTTCATATATTATACAATTATTCTTGTGAGCGACTGACATTATCAACATAATACGAACATGCCATAAATTATGGAATTTTCTAAATACCTACTCTATCGGATTTCAAACTATTTAGACCTGAACATGCAGTAATTTATGAGAAGGTCCATGTAACCTTCTCATAAATTACTTTTACATTCAAAACTTTAATACTGTACTTAAGACCTTGTCTCACCAGCGACGATTAGCGTGAAATAAATCAAGTTGAAAATAGTAACGAGTTAGCAAACAACCAGACGTATAGTAGTTTTATTACATCGCCAAGAATGAGTGTCTCATTACGTTCGGGGATTTTCCACATTGGTTTTTACGGTACAATCGCCGGTACTTCATCATATTGCAATCACTCTTTACGATTAAAACCTCGCTTGTTGCAATAAGAAGCAAGTGTGTTATCATGAAGAAAGCGAGATTATTATTTAATAGTTTTTTTCGTTGTTGCTGCGACAAAGCAGTGGAGACAAGCATCTTCTACGTTCAACTTAAACGAGAATAGTTTGCTTCAAATCAGTGGTGTCACGGGTAAAGATTTTAACATTTACAGCCATTTTTTACGAAATTTTACAATTTTATATTTTGTTCCTTTTCATTTTATTTTATTTAAAAGTAGTTAGGTTTGTTAAAATTAGTTAAGTTGTAAATTATGATTATTGCTTTTGTTTACTTAAATAATTAATTTCAACTAAAAAATATATGTACCTAGTACACATTTTACTCAATTGTTAATTTAAAATTATAAATGCGAACGTGAGTTTGTTTGTTATGCATAGGCATTTGGCCCACCTTAACTACTCGAACAATCATCATCAAATTTCGCATAAACATTGTCAGGGGTACAGAAAAGGAGATAGGGTATTTTTCATCCACGAAAAATACTGGTGCAGATTCCCGAAGGATAGCGATTAATTGACACAATCTAGGTTACTGCGAAGCCACGGGCAAAATGTAGTAACGATTTATTTTTCTGTGACTGACCTAAAATCTTGTCCACAGTTGTTCGGTGAACTGGCACGAGCAGTCGATGAATACGCTGACATACATCATGTTCTTGTTCGCCATGGGACAAATAGTTCCGCTAGCCGTCATCACCTTCAGTTACGTGAATATCATCAGGACACTGAAGAAGGTATGTGCATGAATGCTGAATTTGAATTTTACATTATTTTCTTACACTGTATTCTCCATATAAGCATGACGGGGCAGGGTCTCTGTACCATAATAATATTTATTTATGTCGATCAGCTGTTGGCAATCAGTTACCGTTCATAGCCTACAGCCTATTAACGCTTATAATACCAGAGGGCTTTTTTTGACATTGCCAGCCTTTAAAATAAAGATTTTTGCGGTGTCTGTGCAAGGGTAAATATTATTGCTGGTTGATTAACCGCACACTGTCTAAATGTAGATTGTTTGTTAAATGGAAATCATCTATTCGTATATTTTTTAAATCCTCACAGAGGTCGCGTGACAGACAGGCAATATTTTTTTGAAACCTCTAGGAGGTCGCATGACAGACGAGTGGATGGGTAGTCAAGAATTGCATATAAAATATTAATAAAAATTTATTTATTTATTTATTTATTTATATCCAATTTACAACACTACCATTACAAGAAAAAACTTAATGCGATAGTGTGGTTCACTTTAACGTAATTAATTAATTATAACTAATAATATTCTATCTATTTACACATTTTAATTTTATACATTTATATCTAGATTACCCGTTTCCATAACAAATTATAAACAACGTTATCCTTGTAAATTCACTGATAGTGCAACAGAACAGATCTATTTTATCCGCGACCCGGTTGATGGTTCTGTGTGCGCGCGTCAGAGGCGCCTCCTGCAGCAGGTTGGTGCGTGCGCGGGGCACTCGCAACAACTGCGGCTTTCGTCGCCGGTATATATACCTATCCGGAACGTTAAAATTTAACATCTCCAGCAATGTTGGGTTCATTATTTTGCCCCTTATAACTTTAAATATATATGAGTCAATAGCCAGTTCCCTTCTCACCCCCAACTCATTATAACCAACCATACCCAATACGAATAGAGTTGGATACATTAAAGGGTAAAAAGGATACACGCCGTAATACCTCATATATAAAAATCTAATAAATTTATTTTGCACTCGCTCCAACATAAGATTATATTTAACTTCATGTGGGCTCCAGATGACTGCATTGCATTCTAATTGACTTCTTACCAATGCGTTATATAATGTGACAATAGCTGATACATTAGTGAAACTATGAACGGTTCTAAGTAAGAAGCCTAGGTTTCTGAAGGCTTTCTTGCAGATCTTAACCACGTGATTACGAAAGGTCAGCCCAGTATCAATACTCACTCCTAGATCTCTCACCTCTGTGACCCGAGTCAATGGAGTGCCGTCTATATTATATTCATATGTGATTGGAGTACGTGCACGAGAGAACGTGATAGTCACACACTTAGTGTGGTTAAATTGTAATAGGTTGTTTGTACTCCAATCTACAATTCTGTTAATATCCTCCTGTAACAACTCGCAATCGCTTTGATTTCTTATAGGCATATATAATTTTAAATCATCCGCGAATAACAAGCATTTAGCGTTTTCAATCACATCGGGTAAATCATTAATCATGATTAAAAACTCCATCGGACCGAGGTTGCTGCCCTGGCTCACGCCCGAACGAATGAAATACGGCTCAGATACGCAACCTGCACACTCAACGTATTGTTGTCTGTCTGTCATGTAGCTGGCAAAAAATTGCAGTAAGTGTGGAGTGAGACCAATACCGGCTAGTTTCTTTAGCAATATGTCATTATCGACTAGGTCAAACGCTTTTTTAAAATCAAAATAGGCGGTATCAATCTGCACTCCACTGTCCACTGTCGGGATCAGATCAGTCATATAGTTGAGAAGATTGCTCGAAGTACTTCTAGTTGGTCTAAATCCATGTTGAGCATCCGTAAGCTGTGCACTGATTTGCACAAATACTTGGTTGTGTAATGCTGATTCAAATATTTTGGCTGGTGTTGATAATACAGCTATCGGTCTGTAACATTCTACTTTGTCTTTAGCTCCTCCTTTAGGCACTGGGGTGCTTTTGTTACTTTCCATCTCTCGGGAAACACAGCAGTTTGAAGACAAAGGTTATAGATGTGAAGTAGTGGTTCGGTTAGTACACCTCTACAATCCCTGATGATATACGGTGGGATACCATCTGGTCCTGTTGATTTTTTAGGCTTTAGTTGTTGTAGCGCTTTCTGTACGTCATTTAAACATAATCTGTCTAAATGAATCCGCGCCCCTCCGTTCAAACTACCCGCCTCCTTTACCGCTGCACTTACACACAACTTTGCACGTTGCTCGCTGTATACGGAATGAAAAAAATTCGCGAATTCCTTAGCACATTCTTCCCCTGTCAGAACCATGCCGTCAATTGATATATTATGTAATGTGTTGCTACGTCTTTTAGAATTAATATAATTCCAAAAAGACTTAGGGTCTTTTTGTAACTGATTTTGTATCCTATGTTTGTGTTGTTTCTGAGCCTCCTCGATCATACGTTTTACTTGAGTTCTGTACTGGGCAAACGCCTCGTAATCACTATGCGAACGAGTAGTTTTATACCGCTTATGAAGCCCAGCCTTTATTTTTATGTCGCGAATTATTTCGAAAGTGTACCATTCGGGGTAACAGTACCTCGAACTGACATTACTTCGCTTTTTTCTGGGAACACAGTCATCTATTACAGAATTAATTGTATTATAGTAAAAATCTAAACTCGTATCTAAATCTAAATTGTAAATTGGGGTCCAGTCTATCGATGCAATTGACGAATATAATAAGAAAAAATCAGTTTTATTAAAATTCCAACCTGAATGAGCAATACTGGTGGCGGGCGCGGGCTGTGCGTCGGACGCGCACGACTCGCCACCGGTGGGTCGGCGCGCGCGCGACACCCCCACGCGCAGCGGCGGGTGATACGCGTCCTCCGGCACCAGCGGCGCCTCCGCCGCGCACACACTCACCTTATCGCCCTCCGCTAATGTACTCAACACTAGATCTAGTTGCCGACCACTACAGTTATTTACTTTGTTGCACTGAGTGAATCCACAATATGTTTCAAAGTATACATAGTAATTACTTATATTAGAAGAACACGAGTACAAGTTAAAATCTCCAACCACTATAACATCCTTATATCTAATACAATAGTCTTCTATAATCTTAAATAATAATAAGTACTCATTTTCACTACTGTTCGGTGGTATATACACAACGCACAATAAAAACAAAAATTTATTTCGAAAATGCACGGTAGCACTCACTAATTCGAAGAAATGCTCGTCAACGCATACGTCACCGGCGGATAGTCGCCGCAGCTCGAAGCGCGGTGTGGCCACTAAACACGCTCCGCCCTGCTTACGGCCATCCGCTCGATCGCATTGCAATATTGTATAACCATGTGGAACAAGTTCTGCGTTATGGATGGATTCATAAATTGTAGTATGCTAAAAAAATTGCATGCCAAAAATAGCTCAATATTAGAATTAAATAATAAATCTGTCAAAGTCTAAATACAAAATTCCTTGTTACTCGCACAACATTCATAAGATCTCATCACAGATATTAAGTATGATAATCGTCATTGTAGCCCGTAGAAGCAATTTTGATGACACACGTATGTATAACTTCGGCATAATATGCATAATCCTGAAAATTGGTTCCTTAAAATATTATTATGATTGACATGTCTTTATCAGTCCTATGGTGACAAATTTTGCTAATAAGCATCAAATTATACGAAGTTTATAGATTATAATATTATTTCTCCAAAAAAGTTTTGATTCGTATATATAATACAAATATCATCATAGGATATCGCAATTCCTAAAGTTTGTTGTAAATTTGTATTAGATTAAGTACTACAGGATATTTTTTTAATTTTGTTGCCGCCGTAGGCGTTCACGATAAGGTGAGTTTAATTAAACATTCTATAAATAAAAACGATGATATGATTCAAAATTATTAAAGTAAACGGAAAATATTTCATTATTTGGGAATTGTGGTACGATATTAATCATAAAACATTATCATCTCACATTGAATAATGATGCAAATGTTACATACTTATTGAAAAAAACTATTACAAAGACAATTGTTTTTTAACAATGTGTTACTTTGAATACATTTTTATACTAGTATAAGTCGGTAGTTGGGTTGAGTTCGTCTCAATCATGAAGCGTGAAATTATTTGGTAAGCTGTCGCAACGTTGCTAAATTTGTCAACATTAATAAACAACAAAAAAAGTTTTGATATTAAAATGTTAAAAAATCTATTATTTTAAATTTGAATTTCTAGCTCAGTAGTCATACTTGCTTTATCTCTTTTTATAATTTTCAGCTTCTATTACTCTTGTAAAAACATATACCTATCCTGTTTCAATACGATACAGGATCGATGTTTTTTTAAAAGAGGCCTAATATGTATCTGACCATTGATATGGAGGTTCTATTAGTATTCATTTTATTTAGTTTTTCAATGTTTGACGAAAACGAAAACCAATTTTCTTTCGCCAGATGACGCATATGCAAAGAGCTGTCTTATTATGAGCACAATAACCTACCTATAAATATAGGATAATGTTTGAAAACGCGATATCAAATAAAAATCAGTTCGTAGAAAACATTATCTGAATAACTTTTATACAGAAAATAATTGAATGATTTACATACATTGTTTACCGATTTACGACAACATTTACTAAGAAATAATATGATAAAAGTTGATATTTTTGGTCTTGAATTACATTTTAGCAGAAATAGGAGCTCAGAGACTAATGCTTGATTTATAAATCGTATTATCTAAGGTATATAAATGCCAATTTTAATTCTGTTTGGAAAGTAAGAACTTGTCTTGTTTGGATAAATTAGGCCAAAATAGTCGTACTACTTACTGGAAATATACACATAACCCCTAAAGGCGATGAACCTTCTACGCAGTGGCGAAAACATACATACGATTTTGATTTCACCATCAAAAGTTAAGTCATAGTGGACTGACTACTGCTCCTATGTAATTATAACGTAGACTAAATTATAAACTCACGCTTGAAGTTATAATTGAATAATAATTGATCGATGACTGCCTGGTAAAAGCAATACCCTCATCCCTTATCCCCATTACGTGGGACCTTAAAACATAACTGGCGAAATGTAATTCACCTCTGCCTACCCTTCCAGGACATAGGTGTGAGACCATGTATGTATGTTTTAGACCTCACGCAATGGGGTATGTCAAGGCTCAATAAACACGAAATACAATTGCCTCATCTACGCTTATAGTATCACACTAACTAGTAGGACTTCACCAATAATTATATAATTAACACCAATTTTGTCGTCTAAAGTAGAACAGTTAACAGGGTGTTTATTTGGATTGTAAATCAAATCTGTAATTTGCTTACGGAATAATCTTATTTTACATTAATTAGAATTTAATCCGAGTTCCATAATTCAGATTTAATTGGGCATAATCAAGTCGGATCGCTATTCTTGACGTTAATTGTAAGCTTATTTGATGAATTTGTTTGGACTCAGCCTTTATAAATTTCTTTGCCATGAGTAATTAATTAACTAGTTAAGCATCGCAGTGGTATTAGTATCGTATATAGCGAAATCAAAAAAAAAATTACCCAAGCAAGGGTCCTAAAACACTTCCTAGTGGGACGCCGTACGAGACTGTAGGTTAATCATATATGTACATATGAATAATTCTCTATGTTATTAAAATTTATCCTGGTTATTTCAGTATACTGCTTTTTATGTCTTAAATAAGTTTCCATTAATTATAGTGACATCTAACCCAAAATTGCTTTTTATTACATTTTTAAATGTAACAATGCAAGTTGTAACAAAAATGTCGTTTTATTACACCTCCTTACATACGAGAAATCGAAAAACTTAATGATGATTTTTAATTTTTCAAAAGACGTTTATTTTTGCAAGATCTGCAAACAGCACTAAACACATTGAACTATATATTCCAAACATTAGCTGTATGACTTTTGTTCTTTCGATAGTGCTTTTTGACGACGAAAGTTTAGTTTATATAGATACATCCGATAATTATCAAATCAAGCCTGCAGAAAAATCTTAGGCAATAAAATCTAATATAGATTCTGAATGTTACATCTACTTGAGTTTATGGCATAAGTTCTTGGCCAAACGTGAGAAACCGGATACGATCCAGGAAGAGCAAAAGCTTATTCAAACGTTTTGTCACTACATAAAGCCTAAAAATACAGCTGTAAAATCTGAGTATATTATACCTTCGCCTTCAACTTTGTAGATAAACGTGTATGAGTAATAATAATATGTAAATATTTACAAAAAAAAAGTATACATGTATGTTTATCCATTGTCTAGTACCCATAGTACAAGTTCTGTTTAGTTTGGGCTAGATGATGTTGTGTGTATGTGTAGAATATTATTCAAAGAAAACCAATCTCGTGTTTCATCTACATCTTTTTCTTTCATTCACTTCTCACAAGGTTACACTAGCAATAGATACAAAGGTACGTAGAATTCAAACGAAAGCAAATAAATGACGTAATGAAATTGAATTCTACGAAATATTTAATGTTAATTTCATATGGAACTTCAAACGCAACTATTTTATATACAATCTTTATGAAATGCTAAAACTTAGGGAATGAAACGAAAGAGGTGTGTTAGTTTGTAGTAAATGGATTCGTTGCTACAAGTTAATTAGGTACGATACAAAGCAGGAGATCTGACCTACTTACATACAAACGTGGGTGTAGAGAGATTTCTGGGCACGTCAGTCAAACGAATTTGATGTTAGATCTACCTAATTTAGATTGTTGGTACTTATGCAGGCGATTTCTTATACAAATATGTGGTCAATAAGCAAACGGTCAGTTTAATAGTAAGTGCTTTCCGTAGCATATAAATACTTACAATACCAGGCTTATCATTCGCACGTTTCTACTCCTAGGAAAAATGGAATTAAAAATCGGATGAAAGGAAAGAAATTCGAAATGCGGTCAGTGTATCAAACCTTATGTCAGTTCTCTATAATAAGATAGTGTTTCTCCGTCAAGCCTACTCGGTCATAGCGTTGCCAAATAATTTGCTATGGTTGACTCTTCAATTCCAAAAGGGGTACTTCGAAAAACTTTATTAAGGATCACTGAGGTGGATTAATAAGAGCTAAAAAATACAAGTGTACTGCAACCCACGATCTCAAAAAATACGCCGCAGCGAGACCAACTTTATAAGAGAAACTTATAATAAGTTTTAAAAAGTTTACATAAAACTTAATTAAACGGACTCAGATTAGTCTGGACAATTTGGTTTAGTTAGCACTCTAAACTTTACTAATCTACAAATAATGTCATTGTGACCATTATTCGGTTGTCTAATACACGAGGGCATTACATAATAGAAAATATTTTTACGAGAGATCGAGAATATCACCATTCAAGCAGTGCTTATATCATGTACAGAGGCCTTCAGATAGCGCGTTTTTAAGTTTCTTTTTTAAGCTTTGCCTCGCCCTTGTGCTTGCAGTGATAATGCTTTAAGATATGGTGGACATACATGACCTGAAAAAAGAACGCCGACTTCACTTACCTGAGGATTTCTAAACATAAACATGTAATAACGGTGTACTCGACTTGAGAATCAAAAGGAAAAAGGACGCTAACTGAGACTTACTACTACTAACGGTTACTAAAAACTAAAAAGCTCTCAAATACTTGATCAATGATTAACCTTTGATCACCGGTCCACCGACTAAAACTCAACGTTGAGTACTGCTTAAATTTTTTTTATTAGCCTTTAGTTAATAGTTAGCTACCTCTTAAATATTTGGAAGTAATTTATAAATGAAGCTTTATAAGAACCTTATGCCACGGAACCAAAAAGACAACAATATTCTTTTTATTTTCTTATTTTAAAGTTTTCTAGCAATTTGGGTTTCAAATTAATAGTATTCCTGTTAACCTTTCCAACTAAGCTAGAAAGCTTGTGTTAGGAGTGAGTTCACGTCGGTAGTGCATTAGGAGGGATTAGAAACCGTGACCTCTCGATCGCAAGTCCAATGCCTTATCCATTGGTCGACCGCCGCTTAATTACTACAATATTTAAATAACTACAATATTATATCAATATTTTGTTCATAATTATTCTTAGTTTATTTGAAAGGGATACCGCTTCCGAATAATCCGTTTCCGAATAATCTTATATTGTTTAACAAAGTTTCGTCGACAAATGGCGAACAACTTTCCAAGCAACTTAAATATAAATCATAACTTTCAACATCAGCAGCTTGTTTTTGTCACTCTTTGACATCGATTCAGTCCTGTTTAAATAAATGATGTACATACAATATTACGTAACTTATTGTATATAATTTCTTTTCGTTCGACTGTGCTGTAAGGCTTAGTTGTTGCCTTGCCTCTGCATGTGCGCTAAATGCTATGGCTTCGATCCACACACGAGACCAAAATTGTATGATCCGTCTCTCTATGACTTTGACTAAAGCATGGAATTGTAATCGTAATTCGGTCGTGGTTTAGAATCCCTCCGATTGCAGTACCAACATTAACCTGCTCCGATCACAAGCAAACGACGACAAGGCTGGTGTAGTGCTTCAAGCGATCATCTCGCTACTGTCATTACGCCGAGTATTCTGGATTTGTTCACTACAGGGAAAAAATAGGATTCATAAATAGTTATTCTAAGTCTGGGTGTTCTCTTTGTCCTTGTTTCAAAGCTTGCAAAGTATCCCGCAGTCCATAATACCTACACTAGGATTAATTTCTGTGTCGCGAATTACTGTTATTTTATAAATACTACTACTTCCAAAGAGTATATATAAAATAAATAATACCTACCTGCAGGTTAATAAGCATACTAATTAATTAGTAATTAATAAATTTACATCAGATTTATAAAATATCAAAGGCCAATGCGACTAAAAACTTGTTTGTGTAATTAATTCTAAAACGTATTACTCGAATATTTATTGTTCACGACTTCTTCAAAATTTTACAGTGTTTCAGTTCAGTAGACTTGATTAAAGAGGAAATAAGCAACAATAACTTAGTGAAACTTTTTGTGTGCCAAGGACTTTGAATAGCTTAATTGCTAAGGTGACGACACTATTTGTTGAGGTCGTCGGTTCAAGTGCAGGGAAGGCGTATTAATAAGTGGTCGCAACGTCACTACGCCAAGTGTTGTTTGAATCACACACGAGGCATAAAAGATCTGTAGTGACAAATACACAATTCTTTTGTCCCACTGGTGTGCGCGGTCTTCTTCTTAGTGTGAGAAGGGCCTAACCCTTCTCAGGCCCGCGCTGGTTGGCAGACTTCACAAATCATCGAGAACATCTTGCAGAACTCTTGGACACGCATGTTACGTCGCGATGTTTTCCATCACCGTTAAAGCGAACTATAATTTTACTTCATTAATTGATCCGCACATAAAACCGCACACAAAACGTCTCGGATACGTGCCTTGGGATTAAACTCAAGACCTTTGCGCAGCACTCCTATGGTCTTCCACAACGCTATCGTTGCTTCATGTGGGAGTTGCCTCCTAATAAAAAAGAGGAAACCATCCTATTTCGTGGATTGCTTTTTATTTTGTTTATAATTTACAATTACTTATTTGTTTCAGAATTCCCAACGCCTTGGCCGCGTGTCCCGCGCTGAAGCAAAGGCCACTGCCATGGTATTCGTCATGATCATCGCCTTCACCGTCGCGTGGACACCGTACTCGCTGTTCGCGCTCATGGAACAGTTCGCTACCGAGGGGATCGTGAGTATATTTTTATGTCGCTAGTGATAGACAAGCCAGCAGTTTACTTTTTGGTTCCTGGTGACTGCCACTCATAGACTTTGTCAATTAATGAATGTATTTCAAAGAACATTAGAGTTCACTTAATGAGCATAACATAACATTGAAATTAAAGGAAAATAACACATGAACAGTAGTACGATCGTAAGTATATTATATCATATAAAGCAATGCTTAAAAAAAATATGTCTCCGATTCCTATTAAGTACGTTAGATAACAATGGGAACATAATTTAATTTATTAAATATGGTCTAATGATGGTAATTTGGTTATTTGTAGATATATTTTTGAATATGTCCTGATAAGTAAAGATGGATAAGAAATTGGTAATTGTTAAAAGGTAATAAAACAAATATTGTTTAAAAAAGACAACTCCCGCACTAGGAATTATTCCTGTGTCGCGGGGGACTTTACAAGCATTCAAACAATGGACACAAAGAACACCCAGACTTGGAACAACTATTTGTGGACCACACAAAGTTTTGTCCCGTGTGGCAATCACCCACAACACTCAGCGCAGCGACAGTAGCGAAGCCACTTAAGCCACTGCGTCATCCGTGCAACACACTCTCCATAAGCCGTGTTTAAAGTCACAGTGTTTAGGAAATACATTTCTATTTCAACCCTTTTTTCCACAGTCTGTCTGATGCCGGTAGCCGTACCGGACAGACTGTGAAAAATAAAAGGCCCGTCAAAAATTGTTCAGTGTTATCGGAAATGTCTCCTGACAGAACTATTGAAGCTTGCTGCGATATGGAGTTGTAAAATTGTATTGCTATTGTCATCTTGTAGAATGGATGGCTATAAAGAGCCGATGATTTGGCATTATTACAGTCGCTTGGCAATATTTTAGGATATTAATACAATATTTTGATCTAATTTGTGATGGAAAAACTAACTTTTACTAAGTGAATGTGACTCTTGGTTCAAAAACTTTGTTTTTTCAATATCATTTAATGCGATGTTTTATACACAAGCTGTAACCTGGTTTTACTTGTGTTAAAGACTCTAGTAAACTATTTCTATCCGTGTGCCAAGTTTCATATAAATCCGTTCTAATGTTACGCGTGATTGAGTAACAAACATTACATTAACATATCTTTACAAACATTCACGTTTATTCCTAATGAGAATTGCGTACCACTTATAGTACGAAACTCTTAATAATATATTGATTTACTTTAAAACGTTTTAAATTAAACGTTAATCATTCGTCTAGCATCAACTTTACCATTATATTTAGTATATTTTACTTCAATTTTACAAATTGACAATAGTCAAGGGATTTCTCCTTCCGATACATGTGAGATTAATATACAAAACTATATTTCCAAATTAATAAGCAAGCTTTGCTTCTTACCTAAAATGTCAAACATTTGATGAAATAAAAATACATCTTTATATTTCTAAACCGCGGGCACGTTACAAGCATTAAGAAAAAATGAGACAAACACAATGGTATCTTTTGTATCGCGCCGGCCATGTTCTGTGACTAAGAATCAATGACCTTAAGTTGAAAGAATAAAAACGATAGTGATGCAACTCGTTTTGTGTCGATATTTAAATAAAAAATGAATAAAATTATTGAAATTGTCATAAAATTTCAAATTCGATATTTCTATATACGGGGCTAGGGCACATAGGTTATTTATCAGATATACATAGCGACCCTAAAATATGACCACACCTCAGATTTTATCACAGAATTTTGTTAACAAAATTAATTTGAAATTATTTATGTATGAGCAATATTTCTCAAGAATATAGCTGAATTGTTTATATTTGGCAGTAAGTTTGTGTGAACACAAGAAACAAAGTTTGAAAGCAAACCATTAATTCTGATGGTAACAGTCGGATTTACCGCCAGAGACACAACGGGATAACAAGACTACGTTCTTTAAGATTAAGGTATAGAATATTTAATACCTTAACGTTAATTAATGTCTTTAAAATTTTATTATTACGAAAGTTTCCAGTTTTAGGCATTACAAATTGTTTCAATTTATGATTGGAAATTTGTCTTTAAGTACAAAGTGTTCTCGCTTTAAAGGACCATGTGTAAGTTGAAGTAGAACAAAGCAAGCAGTAAAGTAAGAAATTAGCCGAAAGCGAAGTAATGTTCTTTAAAACAAGAATAGAAGAGGGTCTGATGATTTGGAGTACACGGAAATAAGCCGGTACGATATAAGACACTGATATCACTCCATCACACAGTTTTTAGCCAACACTTTTTATGATCATTAATTTTTATAAACATGTTCTTACAAAATTATTTATTACAGCCAGATTTAAAATATCCCACTTTGTTCATTGATGCATAATTGTGTCTGTTGCATCATTTCCCCATTAAGATTTCGCAACATCTGTGGGGTTAACGATCTATGATAGAACGACCAGCTGTAATGTAAACAATTTGAATATGTAACAGTATCCACATCTGAGGCACAGTTATAATGGTCAATGGCTATTAAGATCGCAAAAGTAAACAAAAATGTGTCGAGTTTAGGGTCTTTTGTAATTCTTAGAAACAAAATACTGCTATACGTGCTGGTAGTGTTGTTTATGTATCGATTAGAATATGCTGCTATTTATAAGTCGATAAAAAGAAAATTTAATATCTTCGTGAAAATAATGTATACAAATTTAATTCTCGCAGTATTTCATTGTACATGGGCTATATTATGTGATCCTTAAATATGATCACAACTTTCTGTTACAGCCTGTATATCTTTCTAAATTTATGTTATGCTCCACTTGTCAAATTTGTCGATCTCATAAATTCACTATTCTAGCTATATAATATGAGGCCTTAATTTATTAATGCCATTTGCTGATTTAATTACTACCTGATTACAACGTCTAGAGTATGTAGAAGTATTCTCTGAATTCATATTAATATAGGTATTTAAATGCATATGATAAGGAGGAAAATATATTCTAATTCGAATTTTCCTTGTGACTTTTAATTAATCTTAACTCGATAATACATATTAAGTATATATTAATTATATGTATTCTGGTCGTACGTAACTAGATATTAATTAAATGAAGTAATAAATCGTTATTTAAACTAATATGATAAAGAGAAAAATTATTATTTTTGTATTTTCGTTCTGACTAATACTATAAATGGTATGTGAGTTTGTTTGTTTGTTACGCTTTCACGCCTTAACTACTTGACCGATCACGATTAAATTTTGTATACATGTTGTGAAGGGTACAGAAAAGGACATAGGGCACCTTTTATCCAGAAAAGTATTGTTCCCGATGGATAGCAATTTATTACAAAAATCGAGATTAACGCGAGCGAAGCCACGAGCAAAATCTAGTAGATAATGAATAAACTCAATAACGAACAGATCAGTTTAAAAAAATGTCTCGTCATTTGAAAGCTACGTAATCCAGAAGTAAGATAGGCTATGTATCATGACGCTACGAGCCACAGGAGCGCAGCAGCGATCATAAACGTTGGTAAAACCGCAAGCGTCAGCTAATAATAATGTAATGTCCTCCAGACCGAATTTCGGTCACGGCGGCCAATCTTGAGACTGGCCATCTGCGCAAGAGATATAGTGCACAAGCGTGTGCGCAAACACAAGTGCACACTCTGTTCCCACACTCTCACGATCCGATAGGACGGTAATACGACACGATCGGGGAGAGATCAGGCGCCAACCAAGGGCTTTAAGTGCTTTCCGAGTCAGGAGGTGTTTAACCGCCAACTTCCTACTACGGGCTGCTATTGAGATTTCTTAACAGAAAAACCTAATAACTTTTTGTTGGCCCCACCCCGGGATTCAAACCAGAGACCTCATTCACAGCAGTCATATTCACTAACGCTGCGCAACGGAGTAAGTCAGTAAACAACTCTGCAGCGGTAGGGTTGCTATCGTGCTACTGTCGTGCAACTATTATTTACTTAGTTCAAGTATTTTTTGAACTGGCAGAAATATTCATTACCGAAAATGTATGCTGTAATATTGTATGTAAGTCTGTCCAACTTTATCTGTACTTGTCCAAACTCAATTATGCCTCTATCACTAGTACAGTTGGTATTATTAAAAGGCAAAATATTTCAGTAATATTGATTCCTTCGTTAATTTACAAAGTTCGCCCCATTTTAGGTGTGCCTAAAAGCAATGTTGTTATAGTTATGGTTCGCGCTGGTCCTAATTCGCACAACACAAGATCACACTGTCCGCACGGGTGGACCTTCAAAGGCAAAATACTTTGGGACATAGAGATTTTGTAGATATAGGTACAGAGTGTCCGGTAATTAATGGATAATCTGGAAATGTCTTACAGTGGAACTGATAACCGTTCAGAAAAAAAAATGAAAAAATATCTATCCTAATCTAACCTAAATCTGCTATGTGTTTATTTTTTTTTATAATTACCATTTATAACTTTCTTGTATACTACAACCATAAATGAATGAAATCCATCGGTTTTTTGTTGTTTTATTATTAAATACTAATTATGCTAATAGAAAGACAGTCAAAAGTATGCTATGCTAATATAGCTTGCACTTTTAATATATATATATTTCTTTTTTTTTCATTTTTCTGATCGGCCTTCAGGTCTACTATAAGACATTTCAAGGTTATCCATTAATTACCAGACATCCTGTATATGCCATAAGTATCATACTTGTATCGTCGATATGTTTTTCACAATTATTAATAGTATTATTACTAGTATTCGTCCAATATTTCGTTATTAATCACTTTAGTTACTGAAGAAGAAATTTCGAGAAGAGTAAATAAAAACAAACCAATACTGGAACTAATAGAGAAATATTAATATGAAATATTACCAATGTTATAGAAGGAAAAATAGAAGCACAGAGAAAGAAAGGAAGACCAAGAAGAAAGTATACAGATCAATACGAATAGCGGACGAAATTACATATGTATACAGGTATACATATGTAATTTCGTCCGCTATTCGTATTATCAAAATCAAATAGCTGACCCATACCGGCTTGATCTTTACTTTGATTAAATCATAAACTTCATCATCAAGAAACAAGTTCATAACTAGTCCAGCCGGACTTCACAAAATGACGAGTTACAGAATTTATAATAATGTACTCAAATGATTCAGGCGCGCTAACTACAAAGTCTGTTTAAATATTCAATGAGAGTTCACACCCCGAATTTTGAAAAGCTCCCTCGTCCAAGGAATTTAATATTACTAGTCAGTTGGTCACGTATTACGCTAGCTGGTAAAGTGATCCTAATCCTTTTTAATCAAATAACGGCATTATAAATGTAGGCCTTCGATGAGCTTGATTATTGATTTCTGTTTTAAAAGAATATATTAGGTATTGTTTAAGTCGTCGCCTTGCCACTGATACTGCGCCGAGCTTTGTGAATTTGTGTGATCCAAAATTATGTAGTCGTTCCGAGTCCCCGCGACACTGAATATATTCCTAATGCGGGAGTCATATATTTATAAAAGAAAGAAAGAGTAGTAGGGCTGTTTTTACAGTTGTTGATAGCAACTAAAATAATAATTTGTATAAAAGCGTGCGTTGCCGTCATAAAACTGCCTGACCAACATTTATAAAAGCTTTTGATAAAAGATTATCGGACGCTATTGTAGTGACGTCATACGCATATTAGTGGTATAAATAACTATGTCTCGTTTATTATACTTATGGTTCGCGCTCGTTATAACTCGCTCAACACAAGATCACACTGTCCACTCGGATGAACCTTCAAAAGCAAAATAAATGAATAGCAATCGCGCTGCACTTGTTAACAGCTCAATTGAGCGGATGCATAATTCAACACTCAAGTATGTGACACTGATTCATTCAATATACTATATTGTGACCTCACAGATAGAGCGCAATACTTTAAAAATAGAACTGTTTTGACATTTCCTGCAGCCATAAATAATACTTTTTAGATACATGCAATAACGTGATATAGAAACTAGAATAATGTAGATGATCTTAGCCCTGATGTGCATACATATTATATTATGAGAACTTATCCTTGAAAAAAAAACCAATATGTTGTCAAAACTTTGATCGCTTTTCAAATCCACAGTATGAACTTATAGCTTTTAATGCCCATTAATGGTTATGATCACTTTTTAAAATAGTAAAAATACTTCACTAGACACTCTACATACGCTAAGCTCAGAAGGCCATAAAACAACAACAGATTTAGAAAGTTTTCCTACTGAAGTAATTTTTCTGGCATATATACATATAGACAGAGGGCTGTGATTCATAAAATAGCTCTTTAGACTATGCGCGAAATTTTGGCGTTGTGAAAGGTTTAATGCAATTTGTTCAATACTCAATTACAGAAAGGCCTTCACATCCAATAATCAAATCACTCATATCCAATGATATTGATCAGACTACTAAAGTCATGTAAATGGCAACGACCTACTAAGCATTTGCCGCTGATCTTGCCCATAACATGAGGTGTTCAAAGTCAAAGTAAAAATAATCTTTATAGTAAAAATACGCGTCCAAGAAGTATTTATACATAAAAATGTATAAATACTTCTTGGACGCGTCAATTAAATTAAATATTAGTAATAAATTATTGTAACACAAATAAGAGGAAATAAAATTTTCCATTGAAAAATGTCCGTTCGAGAAAAGCTCTTATTAGAAGAAGCGGGCGATAAACTCATTTCAATCGCCATTTGTTTACAATGATTCTTAGCAATACAAATCAATTTGTTTGCATATTTTTCTTGTATGAACTGATAAGTATGGTTACATAAGAAGAATTCAAAAAGGTTTTTTAGGTTATAATTTCTGATAATGTAACCAGAGAATACCAGTTCAAGGCATATGGAACGAGACATCCATTCTATTTTAACATTTTGAATGCAAGCTACGAGTTAACTCGTGTCTGTATTTGTCAATGGAGCCAACTATGAATTTAATCTAACGATTTTTAAAAAGGTCATGAAGACACAAGTATTACACAATAAGCTCTATTGTTCTGTTTATGAAAAATATTGGTACCTGTGTGTTCTGCAGAAATCCTAACTTAATATTATAAAAGCAAATGTGAATTTGTTTTTGTAAAAATCAGGGAAGCACTTAACGTCCAAACTTTGAACACAAATTGTATAGAAAATAATACATGAACATTATTAATAATACATATAATTTTGTATAGGAATCACGAAGTTGGATATAGGAAGACAGAACTTTTTATTTTTATTGCTAAAGTACCTACCTATTTACGTTTTCATGCCGAAACCACTGATTCGATTTTGATGTTTGTATGTATGTTCATACGTATATGTAGTGAGCTTGAATTCTGAGGATAAACTTTAGAAGTTAACTTTTGCAAATAACAGTTTATATAATGTTATGTTATTTTACGTAAAAATATTAGGTTGTTAGCTATGACATTGCGGTTCCAATTATAAATGAACGTTATTAATAATATTTATAATTTTGTATAAAAATCACAAAATTGGATAACATCCAATTTCGTGATTTTTGTAAGAATTGCAATAGTAATTCTAAAAATTTATTTTTATTTCGAGAATAGACTGTATATATTATTAATAATATGTGAATAATAATAAATACCAATAACACTTTATACAATTCGTATTTAAAGTTATATATATCGCTTAGTGTTTTATCGTACTATTTGTTATTTCAATTCGCCAAAATTACATGATGGTTGATGAATGGCTTAGTTAACAAAAACGTTAACTAATTTAAGACAAACGATAGTGCCCTAAATGCAAGCAACAATACATGAAAAAGAAAGTAGAATACGAATAGGCCATTAATTTTTTTAATGAAATAATTAATCTGAAATCCATAACGTTACCGTTTTTATTCTTACAGAGCGACAACTTTATATTTAAACCCCTATTACAAATATTAAATGAATTGAAATGACTTATACATTTATTATAAATGAACATCATATGAACCAAAGCCCCTCTCCCTCCACCCGACACATATTATTGCGTCTGAATGTTGCTCTTTAAGTCACTCAATCTGACTGACGAGACATTAAAATTTAATGATTCTAAGAAGCATAAGGCATTTAAATTGGATGCTATATTGAAAATATTTGGTTTCGAATGTTCGTATCACGGTACATTGAAAGGAATCGATTTATCGTTATAAAGTGAATGTCACCAATGTAATTACCTAGCGCATAACTAAATATTTCTTAAACTTTTTTGATTGCTTTAAAACTATGCTGGTTGCTTTATATCCGCGTAACATATTCGCTACTATGGCAAAAACCAAAAAAAAAAACTAATAAGTTTACCTAGGTCACAAATCAATGTAACTTCATCATAAAGTATCTCTTAGCAAAAAACTATGTCATTCCGTCAATCAGTTACTAAAGAAATTCAAACCAACTAACACAGTTTTGCAGCCATTTATTTGTAAGAATAGGGATAGACTGAATGTCCACTGTACAAAACATAAATCCAATAGCAATCACAACAAATTCAGTTTGTATATTCCCAAAAGGGTAGCCGATCTACATTTCGTCAGTTGGCTTCGTCTGACGTCAAATGGGACGAGCTATTGCCGTCTACCAAGTACATTTTCAGACTCAGTACTACTATTAAGAATATTCTAGAAGCTAATAACGATTTGCCTGACCTAGAACTTTATGATCGATCGCAAACGTGAACACTAAGGACAAGGCTACATTGGTAAGCCGACGACAACGCATCATCATCTTGTCCTACAGTGATGTCAGTTATATGAATTTGTTTTATCGTACTGATCGATGGTCAGCGTCACCATACCATGCGAATTCGACCATATACCACGGTACGTACTCGTATGACGCGGCTAGGTACAAAAACAGAAAGAAAAGAAGATAGTTTAATTTGCTTCACATCTAAAAACACACTAAAAATACATAGTGAGCACTGATGAACTTAAAAAAAAACACACAGGAGTGAGAAATAAGAAAAATAAAGTAAATTTAAAAAAATCAAGATGATTTTGAAGAAAAAGAGAAATTAATAAGCAACTAATATTTCACGTCGTGATAAAAATAGTTTTAGTTCAACATTTTATGTCGTAAGAATTTCTTAGACTTTTCAACTAAATCCTTCAGTGACTAAATACATGTATATGTATTTATCTTTTTATTTAAGATACATATAATAGCTTTAGTCCATACCATTTATAAACAAAAATGTATTTTACTTATGTATAGCTTGTCATTTTAGGGGCATAGCTATTATCTGCAAAGGAAGTAGAACTGACATGAATGAACCATAACTAATAAACATCGTTGTTGATGGATTGTCCAGCTTTGTTCGCTAATGTTGACATAATAAATAATAAAGAGGCAAAATTGGTATAATTTAACATGGTAGCCTAATTTAGTATGACTATTCAATTAATAGTCACACTAAATTAGGCTACCATGTTACATTTGTGTACCACACCTACCAATCCTAATTGAACTTTGCCTGTCCAAATTATTTCATTCTATTTTCCTTTATAAGGAGAAAAACGTAATTATATTGTATAAACTTAAATAGATTTTTTCTCACTGATAATACTGGGGAACAGTCATTTTGCGGCATGGTATATTGAAGTCAATTTTGTGTAAGTTTAGCATGCTGAATACGAGGAAAATATCAGATTTGTTAAATTGACCCTGGTTTATGGAATAAGACTTGATAACTATTTGACTGAAAGAAGGTCGAAAAAAATATAATTATATATAAAATATATATTTTCAAAAATACGTCAACATTTCAAAAGCCCAGGTCATTAAAAATTCTACAACAATCTTCATCTGTAGGCTTTTCTGTTGTGTTTATGTTCAGGACAATCCCTTATTAACCAAAAAGAACGAAACGAAGCAAAATGTGTCCAACACGCCACGGTCACGACTACATGACAAATTAATGGATGAAATCTTAGCTTGGCGCCGAGAGCATTTTAAGAGAATAATTGCAATGTACTTAAAATAGGGTACGAACTAATAACTTTATGGTGTAATATCTCATTGAACCGAAACTATTTTAACTATCTACGTGAATAAAAAATTAGTACAACTTAGGAAGTATTTTTTAATGATCACGTTTATGTTGAATATCTCAAGAACCAGAGTCAATCCATATAAACTAAATGCATTTCGGGTACCCGGGAAAGCCCGCACCAAGGTTTCTCACAAAATGATAACCGAGATTATGTACGCGGATGACCTATGCTTTTTAGCTGATTCCCCAACTTCTCTACAACAGCTGATGACTGGTCTTGACGAGGCGTGCATCACGTTCGGCCTTAAGATAAGTGTCAGTAAGACAGAAGTCATGACAACAGGCGTTTCAACAGATGAACCTCTGAAAATCTATCTCGGTCAAGATGTCCTGAAGGACATCTTGACCGAGATTCAGCGTGTAGAGAAATTCAAGTATCTGGGAAGCACAATAACATCGCAGTGCGACCTTGATGCCAAAATAAACTGCAGAATCGGTACTGCCTCAGCCTCTTTCGGTAAACTTAGAACTAAGGTCTTTCGTTCGCACGATCTAAAACTGGCTACAAAAATCGCAGTTTATAGAGCTATTGTCCTACCAAGCCTGTTATATGGCTCAGAGACTTGGTGCCTTTACCGCAGACAAATAAAGACATTAGATCAATTCCACCTCCGATGTTTGCGGGATATCATGAACATCCACTGGACGGACCGCATTAGAAACACTGAAGTTCTTCGACGCGCTAAGATCTGCGGTATCGAAGCATATCTGATGCGGGACGCCGCACCAGCGTAGTTGACGAACTACGCTGGTGTGGTCACGTGTTCCGTATGCCAAATGAACGGATCGCAAAGTGCATCTTCTATAGCGAGCTTCAAGAAGGCAAGCGCAAGCACGGCGGACAGCTCTTGCGATACAAAGATGTGCTTAAAAGGCACATGAAAAATTGCAGTATTGACCCCTTAACTTGGGAGTCATCTGCGGCAAATCGCTCGGAATGGCGACGTCTTGGAAGGCAGAAGATCGACGCCTTTGAAAACACACGTAAAGATGAGCTCGACGCAAAAAGATACAAGCTAAAAGCCAGACCACCAACGGCTTTAATTTACCATTATAGTGACGGCGATCTCACTTGTCCGAAATGCTCAAGAACATTTACGGCCAAAATTGGCTACAACAGCCACATGCGAGCACACCACCGCGCGGACCAACGTGACGCCAGTTGCTGAGCCTGTCCAGCAGTCGCTGTAGCCGAAATCGGCTTGGATATTATTATTATTATGATGAAGGTGTTTATTAAAACCAGTAACAAAATTAATGCCGCAGATAATATATGCATATTTTTTGTTCCCCAGTGTAATCAATACAATTACCATAACGAATGTGTAAAATCCACAGATTAGTAAAACTAATATTATAAATATGACTGTTAGTCTGTTTGTTTGTTACGCTTTCGCGCCTTAACTACTCGACCGATCACCATATATAAATTTATTTACAAAATCTACAATAACGCGAGCAGAGCCGCGGCCAAAATCTAGTAGGTATCTAAAACAAAAAGTAGAAGGGTTGTGTGTTAATAAGACGCCGTTGTTTAACAGCGCCTCAATTATTTTTTGCTCTACCAAAGTAAAAATTAAGCATATGATGGTAAACTGTTACCCTACCAATGTATCTTTGCAATACTAACCCACCAGGGATACTGGTAATACATCCTTGACCCCACAAAATAGGAAACACTGCCAGCAGGTTCAAAGTTCTTAACGTCGACCCATACAAACAATAAAGAGCCTCTTAAAGTAAGACAGAAATTCCCGGCCAGAAATATTCACTCGTGGATATTATACTAGCTTATTTACCTGCGGTCTTTTGTAGCACAGAGGTACTTTCCCAGCTAGGATGCGCCAGTTAAAACGACATCCTACAGTTAAACAGGACCCCGTTATGCCTTATCTTTTTTGATTTTTAATAATTTCCATTATGATTTTCTTAGTAGGATTTTTTGCAAAAGGAAAAATCCTCAAAACATTTATTATTAACTCGATAAAAGCAATACCCAAGTTACTTTTTCCTTAAACTGAATGAAAACAAAATTGCTTTATTTTATTAAAACAATTCATATTCAATTTGAATGACATTAAGTTATACATCATTTAAAAGAGCCTTGAATTGTTTCTTTTTGTTTTAGGTATCAATTATGGAATACACAATAATAAAATAGTCAAGGTTATTTGCCAGTATTTAGATTCTTCGTAAAGGAGACAACACTTACGTATACATCAAACAAATATATTTTATCAGACAAATATATTTAATAACTAGCTATACAAAATACATTTCACGATATTAATGTTAATACCAAAACGTCAAACATTTTTCTTTATATAAAAATACAATTTAAATTTTCAAAATGTATCATAAACAAAATACAAATCTTGATAACCCTATCATTTATATTTGTCAAAGAGTACACTATATCACGTACCCCATAAATGTCTTGGGATGTCCTCGGGTGTGTTCATCACATAAAAAAGGACAAAGTGAGGTGATTTCGTGACTTATGTATATGGCATACGTGCATGGTGAATATTAAGTAGACTTCGGCAAACTATGGTTTATGGTGAATCCTGGCAGAATGTATCATTGTTACGGCTTTCCAATATAAATTGCTGAATAGCTCAGATCAATCCCATATTGACAAATTTAATGGGATTGAAAGAAGAGACACATTAAAAAAATAAGAACCATAATTATGGCAGATAGCGTAGTGATATCATAAAGAAGATATAAAAAGTGAACAGTTATAACTTTTGAAACAATGTAATTAATGGCTCAAACAGGTTTTTGGCCATTTGGCAACAACAGAACGTTTGCTCAAAACTAAGACTTACTCGCTCACATGGTGCCCAACAGAAGTAGTACTTCTACACTACAAAAGATCATAACTAAGCACCTTTATGCTGCAATAGACAGAGTATTTAAAGCTCTTAAGGACTACCAGTTACGAGACTTTTTGTTTGATGTGCAAGCAACTCCTTTTACAATTTTAACAACACGGAATTGAAATCCTTGGTTTTGCAAGCGAACATAAATTACGATAAAAGGGTACCATTAGACGGTACTTATGCTTATTTGTATGTGACAAAAAAAGCAAAAGCAGTGGTAAAGAAGTGGCATGTAGTGAATGGGTACACGGGAATATTCGCTAGGTATATGACACCAATATACAGATTCGTTTGATGAAACAATTGATGTTCAAACGCCTGAATCATTGCTGATATTTTCCCTTATAGAACTGGCTTAGCAATTGCTACATATTGTATCTGCTTATAATTTGACTAACTAATAAGTATTAGATTTTGAACCTGCTGTTTTAAAATTTAGTAATATAGTTTTCTAATAGTGACCTTGACCTGCTACGGCACTCGAATATTAACCCTTGCGTCATGTTGGTATGTACGCAATGTTCGATGCCGGATCATTTTGATCCGTGTCCCAAAAAGGTTTAATTACGTATTCAGGAATTCATTGGAGCGTTGTTCCGAATTTCCTTGTAATTCGTTTAATAATAAACGCTGTAATATATGCATAGATACACGGCTGTTTTTCGATGGGGTAGTTAGAGACTACAGATGACCAGTTGGTTCAATTTTGGCACATGTTCTTCACTTTATGAGTTTTTCTTTATTATCTTTATTACTCTTTATGTACGCTCGTCAGTTTAAGGTTCTTTATACATGGCTTTTCTTCAAAAGGTATGGAAATGAAGGACTGGAACATTTTTACAAAGTATTTCTTCTACCAACGGTTTCATTCAATTTGCCTCATATACTTTCTTAGTCGATCATTACTAGGTATTTATTTCTAGGTTTTATGTACGTTTTCTATTATTGTTGTGATTTTTTTCGTTCCCTAGAATATTCTTAGTGCCAATGCGTAATGTATTTTCGAGTTTAACAGCATTGACATTCTAAGTAAATATTAAACACTATTGAACTTCCATTATTTTAGAAAAATAATAGTTCAGGTAAATATATGTTCGTTTCGTAAATGTCAATAATACACAGATGTAAAAAATGCCAATACAGCGAAATTCAATAGATAGATGAACTTTTTTGAATCAACTGTAGATAATGACTTTGAAAGGGTAATGGTGGCTAGTCTGAATTAAGAAGCTATATTACTGAACATGCAATAATATAATAGACTGAATTTAGATTTGTGTAAATAAAAATAAACATTTTGTTGGCTCCATAGCCAAACATTATATTAATCATAAATACTTTACGACTTTTAAATATACCTTGCCTATTGCCACCTTGCATAATAATTGCACCTTGCTCAGTGGGGAGACCAACAGACTGCAATGCAGAGGGTCTCAGGTTCGATCCCACGACGCGCATCTCTGATTTTCGGCAGTTATATGACTTTTCGAAATTATGTGCGTATTGATTGACAATTATCGCCTGCTCCGTGCCTCGGAGAGCACGTTAAGCCGTCGGTCCCGGCTGCCATGAACATCTAT
The DNA here is from genome assembly GCA_963675205.1 of Catocala nupta. Taxonomy (NCBI): domain Eukaryota; kingdom Metazoa; phylum Arthropoda; class Insecta; order Lepidoptera; family Erebidae; genus Catocala; species Catocala nupta. Next base: position 7,488,460 of record OY776091.1, on the reverse strand, counting down.
GGCAGTCGTTATTGGGAAAGTCAGTACCCCCTAATATCCTGACACTGGTCTAGCTTTAGGGTAGCCTTCGGGTTGCGGAGGTCAGGTGGCAGCCGCTCCGTGTAAAAATTTATATTCAGTCAAATTCAGTTAAACTAGAAAAAGCCGACCCCAAGTGATTTGGGCATAATAAAGGCTAAAGAAAAGAGACCTTGCATAATAAGACAAACTGGCATTTTGGACTTGAAGGAACTCCAACAGGGTAGATATTATATTGATCTACAGAATTGTATTGTTCTCAGAACTGTTTCTCTTGTTTTGAAGCCATTCCACGACATGTTTGTATTGCCTTTGTTGCGTTTGACATCGAGCACAATTTATTTCCATAAATAGCTCTACAGGACAATTTGTCTAGTACGTTCAATTGGACTGAATGCTCGTCGGCATGAATTGTTCTGTCGTTACGTAATGAGGACAAACTTTTTGAATAGAAGAACCATTGTTGCAGTACATCAATATATGTATATGAGACCCTTACCTTTAGTTTATAAAATACGTCGCAGAATTCTATTTACTTTTGTGAAGTACTCTTTTGCCTGTCTTGTTTGTCTCATGCGTATAAGTTTGTGGTTTGGATACCCGGATCTGGTAAAGAAATATCAAGATTTTCTGTACGACAGCACGGATTGCATAGTAGTTTATATAGCTGCCTTGCCAGTGCAGCCGTGTTGAGTGATGTTGGTTCAATCCTCACACGAGACAAAAATTGGTATGATTCACAAATAGATCTAACTGAGAGTTCTTCGTTTTCGTTGTTTTAATATTGTGAAGTTCCCCGTCATACAGGACAAATGCCTATGCGAGAGTTATCTAAATCTATATCTATACCAATATTATAAAGAGGAAAGATTTAATTTTTGTTTGTTTATTTGTATGAGTTTAACTCAGAAACTGCTCAACTGACATGTTGATCTGGAAAAATATTTTACCATAAGAGAGCTATATTATTATCAAGTAAAATAGGATTTATTTGATATGAAAAAAGTACTGTTACATGACTTAACCTACTTTTAGGCGAGTGGAGCCGCGGGCAAAAGCTAGTCTTTTATAAACACGAAACATTTTGAAATACTGAGCAGCACAGAGAGTTATAATCTATCTAGAAACAGCATAAAATCTGACAACGATTTTAACAAAGTACATATTACACCGATAGCCTAGCCTACTAAAATGACGTAAATTCTTAGACATTTATGAAAGAGATAGGCGGTTCTAACGTTTTCACTAAGTTTGCTAGCTTTGTAATAAGAAATTTCTGCGAATAAATCATCTTTAGGCACAATTTAGTGCTCTAGGCTAACAATGTATATTGTGCAAACATACTATATTACAGTTTTGGAACAAAGTCCGCTAGTTTAATTACTATTTAATGATGAAAACTATTTACTGAATCGTTTATAGTAAACGTCACTTTATACCAGCGACGGTTATGATGATTGGACACGATGTACCTAATTACCTATTTACGACGTCATTCATTTTCGAAGGTTATATGTGCAAGCTTCACTACATACGCAAACTGCGTAAATAGCTTGCGTATGTAGGGCTTCATGCGCGAGCAACTTACGCGGGCATAATTCACCTTACCCGGGCTACGAGCACCTTATGCGGGCTACATGCGCCTTACGCGACCTACATGCGTGAATTAATTAAGCTTGTTACTTGCGCGGATCTCTCGTTTACTCGATGCATACATCTGCCTCAACTTAGGCATATAATATTATGTTTAATGGAAAATTTACATTCATGAATGACTTTGAATTCCATTTAGTAGTCACAAGACTAGCTTTATAAAAGATAAGAATTTTGGCCCGGTTTCAGCCGGAATATATTACGTGCCTATTGTCTATAAAAACATACGACCAGTCTAAGATTAGCGCGTGCATACAAGCAAATACTTTAATGTTTAAGATGTGGAGATTAGATACCCAGTAAGCAAGTTTCATTTAAAACTACGCTTGTCTTGGACATTTAATATTTCCTATATCAAATACATATAGTTAGATGTTGACAAATACACACACCTAATAAGAGTTTTAGAAAATATTTCATCACCTTAATATTATGGAAATAAAAACAATAACAATAGGTACTAAAATGTTACATTATTAACTCGACTTACAAAATATAATATGTTGTATATGTTTAATAGCTTGGTAAATTAACAAACATTTAACATTAATTAAAACAATCTCTTCTACCAACATGAAGTTAAAAATTTGACGAATAACAATATTTAAGAGAATTTTGAAAAGGATTCTTTACCATTTAATCGCTATTTCTAAAGTGATCAAGCAACACGTTGTTTTAACCTTAAAATAGTATTATATATAACCTTTACTCTTTACATCTCTTTTATAGGTTCACGAGCCGACCAAAATAACCAAGGTCAAGATCATTAGCAGCATTTAGCGCCTTTAGCAGCAGGAAATTGCTAGTGATAAGATTACAAAAACGTTACATCTAATTTTGATCACGGCAAATTCCGCCCGTGGAAAAAAAGACATTAAGACTTGTGGAAAATTATTTCAATTTGTATTATTTTAACGCTTAGCTGTCTGTTTTTAAGTAAAATATATTAATGTAGTACTTTGTTTTCAGGTATCGCCGGGAGCCGGAGTTATACCAGCGCTAGTGGCGAAGAGTTCCATCTGCTACGACCCACTCATTTATGTTGGAATGAATACCCAAGTGAGTATTGCAAATAAAAATGTTTGTTAAACTCTTTTAACGACCATTTGCCCCACCGAGCCCCTACGCCTTAAAACCCTGCATTGTGGTACTAGGCTGCTTTGTGATTACCCCCCTTGTCCAAAAATCTGGTACAACTATAAAATTATTGTCGATTACCAAGCCCCGTACCTTTTTTTTTTTTTTTTTTTTTTGTTTTTTTTTTTTTTTTTTGATTCCCAGGAAAAAATGCTTGATGCACTACCCGCCGGCTAGGGGACGGCACCGGCGGGGCGTGTGGGACTCACCAGCCTACTGCTGGTATACCCACTAAAAAAACCTGGGGTGTTCCCTCTCTCACCCAATGGGGGGGGCCAGTTGGGAGTCTGAAGAGATTCATCCATAGCAGGCCCCCCGTGTGGGTGCCGGCCGGGTCAATCGGACCCGACCTCCTCTCGTCCCCGGGGGGACCAAGCCCCGTACCTGCCTTAACGTTACAACTGTGATTTTGTCTACGATTGCACCCTGCAAAATATAATATAATGCTCCAGTATGATAAGTACTTGATTACTTCATATACGATACCTGGCCAAGGAGGCAGTAAGACCTAAATTGCAGTATTCTACTTTGAAAACAGATAATTCACATGTATTTTACCTTTATACAAGGCATATTAAAATTTACCATGATTTTGCAACGATTGAGTGAGCATGATTTCAAATTTGTATTGCAATCAACAATACTAATTAATCAACCGTATATTGACTGCACATGTTTGCTAATAATATCTGATAATAAAAGCTAAACTTATTGTTCTATGTATTGTTACAGTTTCGAAACTCCATCAAACGAATATTCGGCATTCACTCCAAAGGCAAGAACTCGCAAACAGAAAAAGGATACAATAATACTCTAGTGTCTCCAGGAGGCAATAAACTGTCCAGTCACAACAACACAACCCGCTGCAATTCTTCAGAAATCAATGTTTCCGTCACACAAAAAACGCCTAAGGATAAGAAACTCATGTTTAGTGATGAGCAATCTGAATATACACAAAACGAGTATCACCGAACATTCACAAGAGAACCTGGACTTAGCACGATCCCCGAAAGCAAGTATTCGGATGCTGAGCGATCAGGCGATACAATGTATGATGAAGATAGCAGTAGCAATGCTAAAAAACTTGACTTATTTGGTGAATCTTGTAGAATGATCAACGAGAGATCACCAGTTCTTACTTTTATGGACTCCGAACGATTGCTCTTCACCAAAATATCTGAGCACGACAATGTAGAGCCGAGCGGCAGCAATATATTCGGCAATGAAGGGTATGAAGAGCATTCTACAGACAAAACGATTGAAGATACTTACGACACTGAGAACGAGCATCCAACCATCGAGAGGCAAAAGATAATACGGCAGAGTTACTCCTTAGACTTTCCCCGGCTTTCAAATGATAATAAAAAAAGGAAACTCTCGATAGAAACGAAATTGGAAAGTTTCATCCAACCTAAAGGATTCTTCAAGGAGACAATTAATAAACTTTTTGACGACACTAAACAGGGACAAGATAACTTTAAAAGTTATCTATGCGAGAATAAAATTGAAATTGGCCATGACAACTTGTAGTTGAAATTTTGCGTCTTTTATATGGGATCAATGTCAAATTATTAGATGTATGTATGTGTTCCGTAAATGGAACATTAAATATTATATCGATATTGACAGGGAGGTATAGTAACATTTATTTAATTTTTAATATGAACATGTGTGGAGTTTTAGACTGCTAAAATAAAAATAAAGTCTTCATGTATTCCAACCATGCGAGTTCACAGTTGGATTTCATGGTGCTTTTTTTATTTTGAATTTTGTGGGCCGCATCACTATGTCTTATTAGTATAACATTTCTTTGCGGTGGAACGAGATGGCGATATACACAATACAGCGCTGTCTCATTTTCTTGTAAACAAATATTACAACTGCTATAAGACATGATTGTGCGGCCCGTAGTATCTGAAGTGTGAATTTGTGAGTGGCAATGTTAGAACAAATGGTCCACAATAAGTTCTTGGAGATAAGTCGAAAAGAAAATGATGTAATTTGTCCAGATGCATCTGCTCCTCATTCTACTTCAAGAATCTAAAAGATTGAGATGTTCTTAAATTATTTAAAATTGAGGGTAGAGCGGTGCTGACCTAAAATGAAAATATACGTACGTTCATAAGAATGATGGTATTAGTCAAAGATCTGTGATATAGATACGAGTGCCAAGGTAAAAAATAAGAAAAATATTTTTGGGGAAGAAAACTGTAGACGTAAGTTAAATGTCCTATAATAAAATAGAAAGTTGAAACCTTTAGTTGGTGTTTTCGCATCACTAAGCTACAAGAGATTCGACCTGTTATATATCTAAGTATAAAATGTCCTAGTAAATATTCTAATCACAAAATAACAGACAGAAATAATTGTAAAATGAATATGAACGATTCTTGATTTTTGTTCTACTCATAATAATAAATCAATCAAGTAATTAATTTGAAAGTTTGCTTTTTGTTTTATATCTCTTTTAGAAGTGCTTTTTGCAAAGATATAGTAGGGATCTATTTATCTTATCATAGACAAATACAGCGTTCCTGTGGGATAGTAATTTTAGTTAATAGAACTGCGGGTGCTAGAATATACATAAATGCTTGCATTTATCTATATTCTCGCAATAGATACTATCAAATTTTAAAAAGACAAATTTTTCTGACATTTATTTTATATTTACTTACATTTGTCATAACGCATTCATAAACTATTCATTTAAAAAGCTGTAAATATGGTAAAAGTATTTTTACGACAATAGTCATTGATTGACAAAATCAAGAATCATTGATATCAATTCGATTGGTGTTGGTACGTGTACGGAGTAAATCGTTTGGTTGCTACATCCAGCTACCGAAAATTAATCAGCCATGCTATTCTCTAAGATCTCATTATAAAACTCACTTTAAATTCTTAATAAAAGCTCTTCTATTCTATACAGTTACTGTCGAAGTGATAAATGAGTTCAAGATGAAAACTTTTCAGAATAGCGCGGCAGATCGATGATCTGGTACTAAAAATAGTATATCTGCTTACTGCCGTATCGGATTGAGCAGAGGTATTTCAAACAAACACTAAACAATCACAGCGGTCTGCTGTCTCCTCAAAATAAAGTAACTTTAGGACATGTAAAACAAATTTATTTTTGCTCAGTTTCGCCCATCTATTTATTATTGTCGAAGACTGGAACATTGTTTAATTGTGTTTGTCGCCGAAGACAAATATTAAGTTTGACCTTTGAACTCAGACTTGAGATTATTATAGCCTGCCCAAGATAGTAAAATACTGTGTAAAATTATATCATGTTATTGTAACTAGCCACTTTTTATGCGTATAATGTTGCTGTCACTATAAAAATAAGCTTGACGAAATTATTACTACTTCGTAGCTATTACTATTCCATAATATTATTTTGTGTCACTGACATTTCCCATTTGATTTATGGCACGTGATTTGTCAAAAGCTTTGTTGCGAGATAAAAACATCCAAGCAGTTTTTTTTACGATCTTGGTTAAGCTACACGGAACCTTTTTCGACGTAAACTTAGCTAATAGAGATATTTAAACGATTAATCGCATACTTCAGATATTAAAACTTGTAAATAATAATACATATAATAAAATATTTTGGAATATGGTGGTGCTGATGCGGTAAAAAAGAATTTAACATTTATTTGGAATTATTTAGGATCTCATTTTAATGTTATTTGAATGCAAGTGTGTTATGCATGTAATTTGACTTAGATTTTTATTGTATGATTATGATGTGTACCAAATAAGTTATTTAAGATATAAACTAAATAGGAATGTTAATTGTATTAAAATAATTATTGGTTTAAGTAAAATATGCATTAAGCATTTGTCCCACTGACGACCTTTATGTAGAAACTGTTTCAAAAAAAGAAATAAAGGTGAGTGTATAGATTTGAGTTTTGTCACTAGGCCAAGAGCGAATGTATCCCAGTTCACACCAATGGCCAACTATCCAATTATTTGTAAGTTTATTGCACCAATCAAGAGTTGCTTGGCGAGTGTTCGATCAGCCAATTTACAACGAGGATTAAATATTCAAAGCATTCAAATGTTCAGATTATTCGACTACATACCATTCGATTAATCGTCAATATATTCGTAATATTGACGATATAATTATAGAATGTGCTACTGGTTGATTGATTTTGAATTAGCAATACGTAGCATAATATGCACTTTAATATCAATTCAAATCACGACGCAAGAAGCCCGACAAAGCTACATCAATCTTCACAGGTAAGAGACGGTTAGAGTACCGACAAAAAGGTCATCATGATGGGCCACGACATATCCGAAAAATATGAACTACGCTCTCATAAATGTGTGTGCAATTTTTTCTACACCACTCTTAGCTGTATAAAATTCAACCTGAACGAGTTAATTTTTAAACTAGCGTTGTAGAACATTTTCTATGCGCAACTTTTAGCACCGGCTTCTGAAGGGCAAGTCAATACAATAAAAATTAACAGACAGTAAAACGCGTGACAACTGCTATCTGCCGCTGCTTTTATCTACTATCATTAATCAACTACTGCTCTGTGATGGTTGACTGGATTAGCACCAGCCAATCAAATCGTTTGACATGAGTTTAATTAGGACATGTCGTCGATCAGCCTTTTCGAAACGAATTTTTACAGACAGAGAATCTACTTTCATTTGTAGTTACTTTTAAATTCTCATGATGATTTTCAATATATATAAAGAAGCAAAAATATCAAATAAATATATACTAATTTACCAATGATTAAAAGGTACTTTCTCACATGCTTCTAATATCATAAATACCATAATGATAATTAAAAATCGTGGAACACATATTTAGATTATTAGCTGACAGTTCATCTACTGCAGTGTAGATTATAATATAATATAATTATCACACCGACTTGATTCAATAATCATCGAGCTAAACCATAAAAGAATTTCACTATACCTGTTTAAAAAGACATATTTTAGTAACCAAACCCTAACTTATATATTATTAATGTTAATGTGAATTTGTTTGTTTGTCACTCTTTCATACCTTAACTACTCGAATACTCCTCATGAAATTTTGCATACACATTCAAGGGTACTGAAAATTACATAGGATACCTTTCAGTCAAGAAAAAAGTAATGTTGCCGAGCGAGCGTAGTCTCGGGCATGAGCTTTTAATCATTTTCATCATCTGATATAGAGTCCGCTGCAGAACTCAGCGCTCTTCAAAGATTTTCACATCAAAGTTGTGTTTAATCTTGCATCAACAGCTCTCCATCAACTCGGTCACAAATTAGTTTGATACAGATGACCGGTACAATACAACGCGCTATGATTTTTAATCAATCTTAATTTAGAAATTACTTTGTTAGTTCTTTCATACATACAGTAGGTAGGTACTGTTAGTAGGCATCCCTCGATGTATTTTGACCTCCGTAAGAGTTACTCAAAAATTTTCTTGGCAATTTGCGCTGGACTGTACTTATATTATACTCTTTAAAAAACATGTTTCCATGTCTTTTCTCACTGTTCCTTTAGAGCCAAACATAGACCTAAGGTTTACGAGTATATTTTGAATTAGCAAACAAACATTTTCTATCAAACAGTAATGAACATTTTGACATCAAGAAATTACAAATCATTGATTTTTTAACAATTTCCAAACATTATTATATTCCAATCATACACAGACAGAGTCAGAACATCATAATTAAGTGGTAATTGCTTTCATGATTCTTGAGCGAATTCTGTACCAAATTTAATTTCATAATTGGTTCTTTCATGACTTTAATCATGTTTTATTAATGCATTACGGTAATTAAACATTTGTGTCGTGATCCAAAACAGGTGTAAATACGGAGATACTATAGCTAATGGATCGTCATACCTTGCAAATAAATATTGCTGTTAGATTTTCACATATCGCAATTTTCTTTGGATCGTTGGGACAATTTCTCAGCAACAATAGACCCTATTGTTGCTGAGAAATTGTCAAAATGTAATAATCTAACACATGTAGAGTACGGTAGCCCCATGGGCGTGAATGTCGAAAAATATACATAGCGTCGTGACTCGATTGAATGACGGACACATCAAAACGAAAAAGAATTGGCCCTTATTCTGAATTATATTCCTTATATCGCTCGGCTGGCGTAGTGGTTTAAATGGTTGCCTCGCCTATGCCACTGCGAAGAGTGTTGTGGGTTCGAATCCCACACGGGACAAAACTTTGTATGAACCACAAATGTTTGTTTCCAGTCAGGGTGTTCTTTGTGTCCGTTGTTTCAATTTTGAAAAGTCTCCCGCGACTCAGGAGTTTTGCTTAGTGCGGGAAAACCTTTTTCTAAGAAAAATGCAACGTTGGCAACAATTAACACTCTGGATCCATTATGGATACATTTTTCGTTTGACAAAGGTGTATTGATGTCATATTTATTTACATGACCGTTTTATATTTTTTGCCAATCATACACAATATTGATTTCAATTTCAATCACATACGTTCAGATTTGATTATACACTTGAGTTGATGGCAAATGAATAGACATGTAATCGACATGAAGATAGTGGTTATAAGAGATATATTTTACTAAATAGTAATATAATATTGGATAGCTTAAAGCTTGGATCATTTTCATAATCGTAAACCTAACTAATATTATAAATACGAATGTGAGTTTGTTTGTTTGTTATTTGTTACACTTTCACGCCTTAACTACTCGACCGATCACCATGAAATTTCGCATACACGTTATCAGGGGAACAGAAAAGGACATAGGGAACCTTTATCCAGGAAAAGTACTGTTAGTAACCTAAAGTAAATTTTATTTACACGAGCGAAGCCGTGGGCAAAATCAAGTACATAATAAGTCGTTTAAAATACCAATATCCATGAAAGCATTGTCACAATGCAATAGAAATAAAAAAGGCATAAAATATGTTCCACTCTCTCACTATACTCAACACTCTGAGTTACCTCTTGAAATTCTACGTTTTGTTGAGATTTTTAACAATGTTTATAAAAATACTGTACGGGATTCAGTTCTGCTGTAAATTGTTTCTTATTTTTATGTTACCAGCATTTTTTTGGGTATGCATAGTATTACGTCGATATTGCCTACACATTCACTATTATTATTGTTTTTATTTCCACACGACTAACCACCTGGTTCAAAAGTTACAAGGTTTTCTTGGTACAAGGTCCATAACTACTAAAATATGTAAATAAGTATAAATCAAAGTTTTTTATTTTATTAATTTTCCTACCGATAAAATGATGTCTAGTTTCACTCATTTTCATATGTGCACTTTATGAAGACTCACACTATATAACGTACATCTTCGACGATTCGTTGAAAAAGTTGGACAGCTATCGTGATGTCGGTATCGGTAATCAATCATCTAGTTAATATTGTTAAGTAATTAAGACAGATTAGCGTACTTTTTGTGCCAGGAAAGTAGGTCAAAGTGTGACTAGTGGAAGATGACCAACAATATTTTTCTAACACAGGTGATTAATGTCTGACAATATAGATGTGGAATAGTTGGATCTGCCGTCAAGCGGCTTTACTAGGGAATATGTTCACCTCTACCTCAAGGAGGCCACTGGACTCTCTTACACTTACAGTGCGGTAGTTCATTTTTATTGACATTAAACTACTTTATAAGGATTTTGTCACGTTGTTTATTTGGAGATGGGGAGACTCTCCGTGAACATGGCTGCTGGATAAATATAGGGCAATATATAGGCAATAATACGACTAATAGGTATATACATATACAATTTTTGAAACAAGGTTGCCAAGTATTTGTATTTTTCCATTTAGCAGATTTTATTAGACCTACCTTTATATGGTTTTATATATGGTTACTATTTACTATCTTTCAACTTCATCTGAAAGATGTTCTGGAAAATAACTTTCTAGATTATTCATATATTTTATGTCAAACGTTTCATTAGTGACGTCACATGGAAAGATCCACTCTATTTGATGCAAACGTAATTGAAGTAATTGGAGCACTCTAACAGAAAAGCTATTTTATATATTAAGATAAAATAGGTACTCTTTCTAGAGTAACTTCTATTAAGTACACCTATTTCTTTCATGTTGAAATGTTTTTATCGATTAGGAAAGATTTCATTAGTAATAAAGTAAAAACCTATTTTGCTGAAGTCCATTAATATTTCTTTTATACTCTTACCCGCGGCTTCGCTTGCGTAAATGTAGATAATGTAAATTTTCTAACCCTCGAGCAAAGTATTTTTTTCTGGATGAAATGTACTTTATGTCCATTTCTATAACCCTGACAACGTGTATGCGAAATTTTATGATAATTGGTAGAGTAGTTAATGCGTGAAATCGTAACAAACAAACTCACTTTTGCATTAAAATTTTAGTTAGGATTAGGATTACATAAAATTCGAAACAGTAAAAATGTATCTTATAACTGAATTCAGCAATTAATATCAGTACCATCATGCTAAACGTCAGCATATTGATAAAGAAAAATTACTTCCTACAATATGTACCTACTAACTAAGATCTTGCTAATTCCATGGGTATCGAGTACTACTACAAAAAACAATTTCCATATAAGGCCAATTTCAGTAAAAGCTGTTTTTAAATAAATGTCACAGATGATCAACAGCTGAAGTTACCTCTACAATATGTTGGTGCAATACAGTTCGCTTATATTTCTGTTTCATACTAAGCAAGGTAAAATAAGAAGTTTGTAAACCATTGATTTCTTCAAGAGAATAGTCGAATTTTTTTGCAGGATCCGCAACATTTGATTTCGATTTGGTTTTCCTAGTATTGCAGAAAGGGCAGATATATTTCCAGACTAGTGATTTACTTGAAAGTAAAATTATTTGAGAAATAGCTGACCTTAACAAGCATATTATGTCCATAGCTCTGCTCTAAGAATCATAACACATTAAATACATAAGGATTCTTTTACTGTCTTTACACAAATTAATTTAAATTGTTTCACGACAAGCACGCAATGGAAAAAATATGCCCAATATCATAATATGAATAATGAATTATACCATTCATACAACACCAGAATTGCCGCAGTTACTTGGTGGACGTATTACCGCTTGATTTGTTCTCAAGGTCATTCCTACTATCTCTTTATCAAATAGGATGTCAGGTTTGTATATAATATTCAAATAAAATTGCCGTTGTCCACAGTTTTTAATAGACAGCCACCATTGGCTGTTAAAATGGCTAGTGATTACAGTATCGTATTTATGGATGAGCATGCAATTCAAAAGTGGGAATGTAAAAGTAAAATTGACTTATAAATTCTTGATTATTCAACGATTGATAAATCATGATTGAAATATCCACGTTCAATCTTTTCAGACCTTACTTAACTTAATTTATATGTAAGTAACATATAATGTCGTAAATGTGTCCAATAAACGTTGTCCAAAACATCGAACATATAGATTTGACACCATTTTATTATCATGGACAATAATTTTAGTGTTGTAAAGGAGGAAACAGATTTGTTTGAAAACGGTTAGCAGGTAGTTATTTCTTTTTAAATATTAAAAGTATTTATCTAATATATTACGGTATAAAATTTAAATTATAAATTTGTGTTATTTACTTAATTATCAATTCATAATTTTAATATAAAAAGAAATCGTCTGCTAAACTTAAATTTTAGAAATAAATTAAGGGATATGAAAATTTGTAATTCTAAAGATTTTTTATATTTTAATAAATAGAAAAGATACTTAAATTGTAAGGATATCTATATAAGTTATGCCGTTGTATGCAATCTTAAAAACAATATTCCATTTTTTGTAAAATTATATGTAGATACGATGTAAATATAATATTGCGTAAACAATTTAAAGTTGTTTACATAATTTTATATATTCGTTGTTAACAACATAACATGTCGACATAATCATAAGACAATTCGTTCTTTAAATCAATTGTACGATTATTACAATAGCAAATTATATTGTCTTAGTGTTTTAGCTGTGAAAGGACATTTTAGATCTCTTGATTAAATGTTTTAATAAAATATTATCATCCTGACTGCCTTTGTCTTATTTATCGAAAACCTATAAAAACAGATTTTTCTGCTGTTACATTTACATATGCCTAATACCTAATCAGGCGACTGTAAGTAAAACAGTTGACAGGAGAAAGCCTTAGTAAATCTTTTCCGAGCCGATCAGAGACAGTCTGGAGATTTCCGTCTCGAGTTTGCAAGAAAATTGGGAAGAAAGTGAATGACGCCATACAGGTAGCAAATGGAAATCCCTATGCAATCTTACGTACCGCTCCTACAAATAACCCAAGTATATTTATGGATGTACGGCCGCACAATATGGAACTTGCATACGCTTCGGGTTTACTCGTGTGTGCTTTAGTTCCTTGCTCTGTAACACAAGTACTCATTAAAAATTTCACACTTTCTATCAGCTTATTGACTGTGAAATTCTACTCATTCAGTCCTAGTATTTAACCTAAGATAAAACGTCGACGGTAAGCTAGATGTTAAATCGAAAGCTTGGAAACCGCAACCTACATTATTTCATTTCCTCTAAAGCGAAGTTGGACGTAGAGGTCAAGAAATTAATATAATATCATCAAAACTGAATTTCGGTCATGGTGGTTATGGAGACTGCACAGGAGATATTATAGTGCACAAGTGTGTGCGCCAAAACAAGCGCAATTTCTATTCCCTTGCTCTCATGATCCAATGCAATAGCAATCCGGCACGACCAGAGAGAGATCAGGCACAGGAAAAACAACGTTACGTACTTTTCGAGACAAAGGGGTATGCAACACCGTGATGTTTCGGGAAACTATTGAGAATTTCTTGACAAATAAAACTTGTAGACAAAGAGAGAATTAGACAGGTACAGAAAAAAATGCAGGGTGGATGAGCTGCTTTATTAAATTGCTATTACCCCGCCAGTAAACCTTTGATAAGCCTGTGCATGCTACCATAATTTTATAAATCAACATTGTCTAAACAGTAGGTACTTAAGGTTCAACCTCAACCAATAAAATGACCATATACAATGCCTGACCCCAGTCTTAGTTACCTATTCTCTGTACTTAACAGTTTTGTTAAATGGCTCTAGAAATTACAATGTCTGTTCCAAAGTGCCCGACAGAGCAATAAATTGAAATTTTGGAGACAGTACTAACTACACATTGGTTTTAAGCACCGTCGCATCCACAGCGCTGGTCGTCTAGGTCGTAAAATTGTCACCAGCTAAGTAGACATTATTGGTTTCTATGTCACGAAAATGAAATATGAACCTACTGTATTGTTTATGACGTATAATACAGAATTTTTTTGCTTAACACGTTCTCAACGTGGCTTGTAACAAAAAAAAGATAGATCATGCCTATATGGCTTAAGGATAATAGGAGCGAATAATTGAATTGAAGACTGTGTTTGAAAGATCGCATAATAGAAAATAATACAATTTGTAATTAGCCTCTGGTGATTTACGACAGAGAAATGTGTAATACGGACTGTGGCTCTACTATAGATGAAACAATTATCGTGTCAAGTGTCTGATGATGGTTACCATTTTATTCTATTTCCTCGATTTTCCTCATTGCTGAAGATCGCGACCATATAATATGAGATCGGATACCAAATGAGTGAAACAATGCACTTGCATGATGCTCTTGTCTTTTTTATAAATTTAGACTATCTTCTGACTGCGCAGATGGCATAGACCTTTAGATAGTCGCGTTGCTACTGCCAATATGCTGAGTGTTTTGAGTTCGATCTCCACACGGGATAAAAATTGTGTGGTCCACAAAAACTGACAAAATGTTATGCCGAGTCTGGATGTTCTTTATTTGAATGTTTGTAAAGTCTACCGATATATATAATTTATAGCTAGTGCGGGCTTTGTCTTTTTTCAAGAAATGAAATGAAAAGATGACAGGCTATATACCATAATCTTCTTTACAGTCGATCCTCACTACTTGAAATCGCAACATGATATTTCACTAAACTGCGTGATGTGATGCCAAATGAGTCGCATAATGTATGGTATCAGACCACCATGTCATGCCCAAAATAGAGCTTGGAAGATTGCATAATAATATGGCCGCAAAAACACTAGTCTCTTTGCAAGCCTCTTTGCAATTTGTAGTAAGCTTCTCAGTAGTTTACCACAAAACTCAGATACGGGCTGTGATTCTACAATAGATGAAAGCAATAACAATATTCGTGTGAAATGTCGCACGGAGCAGCGCGAAAACTATCGGTTTGAAAGCATAAATGCGACATTTGTATTTATCTATGAAGCTGGTGGTGAGATGCTTAGATTGCTTATAATATGAAAAGCGTGACGTCTTTAGGAAGATAGCGTTTTTTGATTTCTTGCCCTGTGTTACAGTCAGCAACATAAACCGGTAAACTCATATAAGATTTCAATAACATATTGAATCAAATTATGCGTTATTTGGTGCAAATCCATTGTAATAAAATTATTGGGAAGATAGGAACCCGTCACGCACCCTCGGATTGCCCTCTCCAACTATTGCAATAAAAAAGGTTGACAATACCGAATTCCTTGTGGATAGGGACAGCCACATCGTGGGAACCGGGCGTATTTCAAATTACAGTATTCCACTTCGAGCACAAAATACGCCTCGGCACGTGTTTCGACTCAGCGCGAGGCATCTTGAAGATCGTTTAGCAAAGATTTTTCTTTCTAACCTCTATATTTTAAAACGAAAACAAATGTTAGTTTTATCTTTCAATGATAGCTGATTTAAACATAGTTCAAAATATAGAATAATGATTAGGCTTTTTATTGCTAAATACTTTTACAAATTTGTTTAATATGCAGCTACTTGTTGCTGTGTACATACAGATAGAGCTGAATACAGCCTTTCATCAATTATGTTTAACCGGTTTCATGTCCAATTAATCACATATCATACAAAATAATAGATTTTCCATTGTGTCTATCACGGGACACCAAAAAAGGCCTTGCCCTTTTATTCATTTAGGTCACAAAGTAACACGTCACGTCACTATAGCTATTAGTGAATTTCCTGAAATAAAATTTAGGTTAGTTACTACGTTAAGCAAGCTTTGCTCGAAAAAATTCCTGTAATAAACTGACTACTGGTACGAATGACATACTTACTAACTGTACTTACTGCATACTGTACCTACCAAACCTCGCACTAGAAAAATCCTGTGTCACAGGTAGGTAAACATTCAAAAAACTAATACAAAGATCACACAGACTAGAAAAAAACTATTTGTAGTTCATTGAAATTTTTGTCACGAGTGAGGATCGAACCTTCAACGCTCGGTACAATAGCAGTGGCGAAGCCACCTCTTAAACAACTACGTTATCCTATAAACGCTACATCTTCAAACTGTCTATGTATTAAGATATATGTATATAAATATATAATGTCCTCCTGACCGAATTTCGGTCACGGAGGCCAATCTTAACGGAGACTAGCCATCGGTGCAGGAGATATAATAGTGCACAAGCGTGTGCGCAATCACAAGTGCACTCTCTGTTCCCTAACTCTCATGATCCGATGGGACGGATAATCCGACACGACCGGAGAGAGATCAGATAGCAAAAAGGAATCCTGGGCCATCATGACAGAGCTTCAGAATAGGCTTTTTAAAAAATAAAGGAGCAATCCATAATGCTCTCGAATGGTTCCAATATATCTATAGACACTGGCAAAACCTGACCCAAGGGAATACATACAATAATAATAATATATACAAGACCCGTGATATTATTACGCTCCCATAAAGAAGTTAATCTTTAACTTTTATTGCTTTTCCCAATTGAATGTCTATATTTGGTTTGAAAGATTAAAACTTCAGTTAAACTAAACAAAAGAAATTTACCGTCGTTGATTGCTTTCTTTTTCTGAAGTTAAGAAGACTGAAAAATGAAACTCATTCAATATTTCATTATTTTTAAAATATGTTCAAATAATTTATTTCCACGAAACTGGAACTAGTGAAGTGCGAACATACAAGCGATTCTGATTATCTTAGATATTTATAAATTATTCGAATGCTTTACTGTGACTGACTATTGAAACAGTACACCAAACATAAAGATTCTTGATTCTTGAAATTTCTTTAGTATTTGTTCTTATCTTATCTTATCTTATCTTGAGAGCAGCGATAGCTCAGTGGGGAGACCAATAGACTGCAATGCAGAGGGTCTCGGGTTCGAACCCATGTCGCGCACCTCTGACTTTTCGAAATTAAGTGCGTATTGATTGACAAATATCGCCTGCTCCATGTCTCGGAGAGCACGTTAAGCCGTCGTTCCCGGCTGCCATCTATAGCATGAACATCTATGGCAGTCGTTATTGGGGAAGTTGACACAAAAGATCCCACTGGGTCGAAGTGTCGCCGGTCTGTACTGACTGGCCCCCACACAAGATTGTATTTGTTCACGAGTATATGTTCTGTACTAAATATTACGACTACTACTTATCATTTTTTTTTTTTTTTTACACATCGCCTTCCAGCCCAAACTAAGCAGAACTTGTACTATGGGTACTAGACAATAGATAAACATACATATATACTTTTTTTTTGTAAATACATACATATTATACATAGAAACACCCAGACTAAGACAAACATCCATGTTCATACACACAAATGTTTGACTTGTGCGACACGCACCCTCGGAAGAGAGAATATATAAATCTCGGTCAATAATTACTTTATAATATTGAAGTCTTGTTCACAATTAAACTTTTCTATCCAAGTCTACCTTCCAGTTTTAAAGTTAAATAACATTTTATTTATATAAATACTTATAATAAAGTAAAAGTACTTTAGAACAAAACAACCGTTCCATGCAAGCTATTGCAATTTGAAAAGATGATTATAATGGGGTCTATATTGGATTATATTTGCTACAAAAACTAGCTAAGCTATACGACTTGTTTTATTTATTGTATTACGGTTTGGGACTGGAATAAATAGGGAATTAATTACTTAATAATATATTTTATATAGTTACCAATATAGTGGTCCATTAAAAACACATCCCAGATTACAAATGTAGCAATAGTCCTACGCCTGCGCTACGCGGCTAGTGCCACCGTATGTGTTCCATCCCACTATAGATAACAACTCTCGAAGGGCCTCTTTACGTTGAACTTATGTCCCCGTGTAAGCCTCCCAAAGGGCCTGATATTTTTCTAATATGTTAGATAAATATTTGTGATATGAGAAACATAATAATAAAAGTTATTGTATCAAATAATTCGTTTTCAGATAGTTATGTTCTTCATATTCTTATATGCAAATAATGCCTGTAGCAGAAAACTCCGCTTCGCCGTATTTTACATGACTTCTTCTATTACCTCTCAGAAAAATACGTACATAAAAGACGCGATTCCATTAGGCAACTCTTGCATGCAAGTATGACGTCACATTTGCTTACAAGTTGCTTGCATTGGAAACATATTTTCGAGAGTATGCAAATTGCATGCAGGTTTCACATGCATTCAAATGGAGATTTTCAACAATTGAGTAAGCCATCATGGGTGGAAGACATGCTCATCAATAAAAATGATTATTTTCTCGTGTGCCCATGTCACAGACATTATGTTTCGATAATTTGTAGAGCAATAGATATCATGTATGTACCTACACGTCACTCGTTCGAAATTCGAAACGTGTAACTAACGTTTGCGCGTTCAATTTGCAGGTCACTTGAATAAACATATGTACATGTTCAAACTACACCATACAAGTTGTAACTTGTATGCAGGTTTGTACAAGTTGTATGCAATTTGCAACTTACATGCAAGTAACTTGCCTAATTGAATCGCATCTATAGTCTTAAGCGTTTTTACCTGAAAGAGTAGATAGAGGTGTATTACACCCTCATTTCACCGAATATGATTTTAGGATCTACGAAATATGGTCTATTGCCGTACCGAGTCTATTGCCGTACGAAGCACAGTCCAGAATCTGAGCTGCTATTAGAACTTTCTTGAGAGAAAAACGCCATAACACTGCCCGACCACGAATTCTAAGCCGAGACCTTGAACGCAGCAGTCAAATTCACTGCTGCTGCGTTACCGGGGCAGTCGTACAGACACTGCATGATTGATGGGTGATTAAAGTGGTCTCGCCACTGCCAGTGCGCCGAATGTTGAGGTTTCGATCATCTATCTATAACCCGTATGGGGATGTAACACAGCATAGCTGTTCCGAGTCTATGTTACCGTTATTAATATCAATTTATACTTGTTTGTGGAGGATCGTGAGGTTAAGATTTTGATTCCTGTACCAGGGAGTTTTATTTTTTTACAATAATAAAATATTAACAAGATATATAAATAACAGATTTTTATGTTTTGAGTTTTTTTTATAATGTGTCGGCTAGACGAAATTAGACATACCGTTCCCTATTGCGTAAGATCTACATAAATACACATCTACAACAAAATACAGAACATAAATGACAATAGGGAGCCATTGTTAATAAAATATTCTTATAAAACTATAAAAATAAATATATTCTTGGTTTTGGTCTCCACCAAAACCAGGAATATATTTTTATCCATAATATTCACAAAACATCTCATAAAACACTCTAAAAGACTGAAAATGGCTCTTTAAACAGAGTAAACCGTTCGAACAAGATACCCTACTGATTTATGTATGACATAATTTAGTTTAACACAGTCCTAAATCCCAGAGCCCTAAAACGTGATAAGTACTACGATTACCATCTCCGAACCCAAAAAAATATTGTCGAACATATTTCAGAAGATTTGCAGATATCTTTCTATTACTTCTTTAGTCCTAACCGTATCTATAAAGGAAACATCTTAGGTCGTAAATATACTTATACATCCAAATGAAAGTATTTAAAGAGGTCTTTGAAAGATTACGGTTATAGGCAGTATATATGTAGATCATTCTTTTAAATCTACTTGGTAGATGTTCTTGCGTTTCTTAAACTTTATCTGCTGTTTTGATAATCTATGGCGTGGGGCTCAACAAAAATATTATTAAGAACATAAAGCAAACCCAAAGTCCAAACTAATTGGGTATTTTTCGATTAAAATTCAAATTATTTAAATATTCAAGCAAATCGAAATATTTAATTGTGATGAAAAATGGAGTGTATTAATAAAAAACTTTCATAAGTAGTAATTGATCATTTTAATACGTACTTGTCTTACACTTAAATTTAGATTAAACACTATTCGATGTCGTCCGAGTCGAATACAAATACGACCGGTGGGATTGGCCACGACCTGACTATTAATACAATAATCAAATTTCGAATATTGGTTTTCCGTAGCAATCGTACATCGCTACTCGTAGCAGGTATCGGGGATATTTTGATTTTATATTCTGAAACCCATAACTCTATCATCGGTCGATATTGAAAGTAGTACTAGTAAAGTAGAAAGTAAAGAGGCCGAGAAGAGGCTTAGAGGACCACATACCTCTGTCCAGGAAGTCGGTCGCCAGGTCCAGTTCGGAAGCCATATATTTTACACGTCTTGACATTGAAATGCAATTGGTCAGACTTTAGGCTCATAGGATCTAACCGCTGGTACCCATCTTCTTTAGAGAGCTCGCAAAACGCATTATCAACGCATTGCATGATCAGATGGCTGGTCTTTCCTCGGCCTAAAGAGGCCCTTTAGATTGCCATTAAACGTGGCAATGTTACCAACCTTCAAGACACGTTACCAGTTGACAGCGATGATGACGAATTCTACGACGCCTAAACCAGTTCTGTAAATATTTTGTATGGTAATTATTAGTAGACTATTTAAATGATTATTTATCTATTTAATTAATGTTTATGTTTATTATCTAACTAATATTAATAAATAATATACTTTGTGTCTCTGAAACTAATGTGCCGATTTTCACCATAAAAAAGCGACTTTAGCCATAAGTACTATAGGCTATAAACATCACGCTACGAGCTACGGGAGCGATCATAAACGTCTGTAAAACCACGGGAGACAACGAGTCTTCTATAAAAAAGTAATCTCTTAACAGCTAAACCAGGAAACTATAAAGAAACATATTGCATCTGGAAAACATGTAGTTATGGTGGCTTTTAATAAACCTATCAATATAATGTTCACTAACTTTCATTAAGTTTCGTTGGAACGCATCCCATGAGTGTCGTAATACTATGGGATTATATTACACGCATGCGCAGAACTGACGTACCGGTAATATAATTAGTTGACTTGCCAACCCAGTTTATGTGGATCTTCACCGTTTAATATAAGTTTCACAGGGTTTTAGAGGTAATTTGTACTGATGGGTATAGTTTCTATAAGGTTTTAGTTACATCATATTATTTTAGCTTGAGTTCAGGTGATGATTACTTTGTAAAAACACTCATATGTATTACACCGGTACAATATTAGTGGCATCTAGTCTCTAAAGACCCAGATACTTAGAGACTAGACGCCAAAATAAGACTATTACGCTTGGGTGTATACGTAATTCCTAGCTTCTGAACTTGCCATAATGTAGAAATAAACCTAATATATTTTTATAGGGTAGGCACAGTTGTATAACCTATAAAATTACTATTAATCTTCATACCACGTTCACCTCTTATTTATGTACGTATTAAATTAAATAGGAAATGTATTATTGAATACTTTAATCTTTATGCCTAAATACTATAATAAAAAGGAAAGATTTGATTTTTTGTTTGTTTGTACTAAACCGATTTTAAAAATTAATTCTCCAATAGAAAACTTTATTATCAGAGAGTAACATAAGCTATATTTTATTTAAAAAAGGAACGTGCTATTATTTACATAACCTTACCTACTTCTACGCGAGTGTAGCTGTGAGCAACGTAGTTTTAAGGTATTGTTACACCCAGTGCCATCTCTCGGCATTGTGGGGAAGACTCGGTAGTTCCGTCCAATAATTTATTACAGCGCCATCTATTGACGTCTTACGGAACTACGTAGTTCGTCGGTACGAGAAGAGTATAGACAGCGCTGGAACTTTTTCAAATCTTCGTACAGTTACATACCGGGTATGGCTTTTCTAGAAATCTCCAGAAACGCTTTATCCGCGTATAAAAGGCCAGGCCAGGCCAGCGCTCCCCAAATCAGTTTACAATCGTAAGCGATCAAGTATTTATCGAAGCGAATGGAAGCGAAAATACTACATAGTGTATGTTGTGTTTTAAGTTGTATTGTGCGTTAGAATAAAACGTGTTTTAGTCGGTAATATTGTTTACATTCATATCCCTCGAACCCAGCATGTAACAATATTTAAAGTCTTTGTGAGGCGAGTCTAATCTCGTCTGCCGGCACTACTATAATATGTATATATAACTATACTTTACAGAACAGGCAGAGGGCGACACTGGGAGTCATTAGGTATTGCACTCAGGACCTTATAATCAGGGAAACATAAGCTTAATCTCAAGCCATGGGATCTAAAATTAGTTTGCTGAATAATATTCACTAACTCATTACTCATGAAAAGAAAATATCAACACTTAACGGATTCAAAATTAGGTAAATCTACCTCGTTCTTCAACCGAATGGCAAATTTTAACATGACATGTTTATATCTCACGTAATATGAGAATGACACATGTCATGCCATATCTGTTGTAATCGTGTGTTAGGTTTCATGCCGTTATTTTACGCAGTACGCCACTATTTGTTGTTGTATTATTTCGATATTATTTAGTTTTAATTTGCGCATGCGCATCTTTCTCAATTTTGTAAGGAACCATGTGTACTTTTGTATCGTATTAGTATATTCTTTACTCTGTAATTGTGTACTATTAGGTCATTTATAACCCAAGCCGCGTGCAATGTTGATAATTTTAATTATTATGTCTATCGTGGTAACTGTTGACGTTGTTGACATTGACAGATGTCAGTCTGGCATGTATGCTGCGTTCGTAAACCTCGTTTTACAAGATGCGGTAATAAATATTTATAATTATTATCTATATATTATTATTATTTATTCTGTATTTGCATGTTGTTGTTGTATTATATTTAAAATTATAATATTATTAGGTATATTTATATATAATTTATAATGTAATCATATAATTTTAAGAAATTTTAATCTTAAGGCTTTTATTTTATGTTAGGCCTGCGAGAATACCAGCGTTGCAGTTAAACTGCAACAATAGCTGACGCAGATGCCTATTTTACCACCTCTATTTAAATAATTTAATTGTTTGTGTACTGTATGTTTATGTTGGTAAATAAACTTTTTCATTTCATTTCATTTCATTTTATTTTTATTTAAGTATTTCTGTTAGGCAATTCCCTGCCACATATGGCACTGTGACTAACCAGTTTTTTTTTTATATTAGGTATACTATATTTATTACTAACAGTACTTTGTTTGGATTCAATTCAATATTACTTAGGATTTCTGTTAGGCAATTCTCTGCCATACATGGTATATGGCAATGTGTCTTGCCAGTCACATCGTTTTCTTTTATTATTGCCTATCATAATGAATATACTCCACTACATCAGCCGGAGTGAGTTACCGTCGTAAGCAGTCGGGTAGTTTGTTCAAAAGTAGTATTAAACTGACTGCCCGGGTTACACTGTGACGTAAATCGTCCTACCACTGCCTTGGGGCCCAAGTCTGCTATTTTTATAAATTCGTCATTCCGACACGACGTAACTGCAATTCCTTTGTCATTTTGCTAAAAGTTCATAATCTGCTAAATTCATAATGGTCGATCATTGGTCGGTCAATGGTCTCGTAATAGGATTGTGGTAGAATGACATGTTGTATTGCCATTACTATAAAACCCGTTAGTAGAATTGATTTTTGAAAAACTACTACTAAATTTGAACATTCATTCATGCCAGATTTTTACATGTTATTTATGATTGTGTTAAAAGCAATTTGATCAAATGAACTCTCAGCATTTTAACAGATTACCGCATCCATCAGTCATTCATTTGTCATTATGTACAAGATTATTATTCTACGCCATTTTTCAATGGAGTGTCAGTGGTTGACCATCGGAAAGTCATAATGACACCATTATATTAGTAGATTACCAAACTTGTCAATATCAAGAATTGTTTTGTTTTTTGTTAATTTGTTTATTCACTTGTTTGGCATAAATTACAAAATTTTTTTTTTTACGTGGTTTAATGCAATGACCCATATCCCTCCGCGGGGGCGGGCGGAGGAATTATGTCGGACTCGCCGGGGTAAAAGAAAGATGGAAAGGAGATAATGTACCTCCCGGAATACCGACTAAACCTACCACGGTGTTCCTCGACAAAACCACTATCGACGGGGCCGCGCGAATCACTTTCGCATGCGGTCGCGACCCCGCCGAGGTTACGGCCCGCCGTATGAAATGGCAGGCCACTACGCGAAGAGACCTACCCAAAGGACTCACTTCTATAAATACCCTACTGTCTCCCCCCTAGAGGGGAGACGGACTCGACACAGAGGCGCGCGTGGGAACACGCACGCCGCCTCTCGGACCTGGTGCTGAAAGGGTGGCGGGAAAGCCCACAAAGCCCGCCACCCCCAGGTCAAACCTCAGGGTGATCGTCATCTCGCGCCCTCCGGCGCCCGGCTCTGTGGTTGGGGAGAGGGTTTAAACGCTCGCTCTCCGGCTCCGCCGCCTCCTTGATGGAAATCACTTCCTCGCAAAAAGAGGCGACGGCGCTCCACGATCTCTCACTCCGGACCATAGACTGAACTACGGCCGGGACCGAGAGGGCAACCGATCCGACTGCCGCGATCAAATCACGGCGCTGCGATGCCCAGGCGGGGCAAACCGCCAAAGTGTGCTGCAAAGCCAAAGACTCCAGCGCCGTGTCTTCAACAACGTCGCGGCAGTCGCCGCAGTGGTGACAACCGTGTCTCTTGGCGGCGTATACGACACAGGAACTGGCCAAAACAACCGTGGCCAGTCAGTACCTGTGTCAGCCGGAAGGTGAGGGCGCCATGCCGCCTCTCCAGCCACTCCTGAAACACCGGACTTACCGCCACGATCGTGGCGTGCCCGGTGGGAGTGAACCTCAATTATCCTAGTATCACCTTCGCCGAGCAGTAGACACTTGAGTTTCGATTTTAACAAGTTTTTACTTATTTTAGATTCAGTTCTTAACATTCCCATATTATTAAATATTTTAGGGACTAGATATTCATTCATTCGTTCTCCGTAGTAATTATTAGCTTTTGGTTTAAGCAGCTTTCTTTGTGTTACCTGTCTTGTATTATATTTGTTGTCTACGTTAATTTTGTATTTATCTGTATAATACTGTTCCATGGCTATTAAAAAGTTTACTTTTAAATCTCCCGGCAATATTTTACATACAGGATATAATTTGTCATAGTCGTTATTGCATATTGTTTTTACTTTTCTAATAACTAAATGTTTAATGAGCCTCGTCTGTATACATTTTTTTTTATGTATGTAACAAATGTACGTCCATATACGCTAAGCCCGTAGCTAAGTAGTGAGTCTGCAAGAGCATAGTATTCCATTAACATCGTACGCTTGTTAATAACTTGTTTAAGTTGATAGAATTTACCTAGGACTGCTCTAAGCCTGTTGCAGACGTCATTTACATGCGTTTTCCAATTAAAATTACTATGCACAGTTAATCCTAAATATGTGTATGTATTAACTGACTTTATTTTATCACAGTTACAATTTATTTTATTCCTATGTAAACAAAAAAAACAGCGATAGCCTAGTGTGAAACCGTTGGACTGCCACGCAGAGGTCTCGATTTCGAACCCAAGGCGCGCATCTCTGAGTTTTCGAAGTTATATGCGTATTAAATAGTTAATTATCGCTTGCTTTAACGGTGAAGGAAAACATCGTGAGGAAACCTGCATATCTGAGAGTTCTCCATAATGTTCTTGAAGATATGTGAAGTCTGCCAACACGCACTGGGCCCGCGTGGTGGACTATGGCCTAACCCTTCTCACATTGAGAAGAGGCCCGTGCCCAGCAGTGGGACAGTTTAATACAGAGCTGATATTATTATTATTATTATATTATACGTAAACATTCATATCTGTGGCCTATTATTATTAATATATTTTTGTCAATGGTCTTAGCACGTTGATTGTAAGGCGAGAGTATAAGGCGCTCCCAAAAAAAAAAAAAATGACTAAAAAAAAAAGGCGAGTGTATATGCATGTATTTGATTTTATCGAGTTTTAAAATGATTCCGTTGTCATGTGCCCACTGTGTTATATATTCAAAGTCAGTTTGTGTATTCTATTGGGCCTCAGATAGTACTTTAGATGCAGATATCAAGCAATATAATATAATAAAATAGCAGCAGCAATAGCAAACTTAGGCCCCTGGTATTTGTTGATATCTGCATAAGATAATAAAGGTGAAACATTTTTTTTTTTACTTTTTCTTTAAAAAAGACGTCTCCCGCACAAGGAATAATTCCTGTACCGCGGGGGACTTTACAAACATTCAAACAACAGACACAAAGAACACCCAGACACGAAACAATAATTTGTTGATTACTCAAATTTTTGTCTCAGTTGGGAATCGAACCCACAACACTCGGCGCGGCAGCCGGCAGTGGCAAGATGACTACTTAAATTATTACGCCATCGGTGCACATAATTCAAGTAGTTACGAATTTGTATATTTTCTGAGTTCATTTCTTTAAGACTAACTAGCTCCGGAAATTCTTCCTCATTTTAAGTAAGCTTATTTTTTTTCCCAGAACACATGCTTTCTGCATACTAAATAACATCGTTACCATCGTTTCAACATCCGTAAAAACTTAATGAGAAATGTTTCGCATTAACATAATGAGTATGGGTGAGCCAATTCCTGGTACAGAAATAGTTTTAAAAAATGGGCAACGTGGGAGGGAAATTACGATATAAGTACTTGACGTTGAAAATAATAATAATAATAATAATATAATAATAACGATGAGTCGCAGCGGCACACCAGCGGCTATAAACAATAGATTTTAATTATATCTGATATTCTTGACAGATTAAACACAAATAATGTAAACTTGTATGTCAAGTACAGATTAAATTTTAATCTTGAGATGTAAACAATTGTTACGCTCTCCTGGTGTAACTACTACTAATATTATAAATGCGTATTTGAGTTCGTATGTAACGCTTTCACGCCTTAACTACTCAACCGATAATCATGAAATTACAATACCTTCACGTTGTCAGGGTTACAGAAGAGGACATAGGGTACCTTTCATCCAGAAAAAAGTACCGTTACTAATCTAACCTAAACTATATCTATGCGAGCAAAGCCGTTAAAAAAACTAGTTAGTAATAATATCAGCAGTACACCAGAATCTATAATTAAGTCTTCACCCATTTAAAATACTTTATTAAAATTAAAAAAGAATATATATCCTCCAGACCAAATTTCGGCCGCGGTGGCCAGTCTTAACGGAGACTGGCCAACTACGCAGGAGATATTATAGTGCACAAGTGTGTGCGCAAACACAAGTGCACTCTCTGTTCCCTAACTCTCACGGTCCGATGGGACGCTAATCCGACACGACCGGAGAGAGATCAGGCGCTGGACCAACGGCTTTAGATGCTTTCCGAGGCACGGAGGTGTTCTACACCGCCAACTTCTTAACTCCGGGCTGCTATTGAGACTTCTTAACTGAAAAACCCAAAAACATGTATATATGTGTATAATGTACAATATACAGAAATAGGTGTGAGTGTGACTACCTTTGAGTATTTCTTTTGTTTGTTATTCCAACATTTATAAGGTCCACAGGGAATGTACTTAGTGTGCAGTGATTAACAAAAGAAAGAGAGAAAATATACGCTAAAATTAGTGGGAAACCGTTGGACTGACACGCAGAGGTCTAGAGGTCGAACCCAAGACGCGCATCTCTTACTTTTCGAAGTTATATGAGTATTAAATAGTTAATTATCGCTTGCTTTAACGGTGAAGGAAAACATCGTGAGGAAACCTGCATGTCTGAGAGGTCTCCATAATGTTCTCAAAGATATGTGAAGTCTGCCAACCCGCACTAGGCCAGCGTGGTGGACTACGGCTTAACCCTTCTCACACTGAGAAGAGGCCCATGCCCAGCAGTGGGACAGTTTAATACAGGGCTGATATTATTATTATTTTATATGGAGATTCTCAATTATAGTTCTTATACTAAGAATTTAATAAAACTCTGTGTGTTTGTTAAGACAACAGCACAAAGCAATGGCAGTGACGATGCGATCCCTTGTCTTAAACGCATAGACTTAGAATATTTTCGCTACACTCTTAAACGTCTGCGAATCCTTGCAGTTAAATATATTAACCTCTACTGCTTTAATTCTCTTTCATCATTATCTTAGTTTAATTATACACCTAAATCATAAAACCGTAACCGTCTTTAAATCTGCAAGCCTAACACAAACAACGCAAGGTCAAAAAAGTTCCAGAAAACGGTTATTCGATATTTTATCTATACAATACGAACAAAATTCTTCAACATTCAATGTAAGTTATATCCAAATTTCGAGTCAGGTTTCTCCACTAAATAAAAACAATTGAACTTTTTTGAGTTACTAGTTGTTTATTAAAAAGAATAGGTAGAGTTTTGCGTTCGTAGAAGAGTCAGTATAAATACTGTCACTTACAATATAATTTATTCCCCGTGGCAGTTCGAAGCATAAAATATGAATAGGTTTTTAATGAGATTCAACATCACTTTGATCGCAAAAGAACATTACAATTTGCCTGAAGGAGTAAGTGCCATTGCAATTATTTTTATTGCAATGTCGACCTCGATCGTTGCATGTTCGATAGCCACTTTGATGCTGATTGTTTTTGGAGTGTGATATATATGTAAAGCTATATAGAGCTTCAGTGATTATTTCTTTATAGCTGTAACGCATAGGCTATTCGAAATAATCACTGTATCTGACTGTACGGATGACCTCGTGTGTTAAGTAGTCGTATCGCCGTTGCCATTGCGCTGAGTGTTACGGGGTCGAATCCCACACGGGCCAAAAATTTGTATGATCCACAAATGGTTGTAAAGTCTGGGTTATCTTTGTGTCCGTTATTTGAATGTTTGAACAGACCCCCGCGACACATAAATGATTCCTAGAGCGGGAATAAAATATAGTAAACGTAATGACTAAGTTGCATAATATGTATGGCATCATGGCAGGACCACTCGGTAAGGCGGCTCGCTTTTGCCGTACGTGGTAGTATGGAAAATAATTTTGGAAGAGGAGTGGTTGCTTTAGAGGCTACCATCAATTTTTATCAAATGCTTGAGTATGTTGAGTAGTAGTTCATGGAGAAATGGTTGCAGCACCTTACAGTTATGATTTGTAAATGAAATATCATTGTACACTTGGCGATTAAAAAGAGTGGCTATGAGTTTCTTGCCCGTTCTTCTCATGAGCCCTACACACCCTAGCTTTGCTGAACGTGGCAGTAAATGTAAAATCACAGGAAAAAATTTACGTGTAACTTTGACATTCATAAGTGTTACCTTGTAACCTAATTTGAATAAATTTATTTTGATTTTGTTATCCTAATATTATAAATGTCAATATGAGTTTGGTTATTTTTTACGCGATCTGGCCTTAATTACTCGACCAATCATCATGAAATTTCGCATACACGATATCAGGGGTACAGAAAAGAACATATATGTATATACTACGTTTTTCTGGATTAAAGGTCCCCTTAATCCAGAAAAAGTATTATTTCCGAGTGATAGCTAGCTGTTTTCGAAAATAGTAAAATGCCGAACTAAGAGGCTACGTGTTCAGAATCCGTGCTGCTAACCGGGACCAAGTCGGCATGTCAGGTGTTGTAAAAGTGCCGAGTTATATCCAATTTTTACGGTGGATAGACCCGATGGTCAGTCCACCATCAAAATCAGATCTATAATACGAGAATCTTTGATTTGTTCTTTATTAAATTTTAAACATGAATATTGAGCTATGACTTGCTGTAACTGGAGGTACCTATATAAAATATTGTTTTAAATAATATACACATTAGAGAAATCGCTGATGTTCTATAGCAAAACGAGTGTGTTCAGCTCTGAGCTATATACTAAAAGCTGTCACATAAACGTAATTTATTACTAAAATGTAACGTTTTTAAACATAAGAATTTATAACTAAAGGCAATAATTTATAGGTTTATTTGTGAAAGTAGGTAAAACCGTGAACGC
Organism: Catocala nupta; assembly: GCA_963675205.1. Taxonomy (NCBI): domain Eukaryota; kingdom Metazoa; phylum Arthropoda; class Insecta; order Lepidoptera; family Erebidae; genus Catocala; species Catocala nupta. The sequence continues at coordinate 7,458,437 of OY776091.1, read as the reverse complement.
AGATGGCTGTCTACACAGTGTGTGTTTAAACATAACATGTATAGGGCTTCGGCAATGCTCAAAGGATAATTAATCTAGTATTTATATTTTGAATACCATTAGGAGAAAACAACGCATTTATTTACTGGCAATCTAAATGAGACCTATTGCTTGTTCTCCTGTCTTTTGTCTTTTGAAATTGAACAATATACAGAGTGATTGGTAAAAGACTGGACATATTGAAGGAAAGTATTCAGTACGCGATTCTGGACTCCAAATATCTAACAAAAATAGGTATTTAAAATTTAACCTAGTTATCCAATAAAAACTTAATGTGCGGACACTCTTGCGCATATACCAAAGCTGTTACAAACGACAAGCCGATTGGCCGTGTGACCTTGGTAATTGCACGAAATGACTCGGTAGCCAAAACCTCCGCCCCCGCCCTCCTCTGCCGCACCCCGCACTCTCCCGAATTTGCAACTCCGCCCATAGCCCTTCCGCTTAGTCAAAGCATACGCGCCGATTGTTTTGAACGTCCGTTCCTCGTTTTCACATCCGTGTTTCGCAAAAATCTGTGCCTTGTCTACATAATAATAATAATAATGACACTGGGGACAGTCTTTATCTCCTCATGAGACTAACGCGATACCGGCGGGCACAGTACACTAGCTTTTAAACTACCTACCTACCTTCGCCTTGATATATAAACAAAAAATGTATCACCAGGTTAAATAAAAGCGTACAAACCGCAGGGCAGATTGTGGCGAGCTGAATGTGAGTGGCAATACTGCGGTCCTGAATGTCTCGGAGAGTCGGTTAGGGCCTCGTCCTCGGCTTGCGGTTACTGGTTCGCGGGGGTGGAACTTCAAGGGCATCCGTAGGACTCTCAACTCTGGCTCGCCTTGGTCGGCCGGTCAGAGGGGGGGCAGGGCTGCTAGAGCTATATGCTTGGGGGTGAAAGTGTCATTTTCAAGGTCATAGCTACAGGGAAACCCGCTCCGAGTGTTCTCCGTAGTCACGAGACTCGTGACGGTGAAACCGGCGCCGCACCACTAGCCACCCCTAGCTACTGGCACAGGTGTTGCCCTCTGCTGCTAGCTTGTATAACTATGGTGGCTATTCAGGGGGGCCATCTAGTGAGTTGGCGAGTCACCGTCTGCCAATTGCATTGATGCTATTAGAGTATTCAGAGCAGACGCCGTTTATCATCCATAGTTACCAATATACCGGTCCACTAAACATTAGAATCCATACGTAGCAATAGTCCTACGCCTGCTGCAGCTCGTGCCGCTGTAGGTTTTCCATCCCAACTTTGATTGAAGCTCTCGAAGGGCCTCTTCACGTTGGACTCATATCTCCGAGTAAGCCTCCCAAAGGGCCAGGTATTTTCTAATATAATATGTTAGAAAATACCTGTGATAAGAGAAACATAAAAATAATATAAGCCTTGTATTAAACTGTCCCATTGCTGGGTACAGGCCTCTTCTCAATGTCAGAAGGGTTAGGCCAAAGTCCATCACGCTGACCTATGCTTGTTGGCAGACTACACATATCTTCGAGAACATTATGGAGAACTCTTAGATATGCAGGTTTCCTCGCGAAGTTTTCCTTCACCGTTAAAGCAAGCCATAATTAACTATTTAATACGCATATAACTTCGAAAAGTCAGAGATGCGCGCCTTGGGTTCGAACTCAAAACCTCGGCGTGGCAGTCCAACGGTTTCCCACTAGGCTATCGCTTGTCTACATAAAACACTATTACTGTTATCTGTGACTTCTGTGAGTTTCCGAGTATTGAAAATGTCATTTTCAAACGAAGAGTACTGGGAAATGGTTCGTGCATATGCTTGTGCAAATGACAGAGTGCATATGCTTATACAAATCACAGTGGGCAAGATGCAATACGTTTGTATCGGGAGATGTTTCCGAACCGCCGAGTAGCTACGTACCACGTAATGTTAAGTGTAAACTAACGTTTATGTGAATTTGGACAATTTACCGTGCCAGCGTACTGTTAGAATGGAAAATACGAATGTCTTTTTAAAAAAAGAATTTATTCGAATAAAGAAAAATTATTGAAATTCGGTAAGCGTCTTATTTTATTCACGTTCCGACCCGAACTAAACTAACTATGACTGAGCGTACTGAGGCTAAGTATGGGGTTGCTGACTAAGGACTCTGGTCAGTATTTACGTTAACATCATAGGGATGTAACAACCCCCCGAACAAGAAGAAACTTACACTTTGTGCTGAGTTTTTAAGAAACAATTCTAATTCTTGGGACAGGTATTTGTTCTAATTCTTGATCGTTGTCTGGTACTATGCCAGAATCAGAAATATTTATCTGTCTACGGAATATTAGACATTTACCGAATTTCTTATACAATTTATAAAATACAAACAATATTATTATTATACTAATACAGTAGGTTACTATTGGGTAGTATGACTCATATTTTATTAAAGGATTAGGTTCATTTATGAGCTTTTCAATATCTGTCATGAACTTATTATTTGCGATAGTTGTAAGTTTTTCCAAATTTGTATCAAGCAAATTTATTGGATCTAATTTTGCTTTGATTATAGTTAATGTGTTATTGTCACAGCATGGATAATCGATTAAGCTAAAATCTGATATTAAAGGTTTAACGGTTATTGTGATATAAGGTTTTGCTATAAACTCTTTATTGTTACTAAATGCTTTACATTCTGGTTGTAGATTTAATATTCCGGTACCCAATAGTTTATGTTCAGATATTTGCGATTGACATTCAATAGTAAGTTTGATAGGTTCAGATTCAACAAATAGCCATCTATTTCCTTTCAGTTCTTGCCAGATATCCAATTGTCCGAGGATTAAATTAGTTTTACATTCATGTGGTAATTTATTTTGTATTCTGGTTAACAGTTCTGTTTCACAAATAGGATTGCTTTGAGCAGACCGTACATCTAAGTTGTTGCAAATATATATTTCATTTATAGTTATTAAACAGTTGCTTAAATCATTAAGGCATATATAATATGTTGTCTTATCTCTACTTATAACTATGTATGTACTTACAAAGTGGCAAAATCATTGCATAAGAATCAGGATGATGTTAATTGTGTGGAATTGGTATCGGTATAGGTTTATACAGGTCGTATTCTATTCTATGCACTAGAAGTATTTTTATAACAAAAACTATTTTATTGTCAGTATAATAACATGATAATTTTGCTACATCAACTATAGTATGTATATTACTTAAACTTAAGCTTATAGGTAATTCCTTATGACTAACTATATTCCTAACATTGTTAACTAATTCGTCATACAGTTGCTTGGGTGTAAGAACAGATGGATGAATAGAGTGACTTTTCGTAAACATTATAGCGTTAACTATGTTTTCTACTTTAAATGACAAGGTAAGTAAACTTGACGATAGTTCATTATAAATTTCATCTGTTTTTGATTCTACTTGTAATTTCGAATTAGTTACAGATATATTATTAAAATTAGTGATCAAAGATTCAATAACGCCATTCAAACGCGCTTCATTGATCTCTATTAATCTCAAAGTTTCGTTGTAATGGTGTAACGCCGTATTCGTCATTAAAATATTATCTTTAAGGATTGATGCTATTTTTTTATTATTTGAATTGCGTTATTGTATTTATTGCGTCGTTTTCATCCATTGTACCGATGATTTGTTTAAACATAGAACCAACTCCTGCAAACCATGCTGACCTTTTATCTTTATCGGAAATGAGATGTGATATAGCACTATAATCTCTCTGAATACTATCAAGTCGTGGCACTAAGGGTTGTAGAAAATATTGGCATTTTGAATTAGTAGCTTCGTTTTGTTGACAAAAGTATTTAGCGGTTCCTAAAACGATTTTAATATTTTCAATGTGTGTTTTAATATATCCGATATCTATAGGAACCAATACATGTAAATAATCATTAGAAATTTTTACAGTACCCATTGTTTCAAAATAGATGCCAGGGCTTTCATTAATCTGTTCTATAACATCCAATGCGAGAACGTAGATGCTCGTCGCGGCAATTCTGAAATACGACATTAAGTACTCTATAGCTTGAAATTACTATAAGATAGTTTTATCTTAACCTAATGTAAAAATAAAAATGTATAAATGATGTAAAAATAAAAGTGTATAAATGTAGATATTAAGCTTCATTAACTTCTGCCAATTTAATCTCGTCGTAGTGATACTTCACGTGTCTACGGTTCATCAATAAAGTGAGAGTATTGTTGCCGTTTATTCGGACAACTCTGAATGGTCCCTTCCAAATGGGTGATAATGCTTTGCGTAGTCGCAAATGGTTTTTAACATGTACCATATCACCTGCTTTATATTTTAGTGGTTTAGAATGTTTGTCATAATAGGTTTTTGAGGTCGTTTTAGACCTTAATATGTTTTCTATCGCCTTCTCTCTGGAAAGTTGCAGACGTTGTTGTAAAACTCTAACATAACTATTATAAGTGGGTTCTAGAGAAGATTCATAAACGGATGTGGGAATGAAAGCTTTATGACCAAAGACTAGTTCATACGGAGTGAAATTTGTAGTGGAATGAACTGTTGTGTTATAAGTGAGCATCGCGGTATAGACATATCTTGGCCAATTTGTTTGATTTTCATTTGTGAAGGATTTTAAATACTCTTTCAGGGTGGAATGACTTCTTTCAAGTGCACCCTGTGTTTGGGGATGGTACTGAGTAGACCAAAGCTGCTTTATTTTTAAGAAGGTACATGTTTGCTTGAACAATTCAGCAGTGAAGTTTGTCCCCTGGTCGGTTAGGATTGTTTTAGGGATACCAAACTGAGCAATAAAATGGATTAAACGTTCTGAAGTTTCTTCTGCTGTTGCATTTGATATCGGGTAAGCTGCTGAATATTTTGTAAGGTCATCTTGAAGCGTTAGAATAAATTTTAGTTTAGCATTACCGGCCTCAGGAAGTGGGCCGTTAAGTTAACGTAAGGCTTTGTTTGTTTGACAAAGTTCACACTTGCGAACATAATTTTCGATATCACTGCGCATATTACGCCAGTAATATTTCTCTTGGATCCTACTTAACATTCTATTAGAACCTAGATGACCTGCAACGGGAATGTCGTGGTTTTCTCTTAGTATTCTAACTATTTCAGTCATAGTTGGATATATTATAGTATTTTTATATATATGCACACTTATGTTAGTGTTGTGAAATAAATACATAATTATATTGTATATCTTTGTAAAAGAGTGAGAGTCAAAAGTATTTCGGAAATCTGTTGTACTAAATTCACTAACGTTCTGTGATATTAAAGCAATTCACAAATTATTCAGACTTTTAAAAATGTCATCGTAACTATTCGTGTCATAATAATATACTTTAGTAAAAAGGAAATAGTAGGTGACATCATTTTTATCAATTTTTATAAATGAATGTAACGTTCTTTCTTTGGCAAGAAATTCCGTGGATTCGGGAAGATTACTAATTGTTTCAGTGACGTAGTGGTTTGACTCATCAAGGTCAATAGACGTAGGTATGATGACATGTTTACATCTTGATTTTAATAAATTTTCATTATGTTCTTGGATTTTAGTATTGAATGTCATTAATAAATAAATAATAATGAATAATAAAGTTTATTTCACAAAAGAAAGATACATAGATTTAACAAATAAACTTACGATACGGCAAAGTCTTCATCAAGAAGTCTCACGACTCACCGGCGCTACGTATTGATAGCGAACACGATTTCAAGACCTTTATAACAAAATGACTATCGCAGCTTCCTTCTACTGTTTGTTACTCACATCTAGTTTTACGACTTCTTTACATAGTATTATTATTAATAACAATACACCCCCACACTAGTCTCAAGTACACATCACTCATACATATACATTTGCACACAGATTACATAACTATTCCTTGGACAGAGTTCTCTAAAAGACACCTATCTAATAAACATTACACTGCTAAACTGTACAACGCTATATACGTTTTAATTACACAGGCCCTTTCACATACCATCCTTAACTCTACAAATATACGCAATACACTATTATTTCCAAACATACATTATTTCGTTAAATTTCAAACCATTTTACATACATATTTACATATACTGCTTGTCCCATACTCGCTTGCATTACACTCTCACAGCCTTCATACCGTTCTATATATACTGATACGCCTGAATCATTCCACTTCTCATACAAACCATAAGCGCTATTTCGGATATATCCTGAATCTCTACTCTCTAATTAAATATCTTATCTCACTACCTCTGAACTCACCCACTGGCTATATGTGTGTTCCAATTCGATAACATTAATGAAATAAATGGTTTCTTAGACCATTTCCAAGTCGCTACATCGTCTGCCTGCGATATGGAGGAATGTGCTAAACTATTAGACACATCACACTCGACTCTAAAAATTATACACCAAAATATACGCAGTTTAAACAGAAATTTCCAGGGACTTATAACACTTTTAGATAGGTCAAACACGGATTGGGATCTAGTTGTGTTAACAGAGTGCTGGCTACGACATACACATTATATACCGCAACTGGACGGTTACAACTACACCCGAACCGATAATAACCTGACGCAAAACGAAGGTGTCGTAGTTTATTTTAAAAACACTATGAGAGTGACAATTTTGGACACTATTATGCAAGATGCCAACTGTATAACCCTGAAAATTGACTGCAATACTACCTTAATTGTAATTTACCGTCCACCAGGATATAAAAATATACAGCCTTTTATTGAATCGTTAAATAACTTGATTACCAGTATAAAAACACCTAACATTATTCTTACAGGTGATATCAATATAGATATCATGCCAAATAATAATGATAACAATTCATCCGTATACCTAAACCTCCTAGCCTCGCATAGCATTCTTCCCGCACACCAGTTGCCGACACATAACAAAACCTGTCTAGACCATGTTATGCTCAAAAGCACACTTCCAGCCTCCTGCTATGTTGTTGACACTTCGGTAACTGACCACTACTGCACAATTATTACACTAAAATATAATATTCAACACAAAAAAACGCACACTGTTAAAAAATTAAACTATGAGGGACTAGATAAGGATATGATTAATCCGAGTTTAGACGCAGTGTACGATTGCAATGACGCTAACGTAGCTATTTCTCTCCTGATTTCGAGTTTGAATTCGATTATTATGTCCAATACTACTATCAACATAGTCCCAAATCGCAAGCGCGTTAAAAGACCTTGGGTAACTAAAGGCCTTCTCAAGTGTATGCGAAATCGGGACAAACTTCACGTTAAATATAGGAAGAACCCACATAATGAAATTATCAAGATAACATATCTACGCTATAGAAATTTCTGTAACTCAACACTAAAAAACCTAAAAAGAGAATATGAAAAAGCGCTATTAAATAATGCAGCCAAGAACAACAGTAAAACATTATGGGACACAATAAAAAAAGTTACACATCACTATAATAAACCTGCACCAGCCACAGATCTAGTAAACAATAATAACCCGATTTCCTCCTTAAACCATATAAACCACTTTTTTGTGTCAATTGGTAAAAACCTAGCGGATAAAATCAACACTAGGGGATCACCCAACGTATCGTACGTGGATTCTCAGCTATCCTCGTTTGTCCTAGACGCTGTCACTGAAACAGAGGTTAGAAATTGTATACTGGGTCTAAAGAAAGTCAACACAACAGGAAGAGATAATATCTCTGGCGCTTTCTTGAAAAGATACCACTCCATCTTAGTTCCCCCACTAACCCACATATTCAACGTTATGTTCAGTACTGGTGTATTTCCGCAGATGTTCAAACTTGCTGAAGTAATACCTATTTTCAAGAGTGGAGACAGAGCTTGTGTCGACGATTATAGACCTATCGCTATCCTACCTACCATATCCAAAGTGGTAGAGAAGCTCATAAATAAGCGTTTAACTGACTACCTTGAAAATAAAAACCTAATTTCCCCATCTCAATTCGGCTTTAGGGCCGGTTCATCAACTAATGATGCAGTACATGAACTTACTGATCATATAGTGGGTAAATTAGATAAAAGGAAAAAAGTTTTAGCAGTCTTTCTCGACATAAAAAAAGCGTTCGACACGGTCTCTGTCCCACTCCTACTAAGCAAATTAGAGCGATTGGGTGTTCGAGATACTCAGCACAAGCTGTTCACCGACTATCTTACAGGTAGACAACAAAGAGTTAGAGTTGGAGAGGATACTAGCGATGACCTACCAATTGCATTTGGCGTGCCGCAAGGTAGCGTACTCGGCCCTACGCTCTTTCTCACCTACATAAACGACTTGTGCAGCACACAATTAGCACATGGCAAAATTGTAACGTTTGCGGATGACACTGCACTAATATTTCACGGTGATACTTGGGATGACACGTACGCTATTGCTCAAGTTGGTCTTGACAGAGTAACTTCATGGCTCAAGAACAATGGACTGACACTCAATAGTGACAAAACTAAATACATACCCTTCACATTACATAACACCCAGTTTAATTGTTCAGAGAACTACTACATTATAGCCCACTCTTGCTCAACTAATGAGACTTGCACATGTGATCACTTAGAACGTGTCACACACATCAAATACTTAGGCGTAATAATCGACAGCTCCCTAAGTTTCAAGCATCACATTGATCTACTCTCATCAAGAATACGTAAGTTAATGTATGTATTTAAAAATCTACGCCAAAGTGCAGACAAAACAATAATAAAATTAGTATATACATCCCTGTGTCAATCTGTGATAACATACTGCATTTCAGTATGGGGCGGCGTCTGCAAAACAAGTCTGATAAAGGTGGAAAGAGCGCAAAGAGCAGTCCTCAAGGTGAGTCACTCCTTGCCTTTTTTATTCCCCACAAGAGACCTCTACCAACTCGCAGACGTTCTGACTGTCCGCCAACTGTACATCCTAAACACCATTCTAAAACAGCACTCTCTGCTCCCTTTTGATCCAGCTCAACTAGCCAAACGTCGGGCATACAACGTTTGCTCGTTACTAAACAAGCAATGGTCTACATCCTTCTCCAGTCGGTTCTTTGGTTTTCTGGGAGGATATTTATACAAAAAAGTAAATAAGGAATTATCAATATATTGTCTCACAAAATATCGCTGCAAAGAAAAGCTTTCTTCCTGGCTTAAATCCCTCAGTTATGAGGAAACAGAAAATCTATTACATGTACCGAAATAAAAACACACTAGCACGCACACACACACACACACACACACACACATACACGCACACACGCGCACGCACGCACGCACGCACGCACGCACGCACGCACGCACGCACGCACGCACGCCCGCACGCACGCCCGCACGCACGCACGCACGCACGCACGCACCCACACACACACACACACACACACACACACACACACACACACACTAATACATATTACATTCATAAAATTAGATTAGCATTTATACATCCCTCACATACCTAACTAAATACATGTAATTTCTACCAGATGATCATTTCGTGCATCAACATTGTACAGTCGGGGGAGGCTGGTCATCTGTCATACAGGTCTACCTAGTACAGAGACCAGTCTCTCGCACAGTTTTTACTGACTACTTGTTAAATAATTTACATTTAAGTCATCTGATTGTTGTAACAATTTCTGTGTGAGAGAGAAATAAATGATTATTATTATTATTATTATTATTACGATAGTTACAGGACAGACGTTGGTAAGATTTACATATCAATGCTGAAATAATGAAAAACCCTGCCTTTTAAACTAGGTGAGACCTGTATCTTAAAAGACAGTATTCGGCCATACATTAAATACAATATAAGAGTACCTAGTGCAAGTGGATTTGTTGCTGCTTTGTGTATAGATTAATTTTTATTTTTTTATGAATCGAATGTAAAAAATAATTATAACAATATTATTAAAAATGTACTATGTGTGTGTGTGTTGTGTATGTGTGTGTGTGTGTATGGGTGTATGTGTGTGTCTGTGTGTTTCTGTTGAGTTGAGTTGTATGAGGGTCTGTTCGTCCACCCTGAGGTTTGACCTGGGGGTGGCGGGCTTTGTGGGCCTGCCCGCCATCCGTTCAGCACCAGGTCGAGTCCGTCTCCCCTCTAGGGGACAGTAGGGTTTTATGTGAAGTAGTGCCTATTTTGGGTAGGTCTTTCGTGTAGTGGCCTGCCGTTTCATACGGCGGGCCGTAACCTCGGCGGGGTCGCGACCGCATGCGAAAGCAATTCGCGCGGCCCCGTCAATAGTGGTTATGTCGAGGAACACCGTGGTAGGTTTAGTCGGTATTCCGGGAGGTACATTATCTTTTTTAACATCTTTATTTTACCCCGGCGAGTCCGACATAATCCCTCCACCTGCCCCCGCGGGATATGCTCAATGCATTCCCCAAAGTAAAAAAAAAAATAGGAAAAAAAGGGTATGTTCGTGAATGTGTATGTATTTAATTTGTTGTTTTTATGCGATGTAAATTAGCAATGATTCTGTACGGATGTAATTTAGTTTTAGTAGCCATTCAGTCAGGACGAGTTTCAAAGTGTGTCTGTTTATATCGAGTATATTGATTTATTACTTAAGGTGTTTAGGCATTTATGATATGTATCGTTATTATCAACGGGTTCACTGGATGGCGGAGTAGGAATATCAAAATCATCTGGTATTTCTACGTCGTCTGGGAGCACAAAATCATCAGGTAAGTCAAGTTATTCGGGTAAGCTTAAAGTTTCAGGATTATTTTCTGGCGTTTCAGGATTATTTTCAGATGTTTCGGGATTCCACGGAAGGGAAAGACGTGAAGGGCCAGCTTCATTGTTAGGTATTTCGTTAGGGTTTACGGGTAAGGTATCGTCAGTAAGTTCGTCGGGATTTTGTTGCTGTACAGGATTTACCGGGTATCGTGAAAGGGCATCTGCATTTGTATTTATTTTCCCCTTTTTATATTGGATTTCGTAATCGTACTCTTCTAATTTCAAACGCCAGCGGATCAATCAGGATCCGGGATCTTTACAATTAAACAGCCAATTTAAGGGTTTGTGGTCTGTAATTATTTTAAATTGGCGTCCGAAAAGGTATGGTCTGAAAACTTTCGTGCCGTAAACGATGGCTAGACACTCCTTTTCGGTGACACTATAATTACACTCTGCTTTGTTTAGCGTCCTAGAGGCAAAAGCAATCGGTCTATCTTTGCCGACATCACTTTGTGATAATATAGCTGAGATAGCGTAATTGGAAGCGTCACATGTTAAAATGAATCTTTTCGTAAAATCAGGATATATGAGTACTGGGGCTGTTACTAATTTATCTTTAAGTTGTTCAAAAGCTAACTGTTGGTTATGAGTCCAAAGGAAAGGAACATCCTTCTTTAAGAGAGCTGAGTGGTTTAGCAAATTTAGAAAATTCTGGTATAAAACGCCTGTAATATGAACCTAGTCCAAGGAAAGATTTAATGTCCTTGGGACATTTAGGTATAGGGAATTTTACGACTGCTATTATCTTTTCGGGGTTAGGTTTAACGCCCTCGTCGCTAATCACATGTCCTAAGTATGCAACTTTTTTTCGAAGAAATTCACATTTCTCAGGTTGTAATTTTGATTGAAAACTTCTAAGTCTTTCAAAAACAAGAGAAATTTTTCAATGTGGGTAGATAGACTATGGGAATGAATTACTATGTCATCTAGGTATACAAAGCAGTGAAGGCCTTGTAATCCTGATAAGACAGTGTTCATAGTTCTTTGGAAGGTTGCAGGAGCATTTTTTAAGCCAAAAGGCATTCTATTATATTCAAAATGTCCGTGTGGTACACTAAAGGCTGTTTTAGCTCCATCTGCAGGATTCATTTGGATTTGATGAAAACCTGATGCTAAATCTAAGGTTGGAAAATATTTGCTTTGGCCTAATTGGTCCAAAATCTCACTAATTTGAGGGATTGGGTATGTTTCTCCTATTGTAATGTAATTTAGTTTGCGATAATCTATTACAATTCTCCATTTTTTCTGCCCGGGGTCGTCTTGTTTCTTTGGTACAATCCAAATAGGGGATGACCATGGGGACTTTGAAGGTTTGATGATGTCTTGTTCTAGCATTTTGTCTATTTGCTTTTTAACTTCGTCTTTATGTACTTCTGGGAACCTATATGATTTCACGCTAATCGGCTGTGGAGAGGTAGTTTTAATTTCGTGACGTATAACATCTGTGCATGTCAACTGATTGCCTGGTAGATGAAATATGTCGGCGTATTGGCTACATATCTCTTTTAGATAATTTGTTTCTTCTGAGTTCAAATGAGATATCCTTAAGAGGTCAAATAGATGTCGGATTCTTCAGATGTATTAAGTACGGTTAAATTCACCCTGTTATTAGGTTTTACCTTTATTAAGCAATTTGATATTAGAAGTGAATCGGATATGTGCTGATCGAAAATTATTCCTTCCTGCATTTCAGGGTTTCTCACTGAACACTCGATCACAGTTTCGGTTCGGGGTTCGACTTTGTAGGATGGTTCGTCAAAAGATAGCATAATATTATAATTATTTAATTCTAGGAAATCCGAATTATAATTAATTCGACAACCGTGTTGTACAAAGAAGTCATTCCTATAATGCCGTGGTAAGGTAAGTTAATGTTATCAAAAACATAGAATGTATGGGATAATTTTAACTGTGGATTGAATTGTAATCGTAATTGAAAACTACCTACGGTTTAATTTTTACATCGCTTTCACACAAAAGTGCATAATTTATTATAGAATTATTTTTCAGGACGCAAATAGATGCACCAGTATCTATTAGGAAGATAAGTGGTTTTGGATTTACAGATGTTTGGACGGTGACGTAAGGTAAGTACCTCTTTTGTGTATTTATTTCAAAGATTTGATTAAGTTTTATTTCAGGATTTTTTTTATTAGTACAATGTGAGAGACCTTGAGTTTGAGGCTGGTAACCCTGTCCATTGGTCTTTGGAATGGAATGACCGTGAGTTTGGGGCTGGTTACCCTGTCCGTTGGTCTTGGGAATGGAATGACCGTGAGTTTGGGGCTGGTCACCCTGTCCATTGGTCTTTGGAATGGAATGACCATGAGTTTGGGGCTGGTTACCCTGTCCATTGGTCTTCGGAATGGAATGACCGTGAGTTTGGGGCTGGTTACCCTGTCCATTGGTCATAGTTTTACAATTGGTATCGACTTGAATGATAGGGACCTGCCCCGTGCGACATCTAGACGGGACATTTAGTAGTTTAAATTATTGGCTGATTCGTCTACTTCATCTCTACTTTCTTCTTCTTTGTTGTTTTCAGTGAAATTTACGCGGGGCGTAGCTTTGTAAAGTAGTGGTTTAGAGGTTGATGTTGAAGGTTGGAATGGGGTGAAAGGTTGTATTCCATTCGAAAACCTTTTATTATTGTAATCACGAAGTTTGCAATGTTCAAGAACGTGACCTATCTTTTTACAGTACCTACAAAAGGGTGAATCTCGGGCAACAGATGTTCCTTGATTATTGCTGACATTTGACCTTTGTTGAAATCGATTATTAAAATCGTTTCATTTAGGTAGCGGTTCAGTAGGTCTGGGTTTATTTGAATTATTGCGGAAGGAGAATTCCTGAATCTTTTCTTCTGAGATGACACAATTTATGGCCTCATTTAAGTTTTTAGGATCTTTAGTCCTAACCAAATTAGCAATTCTTGGATGTAATCCCAAAGTGAATGTATGGAGTGCGAGGTCCTCCATAGCAGCTAGCCTACCTACCAGCTCGCTCTTCTTGGAATTCGAAACAGTCACTTCGGTCAGAAGTTTTTGTAAACAGGTTTCTACGCGTAGAGAAAATTGACTAACGGTCTCTTGAATTCCTTGTTTACAGTCTTGTAAATCGGTAAGGAGGTGGGCATAATGCTTACGTTCACCGAATTGGTTTTTCAGGAACTCTTTAAGTAAAAAAAAAAAAATAAAAAAAAAAAAAAAACGTTTATTTCAATTACAATTTTCATTTGGATACATATTACTGGAGATCACCTTTTAAGCAAGGAATTGCTTGTATTAGGAGACTCCGCTCTTCCACTTGTTATTGTTAAGCAATTGAAATTGAAATGTAGACATGACAACAAAAAAAATAAAAAAAATTAAGTTTAAAATTAAAAAACAAAATAAAAAGGTGAACTTAAAAATTTTAAAAGTTATTCAACCAGCTCTGCAATTAAACGAGCGTTATGTATAAAAAGGCTAAATCACGCGTGTACTCGTGGTATGTGTATCATGAGTGAGTGTGAGAGTGAGTGTGAGTGTGAGTGTGAAAGTGAGGTTGTATGGTGTGTGAGATAATAGAATAGAATAAAAAAAATTCTAATAAATTGAAAGAGCAATAATAAGCAAAATTGAAAGTGTAGGTCGAAATGTAGGTTGTCGTTTACCGGTTAGCCCTGCGACATTGTCTTGGGATCAAAAGAAGCTAATAAAGTCTTCATTCACTAACCTTGGGCACAACAACCCAAAAGTAACTAATTTGGTTATTGAAAAGTAGAGACAATAGACTCAACATCATCGTAGGTTTTAGTTTTAAGCCAGTCGATTACAACTTTTTTACAGTCCCGGAGCTTCATGGAATATATTCTTAATTCTTTATTCAGCAAGTTGTATATGTAAGATGATTGCCTTGAATGCTGTCTTTTAGCGAAAGCAGATCTAACCTTTACCGTTGGAGCGACTAAGTAGCTCCGTCTACTTTTTGGCTTAGAGGGGTCATACGGAAGACATGTGTGTTTTTTTAGTATTAGTTGAAGCAAATAAAGCTTTCTTACAGACAGAAGGTCAGATAATAGGTAGAGGCTGTGGGTGGGGTACCTATAGGGTTTAAAGTACATGACCTTAAGTAAGGTTCTCTGCGCCCTCTCTAGTTCCAAAAATTTTAGTTTTGTAGTGCCTCCCCAGCAAGTTATACAGTACATGAGAATAGATTGGGCCAGTGAAATGTATACTTGCCTCAGAAGTTGCTTTGAAGCCACATGTCGCAGTGTTTTAAATGTCCAAATCAGCTTCCTAACTCTTTTCATAATTATTTCGGTGTGCATGTGCCAGGACAGGCGCTGGTCAATCATAACACCTAGATATTTGGTATGCTTTAACCTGTCAATTTTTAAGCAAGAGCAGCCAGGGGTTGGCGGGTTGATACAGTTATGAATTTTTATTTGGAAGTTTTGAGACGGTTGCGAGTTATTATACTTAGTAAAGCAGATGAAGTTGGATTTTGAGGCATTCAGTGTGAGGAGACTATTGTTTAGCCAGGCTGCCATCTTCACAAGGCCACGCTCGGCCAACCTACAAACATTATCCCAAGTCTTAGCAGTGAAGACAATGGCAGTATCGTCGGCGTACGAGAAAATGAGCCCACCATCAATCTTCATGTTGCAGAGATTATTAATATAGATGAGGAATAAGGTCGGCAAAAGTGATGACCATGTCTTAAAATCTTTAATAGAACAAGCGGTCTCAGCCTTGCCCTCTAATTGACTTAATATGTATTTTAAAACTACATCCTCCTGTTGCGGAGACGCTAATGAAATTGCGCTGTCACAATTTCTAAGAAAAGCTGTTAACCTGCCTCTATCACCGTTAAAAGGCTTAATAAATTTAAGTACTACATTTAAAGAAATCTCCTTTTAACTTGTAACCTCTTTCAATTCCCTTTTGGAATCGGTTTTCGCCATTAATACAAAAAAATACAAAGGTACTACACGTACATACTTCTTTAAAGTTCTTTGTCTTTATTTTAAACCTGTCTCTAGTATATTTTAGATTAGTTAAGTAATAAATTAATAATTTTTTGATGGTATAGTACCAACTTTCTGTGCCTGTCCTAAGCTAGGATTGAAGTATGAAGGGAAAATCCTTTTCTTATCAAAGGTCATTAGCCTCCGTAGCTCGGCGCGCTCGACTGTGCGCGACCCGCGCAGTGTCCACATTTTATGGATATTTCATACAAATTTTCATAAAGGTTTTCTTTGCAGGTTCAACAGATTTTACGTTTTTTTCTTTTTATACGTTACGTCTGACCATAAATTATCATGTCCTTAAGTACGTACAATGTTTAACTAGTCACACTGTATAAAGATAAATGTCCTGGCTAACTTACTGGCCGATTCGAAAAATATAAATTTCGCTCGCAGATGCCGTTAATAATGAAAAGAATAAATGAGACCTGATTTCTAGATATTTCCTATATACATATATCAGACAACGTACTGCCTACAGTTTGTTGACCAATTAGTAACAAACCCGAGACGGCAGCATGTTGTGTTCCCACGCGCATCATTTTATGATTTCCAACCCTGAAAAAATAAAGAATTAGGATATGAAAAGGATTTTCGATTTAAAGTTGCCTTGTTATATAATGTTTCATGTTTGGTAGAAAATTTAAGTAGGTATTAATAGCCATTCAGCTATTTTTAGAATTTTATTTATAGGATAGGATCAAAGGTGTTTACAACTAAAGTTCATAAAGATGGAGTCACGGATAAAAGCTAGTAAATTTAGTAAGTACTAAATGTACTAGATTTTAGAGCTACTCAGACGAGAAACAAAATCCTTTATTTTACGTGTATTTATATTGTAATATCAGCCCTGTAATAAACTGTTCCACTGCTGGGCCTCTTCACAGTGTACTGTTGTGTTTCGTTTGGTGAGTGAGAGTGCCGGAGGCCCAATCACCCTCTTTACCCCTTCCCGCTCCTTCTCCTTCCCACTTCCTTTTCCAAAGGGTCAGCAACGCGCAAATGATGCCTCTGGTGTTGCAGGCGTCCATAGACTACGGTGACCATACACCATCAGGTGGGCCGTACGGTAGTATGCCAACTTAGTCGTATAAAAAAAAAAGTGTAGATTTCCTCACGATCTTTTCCTTTACTGTTAAAGCGAGCTGTAATTAAGTAGTTAATATGCTCATATCCTCGATAAATCAGAGGTGCGCGCCTTGGGATTGAACTTGGGACCTCTGCGTAGCAGTCCAACTGTCTCCCACTTGGCTATCCTTCATTAGAGTAAAATTAAGTCTAATAGGTAATATGAAATATGCGAATTTAATTATCTGGCTATAATCTCGCCAGCCTTGATTATTAGAACCAAACAGCAGGCAAGTGCGTGTCTAGTGTGTAGCATATAAATTAATCAAAAATTACACTTGGACATTAGGGACAATTACATAGTTTAAAAGGACATAAGCCCAGACAATAACAAAAAGGCTTTTTATAATTATAAGTTAAATTACGATACAAATATTAATATGAATTCTCGGAACTAATTATTTTTACTGCGAGAATTACAAATTACTTTATTTTTTTTTAGTAAGGCAACTTTCGCTCTGTTTATCATTCCTGTGTCGCAAGAGACTGTAAAAACACTCGAATAACTAAACCCAAGAATATTCAGACTCGGAACAAATTGATATTATTAGTATTTTTTTAAATAGACAAATTATTTATAACTCTCCCGACAGACGTCGTCCTGTAAACACGAAAAAATATTAAAAAACAGTTCTTAACCTTTCTTGAATCCACATGAACACACACAAAAAATTTCATCAAAATCGGTCCAGCCGTTTAGGAGGAGTTTAATTACATACACACGCACAGAAGATTTATATATATAAAGAGAAAATAAGCACTAGTAATAATTCCTGTGTCGCGGGGGACTTCACAAATATTCAAACACAAAGAATAGTCAGATTCGGCACAACTGTTTTTGGTGCACACAATTATTTTGGCGTGGTGACAGTGCATGCCGACTTACTTAAACCACAACAGAATCCGTGCACTCAAAATATATGAAACAAAACATAAATTTAGTAACAAGACGATGTTAATGCTAACGAGATGGGTGTAAAAACTCAGGATTCAACATCTTCGTTTTCATGTGACCTTTTTTTCCACAAGCTATTTGTAATGTCCCACTGCTGGGCAATAGCCTCTCCCTTGGACTTCCAAATCACTCTGTTGGTGGATATCCTCTCACCTTATGACCTTGTGACCCCTATATCTCGGGGGTCTTTTGACCCACAGGGGCCGTATTCAAACTCGACAGAGGGATGAGCCCGAGGTGTCTGTACACCAAGTTACAAGTCGATCGGTCCAGTGGTTCTGGAGCTATGCCTGTCACTAACAGACAGACACACCCACATAGTGTTTTCATTAACCTCTTCGAAGAAGACTCAGAGGTTAACAAATAAATTATCCCTGTAATACGCTACCTAAAATCCATGACTGCTGTTTTATTGATGACATTAATAATTTTTATTCTTGCTTATATTCATTTTTTTGTTTTAATATTATATTTAATATAATATGATTATACTGTTTAATAATTTGCTAGATGCCTGGTACACAGGTGTTAAAATGGTAGTAATACTAATCCCTAAAATGACAAACAAGAGATGGTATATCTCTATTTGCAATTTTATATTTCAGCGCAATTTATCTGGTTAGTATTATTAGTTGCCTGGTCCTTCTATGTAATAACAAAAAAAGCTTGTTATAAATGCTTACTATAACCCAACAAAATCACAAATAGATAGAAAAATAGACAAACAAGTTGGCTAGTGTAATGGGACTGGGACAAACACTGTATTATTTGTCTCCAAACAAATTTTATGTCAGTAGGTAAAAAAATAAGAATACAATCTGGGCGTCGACGAAACGCCTGACATGACGAAATCTTAAGATTTCTAGACGGATTACGAAACCCTACGAAAACATTTTCTCCAAAACAGTTTCAAGACAGAAATCAGTCATAAAACGTAATGACTAATTGGATCTTACTAACTGCTTAGTAACAAACGAAAAAACACAACGAAAATAAATTGGAAAAGTAAACCAACACATGTAATTAGTTTTATATATTGCCTTGTTATTAAACTGGCATTAGTGTGAGCAGCTGAGTAAATAACAAGTGTGGGATCGTTGGTTCGATTTTTAGGATAAGCAGAGCGTAGTAAAGTTTTACTGCACGGATGGTGCAGTGGGTTCTGTGGTCGCCTCGCCATTGTTACTGCGTCGAGTATTTCGAATTTCCACGTGACAAAACTTTATGTGATCCACAAATGGTGGTTCCGAGTCTAGGTATTCTTTGTGTCCGTTGTTTGAAAGTTTGTAAAGTCCCCCGCGACACAAGAATTATTCCTAGTGAAAACAATTTAAAAAACTGTGGGGTGGTGCTCAATACAGCTTCGGTAACGCAGTGGCAATGCATGCCTTTTCTGTCCATTAACTTTTTTTATAAAGATATTCTCAGAATCAGGTCTTGAGTCTGAAATTGTGCCCAGTATACGATAACAGGCTCGCTCCCTAATACGTGAACTGTAGCCGTCTACATTTCGACAGCTACGGCAGTTTTAGATGACATCAATATATATTTATTACTTTCGGGATAAAGATGAGAGACTAAGTATGAACGTATGTTTCTCAATAGGGTTATTCAAACTATCTATACATATTCTTACATATGCTACGAATGTTTTGGGTTAATATTGTTAGCGGCTTACTATATTGGAAAAGATAAAGTTTGCAGCTCTCAGTATCACACATTTCCGAAAGATATATATAATTATTATTTAAGTCATTAATTAATTGATCAGTCATAAATACTTTTAAAATTAAGGTAAATTGAAACAAAAATAAAAAAGGGTCTAAAAGAAACTGAGTAAGGTCTTAGGCGCCTGCATGATCATCTATAGAATTAATGTACCTTGCTTCAGCCATTTTCTTCGCTGGAAATTCGAGACTACCTGTCTTATGGTTGCTTGGTTTCTTAAAACGCAAGCATGTTACACATTTTGGTGTTTCGGCTTTCTTTGTACATTCATTGGTCTGATGACCTAATGCACCGCAATGTCCGCAGGTGGAGATGGTCTCGCGGCAAGTCTTAGCGGCATGTCCATATTGTTGGCATCTGAAATACCTGGTCACGAGTGTAAAGTCACGTACGGGGCAGAATGTCCAGTTGATGAAGACTCGATCCTGATTGATAAGGGCCTTTCTGATGCTGGCAGGCACTTCAATAATGAAGTTGCAAGTTTGTGCGTCTTTCTTACCCGACTTATGGCTCAGTTTTAGCGAGGTCAGGAATTGATCACGGGTTACGTTGGGGAGTTTTTCGGCAACATTCTGCTCGTATATGCAATCATATAATTCTTGATCACAAAGGGCTGCTGGTACTCCGATTACTATAATTCTTGGTCTTCTTTTATGTGGATCCTCAACTTTTAAGCCAGAGCCAGTTGACTGCCGTAGCTTCTCAATGTCGTCCTTGCTGTCAGTGCTAATGATTATACCTCCATTTTTGGTCTTCCTTAATCCTCTAACGTGTAACTTCAATTGTTCAGGGCAAATTATTTTCTGAACCGGCGACTTTGTGTCGTCACTTGTTTTCAATTTATGGTTTGAATAAATTTGCTATGGTGCTCACATTTTTAGGTCATAGCATGACATTTTTTGTGGTCTTGACCATGTATTGTTCACAAAAGACACTTTCTCAATGGCTGGATTTTGTGCAATGCATTTTTCTTCAATAGTCAACCTAATGGACTTTTCGAAGGCATTCAGGCACTTAGCAAGATCCTGCTTTTCCGTCATGGCTTCAAGAGAGTTATTCATCAGTAAGGCCTTTTGCTTCAAGGATTGGTAAAAAACCGCCATTTGAGAGACACCATTTCCAACTTTACGGGCCAAAGAATTTATTTTCAACTTCTGTTCAGAGTTGAGTTTTCCTTCCGATGCAATGTTATACACCTCACTTAGCGATCACTCAATGGAAGTAATCGAGTATTTGATGTCATTGGTGCTTAAGGTTTCCAAGGGCTCTTCGGGTTCATGCTGAGATGGTTGTGGCGTGCTGGGTGGGCTGCGAGTTGTCATGGTACTCCGATTGAAAGGGCTACTTTCAAAATTAGCCATACACTGCCAACACTTAGTTATTATCTTGCATATTACTTATGTCTTACCGTTTTACGTAGAAATTGCATAAGTTGACTAAACGCGTTAACTAGGTCAATAAATTAAATAAAAATATTTGAACATTTATAAGTATTGCTAGGTAGGCACGTCTGCTCAATTCAAACACTCAATATTTATATATATGTGATTATCACACACGCAAAGCCATAAACTACATAGTACTACATTAGCGTGGCACAATAATAATTATTATACCTCCTAAATGTTTTCTTTTATAAATTGACCCCTTGCTTCGGACATGTTAGCACGCAGGTGTACGGTACGTCTCAAACATATCGACGGTAACACAGTCGTTCGTTCGACACATATTATAATAATCTCTATAATAATATCAGCCCTGTATTAAACTGTCCCACTGCTGGGCACGAGCCTCGTCTCAGTATGAGAAGGTTTAGGCCATAGTCCACCACGCAGGCCTAGTGCGGGTTGGCAGACTTAACATTTATTCGAGAACATTATGGAGAACTCTCAGAAATGCAGACACACATGTACAGCATGTTTTCTTACGATGTTTTCGTTCACCGTTAAAGCGCGCGATAATTAACCCTGAATCGCGCCTTGGGATCGAACTCGACATCTGCGTGGCAGTCCAACGGTTTTCCACTATGTTTCCGTAGCTATGTCGTAATATTTATAAATTATAATCAACATCAAGTAACTTATAACTAACAACAAAACATTTTTTAATACATAAATGATTTGTTGCAACAGCTAGCGTCGTTGCGTCGTAAATTTTTCATTAAAACAGTAACTGGATATTGCGTGCTAGTCATTATGCGTCTCATTATTATCCTGGGACTAAGTCCACTAATGATGGCCGCAATTTGTCCATGCCATTATTTTTGCATCCCGGTCTAGCGAAAACACTGCCAGCACTAGTTCATTCATTTTGTTTTAATAGTTGAAATTGAGACTAAAACAGAAATTATATTGTATTTGTTGTGTACGTCGTAATTATTTTAATTAAGTTCTGGTGTGTTTCAGAGTGCCGTACAAGAGCATAAAATACGCTAGCTCTTAATAGAAATACCCGCTTGCCATCATATATTATTATATTATAGTACAATATAATAGAAGGCCAATTCTCGTACAAATATATGTTCAAAACAGACACCCAATTCTTACATGTTCTGTAGTTACAATCTAGTCTAATAAACGTCAAATGTAATCTGAAATGCAATTTATTTGATGTTTTTAATTTAGGAAAAATGTGTGTGATATTTATAACACTGTCTAGATTGGAACACAGACAAAACTAAACTGCATTACTACACTAAACATTTTATCGCGAGAATGGGAAAACAGAGACAAAAATGCTGCCGAGCTAAATTTACGTAGGCACGTGAATTTAGCACGACAGAATTTTTTACAATATGCGTGTATGTGCTTGCAACTTTTATATGTTTCTATTTTTTTATTCTCATAAGCCTTACGAATCGAATAGTCTGCTTAGAAATGAGTTTATTATACTAACCCACACAATCATCATTACATATTTTAAAACAACGTTCCCCGTCGCGTTTATCGGTTAAACTGAGAAACTACTGAACGGATTTTTATGCGGTTTTTACCAATAGACAGAGTAATGCATGAGGAAGGTTTAAGTGTATAATTTGTTAAGGTTTCGTACTACGTATAAAAGATTAATATACTCTTTTACAATTGTAACCCCTTCATATGATTGTACCCATGTTCGCAAATAAATAAATTGATTGATTGCATTATGCATCGTGTTAATGACCAAATCACTGGCACATGTAACCCAAATGATAACATACATATTTGTGCCTGCTACTTGCATCGTATATAAACTTCATAAAAGTACACAGTGTTAACAGAAACCAGCCATAATTTCTAAAATTTCATATTGAGATTAAGTCTATATAGAGATTAACATTAAATTAATTACACAACAAGCAAAATATTTAAGGACATCGTACTCTACATCGCGTGAGTAATAACCCTAGCATCACAACGGATCGTAGGCTTTGATAACCGCTTATCATCATGCGGGTTGTATGTTTATGCCGCCTTGGTAATATATAATACTTCCTTACTTCCTAACTATTATTATAAATGCGAATGTGAGTTTGTTTATTTGTTACGCTTTCACGCCTTAATTACTCGACCGATCAACATGCAATTTCATA
Organism: Catocala nupta; assembly: GCA_963675205.1. NCBI lineage: Eukaryota > Metazoa > Arthropoda > Insecta > Lepidoptera > Erebidae > Catocala > Catocala nupta. The sequence continues at coordinate 7,435,282 of OY776091.1, read as the reverse complement.
CACACAGAATAATCCTTCAGACCGAATTTTCGCCACGGCGCTCAGTCTTAACGGAGACTCGCCAACTAAGCAGGAGATATTATAGTGCACAAGTGTGTGCGCAACACAAGTGCACTCTCTGTTCCCTAACTCTCATGATCCGATGGGACGGTAATCCAACACGACCGGAGAGAGATCAGGCGCAGGACCAACGGCTTTACGCGCTTTCCGCGGCACGGAGGTGTCTTACACCGCCAACTTCCTAACTCCGGGCTGCTTGCAATTTCTTAACTAAAAAACCCAATAAATATTTGTTGGCCTGACCTGGGATTCGAACCCGAGACCTCATGCACCGCAGTCGCATTCACTACCGCTGCGCCACGGAGGTAGTCAATAGTCAATAGGACATAGCGTACCTCACATTTAGAAAAGGTACGCAAATGAAGCCGCAGGCTAAATCTAGCATATTATAAATGTGAACGTGTGTTTGTTTGTTACGCTTCCAAGCCCTAACTGTTCGACCGAGCATCTTGAAATTTCGCATACACATTGTCAGGGGTACAGAAAGGGACATAATATCCAGTACCTATGTGGAATCTTTCACCCGGAAAAAGATACTGTTCCCGAGGGATAGGAATTTATTGACAATATCTAGTTTAACCAGCGAAACCGCGGGTAAATGTAATATATAATATTGACTACCTCAGTGACGCAATGGTAGTGAATGCGTCTGCTGCCCATGAAAGCTCGAGTTCGATTCACGAATTCAATTTAATTCAGTTTCAATCAGTTCAATTCAATAACAATTCGGAATTTGGACGATGGTTGTGTTACAGATCTAATCATCATGCCTCAAAAAGCATGTAAAGCTGTTGGTCCCGCACCTAATCTATCCGATCGTGTCGGATGACCGTCCATTTGGACTTTGAGAGTTAGAGGCGGTTTTTCAATCGTCAGATAACTTTTATCTACGGAACAACTATGACGGTTTGACTTATTTTTTATCTAGCTGTCAATACGTCAAACATATTCTCCAGATAAAAATTATCAGCCAATTTAGAAATCGCCCTTAGCCAATATAAAATGTATTAGAGCACCCACTTGTGCACTATACATATTGCCTGCAAATGACCAGTCTCCATTAAGATTGGCTGCTATAACCTAAATTCGGTCTGAAACGTCTTAAAGAGCTAATAAAATAAGCCTTTCTTCACAGACATTCTGCATCCAAATATTTTCGTAACATTTTACTTAGTTAGTCTTAGCCGCAACTAAAATCACCCGAGGATATAATTGAAGTAGGTGCGGTACTGCTCAGATGTTGCTGGCTTGTTGATAGTAAGTAGTTATAAAGTGCCCGGAGCAAACATTGCCCACATATTGTTAAGCGAACATTGCAGGTATAAAGTTTAAGAAGATTACTGTAATTTTAGCTTAAAGAATTATAGTTTACGTGAACTATATATATAGGTTACTGGATTTTTCCCGCGGTTTCGCTTGCGTAAATGTAGGTAAGGTTAGGTTGTTCAGTCTATGGTCCGGAGTGAGAGATCGTGGAACGCCGTCGCCTCCTTTTGTGAGGAAGTAATTTCCATCAAGGAAGCGGCGGAGCTGGAGAGGGAGCTCTTAAACCCTCTCCCCAACCGCAGAACCGGGTGCCGGAGGCCGCGAGATGACCTCCAGCCACCCTGAGGTTTGACCTGGGGGTGGTGCGCAGCGTGGGCCTGCTCGCCACCCGATCAGCACCAGGTCCAAGAGGCGGCGTGCGTGTTCCCACGTGCGCCTCTGTGTCATGTCTTTGTCCCTCCCAGGGGGACGGTGAAGGAAGCATTTTTGTGTAGTGGCCTGCCGTTTCACACGGCGCGTGCTGAAAGGCAGTGGTTACATATGTAAGAGGTGTCACTGACAAGATTGGCTACATCTTGAAGCGAGCTTCAATCAACACATACTTAAACCCGCCAACGTAGATAAGTCAATTTTTACCATCCGTCAAGTGCCAATTACCTTACGGTTTTAAATGTTACTTAAATATTCGTTCTGGTTTATATGTATAATATATCCTGTGTAATTTATAAAATAAATAGTAGGTATATAAAATTCATTGTTAAAATGATGATTTCCAAGCACCTTTACCTTGCTTGCTTAAGTTTACCTTATGTGTTACATTCAAATAATGTATTATATTTAAATCTCTAAGTGATTTTAATATTTTATTATCTTGACCCAAAACCACAAGACGATAGAGATGAATGGCATTAAAATATTATTCGACGTATTTGTTAGTTACAACGTTACTGTATGACGGACTCTTGTAACATGTAAATTGATGATTTTAATGCCAATTAATGTGTTTCTATAACATAACGAGACAATATTCCAACACATTAAAGATCTCTTAAAAAAATATGCAACATTTGGTAAGCAAACGTGGTATTTTAATAAAGTAATTCAGCTGTAACATCCAACAATCCGTAACGGTACTCGTAACATTCCATGACGTACGCTATCTCAGAAATGAGATCCATAAAAATCTCTAAGAATGTACACAATTTAATTTAGTTAGCAATCCTAAGCCTTTTGTCGAATGATTACGTTCTGAGGGTTAGATATTATGTTATACCTTACCTTAAGAAACTTCGTTATTATATACAGACCTATTTAATTATTATTTTTTATACAACTAGGGTGGCAATCAAGTATATGGCCCGGCCCACCTGATGGTACGTGGTTACCGTAGCCTATGGACGCCTGCAACACCAGAGGCATCACTTGCGTGTTGCCGAAACTTTACGAAAGGAAGTGGGAAAAAAGAAGGAGCGGGAATGGGCAAAGGGGGTTATTAGGCCTTCGGCACTCTACCGAACGAAATACAACAGTAGGAATACTGCTATTTTACGTCGATATTCTGTGAGAGGGTAGTCCTTCCCCGGTCAACTTGAATAGGGGCCCCATTAAAGCTGAAATCAGCGAGGCTCTACTACTTTTATAAAATCTTGGTCAATGTGGAAGAAGAATGAAACCATATGAGAAATCCTAACTAATATTATAAATGCGGATGTGAGTTTGTTTGTTTATTCATTTGTTTATTATTAAACTACTGTTTCCGATGGATACCTGGTCAATTATATTATCTACTAGAAGTATTTGATATTTTTTTAAATTTGATATACATAATTCTTAGCTGGTTTTAAATCTTTATTATGACTCTGAATCGGACCAATTAATTTGAGCGTAAAACCTATATAAATTTGCGTACTATATCATATGTGTAACGATGAAATGTAAGGCGACGGATGACAATTTCGGTAAAGTATGTCTAATTGGGTAAATAGTTCTGATTTTTGTTAAAAGATTAAAAAAATCTTTTTGGCAGTAAAATTGTTATTGTTATTATACATGAAGCTACGTTGCGCTGTGTTGTGTTTGAACTAAGTTACTAATGGGTGTTTTGTAATATTGTTTTATGTTTACATGAAATTCGATTACTTTTTACGACTTTCATAGCGGTGAAAAATCTATAAAACTTTCTAATTTTAAGTATTTGGCGGGTACTTATCCATACTAGCGGCCACCTAGTGGTCAAAATTCGACCATAATTGATTTAATTTTTAAGTTTGATCGTTATTAAAGTTTTATTGTCTATAACTTTACCCTTATTTCATTTCATATAGATTTCGCCAAGGCTATAAAGGTTAAATTTACTTATCTTTTTCAAACAAATTATAATTTACTTGACTTTACTCTTTCATTGACGATATTCCTAAGCTTGCTGCTTTGTTTTCTTTTTTCTTTGTTTTATGTATATAAATAAGGTATAGGTAACCATAGTAACAAAGAATTGTACGACGTCAGACGAACAACGCCGAAATACTACGAACGCGATTAAACTGCGTGTGTCCAATGCATGGTTGTATGCGTGTAGTGTTTTTTCATTAATTTAATGTATTTCTAATGCATATTTTATAAAAATATTAGAATTCGCCACTATTTCTTCATGTACACTTTAACTGTGCCAAGTTTCATACTCCTCCGTCCGCGCAATTTTCGTAAAAAGGGGTACAAAGTTTTGCTTCACGTATTTATATATGGATATGAACTACATTTATAATGATGATGTGCTTTATATCACTAAGATATAAATGTAGTACTACAAAAACAATTTAATGAAATATTCATTAAGTGTGCTTGTAAAAACGTTCTCATCATTATTTTACAATAAAGTTGATCGATGTACAAAATAATTCTTTTGGGTGGGCGAAAAAATTGTATTGGAATGATTTGCGGCTTAACGAATATGAATGAAAACCGCTGCAATCAGATTATTCAATCTGAGTGACCATCAATTCAACACGATCCTCCGCAATACTTACCATTGCGCCCACGTTTTTGTCGCCGCTTTATTATAAATGTACAAATATCGGTATTAATTTGCCAAACATGGCAGTTCAGTTATTCTTTTTCTGTTTTTCAAAAATACCACCCCCGCACTAGTTATAAATCCTCTGTCGCAGGGGACTTGACAAATATTTAAACAAAGGATAAAAAGAACCCTAGACTAGAAACAACCATTTGTAAATTACACAAAGTTTCATCCGTATCGTGAGACAATTAACAGATTTTAATGGAGGCTATACCTGCTGCGTTTTAATCAAACCATCGGTAAGAGGCGCTACAAATTTTGGCAATTGCATAAACCATGCGGGGCTCGTCGCATCAATCGCTTAGAACTGTAATACCCCTAAAATAATTATTCATTCTTGCTGGAGTATTGAAAAACTTCTACCTCAAACCCACTATTAATGAAGTCAGTTTGTAAGTAGCTTTCTTAAAATAAACACTGAAATAGACATACTTTAAACAATACATGCATTACGGCATTGAAATGCGCTTTATTCGGTGTGTAAGCAACACACACTATTTGAGGCGCATTTCAATGCGTTAATATCACTACTACCGCAATTATTTTACGTCAACCTTCAAACATTCACGCTTCGACAATCAGAACTGTTGTTAAAACTCCGTAGAAACTGAAGCAATGAATTTAACAACTAAAATACAGCCGGTCCAACACAATATATAGTTTTCCAACTGAATTTAATATCACCAAATCCTTATTTACCTTACTAATACTATAAATTCAAAAGTAACTCTGTCTGTCTGTTACCTCTTCACGACTAAACCACTCAAACGATTTGGATGAAAGGGAGTGTGGTGTGGTGGTGAGTTAAAACCTTGAGACGGACACATGTTTTAATTTTAATTGATAAATGTACCAGGTCGGCGGCGACACGCACAAAACTAGTGTCCTTATAAAACCTGCACAATAGAACGTTAAAGAAATATTTGATTCAAAGAAAGCCCATTTCATTCACAAACTCAACAAGGATAATGTACTTACATTTTATTAACGCAATTACGCTTGTTATTTTTCGCCCACGGCCGGTCCCGAAATGTTTCATTCACCGTTCGGCTAATTCGGCGAACGGTATGGTGAACTTGTGTTAAGCTTCATTCACACGTACCACAACCACACCACATCAACGCGACAATAGGTAATCAAGTAAAGGTTACGCGTAAATAGTGTCGCTGCAGCTTTTTGCAGTTGCGTTGTGGTTCCTACAAAATGTGGATGTGGTTGAGTTATCGTTAGTAGTTGCGATGTGGTTGCGACGACGCAATGACGCTCACGAGTGCAGACAGACAGTTTGACACCGGTTTTCGTCCCCCCGTCATGGATTCTGTATTGTACTGCATAGCAGCAACAATGTTTCCTCTTCCTTCCTCTTGTGGTGTGGTTGTGTAGTACGTGTGAATGAAGCCTTACAGCAGAATTCGTGTGGCGTGACGTACACCGTAATATGTGGGAACTCTCAGTTGAGTTCGTTCGACATTGACGATCGGAGACCTAGTGACGATAATCTATACATATAAAATGCTTTGTCCTGAATGACTGACTGACGGATCAACGCACAGCCTAAACCGCTGATCGTAGAGACCTGAAACTTGTGATACTTCTTTATATGACGTAGGCATCCGAAAGGATTTTTTTTCCTAAATTCTTCCCCTAACGGGGTGAAAAAGGGGGGCAATGTATGTATGGGACAACGTGATTCCCTGGACTAATCTACTTCAAATTTTGCATAAACATTCTTTAACAGAATTTAAGGAGGACGTATTTCGTATTTTATTGAAATTCATCCCCTAACGAGGTTAAAAAGAGGTAGAGAGTTATTTTGAGGGTGATTTGCTTCGAAGTTGATATCAATACTCCGGGCCCGCCGGGTCGCTCGCCTTGCTACCTGCTCCTGGTCCCGCCTGGCCGCCGCCGCCACCGGGTGCCGCGCGGCCAGTCGATAGAACACTTCACCGCGGAGCATATGTCACTCGGGCTTCCGCTGGAGTATGCGTATTTATGTAATACTCGTACAAGACGCCTAGTTATACCAAAAACCTGTGTAAAAGTTTAATCTGTGCTATTGCTATTCAATAAACTTTCTGTGATCTATCCTTTCGCTCTTATTCTCCTTCTTGGATATTTGAATGAAAACTTACAGACCTTAGGAAAAGACATAGACTACATTTTATTGTAAAAAGGGCATGCTGGGGTTGAAATAAGGGATGAAAGTTTGTATGGGAATTCGTCATTATAGAAGATAAAACTATGAGACTTTGTATTTAGACACTTGATAAGAAGGCTTTAAGTAAACATTTGATCCAGCGATTTTGAAATTTCGACCGACACGGGGATGAAATAGACGACGAAAGATCTTATGGAAGCCCAAACAAATCTGTCTATTTTTATAATATGTAAAAATGTTGCAGGAGTGTAAGCTGTTGGTTTGGGATTAATGTGCGATGTCTCACAAAAGAACAATCGAGGCACTATACCGCACCATGAAAGATATCAGGAGCTACCAGGGTATCATGGGAGCGATGGTAATACTTTAGCTGGTGACTTTAGACAGACTCATTACTACGCTGGCAGATGAAATAAATGCCTGTTTAAAGGCGGCTGTATGTACACGTAAAACGTTTTGTCTGACTACAAATATGCGACTACAACTACACAACGATTCTGACGCAGGGCAATATGCGGCTGCTGTTCTAAAAGTTGGCGAAGATTGTATGCTATCAGACAGTAACGGCATGATTATACTAAAACGTGAATTCTGACAAATTGTCCATAACACAGATGAATTAAATAATATATAATGTCTATCCAGATCTACAAATAAGTATGGGCAATCGAGAATGGTTGTGTGACAGATTAATTTTTGGCACCGACAAATGAGACAGTAGGCCAGATAATCGAATAAATTATGTCAGATGTTGAAGGAGATGTTGTCATGTACCTCTCAGTAGACAATATTATGGACACTGAACAAGTGACATCGTACCCTACAGAGTTTATTTATGTTTAGCATAGGATGGAAAATAAAACGTAGTTTGTAAAAATGTGTTAAAATAACGTATTTGCAGTAAACCAAAGCATTTATATGAGTATTACTTGCAAATTTTTTTTCTTAAAATTAAAAATGCTGCCCATAGTAACTATTCCACGCGGACGAAGTCACGGGCAAAAACTAGTATATTATATATCTATTAACTAGACGAATGGCGTAGTAGTTTGTCTTCTCGCTATTGCCAATAAACCGAATGTTGTTCAACCCCACACGAAGCAATGTGTGTGATCTATAAATCTGTTTTCTGAGTCTAGGTGTTATTTGTTGTTTGAATACTTGTAAAGTCCCCCGCAGCGATAGCCTAGCGGGCGACCGCTGGACTGCCAGGCAGAGGTCTCGAGTTCAGTCCCAAGGTCATCTCTGACTTTTCGAAGTTATGTGTAACTAACTAAAAAATCTGGTGCTATCGATCGAATTTATAATGGCAGGGACAATGTCAGGTTGATGTGATATACACCGATTACATGAAATGTTTTGACCGAATAGATTACCGCGTACTTCTCCATAAATTGTTTAACGCCGGAATTCACGGTGACTTCACCGATGGTTCACGTCTTATATACATAGATAATCGGAAAAAGGCTGTAGTTTTGCGTGGTTATATGTCTCAATGGAATATCGTGCCATTTGGAGTGCCCCAAGGGTATATACTTGGACCCCTATTGTTTACAATATTCATATCTGATATTCATAAATGCTTTAAATATTCGCGTATTCTTTTATACGTGGATGACATAAAGTTCCTCAAAACGATGCGCAATTTATCAGATGCTATGCAACTTCAATCAGATTTAGATGCATTTGCATCCTATTGTAAATAAACAAATTACACTTAAATATATCCAAATGTTTCCAATTATTTTTTTCTAGACAAACATCTTTGATCAGCAAACAAGTTACAAATTAGAGGATCAAATTATAAACACAACAAAGACCATTAGAAACCTTGGCGTACTTCACGACGGCAGACTTCTGTTTGACGAGCATGTTGAAATGATAGTCAGCAAAGCATCCAAAGCCTTAGGTTTTATCACTAGAACCTGCTCCACTTTTCATTCTTTAAAACCCATTACGGTACTTTACTGTTCTTATGTACGCGTCCCAAATATGGAACCTCCAGTACGAGATCTATAAATCTCGTATTGCATCTATTCTAAAAAAAATTATGCGATATTTGGACTTCAAAGCGAAACAATATTCGGCGGACTACGATCACCGATGCAAGCGGTACCATTTTTTGCCTTTGGAAGTAAGGCGCAATATCAATGACATATGGTTTTTGGTTAATATTGCTAACGGTTCGATCGATTGTCCTGAATTGCTTAGTAAATTACTTATTCTATCAACATAGATTCAGGAAACGTCAACTTTTCATTGCACCCTTAGTCACAACAAATTACAGGCGGAACGCTTTCTGCATACACAGTGTTATAGCTTTTAATAATCTACATTCACACTGAAAGATCGATCTATTCAATACCAGCACACGACATATTTAAAAATATTGAGTAACGAACATTCTGCTTAGACAGTTAACAACCACTGAGATTACATTGCACGCCTCTGCACAGTACTTTCTTTTTATATTCTTATACTACATCGTTATCGTATTATTAGACGACAACACCAATCTGTATTGTTAAAATACATTTATTACTTATAAGTGGAAGCTTGTAATTAGCAACATGTATATATATTTTTCCTCTGTAGCTGTCTTTGTACTAGTCTGTAAGCTTTCTTTAAACTAAATAAATAGTTAATTATCGCTTGCTTTAACGGCGAAGGAAAACATTGTGAGGAAACCTGCATGTCTGAGAGTTCTCCAATATGTTACATATCCGTCACATATCTTTGAGAACATCTTCGTTTCTCACACTGAGAAGAGGCCCTTGCCCAGCAGCGGGACAATTTAATACAGGGCTGATAATATTATTATATATAAAGTCCCCAGGATACCGGAAATATTGCTAGTGCGAGAGTTGTATTTATGAAAGCAAAAGGAAATAATTAACTCGATATTTTACATACATGTGCTTCTCACGCCTCCCCGGAAGGGCAAACAGACGTGATTTACATCCACATTTCACCAGACATGACTTTAATTCACACATAATATGAGGTGAGCTTATTGACGTCTACTAAGTACTGTTCCGGTAGACAGCAATTAGTAGTCCCGCGGCAAACGAGAGCGATCCTTATAATATCAGCCCTGTATTAAATTGTCCCACTGCTGGGCACGGGCCTCTTCTCAGTGTGAGAAGCGTTAGGCCATAGTCCACCACGCAGGCCTAGTGCGGGTTGGCAGACTTAACATTTGTTCGAGAACATTATGGAGAACTCTCAAACATGCAGACACACATGTACAGCATGTTTCCTCACGATGTTTTCGTTCACCGTTAAAGCGGGCGATAATTAACCCTGAATCGCGCCTGGGGATCGAACTCGACATCTGCGTGGCAGTCCAACGGTTTTCCACTATTTTTTCGTAGCTATGTCGTAATATTTATAAATTATAATCAACTAACAACAAAATATTTATCTTTGAGAACATTATTGAGAACTCTTACACATGCAGGTTTCTTCACGAAGTATTCTGTCACCATTAAAGCAAGCGATAATTAACTATTTAATACGCATATAACTTCGAAAAGTCAGAGATGCGCGCCTTGGGATCGAACTCGAGACCTCTGCGTGGCAGTCCAACGGTTTCCCATTAGGCTATCGCTGCTGTTTGATCCTTGTTTAAGTCAAAATCGTTTATTTATTTAGGTCAAAGTAACACTCATGAACGTCGAAATATACTGAAGCTACTTAGGTTAGTTGCTAGGTTCATTAAAAGATAATATTGTCTTCTGTTTACGCGAATGTTATTCATTGAAATTAAACTACTATATACGGATTGATGGGATCGTGGGAATGGCTTTGTTTCAGAGAGCCCACGGGATCTGTGACAAGAAACACCTGGACGCCGAGCTTCAACATGTCAAGCAAGTACTGCAAGACAACAAGCCAACAGCCGCGCCGCTGTCACAGATCCCGAGAAAAGCCAGCCACAGTCGAGCGCCAGCCTGCTATACTGCCTTATGTAAGGGGTGTCACTGACAAGATTGGCTACATCTTGAAGCGAGCTTCAATCAACACATACTTCAAGCCGCCAACGAAGATAAGTCAATTTTTATCATCCGTCAAGTGCCAATTACCTTTACAAGATGCAGGGGTCTATAAAATAGATTGTGACTGCGGACTCTCATACATTGGTCAAACCAAGAGAAGCATAGGCACCCGCATAAAAGAACACATAGCTGACGTAAAACACAAACGCTCGTTGAAGTCTGCTGTGTGTGAACATGTACAACAGGGGACCAACCACTACCTGAGATTTGACAAACCACAGATTCTCGCTAAAGAACACCGATTCCTACCAATGATGCTTTGCGAGGCTATTGAAATCAAAAAACATCCCAATTTCAATAGAGAAGATGGTTGGAATGTACCACCAGCTTGGGATCCAGTCATTCAAATAGTCAAACCCAAGAAGAAACAAACCACAGCTAGACTTCATGATACTTTGAGCTCATTCTGCGTAAATAGAAACACCCATGATTAAATTATGTTCGGGTACTTTGAAATAACTACACTGAAACATTGAGACAACTACCATCTTAGTCTCCCCGTGACCATGGCTGCTGAAAAGCAACCGAAACGTCGGGGAAAGTGTAAACCAAAAATAAATAGATTTAATAGTTTAAATAATTTTATTAGCTTATAAATTAGTAAAATAAAATCAATAGTAGTAGTAGTGTAATATTTTCAAAACTTTGTAATACAGTGATAAATAAACAACGCGATGAAATCCGTATATAGTAGTTTAATTTCATTAAAACAGTTGAGCCTTTGAGAAGTTACCTGCACGAAACCCACGGACATTCGTTTATGACGCCAAATAAATATAATTGCAGTATTATACAACTCTTCTGATTATATAAAACTTAAAAGATAACAATAATTACTTAATGATTTTATGATAATTTACGTTTAGTACTCTTATTTAATTTTATTTTTAACAGACTGTACGATGGCATAATGTTTGCTCGTCCCGGCTTGAGAAAAGTGGTTATAATAAATATCTGTGCTGTGTGTGTACCCACTTGGCAAATTACACGAATAATAAGTTTATATAAAAACGTGTCGTAAAATACAGTTATCATGTCCATCATAATTCTGGTTTAATTTATTGCCCACCCACTGTCTACTTTAGGATATAAAACTTTTTATTCCTTACTAACGAGCTAGGCTAACGTTGTGACCAAAATATTAGTACTACAATTACTTGCAAATTAAGAACGCGTAGCTTATTTTGTAATAGTACTTATCGTTTTTCTTTGTAAAGCCAGAGATTAGTACAATTCTTGCAAATTAAGAGAGCGTAATTTATTTTAGCCAGTACTTATCTCTAAGTTCGTAGCAATTAAGGTAATCACTGCTGTGAACATTAAACATTAGATAAGTACTTGGACATTAGGTAGGTAATATTTCTACCTAAAATTTTACATATTTCCAGCCATTAGGATGAAATTACTTGTTGCGGTAGCGATTATTTTTAGATGCGATGTCTTATCTGGAATACGACTCACTTATTACTGTCATAATAACTAAACTCTCCACACGACAGATACCAATATGTAGTATACTAGTCGCGTTCCGTAGTTTCATAGGCGTTATGTATGAAGGCCTGGTCACAACGCCGCCCCCTAAATGTTATATGCTCAATAAACCGGCCATCTAACGCAAAAAGTGTTAGATAGTACTAGTACTGAAATTCTATATTACAGAATCATATATCAGAGTTCTAACAAACAAACATACTTACAACTTTATAATCCTTAGTAATATTATTAATGCGAATTTAATTGTATTTACTTGTTTGTTACGCTTTCACGCCTTAACTACTCGACCGATCATCATGAAAATTCGAATAAACTTTGTCAGAGGCAAAAGTTTCGTCAAGAATAAAAGTACTGTTCCTGACGGATAACTGGTTCAATAATAAAGTGCAGATATTGATGTTTACGTTTATATGTGCGCAATCCTGAGCACGTACGGCTATAAGTATATTATTCTATAAACCGACACTGTAGCTCATAATAGTGCCGCAGTGACACATGGTAAGCTACAGCGTATTATCAACAACATGTAAATGAAAAATACAGTTTGAATTAACATTATTATTGTTTTTTATATAAATACGTGACATAGGAATTAATCTCGCACTAGGATAAATTCCTGTGTTGCGGGGAACATTAATACATTAAAAGAACGTACAAAAGAACATAACACAACAGACTCAGAACAACAGCTACTTTTCTAGACATATTTTTTGTCTCATGTGTAAATTGAACCCACAACACTTAGCGCAGTGGCAGCGTCGAGGTGATCACATAAACCACTACACCATCTGTGCAGTCACACTGAAGATTGCAGCCACAGTAGGCGGCTAACAATACATACGTTTCATTTGAATGAGACCTAAAACTACCATTTGATGCCACGTGACAAACTATAGGTGCTACCTAAAAATTCAAAAATACTTAGCCTGGCCATAAATACTGTTACAATTAAAAATATATATAATATTACATTTGAATTTGGAATCTGTCATTCTTATAATATGAATATTCATGAAGATTTCTCATTTTCGCGCCAATCGCTGTTAAATACTTTTGTGTGTAATTAAAAATAACATAATATTACATTTGAATTTGGAATCTGTCATTTTTATAATATGATTATTCATAGTTTTCTCATTTTCGCGCCAATCGGTGTTAAATATTTTTGTGATATTAAAATGGAGTGGGGTGACAAAGAAAACCCAATTGCTGTGATAGAATTACACAAAGTAGGTATGAAGCAAAATGCAATCCTTGAAACTCTCCATCCGCTTGGTATTAGTCGAATGTTTGTGTACCGGGATACAATAAAACCTCCTCTGTATGTGACAGCAAAAGATCTGAACATCGACATAGTATTCGTATGAAAAAGGCGATCAAAGCAGTGAAGGAAAGAATTCGAAGAAATTCTTTCCGAATCAAAAGATTTTATCTCGGAAAATGAATATAACACCTAGAAACGTGTCGCGTATTTTAAAAGATGACTTCGACTTAGTACGTCTAGCCTATAAGAGCCGCACTCGTTATTATTTAACTGATAATTTTAAAATGAATAGGGTGGTAAAATCGAAACAACTTCTTAAACGGTTTGCAAAGGATTCACAGAATTTTTTTATTTACTGATGAGAAAATTTTCTCTATTGAGTAATGTTTTAACAAGCAGAATGACCGATATTATGCTCAAAGCTCTATAGAAGCTTCCCAATTAGTCAGCAGAGTACAACGTGGACATTATCCGACTTCAGTGATGGCTTGGTGGGGTGTTAGCTCAAGGAGTGACTGAGCCATATTTTTGTGGAAAAGGTATCAAAACATTGGCACAAGTGTATCAAGATATGATTCTTGAGAAGATGGTTAAGCCTTTTAACAATACCATGATCCATAACAAAGAATGGTCTTTTCAGCAAGACTCAGCAGCGAGTCTTAAAGTTCGATCTACCCAAGCGTGGTTGGAAACGAAAGTTTCGGACTTCATCAGAGCTGACGACGGGCCGTCATCTTGTCCCGATCTTAATCCGCTGGATTATGAAGTATGGTTAGTTTTAGAGAGGATCGCATGCTCTAAACGCCATGATAATTTGAAGTCCCTATAACAATCCATAAGATTAGCAGTGAAGAATTTTTCCATGGAGAGAGTGCGTGTTTCTATTGATAACTGGCCTCAACGTTTAAAGGACTGTATGAAAGCCAATGGAGATCATTTTCAATGAGCTTCATATATGTCGGCGCAAGTCCATATAACAAATTATTTTAATACATTAATTTACCGCTAACTGACTTATAAAAAGGTCTCTATTTATTTATTATGATTATTTCATGATTTCCACATTGTGTATGCGAGTTTTACCAGTTATTGCTTAAAATAAAGTTTGTAATGGTTTGTTGTTGTTCGAGACGACAAACTATTACTCATTATTATTTAAACATTAATTTTGAAATAATTAAGCAATTGCTAAATTCATAACTTGATTTCTAGATATTTTTGATAAGTTCAAAATAATTTGAATACTTAAAAGTTCAAAATTAAATTGACGTGTCAAAAAGCCGGTTATTAAAGCATTTGAACTGACATTAAAATGTTCTAATATTAAAAACAGTCTGTTGATTTGTGTAAAGAATTAACGTAATTAAATTAGCTATTAAGGAAGTGTGTGTGAAATAATAGTAAAATATTGTGATTGAGTATTGACCTCCCAACGCCCGCCATCTTGAGCGCGTTTGGTGTTGTGAAGTCGATAGTCAGGCATTCTATTACGAGTTCTCTCCGAGGCGAGAGTTCTTCACAAATTGTAATCTTGTGAGTGCTACATTTAATATTGATTTTTACTGTGTTGCTTTACGTAGTTAAGATTAAGATTGTGCTTAAGAATATAAGTGTTTATTATCGAAGGCGTGTTTCATTGTTTGCAATGAGTGATCCATCTATTGAGAATAGTGAAGTCAGCTCTACTGACGTCACAGCTTTTAAAAACACTGCTGGACCTTCTGCTCCTTTATATATTTTTTTGTATAAACTAACACACGTTACAGTAATAAATGTTTTATGCAATAGAAAAAGGTTTTTCCTTGTAAGAATATTTATGGCAAGACTAGGTATATGTTCTAAGTAATTCGCCTGCTCTTTTTGCTGCGTCTCTATACAGAAATTTCGATGCCAGCGAATTTCAAACTAACAAAACCTGTTCGTAGGATATAACAATGTTTTCCTAGTACCTAGTAGTTTAGGTTGTACTAATACGAACATCCCACGTATATTGAGAACTCGTTCATTTTGTAGTACATTACACATTTTGCTACAAGCCTTAATATTACAATGTTAATTCATGAGTTCATTGTAATACAAATTGTATGTTAACAGTTCATTACCGTTTGACCGCTGCTAATTGAAATCTATTAGGTACCCTGAAATAAAATGAACATTTAATTAGAAATGGCTATTATTAATTTATTTTTACAAAATAGTTGTGCTGCTCGCTTGTTTTAGAAAATAATGTGCCCAGCATGCTTTACTCG
The DNA here is from genome assembly GCA_963675205.1 of Catocala nupta. Classification (NCBI taxonomy): domain Eukaryota; kingdom Metazoa; phylum Arthropoda; class Insecta; order Lepidoptera; family Erebidae; genus Catocala; species Catocala nupta. Next base: position 7,419,660 of record OY776091.1, on the reverse strand, counting down.
GCGCACTTGACTTTCACAGTTTCATAGTAAATTGTATTTTCTGGAAAAAGGCTATTTACGACTGACAGGAGAGGATTTGTAAAAATCTAATTACTGTTTCATTTAGGTAAAAATCATTTTAGGTTTGTTTGTTATAATAATATTTACGAATGGCTGGCAAACACGAAAAAAAAAGTCATTAGCGACGTCATGCAAAATATATATTTTTTAAAAGATTAAGAAAATAAGATTAATTTATGTTCCTATAGTAATTTTGTTATTGCGTTAGAATAGGATTTTAAAATTATATAAGCTGAGCGAAAAATATTCACATTGTGCGAGCTCTAAGCTTCAATTGCCATATATCACAGCAAATATTTCGATATGACTACATCTGACGTGACTATTATGCGAACTCAGTTGTAAGGTTGTGAGTTCGGGGAGATGAGTTAAACAACTATATCCATTAGATTTATGTTTATTAATGCTCTCAATCATAGAATACAATGATTTATATAGGATGGATTCATTACGGTACATGAACACACATATGTACGTATACACTACACAGCACCACCGGCAAAATAAAATAAAAATATTGGTTACATTTATTTTTATTTTTGGGTTATATTAAAAGTATAGGCATCTCATAATATTTATATAATGCAATAAGCACAATATAATAAAAAGAAAAAAAAAAGTAATACAATTTTATATAGTATTTAGTTACACATAAAAAACATAGGTTTTGATTAAAATAAAAAAATACAATCGATCCAAGTTACATGTATGAAACAATGTCAACAGCTAACAAAAAATATTATTCATTTGACATATGGTCTCGTTCTATTTTAATGTACTATTAATTCTTTACCTTTATACAGTATTTTTAAATTAGGGTTACAATCTTCTATTATTTTGTACGGTCCAATATAAAGGGCATCAAATTTGTTTACATTTTGTTCATTCTTAAGTAGTATCATGACACCAGTACTATACGTAACAGGGTTTGTATATGAATCATATCTACATTTTCTAATCTGTTTACTAATAATTAAATTTTGTCTCGCGTCATACTGTGATTTTTGAAGTTATTATTTGAGTTGTTTTGGATAGTCGTAATGGTTATATAGCGGTTCAATATCTGAAGTTAAATTACTCGGTAAATTGCATAGGTTTCCAAATACAAGTTCATAGAGAGTGTATTTAGTTTCCGTATGTACGGTCGTATTAAAAGCAAAGCACCAATATGGTAGCTATAAACTCCAATTTTCGGGTTGGTTCTCTGTTTGTATGCGAAGGAAAGAAAGTAAATTTTTATAAGTATTTTCTAAACCTCCTATTGATCGGTGATGGTATGCAGTGGACGATATCTGATTAATTTTAAGAATTTCACATACTTCTTTCATTACTTTCGAAACGAACTCCGTACCGCGATCAGATATAATGTTTCTTGGAATGCCATAGCGTAATACAAAATTATTAATGAAAGCTGTTGCCACTGAAATTGTATCCTTATTTCTAGGCGGATAAGCCTTTACGTACTTGCTAAGATCACACTGTAGTGTGAGTACATACATATAATTATCACTATCCTTACTTAAGGGCCCAACTAAATCTAAAATACTCTATCAAAAGCCGAATGACCTGTATCAGTTAGGACCATTGGCTGTTTTATATACCTAAAATGTTTCTGTCGCTGGCATTTATCGCAGCGATTTACAAACTCCGTGACGCCCTTTTCTAATTTCGGCCAAAAATAACGCCGTTTTATATTATTAATCATACGTCGTATAGCGGCGTGACCAGTGTAATAAGTGGCAATCATTTAAACTGATTCGTTTCGTATCGTGATCACTTATAATTTTTACACCTTTTAAAATATATAAACGTGGTCCGGACCAATTAGGTGTAATATTTATGCTATGAATGAATTTTTTTATTAACTCAATGTTTTCATTACTTTGAACAATGTATGCACTATCAAGTTTCAATAGATTACAGTAATAAGCCAACTCCCGTATCGGCAAGATGGCTTTACTCTTAGTTTACAATTTGATGCATCATAATTAAATAAATTTGTATTTGATTTATAAGAATCTGTCAAACTACTCCATTCTTTTACTTTCACAAACCTTAACTCTGTCAATCCTTTGGTGTTTTAAGTAACTCAATAACTCTTGGTTGATCAGACCGTTCGTTTGTGGATTGCTTAGCAACCATAGGGTTGTCACTCACACCTTGTCCACTTCTTTCACACATACGCTTTTTCTGTCCTCTAGTCAATACAGACACAACATGCTGATTAATTTCCTTCAATTCATCGCTTGTTATTCGGATACGTGACAAGGCATCTGCAGCTGCATTGTCGGTACCTCGAACATATTCTATTACGTAATCATATTCCTCTAATACTAAACGGAATTTGGTCAATCGACTAGACGGATTTGTTTGATTAAATAAGTAAACTAACGGTTTGTGGTCAGTTTTGATAATCAATTTTCAACCGAAAAGATAGAGTCTGAAATACTTTACAGACCATACGATAGCGAGTAACTCTTTTTCAATTGTGGGGTACCTAAATTCCGCTTTATTAAGATTACGACTTGCATAAGCAATTGGTCTGTTATCACTATTGCATAGCACAGATCCGATTGCATAACCAGATGCATCTGTTTGTAAAATGAATGTATTGTTTTCATCAAAGTTGGGATATTGTAATATTAGTGCAGATATTAACGATTCTTTTAGGGATTCGAAAGATTCCTGACATTCATACGATCATTCAAAATAAACATTTTTTTGACATAGTCTGTTAAGAGGTAAAGATATCGCGGCAAATTCTGGTATACATTTTCTATAAAAGTTGACAAACGCTATGAATCTTTTTGTTTCGTCAGCATTTTTTGGCACAGGATAATTTTTAACTATGTTTATTTTCTCTAAATCTGGTTTGATTCCTTCGGATGAAATAACATGTCCCAAAAACTGCTTTTCTTTCCTTCGGAAATCGCATTTATTTTTTATTTTTATTTTATTTTCTTTGAGATAACAAACAATTGCGTAATGCGCTTAATTCTAATACAGTATTGAATCTTAAAGTAGACTTATGTAATCACGCAACCAACACCGTTATCTACAACTTAATATATTTTAAAAGAACTTAACAAGTAGCAAGCAACTATGGCAAACATGTGTCATTGAAAGATAGTTGATATTGAATATAAAAAGATAAAATTAAGTTTATATAGGTAATGTTAAGTAGGTATATGTTATGTCACTTATATATAACACTAAAGTATTTCTAATATTAAAATATTACACAAATTTGTTCATTAGCTGTTTTTTAAACTGAAATAGGGACAAAGCAAATATGTCAATATCAGTGAAATTATCGTTATAACTTTTCATTAAACGTCTTAAAGGCGCCCGCTCACCAGCGTTTGTCCTGCTCGGTATAGGAGCAAATAGTTTATGAACGTATGTGTCACGGATACGTTGCGAGCGACTAGGTATGCGAAAATATATTTGGTTTATCAACTTATCACAGTCTAGTTTATTTTGACAAATCTTATAAAGAAACATTTGGTCAAGGTACATTCTTCTATCTTTGAGAGTCATAAGAGAAAATTTATTGAGAAGTATTTCATATGGTAACCGTTTCCGTTCAACTTTATAATTCAAGTAACGGAGAAATTTGCGTTGTACTAATTCTATTTGGTCATTATATTTATCATATAGAGGGTTCCAAATACACGTGGCATACTCCAGCTGCGACCGAATGAGGGACTTGTATAATAACAATAAAGTAGCAGGCTTCTTGAACAAAGTACAGGTACGTCTAACAAAACCAAAAAGTTTAAAGGCCTTGGCAGTGATATAGTCTACGTGGGCATCAAAGTGTAATTTTGAGTCAAAATGGATGCCTAGGTCTTTTATTAATGAGACTTTATCTAAAACCGTACCACAAAGAGAGTAAGGGAAATTGATGACATTTAATTTCTTGGTAAAAGTGATTGATTTGCACTTAGATAGACTTAAGTGAAGTTTGTTAGCAAGGCAATAAACTGAGAATCTATCTAGGTCCTCTTGCAATTTGACACAATCTTCGATGGATCCTATTTTTCTAAAAACCTTTAAGTCATCAGCGTACAGTAAAAATTGACTGTTTAAGAAACATTTGTTAATGTCATTTATGAATAGAACAAAGAGCAGAGGACCCAAGATGGACCCCTGAGGGACACCGGAGGTAACGGTGGTGACATCAGAAGAGAACCCCTGAACCACTACCTTTTGAGTTCTATTTTGGACATACGATGCAAACCAACGGAGTAGATTACCACGAATGCCGTTATACTCGATTTTTTGCAAAAGCATTGCATGGTGAACCTTGTCAAAAGCCTTGCAAAAATCAGTGTAGATTGAGTCAACCTGTATTTGGTTATCCATACATTCAAACAAAAAATTTGAGTACAAGACTAGGTTACTTAATGTCGAGCGATTTTGAACAAAACCATGTTGCTCAGGAATTAGGATATTGTGTAACGTATGGTAAACCGCATTGTGGACCAGTCTCTCCAAGACTTTTGACATGGCTGACAGCAATGATATTGGACGATAATTAGAAATATCATTCTTAATGCCACTTTTAAATACCGGTGTGATATTAGCAGTCTTCCATGCTTGTGGCATAATGCCTTCCTTAAGGCTACGGTTAAATAAATAAGAAAGTGGAACACTCAACGACTTGGCGGTATTTTTCAGAAAGAAAGGGGGTATCCCATCCGGACCAGAACCTTTAGTTATGTCTAAAGACTTCAGTGAAGAAGCTACAGTATCTTTAGAGAATGACAGATCAGATAAAATGACTTGACCGTGTACCGGTGCCTCCAAGCTTTCGGTAATTGTGTTATTAATAGGTTCATAAACCGAGCTGAAGAACTTTGAAAACAGCTTACAAACTTGCAAGGGACCGGTACACACCTCACTGTTATAAGACATAGTGTTGGGTATACCTACATTAGTTGTACGACTTTTCACAAACGACCAGAAATGTTTTATATCTTTTTTTAGGCTAGTTTCAATTGAGTTTAGATATTTATTAAAGCACTCAGCAGAGAGTGCCTTGAATCTCTTACGATATAAGGAAAATTGCTCATAGTTGGAACAATTTTTATACTTCTTCCACTTGACCCATGCCTTTTCTTTGTTTTTAAAAATGTGTATCAATGGGCGAGAAAACCAGATAGGATATTCATTGGACTTGACTGGCCTCGCCGGTACATGAGTTTTAATAACTTCATAAATATGTTCATAGAAACTATTAACTGCAGAATCCAAAGTAATATGGGCCAGAAGTGTGCTCCAGTTAATTTTATCAATATCCTTATTAATAGCAGAATAGTCTGCTTCTATAAAACGATATCGCGGTACCGACAATTGAGGCATTACTATATGAGAGAACTCGAACGAACTAATCGTTAAAAAAGGTGGGTGTAAATTATCTATAGGTATTAATGGCATAGGGGCAAGCACACATTCACAAAATTTATTAGATATTAATAAGTCCAAGGTGCGGTCTAAGTTATTTCTAATATTATTATACTGCTTACAATTTATAGTCGATAAAAAATTAAGTAATACACTGTTCAAAGAGCTGCTATTGCTATGTATACGGGGCATAAGCGCGGGTGTGTTATGTCCAATCCATTCGATATATGGCAGATTAAAATCTCCAAACATAAATATGTCGCCAATAGTATGACAAGATAATTCTCTTTCAAGGAGATCGAATAACGCTTGGTATGTCGGTAACGATTGATTAGGTGGTATGTATAAACCGCACACAATGTGATATCGATTACTTGACTTAGAACAAAACTTTAGCAGAACATAGTCTATATTAGGTGGCATAAAGTTATTATAATAATCGTCCTGACAAAGTACATTATTAGATAAAACGATACGCGATGCATGTAAACCACGGCGTACCGCTATTAACACGCCTCCACCGTCAGATTTGCCACACAGAACACGATTTCTATCACAACGATACACTATATACCTCGAATCGATAAATTCACGGTCTTCAATTTCAGGTACCAACCATGTCTCCGATAAAATAATAATATCGTGAGAATCGGTTAAGATATTACTATATAAGGTATTTAACTTTGTTCGTAGCCCGCGGCAATTTTGGTAATAAAATGATATGTTACTGGTCATTGTGTAGACAATAAGTGTAAATAAATAATACTAGCATAATTATATACAAGTAACTCACCCTATTTCTCAGCCGGAGAAATACATGGCGTACATTCATAACACAATACAACAGGAAACATTTATGTGTGTCAACGATACGACCAAATTTAAAACCTAAATAATATTTATTTATTGTAACCAACACCCTAGATATGTAATACATCAACACAATGTTATTAATACAATGTGTATATTGTAAAAATAACTGCCAAACTAACAAATATTTAACACAATAACTCCCGTAACCATAAGTAATTTGCTTAAACGAATAAAGTAAATATTTGGTCTTAGTTAAATTTACGAATGCGTAATATGTATAACAAAAATAAAGTATATAGTGTGAAATTAAGTGCAAATCCAACAAATATTCGATACGAAAGTTTTTATATTTATAAAATATGTTGACGACGGTATAGATAAAAACAGTGGCAAACGTGAACACATACCTTGTAGATGCACAGAGTAATGTTTGATGCAGAGCTCGCATGTAGAACATAATATTGTGGTAAACATTTATAAGATAATAATGTACGTTACGTTTGATAATTCCACTGACATTTTTATAACAAAGTGAACACGCATTCAAAATAGTGAGATGTTTAACTTTTAGGCACATAAGGTTTAAGTTTAGATAAGTCTTTTTCTGCTCGAATGGCGATGACAGCAGTAGGCACGTCGGCTCTAGTGAGAATAACACCGTGCTTGATCCAGACAAATCTAATTCCGATCTCTTTAGCAATAATCCGGACTCGGCGAAATAACGTTTTGTTTTGCAAAGTAAAATGTTCATTTAAGTAAATCTTCTGCGATGGTCCTTGTATATTGATCTGCTCTGATGTGACACCTTTGTTGAGGCGAACAGCTGAGATGAAGTTGTCTCTAATTGCTTGAGAAGAAAATTTTACTATGATGTTCTTGGGGCGTGAGTTGTTAGGATTACTCTGTGGTACACGATGGATGGCAGTGACGTCACTGACTGATAAAGGTTGCTTTATAACTTTTGCTATGGTTTCAATAATTGTTGTCAGATTTTCGCCTCGCTTTTCAGGCAGATTACTTATTTCAAGATTACTGCTACGAGCTCTTTGTTCCATGGACGAAATTTTCGCTTCCATAGCAGTAAGTCGGGGTTCATATGTTAAGGCACTCTGTTCCAGTACCTGCACGCGGCTTCCGAGCTCCTGCATACCTTTCTCAAGATCATCATATTTGTTACTGAGGTAATTGAGAGATTTTTTCACATCTCCAATTTCATCTATCATCTTGACAAAGTTAGCATCCTGCTTAGCAAACCATGTCTCCATCATAGACAGCACTTGGTCTTTAAACGACTTGAATTCGCGTCGAATTGCCGATGCCTGATCTTTTCGCATTGTGATGTAGGAAGGTGGCGATTCCTTATCAATAAGTGATCCATCTATTCTCATGTTTCCCTGCTCAGGTCCATCTTCTATGTCATATCTGAGAGTGCTGTTAGAAGTTGTCATCTTGTGTAGCTTCTGAATTGTAAACTACTCTGTGCTCGAACTCAACCGAGCTCACGACGACGCACACAAACAGCGAAGCTACGCGCACACGTAGGTACTTCACTAACTAATGGAAAGAAGCGACAATAACACAACCGGTTTGCACTAGCGCCAGCGCCCGAATGTGACTACCTTTACATCCCAATGTTATGTGATATGTTTTGTTGGGTTAAGCTTTAAGTTAAATTTTCGCAATCTAGTTAAAATATCTATAAGATTTTTATTATGTATTTGTAAATTACGACCAAAACAAATCAAATTATCCAAATATACAAATAATTTTTCGTATTCATCCAGACATTGCAATTGTCATTAGACGAGAGAATGCACTTGGGCTTATTTTTATTCCCATAGGTAAACGGGTCATTTGATATTGGCCCGAAGGCGTAGTGAATGCTGTATACTTTCTGCTGTCTGGCTTTAATTTTGCCTGATAATAAGCTTATCATAAATCTAATTGTGAAAAATACATTGAACCGGATAAAGAATCTAAAATATCGTTAATATTCGGAAGGGGAAATTTGTCGTCTAAGATTCTAGTATTTAATTTACGAAAATCAATTACCAACCTCCATTTCTTAGAAGTATCACCAGATTTTTTGGGTACTAACAAAATTGGTCTTGACCACTCACTTTTTGTTGGTTCAATAATATTTTCAGAAAGCATTTTCTTAACCTGTGTTTCAATTTCCTTACGCTGTGAAAAGGACAACCTGTACTGTCTAGTATAAACGGAATCAGCATTTGGTTTTAACTGTATGCTTTGTTCAAAAAGGTTAGTGGTAGATAATTTATCATTTGGTAAATGAAACACATCCGAAAATTTAGCACATATGCTTTGGATTGATGAACTTTCTTCATTGTTTAGATGACTTAAGTTTAAAAGAGAAAACACAGTGCGTACTCTCTCTCCATCAATATTACTATTTTGACCAAAGTTACAGATGTCATACTCTGATAATATATGTATTTCCGGCCTAAAAAAAATAATATCTACTTGCATTTCGCGAGTATTTAGTATTTGAATACTAATTTGTCCATTGTTTGGTTTACAAATACTTCCGGCTATAAAAACTCCGTCGCATAATTGAATCGGTAATATTACGCAGTCTTTTTTATAACTACTGTCTAACATAAATATTTTCTCACATCTTGGTGGGATGCTTAAAAAGTAGGTTTTATCCTACGAATTACTAATCATGGGCAGGGTCAAAGTATTGTCACTATTCTTCAAGGTAAACGTATTATTTTCAAAATTCAAAATAGCGTTATATTTACTCATAAAATCTCTACCAATTATCCATGTTGTATACCAGGTAAGGTGTGCATAATGTAAAATTTGTGAACAAATTCCTTTCCATTTACGATCAGTGTAACATAAACATTGCGACACACAACAGTGTAACATAACAGTTTGCACTTTGCCTCCAATACCATTTATATAAATGCTTTCGGTTTGGATTGGAATATTCCAAAGTGACACAGTGTCGTATTTCAATACCGATAGTGATGCTCCAGAATCTATAAGCAATCCATATTTGGCACCTTGTACTAAGAACTCCAAGCTGTTATTGTTACAAGCAAATATAAAATGATTATCGGAAAAACTCTAATGGTTCAGTAGTATGAGTATGTCTTTCCGTAGGTTGGGGCATTGGATTCCGGTCAGATAAATCTATACTATTTATGCCGTTTTCTATAACATGCACATTACTATCGCGCGTAAGAGTCCTTGTTGGTCTACCGCGAGATGAACCCCGCATGTAACCACGATTATTGCTGAACTGTTGCTGAACTTGGTTTTGATATTGCCTATGATTATAAAAAGATCCTATACCATTCCCTCTTTGAATAAATCGATTGTTGTTCGGACGATTAGGGCGTCTATTATTATTGTAACTATATCCACGATTATTAAATGAGCTGCCTTGGTATCCAACATACACCGAACCTTCAGAATTATGCCGATTGTATGATAACTCCACATCCTTAGATGCTCTTATAGTATCTTTTAAAGTGTCATAATTACGTGCCGACAAAATTGTGCGAATTTCACGGTTACGCTAGCCATCAATGAAACTTTTAATCGCAATCTTCTCATTTTGAGGGCGTAATATTTTATATGCATTTTGGTCATCACCAGCTTGCGCGATTGTCAAATCCACAAAAAGCTGCTCGACCTTAGATTCATATTTCTCTAAAGAAGAGCCATTTAGGTTGATTCTTGTCAACTCCTTGTGAATTGTCGTACTAGATTTCTTTGTAAGAAGGTGTTGACGCATTTCAATAATAAGCGACTCACAACTATCGTAAGACAATCTTAATTTAGCGTTCTCGTTTAATCGGGTTTTTAGTATAAACTTAACTAGCATTTTATTGCCTTCATCAGTGTATAACTCTATGGCATCTATAAAGCTTTTCGTCATATTTTCATCACCATTCATAATCGGTAATAAAGCCACTGCAGTCCTATAATTAAAAGCCTCCATATTGTCTTCGGTTCTAGCTTTGACCGTACACTCAGCACTAGGTTGAGAACTATACCTTTTGGAGCAAAAAGATTATATTTGGGTAAAAGTCTTTTTAAATAAATCACAGTATGACTGTATTTCTTTTAAAACACTAGTACTAAATTGTTTCTTTGCAATCTGTTCCGATAAGGTATTTATAATGTCATGAAATTGATATTTTAACAATGTAGCTTCTTTTAGCTTTTGTTGTAGAACAGTTTCTGTCCTTTTAAGATAACTTAGTTTTATCAAATTATCTATATTTTTTAATTGGTCATACAACAGGATAAGCTCATTTGCCATTACCAATCAGAGCAGGAAAATAAATCCACATAGGTAATATATACTCTACAATTACATGATAAAACATAAAAATAAAGACTAATAGATAACGATACTAGAAATTCATCCAATAACCGTTCCGTAACTTTTCATGTTTCACTTTCCGATAGAACACAACTCACTACACTCATCACTAAATATAACTTGAAACACTTACTGCGGTTTCTGGCCTCTGATGCCTACCTCGTGGCGAGCCTCCTGGAGCGCCTCCTGGCGCTGCTGGCGGCACTCGTAACAGACATGAGTCTCGCGAAAACCTCATTCCTTATCCAGGAATAGCGACAATTTGGGTACAATTTATACACCGCGTAAAGTCCAGCGATGCCGAGTAAGGTGCAAATGATAAACATCACGATGCTAATGTTCGATAAATGGTACTCCTACATAGAAGCCGAATTTGAACCACCTCATGTACTTTGCGATATAAAAACGTCCTCTTTTTCTATATTTGACCGGCACATTTTAGCAAAAAAAAAACATTTCAGAACACCAAAGAAATTGTTTACTACTAGTCCATCAATGTCTTTCAAGTAACGCGACCGAACTTGGCGCTCCGTCTCAGATGGCAGGGTCGCCATGTAAGGTTGTGAGTTCGGGGAGATGGGTTAAACAACTATATCCATTGGATTTATGTTTATTAATGATCTCAATCATAGAATACAATGATTTATATAGGATGGATTCATTACGGTACATAAACACACATACGTATACACTACACAGTTTTAATCCGAAGCAGAAAGCTAGGCTTTAACGGTTTATCAGGAACAGATCTAGATGCTAGCGCTCATAAGCTCACGCATACATCTAATTAACTAATTAGATTGATGTATCGTATAATCTCGTTAACGTTCGATGACATAAATCTTGTGTTGTCCCTGCATTTGTATCGCCGAACGTGCAATAGTCGCAGCACACATATATTCTCTTCCCTTTTATTCTCTTTTAAAAGACTACTCCTGCACTAGGAATAAATCGTGTATGTAAAGTCCACCTTACAAATATTCAAATAACGGAGACAAAAACAACCACTTGTGGAACACACAATTTTTTGTCCCTTGTGGGATTCGAACCCACAACAGTCAACGCAGCGGCAGTGGCGAGGCGCCTACTTAAATCGCTACACCGTTCGTGCAATCAATTTGCTTAATAGTTGTGTAATCGCGCTTTATTTGAGATGACGATCCAAACACTTTCTTACAGTTAGCGTGCCTGGTGCGTGTTTGTTTTACGTAAACGCGATCGACACGTTTATGACGTTCGGTGCTCCGATTAGCCCGTTCCAAGCTCTTAACAAATCAAAGCCAAACGCGGTAAACGTTTCGATCAACCCAGGTAAAGCATATCTTTAGTCGATACCATAGGTATAATAAAATCCCACATACTTGGAATTGATATACATTTAAGAATCTTATAAGAATTTACTTATTAAATTGTTTACTCGCGAACCAGATGTGTTTTTGTTTCGAATTCAGACAAGAAAGGAATTTTCGCATTCTAAAATCTATATTAAAATGGCATGCTTTCTTTGGAATATTAATGTCTTGGATTAATTTATTTATTGTTTAAGGACAGACTTGCAAGGAATTGGGTCCGATTAAGATAAGCACTGATAAGAACGGACACGTCACGATCGTGCCGGTAAGACTCGTGTTAGAGGAGTGGCTGGAGAGATGGCATGGCCCCTTACGTTCCAACTGACACATTTAATTACTACAGGCCACGGTTAAGGGGAGAAATAGGTGAAATAAGACGTTTTTATCGTGATTCTCATAATTTTTTTAACACATAAATAATTTATGTTATTTATTAACATTAGGTATAAGGTCATTTTACACATATATAGTAGAACATAATATTCTGAAATTTTTGAAGATTTTCCCTAAAAAGTAGCGGAGATATCAGCTGTCGCGCATTGTAGATTGTAATTTTTGGAGGCCGCAATTTCCATCTGAAATCAATAGGAAAAGAAAAGTAATTTTTTTATACAGTGTCCGGTAATTAATGAATAACCTTGAAATGTCTTATAGTAGCACTGAAGGCCGTTCAGAAAAATGAAAAAGAAAATAAAAAATTTACATATATATATTAAAAAGTACAAGCTATATTAGCATAGCATACTTTGCACTGTCTATCTATTAGCATAATTAGTGTTTAATAATAAAACAACAAAAGCTGATGGATTTCATTCATTTATGGTCGTAGTATACAAGAAAGTTATACATGGTAATTAAAAAAAACCACATATCTCAGGTAGTAGTTAGGATAGATTATTTTCATATTTTTTTCTGAACGGCCATCAGTTCCACTATAAGACATTTCCAGGTTATCCATTAATTACCGGACACACTGTATATGTCGGAGCGTCAAGAAAATAATCATTGGAACGTAATTTATTTCTGTAGTTGGAGTTGAATAAAGTGCCATCTATTGGTTTGTTTCGAAACGTCAAGCATAATTATTTATTTAAACAACACAAGCTTACAGTGTAACACCAAGGCGCTTATATGTTCCGCCCAGCCCTAAGGGCCTCGATTGGAGAGGCGGTCCGCGTTGGGCTTTGAAGAAGCTAAATCGGGAGGTCCTCCTGGAAGCCTCCATCGTTCAGGCCTGGGTGCTAGCACCGGCCAGGCCTGACAATGTCGATATGGAGGCCGAGTGGTTCCGGGAGGCCATAACGCAAGTTTGCGATGCGGCAATGCCTAGAGTGCCTTTAAATTTTACAGCCAGGCGCCGGGTGTACTGGTGGTCGGATCATATAGCCGACCTTCGCCACTCCTGCGTGGTGGCCAGACGCCAGTACATCCGACTTCGTAGGAGGCATCGCCGCCCTCCCGATTTTGACGCCAGGGAGGCGGAACTGTACGAGGTATACAGAGCGGCCAAGAAGGCCCTCAAAATAGCCATCAAGCGGGCCAAGGATCTGGCCCGCCAAGAGCTGCTGGGGACTCTGGATCGTAATCCTTGGGGGCGTCCATACCTCATGGTAAGGGGCAAGCTTCGCCTCTGGGCGCCCCCCTTGTCCCAGAGTCTCCGGCCACAGGTGGAGGAGGTGGTGGCCGCTCTGTTCCCTTCACGGGTGGAGCACACTCCTCCGTTGATGGTGCCGCCTTCCATGGCGTCCAGCGCGGACTTTGACGACGACGTGGTTCCCGAAGTGACCCACGTAGAGTTGCGAGCGACGGTGTCGAGACTTCGCTCGAAAAACACCGCCCCAGGGCCCGACGGCATTCCAGGTCGTGCATTGGCCCTGGTCCTTGAGGAGCTCGCGCCCCGATTCAGGGGGCTCCTCAGTGAGTGTTTGGTGCAGGGCCAGTTTCCGCGCCAGTGGAAGGTGGGGAAACTGGTCCTGATCAGGAAGGAAGGGCGCCCGGCGGACAGTCCGTCCGCCTACCGGCCCATCGTGCTGCTGGACGAGGTGGCTAAACTGTTTGAGTTTATAATCGCGGAGCGCCTCGTCCAGCATCTTTCTTCTGTGGGTCCGGACTTGGCGGACAACCAATACGGTTTCCGCCGCGGGCGCTCTACAATTGACGCAGTCATGCGTGTGAGGAGCCTGGCGGAGGATGCAGTGTCCCGGGGCGAGGTCGTCTTTGGACATCGCGAATGCCTTTAATACCTTGCCCTGGATTTCCATCTTTCTTTTACCCCGGCGAGTCCGACATAATCCCTCCGCCCGCCCCCGCGGAGGGATATGCGTCACAGCATTTCGCCACGTAAAAAAAAAAAAAAAAAAAAGGCGCTTATGTGTTATGTCAAATTGGGTTTCACAGTATTATTTCATTAAAATACAAATTAATAATAAGTATACAAAATAATAGTAGAATACAATTAGCAAGAAAAATTATAATACAGTTAAATATCAAAAGCTAAATTACATTTTAGAATTAATTAGAACTTATACAATTAGGCATTATCTAGCAAATTTACGTTGCATTTTTCGACAATTAATGTGTACAACTTCTCTTGAGGAGCCCATATAATCGCGTTATATTCCAATTTGCTACGTACATATGCATTATAGAGTAATTTTATGACATGAATATTGCTAAAATTTGAGGCAGTTCTCATAATAAACCCTAAAGATTTGCTAGCGTCTTTGCAGATTTGTTTAATATGCTCGTGAAAATTCATTTTGCTAAAATAAGCTTGAGTGAGGTCGCCATAGAGCCAATGTGTCAGTTGGAGTGACAGTTATAACTTCTCGTGACTCGTGCGCAGACACATTCGGGTGACGACCTCGCTGCGTTACGAATCAAATCAGAGATGATCACAGTCAACCTTTATTGTTTTATTTCTCTTGTATTTGCCTATCATTAGTATGCGTACGAAGTATAATACCACGCCTATATTTTGTTGCTTCATCTTTTTCGTTCTTCATCATGTCAAAAGCGAGTTGCCATCCTACTATCCGACATACATATATGTATCATTAGATAGGAAATTCCTTTTCAAAAAAAAAATTCAAATTGGTGGGTGTAAACATAAAGCATGGTGTTTAACTTTTTTTTTGTTTATTATGAAGTAAATACTTTAAACAAAGATATCGCTTAAGATACAGGTTCAAATGAATCGTATTTATTTAAAGAAACTATGTATAAAATTTAAAACGATTGGTTAAAAACTTTTTAAACTAGAGATTATGAAATTTCGAAGGAAGAAGGTTGGAGAAAAACGCGTTTAAAAAAATGTAGCAGAAAAAGTTAATTTACAGCAGTAATAAACTAATTCAAACAACTTATTGATTAATCAGCGACTCCAGCACCATATTGCAATCCTTCTTTCTTTTCAACTAATTTTATTTGATGTTTTGGTACAAGGACTCTAATGCTTCTAGAAATTTCCACACAAAAGAATAAAAAGAACATCTGCCCATGTTCCCTTTCCCATTTAAATACATGCCTAGTAGTATATGAATGACTACCCGCTTGACTGCTCTGCTTCACAAGTCACGCGTTCCGTCCCTTTACCGAGGGGCATTCACTTAATCGCTTATAACTTTTAAACGAATTGCAATTTTGAGAGATTAAATTCTTTGAAGCCGTGTTGAGGCTTCAAAAAATTCAATCTCTATTTCCTCCCTTAAATAAAATTCGAATCAGTTGAATATGCAAATGATTTGAATTTTATGCCAAGTTAAAGTCGAAGTCAAAATGAATTTATTAAACTAGGTCACTAAGTAACACTTGTGAAGTCAAAGTTAAGAGCTTACCTAAGTTACATTTAAGTTAGTTGCAAGGTTCTGGCTGTAGTTTGGACTCAGACAGATTCAGTACTATGTTATTTCAACCTGTTATCCCTTTCAATGTAACACATGAACTCGACGTTTATTACTTGTTTGTCCAAACTATGTTTGGACTGTCCGTAGGTCAATGATCTTTGTTATGTTGACGGATATCTGCGCCTCTGATATGATATGTTGCTACAATATATGTATATTATGACACTATACAACTCGCTTTCTGTGTCATATCGACTATGATAACGAGGCGTTCCACAAGCTTAAGTCTATTTTTTCAACGGATAGAAATGTCCAGCTCTGTCCCTGGTCGTCCACGAGCACGATCCCCCTGATGGGCAGCGTCGGTCTATTTAGTCAATATACCTTTGTGCTGAGTACGGCGGACGTCGGCCGGGCACCAAGGAACTTTGTGCTTGTTGCATTCATGTGCTTTGTTGCATAGGATTCCATCTGTTCAATAATGTCAGTCAAATTCAGTCCGCCGATATCCATCGTCGGCGGAACGATTCGACATTAGGTACACAACGCAATACTATTAGGTATATTGTTTTACATTATAAGTTACACGCGCGCCCTATTAACAATACAAATACATTAATTGGGTTTACATACAAATGTTTAACCTATCAATTGTTGGAATACCAAACTAGTTGAAAACCTATTGCGTCTGGTCGCTAAAGTGCCGCTGGGACTCAATAGATTAAGAAAATCGCCCGTTTAATGCTTTTCATCTCAACATAACATAAACGACTATTCATTTATTTTATAAAGCGAGAAAGGTCAAGTACACTTCGCGTCGCTTTGCAACCTTATTTACGCGTCAACTTGTTGATCAAATATTTACGACACAAGTTGGATTGCAACGTTACGTTTAGAAATAGTATTTGCTGAAGCGGATCTAAAACTGTCACAGTTTTATAACATAGTTCGTCTCTTATATAGTTGGATTTAAAACGAATAAAGCCAGGTCGTATTTGCAAACAAAGAGTATCGTACTTTGAAAGGAAATGTGTCCCTCGTTTTTAAGTAATTCGCTGGAGTTCGAAAATCTTGCTAGCAGCTAGCAATTGATTACATGATATAAAAGGATGCAATTTTACTGTGATCATCAAACTCTCTTTAAGCCTCGTTTAAAGAAACACTAGTGATAGCGCTCGAATAATACCACGACTGAACGCTTAATGCCTGCTCATAAGATTATTACATACTATCTTATGCCCGCGGCGTCGCTCGCGTAAATGTACGTTAGGGTAGGTTCTGTAACAGTAAGATTAAATAAAATATAGCCTACTAGCGACCCGCCCCGGCTACACACGGGTAACCCTAGCAAAATATTCAACTAAACCCTCCTCATCAATCACCCTGTCTATTGGTGAAAACCGCATGAAAATCCGTTCAGCAAATTTTGAGTTACTGCCGGCTTCTGCCGTTGGCTTTGTCCATAAATTCTATGATATTCACAAATATGACTTATCACAAATATGAATTCTCACGTAGGTATATCAATTCTCAGATAAAATATCTTATGTGTTAATCCGGGACATTGTCGAACTGTGTGCCTTGTTCATTAAAATCTATTTAACGCGTGCTCAAGTATGAAATATCGAATAACTTACATTTACAATATTAGAAGGACTCGTGAAACATTTGCTCATGTGCTGTCAACAAAGCACTAATGTATCCGAAGTACACTCGAAACTCCTAAACGAAGACATCGTAAATGTTTTACAACTCGCTGTACAACCACCGTTTATGATCAATTTATTATTTATTAGCTAATATATACTGAGTTCTGATAACTTATTTAACCCAATTCAATTAACTATGGACCAGCATGAAATAGAAATGTTGGTAGGATTTATTAATTAAAACATTCTTGAGGTCAAGAATTACGCTACAATAAACCTTGCCTCTCGTAAATGGTAGAGAATAAATATATTTTAGTGTTTAAAAATGGCAATGATTATGACTTGGATATAAAATAATGACATAATGCCAAAGACTTCCACTTTATTTATAATTTCTGTATCGCGAGTGACTTTACAAACATTCAAACAAGGGAAGAAACAACACAAGAAACATAACATTTGTGGATCTCATAATTTCTTGAAACCCACAACATTCGGGCGGCGGTACTGGCGAGGCGCCTACTTAAACCACTCTGCAATCCGATACAACTGAAAATAGTTATATGCCTAATATATTGAAATTAAACTACTATATACGGATTTTATCGCGTTGTTTATTTAACACTCTATTACATAATTTAGAAACTGTTACACTACTATACTACTATTAAACTTTACTAATTTTAAGCTAATTAAATTATTAAAACTATCTGTATTTAAGTTTACACTTTTCCCGACGTTTCGGTTGCTTTTCAGCAGCCAGGGTCACGGGGAGACTAAGATGGTAGTTGTCTCAATGTTCCAGTGTAGTTATTTTAAAGTACCCGAACATAATTTAGTTATTGGTGTTTCTATTTACGCAGAATGAGCTCAAAGTATCATGAAGTATAGCTGTGGTTTGTTTCTTCTTGGGTTTGAATAGTGGTATGTAATAGAGTGTTAAATAAACAAGCGCGGGTCAGCTGGAAGGTATATAATAAAAGTACTGTTTCTAACGTAATCTAGCCTTTTTTTTTTTGTTTTTTTTTAAACATAATCTAGCCTACTTTAACGCAAGTGAAGCCACGGGCAAAAGCCAGTATTATACATTACAACTGTGCCCTGTAAATGGCAATAGGTTCGTCCCCTATTACGTGGCTTCTGACACTTGATCTGACGTCACAATACACCTCTACCTATCCTTTCGAGGATATAGTCGTAAGACAATATACATAGCTGCATTTTTACCGTGTATTTGTTACCGGCTCGGATACGAGCCACCGAGTGCGCGCCACTTTAAACCTTATTTTACTAACCTTAACGCTTAAAACTGATTGTTTTTTGGCTACGATTAGATTTGTTTCTGGTAAAGGACATATCATAAGGTATTACGAAAATATAAACATACGATAGGTATGTATGTATCGCTTAATTAATAACAGTAACGAACGATTTCCGTTGAAGTTCAAATAAGACACACCTCACGTGGAGTGTATCATTAGAATAGTTATTTTATGCAATTCTAATAATCAAGTAAAAATTATCCAGAAGATAAAACACATGTTGAAATTAAACACTTTATACGGATTTTATCGCGTTGTTTATTTTACTTTAAACACTGTTATTACATAATTTTGAAAACTCTAACACTACTATTATTGAATGTTACTACTATTTAAGCTATATATTTTCTAATTAAATCTATTTATATTTAAGTTTACACTTTGCCCCGACGTTTCGGTTGCTTTACAGCAGCCATGACACGGGGAGACTAAGATGGTAGTTGTCCCAACGTTCTGAAGTGTAGCTAGTTATTTTAAAGTACCCGAACATAATTCAATCTTTGGTGTTCCTATTTACGCAGAATGAGCTCAAAGTATCATGAAGTCTAGCTGTGTTTTGCTTCTTCTTGGGTTTGACTATTTGTATGACTGGATCCCAAGCTGGTGGTACATTCCAACCATCCTCTCTATTGAAATTAGGATGTTTTTTAATTTCAATAGCCTCGCGTAGCATCCTTGGTAGGAATCGGTGTTCTTTTGCGAGTATATGTGGTTTGTCAAATCGTAGGTAGTGGTTGGTCCCCTGTTGCACATGTTCACACACAGCAGACTTCAACGAGCGTTGGTGTTTAACATCAGCTATATGTTCTTTTAAGCGGGTGCCTATGCTTCTCTTGGTTTGCCCAATATATGAGAGTCCGCAGTCACAATCTATTTTATAGACCCCTGCATCTTGTAAAGGTAATTGGCACTTGACGGATGGTAAAAATTTACTTATCTTCGTTGGCGGCTTGAAGTATGTGTTGATTGAAGCTCGCTTCAAGATGTAGCCAATCTTGTCAGTGACACCCCTTACATATGGTAGTATCGCAGGCTGGCGCTCGACTGTGGCTGGCTTTTCTCGGGATCTGTGACGGCGGCGCGGTTGTTGGAGCTTGTTGTCTTGCAGTACTTGCTTGACATGTTGAAGTTAAAATAAACAACGCGATAAAATCCGTATAAAGTGTTTAATTTCAATGTATAACATTCGCGTAAACATAAGACAATATTATAAAACACATGCTTTATTTGTTGCGTTAAATATGAGTGCCGGCAGGCTTTTATCTTATGGATACATTTATCCATAAGATAAGAGCCTGCCAGCACTCACTACTGGGATGCTGGCAAATGGGACCTTATCCAAAAGGAATAGCTTTATACCGTATATTATAAATGCGAATGTGATTTTGTTTGTTTGTTACGCTGTCACGTCCTAACTACTCGACCGATCATCATGAAATTTTGCATACGTTATCAGGGGCACAGAAAATGACATCAGGTACCTTTCATCCACAAAAATACATACAGAAATTGAGCTGGAGGTCTTAAGTTTTAACAATGGAAATCTTAAAATATCACACACAAGCAGTATTTTTATTTAAGAAAAATAACGCCTGATATAATAACTATAGCAATCTACTAAACACTCTTTAACTTGGTTCGGATACGGTCGGTAGAACTGGTTCTTTCTGCTATTGATTTCTCATACAGTCTTCTAACACATGGCCTAGGTTTCACTTTTGGCGGCAAGAAAAACATAACATGCCAGCTATGTATGACAAAAGGTGCATGACCCTTTATTGTCCAAATCCAAATTCTAGAAGGACATCAATAAAGCTTAACACATTTACTTTGACAATGGAGGATATTACGGAATGATCAATTATATCAGTTCTGTATATAAACTGTCCCACTGCTGGGCACGGGCCTCTTCTCAATGTGAGAAGGTTTAAGCCATAGTCGAACACGCTGGCCCAGTGCGGGTTGGTAGACTTCACATATATTAGTGAACATTATGTAGAACTTTTAGACATGCAGGATTCCTCAAGATTATTTCCTTTTACCGTTAAAGCGAACGATAACCATAAACCGTAGCAGTCCAACGGTCGCCCACTACGCTATCACTGCTATATCCCACAAATAAGGTATCAGTTAATTTAAAAATACCGTATCCTAATTATTTTCAATAAAAATTATCTACATAACATATATTACCGGGTAGTATAAAGCTAACTGGGAATTCCTGTCAATATGATTATCAATAGAAGAACGTAGCTTTTAAAAGTAAATGGAAATAAGCTCTATGCCTACTACACGCTTTTAATTGTTTTACCGCGAAGTTTAATTTTGATGTATTATCCACGTCGGTAAACAAATTTAGCAATAATTTGCTGAAACTGCTCGATTGTAAGTACTATTACTATTGTTCACTTTTATTACTTTTATTAATTCTATTACTTTTCTATAGTATTCTATTTTATGTTTTCATTTAGTTTAACTTTACTTTTAATGTTGCCTATATAACGTAAATGCTGTGTACACTTTTAATAGGCATACATATATACCCTTTGTTATATCCAGTGTGAGTGCTTATATTTGTAACATTTGTATGTCTTGCTGTAAGTGTACTTTGTTATAAATAAATAAATACACGCTAGTTAAAACCACAACTGGCGTAATATATGTAAAACTAGAGATGGAGGCGTGAGACTGTATACAGGCTGATTGGTAAAAGACTGAAAATATGGAAGGAGGGTATTCAGTACTCGATTCTGGACCCGATTATCTAAAAAAATAGGTACTTAAAATTTGACCTAGTTATCCAATAAAAACTTAATGTGCGGACACTTGCGCATATACCAAAGTTAAACAAAACCTCCGCCCCCACCCCCTGCTACCGCACCCCGAACTCTCCCGAATTTGCACCCTCGCCCGTCCTTTTCTTATCAAAGGTCATTAGCCTCGGTAGCGGCGCTCGACAGCTGTGTGCAATGCACGCAGTGTCCACATTTTATGAATATTTCATCACAAATTTTCATAAAGGTTTTCTTTGCAGGGTACACAGATTTTATATTTATATTTTTTTATACGTTACGTCTGACCATAAATTATCATGTCCTTAAGTATGTACAATGTTTAACCAGTCACACTGTATAAATGTAATTTTCTAGAAGTTTCCTTCTAAGTTACGGAACCCTTGGTGTGTAAGACCGGCTCACACTTGATCGATCTTTTTGATTAATTTAAAAGTTGTTTGTTTACAAACGTGTTACGTCACGACACGACTTAAGAATGTTGTAATATTATGTTAGTGCTCAATAACATAATAAGATAGTTGTCTATGTTTGATTTTGTGCATAAGAGCAAAAAGCAATCAAAATAAACCTTTTCATGCAAACAGTATCAAAATTAGTTGCAATATAAGGAAAGATAAGAATTTATATTTTAAATTGGGATATAAGAAAAAGTAGAGACATTGTGGGGATATCTCGCTATATCCCTCGCACAGCTGCGGTTTAATAGCGGTTACGTCACAGTTTGTACCGTGCATCCCTTTTTTGTTAATTGACAATTACCCCTATTACTAGGTTATTAACTTATTTATTTCGGAGTAGATTTAAAAAAATCTTTTTTTATTAGAGTTTGGTGCTGCTCCTGCCCCTTTATATACAGGGTAGACAATGGCGGTTTTAAAACAATCCGGAAATACACCCGAAGATAGGCACAAGTTGAATATATGCACAAGAACTGGAATTATAATGTCTCTTGTAGCCTTAATAACAGTGGTCGGGATGCCGTCGTGACCTACAGCACATTTGTCTTTTAGTTTGAGTATAATTGTTTAAATTTCAGCACAGTCCACACTATATAGGATCATTGAATCACGCGGGAGCAGATTGACAGGGCATACAAGTTCAGGCGCAGGGTCACTAACCGAGCATACAAGTTGATTTGATTGGGTAATTTTAGCTGCAAAACTATGGCCTATATTTGTAAAGTAGCTGTTAATTTTATTGACAGATACAAGAGGCGTGTCGCAAATCTTTAATAATTCAGGAGAGTGCACGTTGTCCCTATATAGATTAGCTAACTGTTTAATAAGTAGCCACGAGGCTTTTGGATTATTTTTGGCTTTTTGAAATTCTGTGGATTCGTAATCGAGTTTTAGTCTTTTAAAGATTTTATTGCAGTGGTTTCTATAGCGTAAGAATATGATTTTATGGGATTCATTTTGTGGGTTTTTCTTTCGGGTTCGGTATAATTTGTCCCTGTGGCGAATGCATCTTAGAAGGCCAGGTGTGATCCAAGGCTTAATGATGCGTCTTTTATTAGGAATTTTTGACATATAAGTGTGCGATGTAACGGTAGACGATAAGATGTATACCAGACTTTCCGCGGCGATGTATGGATCATTCGCGAAGAGTATGTTGGTAAAATTTGCATTTTTTATATCATGTACGACTGTTGGAATATCAATTTTTGGGACTAAGCGCGCTGATGTATTTGAGGTAATGTTTGAAGAAATGAACAAGACAACAAGACCAATTGTCTTGTTCATTTCTTCAAACATTACCTCAAGTGGTCTGTTATCACGCAGTCTAATACCAATGTGGTGGCTATACGTGAGGCCTTCAGCAAAACATGGTCGAGACAATTTGCTAGCCTAGTGGGAAAAGTGTGTGCATAGCGTTTCATGTGCCGCAGAGATATTTAAGTATTCATCGGCAACAGGGTCCATACTAGAGGGTTCAATGTTTATGTTTATATCGCCGATTAGGGCAATAGTCTTATATTTCGCTAACTGTTTTAATATATCGTCTAAACTGCGAAAAAATGGCGTGAGATTTTTGAATTAGGGAGAGCGATATATAGCTATGAGTGCAATCTTGTCAGAGAATTTAATTATTAAGCAATTTGCATCTTCGAACATAGGTGTTTCAACGGTGCACTGCAAATCATTCCTAACGTATGCCACTATGCCGCCATTTTGATTATTAAACGAAGACATCTGCGTTTTAAACTCTGGTAGAGAGGGGATACTCCTACATTTACTCAGCCAGCATTCGGACATTAGTATGAAATCCAGAGTGTAGTGTGTTTATTTGTGATTTATTGTCATTTGTATTTATTGTATGTATGTTTACTAACAATAGTTAATAAGTTGCTTTTGTAAAAATAATCCTATGGACCTAACAGTCTGCAAATAAATGAATAATAATAATAAAGTAGCTCAGTCTATTTAACAAAATTAATAAATTATCGTAATTACGATTAATATTATGAATATTAACATGCAAAATCTTAAGTGTATTGGTTGGATTTGTCAGAAAATTTGCGCTATCCTGGTGAAGACACGAAACGGTCAGCAACAGAAACATTTTCGATGTCATTGTTAATACAATTTATATCATCCATTAATAAATAATAGTAAAGCGAAGGGAGCAATTAGTGAAGCGATCGTTTTAGAATTAGTTATCTGTATCCTATATATTATTTGCAAATGGGTTTCTACTATTCTCTGACTTGTATTCTCTTTTGTACCATACAACAAATTCAGGGGCGTGAATGAGACAGTTACAATTATTATATGACTATAAGTATGACTAGAAAGAGGACAGTGTGATATTTGTGACGAATGATTAAAAGGCTTTAGGAAGTTGTGTGGTGGTGTAATGTGTAGTATGAAAGGTCGGTTTTGTGTAAAGCTTAAGTGGTAAGTGAATGCTGTATTGAAAATGCGAATTAATGCTCTGAGTAGTAAAAACATTATTATAGCATAATCTAAGTAATAATGTCCTCCAGACCGAATTTCGGTCATGGTGGCCAATCTTAACGGAGACTGGCCATCTGCGCAGGAGATATTATAGTGCACAAGTGTGTGCGCAAACACAAGTGCACTCTCTGTTCCCTTACTCTCATGATGGTGGTGTATAACACCGCCAACTTCCTAACTCCGGGCTCGTATTGAGATTTCTTAACAGAAAAATTCAATAACTTTTTGTTGGCTTGACCCGGGATTCGAACCCGAGACCTCATGCACAGCAGTCACGTTCACTACCGCTGCGCCACGGAGTATAAGTACAAAATATATAAACACAAGTTTTTAAAATAGAATAATGGTCCGATAGGTGCAATAAATGTGGAAATAGGTAAGTCGAGCATAACATTAAAAACTAGTCATGCAGAGTTAAAAATAGTTGTAAGATCAGCCTCACTCTTAACTTCCCAGTGTTTGCATCCCTCTTTTTCTCGAACAAAGATCTTGCCATGTTTAACCCAACAGTATTTGTAGTTATTGGATTTGGCGGCGTCACGAGTTATTATATTGTTACATATGTGCTCTAATACGTCTTGGCTATGGGGATGGGTGTTTCATGGACTGGTATATTGGAAACTATAGATAAAAAACGGCGTCTGCCCTAAATACTCTAGTAGCATCAATCGGATGGGTAGACGGTAACTCGCCAACTCACTAGACGGGCCCCCTGAATAGCCACCATAGGCATACAAGCCAGCAGCAGAGGGCAATACCTTATTATAATTATTAATGTGAGTTAATTTGTTTGTTACGCTTTCGCGCCTTAAGTACCTACTCGACGGATGATCATGAAATATTGCATATACGTTTTCAGGGGAACTAAAAATGACATAGGATACTTACAACCAGAAAAAAGTTGCCGTGCGAAGCCGCGGGCAAAAGATAGTAGTTAAATAATTTTAATAACTCAAATAGTAATCAGTTTAACAGTGGTAATTTAATAGTTTCAAAATTATGTAATAATAGTGTTTTAAAATAAATTCCTTATTAACTTCTTTAATCGCAATTTGACTATGTCTTTCACTTTGACTCTAATTATGATTAACTTTCAAACAACGTTTGTCTTTATTCGTTTCACACAAGTGTGGCAAAAAAATACATTCCTTATTTTGTAATTTAGAAGCTTGTCACTAGCTTGCTTTTTGTTCGGGAGTTAATTGTGTCACTCCGTCTACAATGCCCCAGACTCATAACAATGCGACTATGTCAAGTTGATTTAGCGTCGCAAAAAACCTTCAGAGCCGCCGTATTGTAACTGTATGCGCCATCATGCCATCCTACCGTCTATTTTAGATTTATATTAAAAATATAATTGAGGCCAAATTATTTAATCTCTATAATATTATTAAGTTATTATTGTTACTATCTTTAGTTTTTTATACTCAGTAGTATATGGTATAATGGCTGCAACACCTTATTAATATGAGTTGTAAAATACTGAAGTTATATTTAATTGGCGATTTAAAAGAGTAGCCGTGAATTTCTTGCTGGTTTCTCCTCGTAGGCTCAATCCTTTGCCTGAACCTAGCAACTAATGTTTGACCTTCATAAGTGTTACTTTGTGACCTAAATTAATAAATTACAACAAAGTAAAACCTTGTGACTTTCTTACTATAAGTGACAACAAAATAATATAAACTGCTAGATTTTGCCCCCGGCTGTGCTTGCGTTGATCTAAATTTTGTCAATAAATTTCTATCCCTAGAAAACAGAACTTTCTTGTGGTTAAAACGTCTCTATTTCTGAGCCTCTAACAACGTGTATGCGAAATTGTATGATGTTTAGTCGAATAGTTAAGTCGTGAAAACGTAACAAACAAATAATAATCAAAATTCATATTAGCATTTATATCATTAGTTAGGTTTAAGTGTTTTCGTTTTACTCATTACTAAATGTGAACAAAAAAGCTGTTTAAGGGTTTTTTGAATTTAGCATGATTTCTGTCATAGAAATCATGCTAAATGTATTATTCTGAGCCGAGTGTAGCTATGTACGCACTGACAATGCTTTATGGGATGGTAGTAATACGCTCTTTTAATTACAATATTTATATTTTAAAGCATGGTTGTCTTTTTGATAATAAAAGTTTGCATGCATACTTATATTGCAGCGCATACTTAATAACAACAAGAGTCGCGTCTGGAATCTCAAAATCGGCTACCGCCGGGTATAATTGTAACGAAGGTTTCATCAGCATTTTATAACTGCACGTATGATGTAGCGTGCAATCCGCCACCTTGCCACTGCCGCCAAGTCTGATATTGTCTATGTCTTTTCTGACTGGCTTTAAAATAATAATAATGGAATTCAGTTCACATAATCGGCTAGCTACTAGTGCCTATTTAAAATGACAGTCGAGGCATATTTACTTAATTGTTTTTACTAATGGTCAAATTTCAACCGTAAGTTATAAAATTTTCTTAGATTTTTTAATAAATGTTAATTTTATTATACTTGATATACTGTTTAACTGTACAAAATTTCACACACCTCCGTGTGTGAAATTAAGTGAAGGGGTAGAAAGGGTTTCAAAGTTTTCTCTTAAAGCGTTAATTTTATCTAGATTAGTTAAGTAGACTGACTTTAATTACTTACGTAATCAAAGCGTTGTTTCATGAGCTAGTTACGCTTTACTTAGATACTTTAATAATAATAATAATAATGCCTATAGTGGCTATTCAGGGGGCCCATCTAGTGAGTTGGCGAGTCACCGTCTGCCCATTGCATTGATGCTATTAGAGTATTCAGGGCAGACGCCGTTTTTCATCCATAGTTAGCAATATACTGGTCCACCAAACACCCATACCTATAGCCCATATATTAGAATCCATACGTAGCAATAGTCCTACGCCTGCTGCGGCTAGTGCCGCTGTAGGTGTTCCATCACACCTTTGATTAAAACTCTCGAAGGGCCTCTTCACGTTGGACCAATGTCTCCGTGTAAGCCTCCCAAAGGGCCAGGTATTTTCTAATATAATATGTTAGAATGTACCTGTGATAAGAGAAACATAATAATAATAATATTCTATCACATATACACAACACCATATAGTCCAAACTAAGCAGAGCTTGTACTATGGATACTAGACAATGAATAAACATACATAATAATATATACTTTTCTTTTGTAAATACATACATATTATACATAGAAACACCCAGACCAAGACAAACATCCGTGTTCATGCACACAAATGTTTGACTTGTGCGAGAATCGAACCCGTGACCTCAGGCGTGGCAGTCGGTTACACTAACCACTACGCTTATTTAGTTTCAGGAATAATGTTAAATATTGTGATGTGGAAATTAGTTTAATAACTTGCGTAATTACTCGGAAATTTCGTTACAAATATCGTGGTTATAATAAAAACATATATACATCGGCTGGAGCGAAAAAAGCTAGGTGCTACAAGCTAAACCTTATTAATCTATTGAGTGGCTACGGAACACTGGTGGTAAGGCACAATGGGTTTTAAATTATGTCTGGATAAACTGCCTGTGCAGAAGCAAGTGGTTAATCATAGCTCTATATATTTTTCCATAGAATAAATGTCTCGTTTTTTTGATAATCGCAGGTGTCAATTGGTATTTTACAAACATTAAAACAACGGCCACAACGAACATTTAGTTTTGGGACAACTATAAATCACGCACTTTGTTTCCCTAACCATTAAAACAACGGGGATAACGAAAAAGTTAAGGTTAAAATAATACATATAAAAATTTACACCTGTATATCCGCATAGAGTTACACAGATTCATTTTCACCTAGAAACCGCAAGTTACAAAATATGATCTAATAAGTAAATTTAAAATGACAAACATCTTGATTGCTTAGAAAGTGTTCTTAAATATTGAAGGTGAGTGAGGCTCTTTCTTTAAGTAGTTAGATAAAGATGTTTTTAATTTACATTTCTTCTTAGGTTATGTCACAAACATTGGCTAATAAACACATTACCATCATTTTCGTAACGCAGCCAGGTAAAAGAGTTCCATATATCCTTATCTGTACCAGACTGTAAGCTGATTACCATCGACCTCACGCATTTAAATCTTCATAACTCTAGTTTTTCGGTTATCACTTGTGTTCGAAATTTGAATACCTAGACTTTTTCTTTTTGTTGAAAAAGAATAAAGACATTCGAAAGATAGATTGGGGTAGCAGTGACAAATTCTTCTGACAATTTATTTAGTGCCAGACGTTTAGGGTATAGGCTTAAGTAAATTGTACGCGTAATGCCATACAATCACGCTTTTAATATAGTCGAAGGATTCATAACCTAATCTTTTATACAGAAATGGTAGCAAATCGCCCCGCCTTGTGACAAGCGGTTACCAAAGAACATGATTAGATTTACATCACTTGACTGCCAACTAATAAGAATTTAAAAATAAGATAAAGGTTAAATAATTTTTGCCTTCAAAACTTACTCATTGGTTTAAACGCAATAGCAGTGTTATTGTGTTCCTGTAAAAGGTTGGTACAGCATATTTATATCGTCACCAAATGATTGGCAACGACGGGCTCTGCCACTTTAAGCACTTCGTTAAGTTTACGAAACCATGAGCCTCTGAATCTTTAACTTACCAAGCCAAACACAATTCTAATAATACTACTATCATTTCGGTTTCCTTTAAGAGAGTGATACGACACAGACAGCCAACTGATTCGCACTGCCACTTAATACTTCATAACGATGACGGCCTTAACAAAACTGGCCTTTGAGCAAAAAGAAGATTTTAAAAGCTAGCTAGAAATAGATAAAATATTTTACCAAGTTGGCTACTTCTAACCAAACCACTATATTAAACGGTCATTGAAAACTTAGACTCTATATCATACCGAATTATAGTACATAAATAATAGTTGAGAGTTAAGCCCTCAAACTGTTGAAAAGCTCGTCACAAATCGTTTAGCAAGTTTTATGTAATGTTCGGCAGGACATTAGGTTGGCCAAGATCCTTTGCCAATTTAGTAAGGCCATTTTCGCTAGCTAAGGCTATTTAAGCGACAAAGGACTTTGTAGATTTCTTGTATGTTTAAAGAATGAACCTGTACATATCTGAGGGGATATGTAGCGCTAAGCAACACCTGTATATTATTAAGTAGGGTAATGTTGGGAAGACCATATGCCGTCCACTTAACAATATATAGGTATACTGTTAAAAAACCCACTTAACCAAAAATTGATTTGGAGAACTTTCAATTAAAACGAAGTTGAAGCTTATGATGTGAGTATGCAGTCTTGGTCTAACATCTTCTCACAAATTAATTTCTAAATATTTGTAAATCAACATATACATCATAAGTAGTTTACAAATAAATATTTCGAAAAGGCTTAATATTTTTACATTTTTCAGTCTATGCTTTTCATGTTATTTTTATAAAATGTAAATAGAAAACCATTTAAACCATCAATTAGAATTTGCTAAAATGTCGCGAATTTTCCCAGAATAAACTAAGCATAACTTTCTTTTGTCTGAGAAGAGGCCCGTGCCCAGCAGCGCGCGGTATAGTTTAATACAGTCTTAGAAGTAAGTAACGCAATATTGTCTTACATTTACGCGAATGTTATACGTGGGACACTCAGAAAGTTTTGCGGAAATAAAAAAGTGTTCTATAGGTAAATATTTTTTTAATTAATTCATTTCAAAGTACTCTCCATCAGCTTTTATACAAAGTTTCATGCGCCTGAACCAATTTTAATTTTCGAAACTCTTCTTCAAGTCCGCCGCAGACACCTCCTTTACAGCCTGCTCGAACGCTGACAGCGCATCTTCCGGCGACGAAAATTGTACCCCTCTGAGCTGATTTTTTATTTTAATATAACGAAGAACGATATATAACGAAGTCAACGGTGCTAGGTCAGGGCTGTAAGGAAAATAACTTAGTGGTTTTACCGGCGTGCTATCCAAGAAGTCTTTCATTCGTTCGTTCGTTGAGCAGTAGTCCGCGGAGCCCTGTGTTTGGTCACTTGTTGCTCACAACAGAAAACACTTCTGTCAAGAATTTGGTAGTAACATTTAACGTTGATGCTTCTTTGGTTCCGTATAGGAATTGACACCGAGTAGCCAGTCAAATTGAAAAGCACGCAATCATAATCTTTCCCCGCTTCTAAATCGCTTAACTTTGGTAGGCGTTGATTCGTTTTACTGTCGACTGACACTTCGTTTCTGGATTGTATTGATAAATCCAGGACTCATCACCTGTAATGATGTCGTAAACACGTCGAGACGAGCCTGCTTCAAATTTGTTTATCATATCACGGCACCATTCCGCTCGGGCCTGCTTCTGAGCATCGGTGAGGTTGTGCGGCACCCAGCGTGAAACTAACCTCCTCACGCGAAGATGCACGTGTAAAATCTCGTGAAGGCTTGCCGATCCAATCTGCAATATGTGTTGAATCTCCTGATATGTAATTCGCCTATTGTCTTGGATAAAATTTTTCACTGCTAGCACGTTTTCTTCCGTAACAGCCGTTAAAGGGCGCCCTCTTCTTTCTTCATCACCCAAAGTTAATCGACTGCGCTTGAATGCGTTATACCAACGATGCACGGTTGCCTTGGAAGGGCCTTCAACCATGAATGTCATTTGAAGTCTATCATACGATTCGTCCGGTTTCAGGCAACATTTGAAATGGTAAAAAATCATGGTGCGAATATGTTCCCGGTGCAGATCCAGTTTTCAATGAGACACGATAATTTAAATTAGCTTGCAAAAAATGTGGGAAAAAATTTTGAAATTGGAAAGTACCTATTTTTACTTATAAATAATCATATTTTCAAAATAGATTATAACCGGCCAGTCTCTCATACATAAAAACTTTATCCTGCAATACTTTCTGAGTGGCCTGATACATTGAAATTTAACCACTCTATACGGATGTTATCACGCTGTTTATCGTTTATAAAACACTATTATTATTATTATTTTAAACCTTAAACTTCTATTGTTAAACACTTTTACTATTTACTTAACAATAATAGTTTTAAGTTTCAAAATTATCTAATAATACTCAATATCACTACATATTATATAACATAGTCCCCCGCCGCGTCTGTTTGCGATAAACTCATAAACTACTTAACGGATGTTCATGCGGTTTTCATCAATAGACAGAGTGATTAACGAGAAAGTTTTAGGTGTATAATTTGTTAAAGTTTTGTACTGCCCGTGCGAAGCCAGGACGGGTTGCTAGTACAGCGATAAAATCCGTATGAAGTGGTTTAATTTCAAAGTAAGCAATGCATTATGCGGTAATTATCTGCAAATTATGCTAGAATCTAGTCTGCTAAACATCAAACGAACTGAATCGAACTGGAACTAGATCGGTACTCTATTTTAAACTGATTTATTACGACAATTGGCCTCCACATCGTAATCCGAGCTGAATTCAGCGACGTTATTTAAAGTTACAACAGCAGTATTCGCTATATGCATAAAATTCCACCGCCTAGCCTAGGTCATATCTATTCTGG
The DNA here is from genome assembly GCA_963675205.1 of Catocala nupta. NCBI lineage: Eukaryota > Metazoa > Arthropoda > Insecta > Lepidoptera > Erebidae > Catocala > Catocala nupta. The sequence continues at coordinate 7,387,571 of OY776091.1, read as the reverse complement.
AAATGTCAAATAATGTTATACGAACACTTTGTTATTTTATTTAAATATAAATAAAATTAAATCTTTAATTCGTCTTCATGTCTTAATTTAAGTGAAACTGCAACTGCAACTATAAACAAATTTAATGAGGTACTTGAGAGTTGTGTATATCTTGCTAAGGCCTGGGTATCGCTAACCGTCTACTTTCGATAAATCATAGGGCATATCGTAGGACCGAACTTGAACTTCCTTGCGTGTCAGTTCTTAAGCTTTCAATATAATCTTCACTTACGTCGTGATGTTTTGGAAAACTGCGACCCAACAACACCGACATAATAAAAAATTTTATACTTATCACATAACTTATCGTTTAAGTATAATCAATTCAATGGATATTGTAAGTTGTTCATTTGAGATTTTAAATTACTCCGGATTAAATTATATGTATCATACAAGAATCCCCCAAATACAATCTATGAAGTTTCTATATCAATTTTTGTTTAAAATAAATGTGTACATGTTCCTGTCTTATGTCATGGGTGATACTACCATCTAAGATACAGGCTCGGCCTAGTTTAGACGTTAGTGTTTACATTGAATTATGCTTATGAAACTGCATCATTATTTGTAAGACATATTGTTGTATAAACTCGCTTCAATAAAGTTATTTTTTTATTTATTTCTCTGTGCAAATTTCTAGGACGCTTAAAGAAAACTGAAGAATTTACACCAACTGCATAGTTTACAATATAATACCATCGATTAACTACTTGAAAAAATAATTCACGTTTCTGCCATGGCATATGCTGCGATCGCTTTGACAGTCCCTACCATGTACGCACATAGCCTAGCATAATTCGAGAGTGATATAGATAAATAAATCACCAATATAACAAAATACTACAAAAACAGAAAAAATAGCACGAGGTCAAAATGTCTCTCAAGGGATACTCCACAGGAATCGAACATTGTTGACTTTTACTTATGGGAGCGAAAATACATTTATATTTGGTATCGATACAGAGTAATAATAACTGTTGGACTCTACGCAAAAGTCTCGAATTCGATCCCATGGCAATCACTTCTCACTTGTTAAATTTATATGCTTCTGCTTCGACCGACTGAAACCCACGAGAACCCTTACCAGGATAAAATGTGAAATCATCAAACGGGATGCCTGTTTATTTGTCACCAGAATAGTCCAAGCACCGCTTGAGAAAATTTTACCGTATCAGCAATATTCTATCCGAAAATAATGATAGTTAAATCAGATAACATTTATATAAGTTAATTGAAAGCCCAATGAAACATAACATAATAATATAAGTCTCGATAAATAAAATAAGTAACGGTCTATAATAAACTGTAATGTCATAATAAACCGAAAAATGTCCCTAACAATAGACATAAAATTATATCGAATGATTTATTATTGTGAAGGCGTAAACGCGATGCCGTAATTTATTTGGACACGCCATTTTTGTCCAATTATGGTCTGAAAATATGATAGTAATTTAGTTTGTTTCGTTTAATATAACCTAGTTCCATTTTAAGCAAACAATTTCTTTTTTTTTTTGGCTATAGTTAATCTAGTGCCAGGACTTTTCAAGACAGTTTTGGAATTAGTTAGGAAAAGTAAAGTCGGCGTCCAGACATTTATTCATTCAATGGTTATTTCTCAAAACATTCAGACATCCAAATATGGTAGATTTATGGATAACTGCATGTTATGAGTTCTTCTATATATTCACAACAAAAATCCAAGTCAGAGAAAGAAACTATTTTTTTTAATAGCTACTTTATTTATAGCACTTTTGTTACCCTTTACGCAATTTGAACACAGAAAATCGTGATATTTTTATTTAAATGATTACTATCATTAATTATAATTAAATCTGTACTATCTACCTATAATTACTACGCTTAATTATTATTAATTATTATCCAAGATAGCTAAATATTGTTGATTGATATTAGATCACGCCCAGTGCGGTCCATGGCCCTTCATGGGGCACCAGTTTGTGGAAATAACCGCTCCGTGCGCCACAGCGTGCAATGGCCATCAGGTTAATTAGAGGTTACCGCACGGTCTCGTTCGAGGCAGCGAGTCTCCTCGCTGGATCAATGCCCTGGAACCTGGAAGCGGCGCTTCTGGCGTCGCTCTACCGCTGGCGCCAGGAAGCGCTAACTCGGGGCGAAGGACCAGGTCTTCCCGCTTTAGAGGCGGCACGGTCCGAACTCCGCCAGGTCCTGGTGGAAGAATGGAGAAATCGACTTGTACACCCCAGTGCCGGGCACGCCACGATCGTCGCGGTAAGTCCTGTTTTTGAGGAGTGGCTGGAAAGGCGGCATGGCGCCCTCGCCTTCCGGCTGACACAGGTAATGACTGAACACGGTTGTTTTGGCCAGTTCCTGTGTCGCATAGGCCGGCTGTCATCACTGCGGCGACTGCCGCGATGTTGTTGTGGACACGGCACTGCACACTTTGGCGAAATGCCCCGTCTGGGCATTACAGCGCCGTGAGTTGATCGCGGCAGTCGGACTGGCTGCTCTCTCACTCCCGGCCATGGTCCAGTCTATGGTCCGGAGTGAGAGATCATGGAACGCCGTCGCCTCCTTTTGTGATGAAGTAATTTCCATCAAGGAGGCGGAGCGGGAGAGGGAGCGCTTAAAGCCTCTCCCCAACCGCAGAACCGGGCGCCGGAGGGCGCGAGATAACCTCCAGCCACCCTGAGGTTTGACCTGGGGTTGGTGGGCTGTGTGGGCCTGCTCGCCACCCGATCAGCACCAGGTCCGAGAGGCGGCGTGCGTGTTCCCACGTGCGCCTCTGTCGTCTTTGTCCCCTCCAGGGGGACGGTGGAGGAAGTATTTTTGTGCAGTGGCCTGCCGTTTCACACGGCGGGCCGACACCAAGGCGGGGTCGCGATTGCATGTGAAAGCGATTCGCGCGGCCTCGCCGTCTATGGTTATGCCGAGGAACGCCGTGGTAGGTTTAGTCGGTATTACCGAGGTACCCTTTCCCCGGTGAGCCCGACATAACCTCTCCGTCGCCCCGCGGAGAGGTAAGCGTCAAAGCATTCCCACATGTAAAAAAAAAAAATTAGGTCACGCCCAGATTTTCCCGAAAGAGCTGAGGAAGGTGTTTCACACCCATATTTCTCAAGTTATGGTTTAGGTCCCTCAGTACTTGACTCCGTGATTCCTGAGAATTTTCCGAAAGGAAACCCTTTAAACTTAGCTTGACTAGGGAATCAATCACAAGACCTTGTACACAGCAATTGTGTTCGACGGCCTCGATGGCTTAGTGGTTAGTGTAACCGACTGCCACGCCTAAGGTCGCGGGTTCGATTCCCGCACAAGTCAAACATTTGTGTGCATGAACATGGATGTTTATCTTGGTCTGGGTGTTTCTATGTATAATATGTATGTATTTACAAAAAAAGTATATATGTATGTATATTTATCCATTGTCAGGTACCCATAGTACCAACTCTGCTTATACCTTGTCCATTCGTTTATTTTGTTTTTGACAGCTCACGCCTATGAATTTCCGTTCTTTTTTTAGGATTAATGTACAGTCATGTCGTACTTTATTGACGGGTAACGCCCACTTAGTGAAGAGGCCTGTGCATAACAAACAACCACAAACTACAAAACAGGTCTTGAAATAAGATAAATCGATCATATGAAAAAATTATTTGACTTTATGTAAGTATTGTTTTCGTAAATTTAATCAGAAAATGAAAATAAATATAGTAACTATGAATCCATGATTAATTATTTGCCGGGCACGCCACGATTGTGACGATAAATCCCGTGTTTGAGGAGTGGCTGGAGAGGCGGCATAGCGCCCTCATCTTCCGGCTGACACAGGTAATGACTGGCCACGGTTGCTTTGGCCAGTTCCTGTGTCGTATACGCCGGCAAGAGACGCCCGGTTGTCACCATTGTGGTGACTGCCGCGACGTTGTAGAGGACACGACGCTGCACACTTTGGCGGTTTGCCCCGCTTGGGCATCGCAGCGCCGTGAGTTGATCGCGGCAGTCGGATCGGTTGCCGTCTCGCTCCCGGCCGTAGTTCAGTCTATGGTCCGGAGTGAGAGGTCGTGGAACGCCGTCACCTCTTTTTGCGAGGAAGTGATTTCCATCAAGGAGGCGGCGGAGCGGGAGAGGGAGCACTTAAACCCTCTCCCCAACCGCAGAGCCGGGCGCCGGAGGGTGCGAGATGATCTCCAGCCACCCTGAGGTTTGACCTGGGGGTCGGGCTTTGTGGGCCTGCCCGCCATCCGTTCAGCACCAGGTCCGAGAGGCGGCGTGCGTGTTCCCACGCGCGCCTCTGTGTCGAGTCCGTCTCCCCTCCACAGGGGAGACAGTAAGGTTTATTATTGAGTGAGTGCCTTTAGGTAGGTCTCTTCGCGTAGTGGCCTGCCGTTTCACACGGCGGGCCGAAACCTCGGCGGGGTCGCGACCGTATGCAAAAGTGATTCGCGCGGCCCCGTCGATAGTGGTTTTGTCGAGGAACACCGTGGCAGGTTTAGTCGGTATTCCGGGAGGTACATTATTCTTATTCCATCTTGCTTTTACCCCGGCTAGTCCGACATAATTCCTCCGCCCGCCCCCGCGGAAGGGTAAGCGTCAATGGATTCCGACAAGTAAAAAATAAAATATTTATTTGCAATGAATTAAGTCGAACTCTTGAAATTAAAAGTTTTGGAATTTAATGCGCGTAGGTATATGTTATATTATTTATAGTATAAATATTTTAATTTTAATGTTTTATTATTTATTTTTATAATTTATTATATAATATTATCATATATAATTAAAAAAAACTAATAAACGGATACTTTACATTTATACTAAACAAATGTCGATGCATTAAATCGATTGAAAGTTCTTCTTAAATAAAATTGATTATTATTTCAAATCGAATTGGTATCGTGTGAGGGCGTCACTAATTACGGACTGTCTCGAACTGTCAAAAAGAAAATAAACGGATGGACAAGGTATAGTCTGGGTTAGATGGTGTTGTGTGTATGTGATAGAATATTATTATTATAATTATTCCTTTCCGCTACACCTCCAAGGCTTCACTTTACATTTTGCTAGATATACATTTTCTTACAGCCTGTACTAAATCTACGAGAAAGCAACATAAAAACGGCATAATCGTAAATTGCCGCCGAAATACGATCCGATACTTACGCTTTCGCTGCTAGATCAAAACAATCGTAAATAACATCAAATATTCTCTAGTTCTCTTGATTATATTGCTTTTCATTAAAAAAGAAACATATTTTATTGAACAGTTAGAGTAAGTGCGAATGTAAATTGTAAATACTGTTTCAATTCGTTAGAGACAATAAAATTTATATGATAAATTATTCATAAACATTAAACAGTCTGAATAGACAATGTGTTAGTTGTTTAATTTTTTTTATATAACTAGACTTTGCCCGCGGCCTCGTTCGCGTAGATGTAGTTTAGGTTAGGTTAACTTTTTCCTGTATGAAGGGTACTTTATGTCCTTTTCTGTTCCCCTGACAATGTATATGCCAAATTTTATGATTTTTGGTCGAATAGTTAAGGCGTGGAAGCATAACGAACAAACTCACATTCCCAATTTTAATATTAGGTAGGATTATCAATTTGGTTTGCCAATTAAAAGTATCCTTGTTAATCCATCAAGCTAAGCTATAATTTGTGTTACAAGTGGCTCTACATTGATAGTATAATAGGTAGTGAACAGGAATAAAATATGGAAGTAATCTCGCCGCTAAAAATAGCACCGCGGAATCTTTACAATTAGGCAAGGCTTACAAAAACTAAGCTGAATCGCTATTGTAACGTATAATTATATCAATAGGTTTGATATCTTAACATTGGCAACAAGTACTTAAATAGACTGTAAAACAGAAAACTAATAGCTATTTTGCCCCATCGACAGTGCGTTTTTAAGTAGATAGTAGTGTTGAGTAAGGCTCGGTCCTATTTCAACAAATGAGTTGCTTTAGTTATGGACTGTTAAATTTTTACACATTGTTCATAGATATGTGTAAAACATTACTATCCGTAGGTAAAACTGCTCGCTTCTTGTTATAGGAACTGAGCCTAAGCAGTTATGGTGTCTAATAGGCAGTGGTTAGTATGAAAGTACTGCTTCCATGTTTTATTTACGTTCCCTGGTGGTGATCGAATCCACGACCTTTGCTCACAAGTCCAATGACTCATCCATTAACACACACACATGCAGACACACGCACTTATTCAACACTTATAATACACTGACCACAAAATAATTAATAATAATAATAATATTCTACCACATACACACAACACTATCTAGCCCAAACTAAGCAGAGCTTGTACTATGGATACTAGACAATGGATAAACATACATATATACTTTTTTTTTGTAAATACATACATATTATACATAGAAACACCCAGACCAAGACAAACATCCATGTTCATGCACACAAATATTTGTCTTGTGCGGGAATCGAACCCGCGACCTCAAGCGTGGCAGTCGGTTACACTAACCACTACGCCATCGATTATTGTATTGCTTTAGCTATAGTACGTAATTATTAGCCAGAAGTGAACCTCGGAGCGGAGACCAGGTGACCTAAAACACAGGTCTCTACCTAGCTTAAGCACCAGTCCTCTACAATTTTGTCATGAGAAACTGTATTACTTACTAAGCATACTACATATTTATATTATTTATACCTGAAATATTGTGGTGAGAAAATAAACACATTTTTTTTTTTTTTTAAATTGCCCAGATGAAACCGCTTGACGTGCTAGCAAATAAATATTTTCAATCTTTTTATTTCTTATTTCCAATGTATCCATCATGTTATGAAAATAAATTGCCTTTCTGTAGAATTGGAAATACAACTTAGAGTCTCTTTTGAATTGGTGACGATTTCGATATCGAATGTCGCTCTGAGCGTGACAGATTTCAATATGTAAATATTGGGTGAAATTTCGCCTCGTCAACTTCCAATACACTGTTTCAACTGTTTGTTATGGGTGAGATAATCCAATTCTTCTTCCAAATAAAATAATGTTGGTGCAAACGATTGTTTGTGAGGGCTGTTTTTATTTCCTGCTAACTGCGATGTTGGCATACAATTATGTTACGTTTGCTCTTAAGGGCTTGACTCATGAATCTAGTAAAGAATTTGAAGATGCAGCAGTCCTATAATTTGTAAGGTTGGAAAATGCCGTAGATTACAGTTATATTACACAATTAATAGGATAGTTACTTATGTTTGACTTTGTAGATTATAATTATTACACACATGGGCAAATAGAAAATAAAATAAATCTTTTTGTGCACACAATATCAAAATTGGTTACAAAATAACGGAGTAGGTAATTAACATTTTTACATTTGTATAAAGGAATCGTGGTGCTATAGTAAAAATAAGTCGCGGTCTCCTTCGGACAATGCATTCAAATTGAAACTGGTGAAGGATGAAGGAAGAAAAAGTAAGAACGATACGAAATCTTAGTTCATTGTTCTGTCTTTTGACTAGACCTCTTATACCAGATTCGAAACGCTTGTACCATATTTATTTTTGAGTAGATTTCAAAAGTAATTTGTGTTTTAGCGTTAGGGTAATGTAACTATTTAAGTTATGAGTCAGAAACTCTTGAGCAGATTTTAACGCAGCTACACGCTATGTATAGTAGGTATATACATACAGTACTAGCGCCCCGCCGTGGCTTCGCACGTGTATGTTTCGTTATATCTCAAAGGGATTAGGCAGCGTTTTCGATGAGAACTCCAGGTGACTTGACTTTTTACGACATTTTCAACAATCATTGTCATATTTGAATCAATTTACACAAGACTTTAACAGAGCTTATACACCTAAACCTTCCCCATGAATGACTGTCACTGGTGAAAACCGCATGAAAAAAGTTTCAGTAGTTTTTGAGTCTATCGCTAACAGACAAACAGACTTGACAGACTTTATTTTATAATATGTAGTGATGTAAACCAAATATTGGTATAGGTATACATAGAGTACACGTTCCGACGCGAAAATAAAATAAAATATATTATGTGTCGCGAATAATAGCTAACAATTCCGGTACCGGTATTATATCCAGTTCCAGGTATTTATTTTAAGAATAAAATAATACTTCTTCGTATGGTAGCTATTTTTAAAGTCAATTTGTTTACAGACGACATGAGTATTTCTCTCATAAATCAAATTTAATATACAATTTTTACACCCACGTGCAGTCATATCACCGTTGAATATTGTGCCTATAAGCCGATCTTATATTGTTGACTATTTTAATAATATTTATAAATAGCGTGTGACATCGTATAAGGAAATGTTAGGGACAGATATTTTTACTTAAGCTTTGACTATTATTACCTAAAGCTTTAACAGAAGTAGATCTTTCTTTCATCGCTCTTTTGTGTAAAGTAAAATATAAACGGAGTAGTACTTTAAGAGATAAAACAAACAGATAAGAGTTATATTACGATCTATTTCAAAATAAAATTCTTGTTTAAAAGCTTTTTAGCCCTGCTTTTTGTTTTCAAAATAATAACTGCATATATTAAATCTATGCCAATTAAATCATCTACGTGAATTAGACTCTGGGATATTTGATAGCTCTTTTGATGGCCAACGATAGAAAATAATGCACGGGTAGTGTAATAATTAAAGTGGTATTGTTCCGAGTCGAAATGTTGTTTGAGTCCGTTGTTTGAACGTTCGTAAAGTCCCTCGCGACACAACATTTATGTCTAAAGTGTGAGATTACATAAAAAAAGAAAATAAGCGTTTATCGTTAGGTCCCATATTTGATTCATTGAAGTTGGAACCTGTTACACCGTATATTTGACTAATAATGTCCTCGAGACCGAATTTCGGTCACGGCGGCCAATATTAACGGAGACTGGCCATCTGCGCAGGAGATATTATAGTGCACAAGTGTGTGCGCAAACACAAGTGCACTCTCTGTTCCCTAATTCTCATGATCCGATGGGACGGTAATCCGACACGACCGGAGAGAGATCAGGGGCAAGACCAACGGCTTTACGTGCTTTCCGACGCACGGGGGTGTCTTACACCGCCAACTTCCTAACTCCGGGCTACTATTGAGATTTCTTAACAGAAAAGCCCAATAACTTTATGTAGGCCCGACCCGGGATTCGAACCCGAGACCTCATGCACAGCAGTCGCATTCACTGCCACTGCGCCACGGAGGCTATTTGACTATATAAACGCAAAACAGTCATTTTCTATAATGTTTTCGTTTTAGTCATGTATAATACTGTCTAGCACACAATCAACTGTCTGTCACTACAGATATGTTTTATTTTTCGCAACACGAACTATCATTTTATCTCTACTAGAAGGTATTAAAGTTTGCATTAATAATAATAATATAAATAAATATTATTATGTTTCCCGCAAAGGGCCAGATATTTTTCTAATATAATAGAAAAATGTCTGTGATAACTTGATAAGAGATACATAATAATAGTTATTTAAAATAAATAAAATAAATAGGTACTCCTACAATAAATTATAATAAATGAGTATAAAGGGGCAGGAAGGCCTTCCTCAGCACTCATCTTGTATGATATATGTAGGTAGATAGGTAGGTGAGCGTGAACAGAGAAATCGCAGGTCCTTGTTACAATCACAGTTTATTTAATCCGCACAATGGTTAATCGAGAAATATATAGCCAAATGATTAATATACAGTCTTCGTAACACCGCACCAACTTAATAGATTCAAAGCGATTCGTCACAAACGTGGTGCGCGGGCGCCGTCTCGAATCAGTGTGTCCCAAGATGGCCGCCCTCACAACCATCGACAATGACGCTTCGCTAGGCTGACTTTGACAACTAAAAGTCAACCTGACGTATGCCATTGACGGATGCGCCGTCAAGTAATTAAATTATAAAAATAAATTTGTTGTTGTTTTGGCAAATTAAAGTCAACATTTTTACCTTAAAAAATATCCTTCTGTTAGGTACCAATTAGATAATTTAATTGGTCCCGACCAGAATGATAAATTTTGTCCCAAAATTATGTAAAAATATTTATCTAAATTCATGAATATTATACAAATAAATTACATTACCTAAGGCCTAGATATTTTTCATTGTATTCGATTATACGGATTTAAACATGCACAAATATATTTTCTCGATGATATAGGCAAAAGTCTACTATTTACCACATATTGCTAGTTAGGGTTTTAGGACCTACGTAATACGCCTCCATGGCGCAGCGGTAGTCAATATGACTGTTGTGCATGAGGTCTCGGGTTCGAATCCCAGATCGGGCCAACAAAAAGTTATTGGGTTTTTCTGGTGAGAAATCTCAATAGAAGCCCGGAGTTAGGAAGTTGGCGGTGATAGACACCCCCGTGCCAAGGAAAGCACGTAAAGCCGTTGGTCCTGCGCCTGATCTTTCTCCGGTCGTGTCGGACTACCGTCCCATCGGATCATGACAGTGAGGGAACAGAGAGTGCACTTGTGTTTGCGCACACGCTTGTGCACTATAATATCTCCTGGCCTAATATCAGATGGCCAGTCTCCGTTAATCAGTCTAAGTTATTCGCCGCCATGACTGCAATTCGGTCTGGAGTACATCAATAGCAGCGTACCAACTGCCCTCTACCAAGTTTAAGACTTCATACTGTCATTGAGAATTTCCTTAACAGACAAACTCAACAATACTTTGCCCTTCCTTGAAATCTAACTTTAGGCCCCAGACATAGTAATCATATTCACGACCGCTACACCACTGAGGCACTACGAGGCAATCATGTATAATATCAATAACTAGCTTGTTCCCTGCGGTTTTGCCCATGTTTATAATTCCCGCCCGCTCGCTTGTGGCTCGTAGTGAGATTTTACATAATCTAACCTTCCTTAAAGAATTGGACTATGAAATTCAACAGTTCTTTTTTCCGAATGATAGCGTTAAATTTTAGAGCGTACATATAAAAAAATAAACAATCTCTCGAGCTTTATTAGTATAGTTATATGCATACATTTATTTTCATTTATACAGGCTAGTTTTAGGCAATAAGATTATAACGAATTTTAGCTTGGTGTGTATTTAGCGCAAATATATTCAAATTGCCACTAAAAACACAGCACTACATTTGTAACAGTAGAGTATGCGACTGCTGTGCCTATAATCTCAGTTTCGATTCCCGGGTTGGTCAGAGTTTTTAGGTTTTCCTGGCAAGAGATGTTCAGTAGTAGCACGGAGGTTGACGCTGTATCCGGCAACAAGTTCATCCCCTATTACGTGATTCCTAAAACTACAGCCATCGAAGTACCGCTTGACTATCTACATATATTATATTTTTTTTGTCTTCCAGATAAACTTTTCGAAGCCGTCTATTAGCTTAAAATGATCTTGAAGTAGTCATCCGAATTAAAATAAAAGGCCTATACTATAGCGATCAATTTCCTTCAGTTCTGATAATACAGCTACCTGGTAACAGCATCCATCCCTCGCTAAAACACAATCACAAAACACAATAAGTCATCGTTCTCTGTCCGTTAAACATAACATAAGTATATATTGCCAGTACTATTTCTATTAGGGTCACCAGCAGTTTATTTTCATTCAGGACATGTCTTTTATACCTTCGCACAATACATCAGCGTGTATATTCAAATAAGCCCGGTATTTTAGTGCACGAAAAATCGACATGTGAAATGATTATTATTAATGATATTTGTATTTCATTACCTACATTAGGAAAAGTTTTTAGAAGCTTCTGGTTTATATTTAAATATATCGCCGATTAAGTTTAATATACCAAATAAGAGACAATGAAAAAGTAAATATGTATTGATATCTTAGATTATATGTATATTTCACTGAAGTAATAATTATAAGAATATACACTGTATGACAAAATTAGTTAGAAGGTAAACTGGAAAAATATTAGAAACGTCAAAAAAATCCATACATAATTATAATAAACTAATTGTATGTGGTCGGTGTCTATAAATAGGAGACATTGAAGCAAATGTTGTAAGTGGTCTTAATAAAAGCTATAGAATACAAAATAATTATTTTCTGTCTGCCTGTCTGTAAGTGTGTCCACGCATGCCGCAAAAACTACTGCACGATATTAAATGCGATTTGCATAGTTGTATTTCTGTAAGTCTAACTTCCAGCTTTTACTTTATAGAACAAAATAGTACAAAATAGTCTACAGACCAATTAACAGAGTTTAACAATCACAATAAATTTTTCTTTTAACTATTTTATGTTGATATTATACATAGTATACCAGGAAATTGTAAGATTTGAATTGTTAAAATAAGGTAAACTTAATTTAAATAGAATGAACTCAATAAAAATAATCAGGAGATTAATTTAGAAGAATTCATTCAATTCATGTTTGCACTTGTCGCTACTGCTAGACCTTCAGACCTTAAACCAAACCTATGCTGTATTCGACCAGTACTTTGTCTCAACTAAGTTACCTATAAAGATAAATAACAGTAACAATAGTTGTAATACATTTACGTTTAAAGAGAAAATGAACAGCGGCAATTCCGTTCAAACCGGATTCGATTCAGGAGGCCTAATTTCCATTTTACACTTACCTAATTTATGCGCAGAAGGCACTTATCTACTTGAGTCATCGTTTATCGCTTTCGGATACATAATTAGGCTTATAAAGCTATGTTCTTAAGAAGTGTATTGTGTGACAACACTATTATTCTATTTTTATCATCGTACTGATTTGAATTAGTTAGAGAATTATATCATTTCTACTTTTTAGTAGAGCGATATAATTTATGTGAAACTGCCAGTAAAACTGCAGTTATTTTAGGAATCAATAAATTATTTTAGGTATTATAAAATTACCGAAGTATTAAGAAGTTAAAAGGGCTGTGAGGGCTCAGGTATATTGACTTCCTCCTCCTTGATACGCATGCGATTCATTTCTCATGTCGGACAAGGTAGTGTATTAATTGAGTTTTTTTAGATAGTCTATTAAGTAAGAAGATTTAGTAAGAAGAGTTTGGAAAACTGGCAGGTAGCTTGCATCACAGTTTAAAAATAGTTACTACATGTGGCTATAATATTTCTCTACCAAACTTTGAGGAATACGTGAATTGTAAAGCTTTAAATATAATATAATATCAATCCTAATATCATAAATGTTATAGATCTTTAAGATTTTGAGATGTTTGTTACTTAATCACGCGTCAGCCGTTGAACGGATTTGAATGACATTCGACACACAGATATACCATGACATGGAATATCACAGACAATACTATTTATCCCGGTCTGTGTTCCCGTTATTATTGACGCCGGCTAAGCCACGGGTAGAAACTAGTAACATTATGTATATTAATCTATAAATATAAAAAATATCAGAATAATATGGTGAGCCTACTAACCCTTGTTGCCATCCAGGTAGTGAACAACAAACAGTATCAATAATCCTGACTCATCGAAACTTGTAAATATCAGAGCAACGCAGTTCGATGTCTATTCATACCAACATCGTGTTCATACAACAGCCAAACAGTAAATCATAATAGTTTTGTTTTTCTTTGGACGTAAACATTAGTATTATCTTCGTAGATTTTCACGGTCAGCGAGTTCGTGAAGGGAAAAGACTACGCACGTACCTATATTGAAACAACATTATATACCGTCTTGATGGCCCAGCAGTGGTGTGCGACTGCTGCACATGATGTTTTGGGTTCAATTCACAGGTCATGAGAGGAATATTGTATTTGTCTGTGAAGGATCAATGGTAATACGGATTGTGGAACTGTGTCCTGTAGACTGCAGAAGGCTCGCCCTACATTCTTCTCCTTAGCCTTTATTATTTCCAAGTCACTTGGGGTCGGCGTTTCTAGTCTAACCGGATTCAACTGGATATCAGTTTTTACACGGAGCGGCTGCCACCTGACCTCCACAACCCGAAGCCTAACGATACACTAAGGCTAGACCAGTGTCAGGATATTATAGGACACTGACTTTCCAATAACGACTGCCATAGATGTTCATGGCAGCCGGAAGTGACGACTTAATGTGCTCTCCGAGGCACGAAGCAGGCGATAATTGTCAATCAATACGCACATAATTTCGAAAAGTCATATAACTTCAGAAAGTCAGAGGTGCGCGACGTGGATTCGAACCCGAGACCCTCTGCATTGCAGTCTGTTGGCCTTCCCACTGAGCTATCGCTGCTTTAGGCTTGCCCTATATTACGTGGGATTTAAAACCATAGCTGGCGCAATGTGAATTTAATACCTACAGCTCTGTCTACTACATTGAGGTTATAGGCGTGAGACCATGTATATGTGTAATTATAGGTTCATGCTTGTATATCTACGAAAACGTAGGTGAATGTCTATTATATACATATTTAACCAGATACGATTAACTTCCTATGTAACAGAGGTCAGTCTAATACTTACAAAGCACTCTCCCAGAGACTGTGTAGGTACCAAGAAACGCCAAACTGAATTTCAGAAACATTGCCTGTGCTGGGTATCTGAGCCAGCATCTCACGGTCGGCCACATACTCGAAAATTTACATCATGTGACTAGATGATTCTATGATGATTGATGACAATTGTTGGATACCTACTGATTCCTAGGCTGTAACCTTGTTACCATACGTGTTCACGGTTACGACTTGTGGGAGTCTTCAAGTAAAAGATGATTTGCAGATTACAACATTTATTCAGTCGTTACATGTTATAGTTACAAACTTGAGAGAGCGACTAACTCGAACCGTAATTTCCTTAGCATCTTTAGACACGGGCCTACATTTATTTAAAGTAGCATGTTTAAAATTTCGCTTAAAATTAATTATAGTAATTAATTTTACTACCTACTACTACTACCTACTATCTATTTTTTATTTATCATTGCAAAGATAGCATGTAAGCATATTGATCGCCTCATGATAATATCGTATGATCACATATAATATTAATATCTATAGCTAGCGCCTTGACTACACTAGAGCATAGGAATATGGGTCAAAATGGATGGAAGAGATGCGTGTGTGAGCCTTCGGCACTTTTACTTACGGGTCGGCAATCAGCTACAGTGTTACTAATCTCCAATAAACACCGTGTACTGCTTCAGTAGCACAGTGCTAGTAAATATAACTGCTGCGCATGAGGTCTCGAATTCTAGTCGGAAAAGTGTTATTGGAAATTTCTGTAAAGAAATTCGTAATTACAGCATGGAGCCTGTAAAATAGCCCGGTTGACGGCAATAGGTTACGTGGGACCTGAAATCATACTTGGTGTTAAGTGGGTGAGATATACATTTGTCACGCCTTTGGAACGTTGTATTCTTGTTAAAGATAAGATGATAGAAGTAGAGCCTCGCTGATTTTAGCATGAATGGCCGGTTCGAGCGGGGAAGGACTACCCTCTCACAGAATATCGACGTGAAATAGCAGTATTCCTTTTGTTGTGTTTCGTTCTTTGAGTGAGAGTTCATTCACCCTCTTTTCCCCTTCCTGCTCCTTGTCCTTCCCATTTCCTTTTTCTCTTCTTCCGTTCCTAAAGGGTCGGCAACGCGCAAGTGATACCTCTGGTGTTGCAGGCGTCCATAGGCTACGGTGACCACTTACCATCATATGCTTGTTTGCCACCTTAGTTATATAAAAATTATAAATATTTCCCCGAGCCGGCTCATTCGTACCGTCACCAAATACCTAATAAGCAAACAATCTCTTCGACTCAAAGAATATATATTTTACTCAAGCATTACGAAACGAGGTTTAAACACGACATTTCACTATGCTCTCTAATAAATATAAAATATAATAGCTGTACAACGTTCGAGATTCCAGAAGATAATAATTGATAGGTAACGATAAAATCTATGCAAAATATAAAGTAGATACTCAATCGAAGTTTCAAGGTTCGGTTCGCTACATGAATTCGCAAATTATTTGCCAGTTCTAGTTCAAAAGTTTTGTTTCCGCTATCATTTCACGCAGAAAATCAATACCTTCCTAAAGGTTCAGTTAATTTTAGTTTAAGAGAATTGGAGTACTGAGAAATAACCCAAAAGTTGAAACACCTTGATGTCTTTAAAACAGTCGATCTAAAAGATTACAAGCTAGTAACTAATATTATTATTCAAGGTTTAAAGTAAATTTTAAATATACTGTGTAATCGCATGTATTTTTGTAGAGGGTCAAATGAAATACTTCATTGTGGATATGGATATATATTTACTGGTACTAGTAACAAATCAAATAAATACATATGGAGCTACGACCTAACTCAGTGGTTGCGGGGAGACGAATCCCGCGTGGCGCGGCGCCACTGCATTCTTGCGCCTGACTTTACAAAACTAAAGCGTCAGTACTATCGCTATAATACCATCTTAAGTTGGTATATTTCCGAAGAGCTAAGGACTTAATATAATTAATATTTGACTACTCGGATGACGTAGTGTTTTAATTGGTCACCTCGCCATTGTCAATGCGCTGAGTATTATGGGTTTGAAACCCACAGGGACATAAAATTGTGTGCTGATTGTTTCGTAAGCACAACCAGAAGGTGTGCTTTATGCGTAATAGTACAGTACTTTTTATAGATTAAAGGCACCCTTTGTCCTTGTCTGTACCCCTGATAACGTGTGTGCGAAATTTCATGATGGTTGGTCGTGCAGTTAAGACGTGAAAGCGTATCAAACAAACAAACTCAAATTCGTATTTATAATATTAGTTAGGTGCCAAAAACGTCTAGGTATTTAACCTAGCATGGTCCAATTGACTTTCGTTTATTGTAACATAAACCAACAACAACAAAGCGAAACTATAAAAGTTATTTTTGCTCAATCGTCTGAGCAGTATGCTACGTTCGGCCATAAATATACTTATTAACACATAAAAATAATATTATTATATTATTATTATATATTTTCCAATAAATTTTGACTAACAAAAATAAATAAAAACAACATTTGTCTTTCAAATAATAGCAATCATAAGGCGTAGAATTTTATTATATTTAACTGGCGGTACAAAAGAAAGGTATTTTGCACAAATACTATCATAACATAAGTGTATTGTAGATTTTTTATCAGATACAGATAAGAATACAAATTCACAACCAATAAATAAATTTGCCAGTTAAATAAAAATCGGTGTTTTATACGTTGCTAACTACAGAACGGTTTATAGTAACCCTCGTCAAATCGAATTCATATAAGTATTGGTCGTTTTACGCGAACAGAATACAGTGTTACAACGGTCGACTTTATGTTATAGACAGATACAAATTTATTTACGAATATGATACAGCTAGGTGCAATATTTTTATTTTATATTTTTATTCATTTGTATAATAGTGTACCATGATCCACATGTATGATTAGTGCTTCTCTCTCATAGCTCGCGTGATATCATATTGCCTATATTATTTCTGGATAAAGTAGCTTTCAAATGACGTAATAATTTTAAAATTACTCCCGGAGGTTCAGAACTTACTTTTTTATTAAAATCTTTCCTCTTTATACATGTATATAGATATACAGTCAAATAAATCAAACACTATTATTCTAATTCATTGGTAATGGTAAATATCGTATACCTTATCATACATATTTAGGGGAATATCAGTTTCTTGATAAAGTCACTACTATCAAACTTCTGCAATCCAAAGACACACCAAGGTTCTAAGAATAAACTAAAATATTTACTACTGAATAAAATACGTTATAATTTCTACAGCAAAATTGAAGTGCCATTATTAACTTGACAACGTTATAAGTGCTGTTTTACGTCTAATAAATTTAATTTATTTTAAAATATTATTTTCTACACACGGCTTACAAATTATTCTTAATATCGATGTAGTACTTAAAACAATACAACTACCGAAGTGCACAACACACCTAATATCATTATAGCCGTCTTGAGCCCACGATCACAAAAGCGTTCGCTTAGACCTCAGACCTCATTAATTGCCTCTAGACCAGGCCTTGTCTGTTAAAATTATCGAGATATTTTAACGTTTTACCAAAGGCAAGGATCGAAAGAAGATCTACAAAATTACTCACAAATTTCAAATTATCCATAGACCACTGTTGATTTTCGCGTGAAGAAAAATGCTTAACTGAAATGATTCAAATGTTTCCGAGACATTAACTGCTAAATGGTACGAACAGCGATGGTGAATTTGTAACCAAGTATTTTTCTGTAACGTTTGTGTTAATTTATATCTATACTTAAAATTATAAAGAGCAAAAATATTGTATGTTAGTATGTTTGTTAGTGATTAATAAACATATAAAATACTGTAAAGATTTGAAACATTCCTTCACAAGTTTCTTCATCTGGAAGTAAAATAGCATCAAGTTACGAGCCACGAGAGTGGAGAAATAATCATAAACGTGGGTGAAACCGCGGTGCAAGCTAATATATAATATATACTTAGCATCAAGTCTGTATTATATGAAAGGGATATGTAGAGATGTATTGCATACACATTTAGTTAGCCATGTTTAGTATGACGATATTTTAGAATTGCCGTCAAAGATATAAATCAAAGATGTTCTCTCACCGTACTCATAACACCAAAATGTGTCCACACTAAGAAGACTGAGCTCACGCGTTAGATACAGAACAATAGTGCATAATTTGCAACATGAATAAGCGTGCTAATACTACTTATATTTATAATAATCCGTGTATCAACGTCTTCACGGTGGACCGTGACAGGTAGTGAAAACTTAGCCACGGGATTATCGAGGCAATTTTATTTAGTGCCTATCACCTGTGCCGTCAGGTTCCAGATTCGAGTTTAAAGTCATAAAAACATCAGCTGAGCTTCATTCTTTGGACATTCTCAGGAACAGTACGGACTCTGGAGATACGTCCATTAGACGGCAATAGGCGCTTTGACGTAGAACCTAATTACTACATAGAATTATTCAGGTGTAAGTCTATCTATGTAAGTAAACATTCATTCATAATAGACATTCCACAAATCTGTTCCAAGACCTACTTGACTTTTTTAACATATTCTGGGCAATCTGTCTTGAAAGAAATTATGACAATCAATTAGGTAAGATGAAAATAGACGAATTGTGACTTTTTGCTTGAAGAAAAAGTTTTGAAACTTTTTTTCGGCGTCTGGACTTCACGGCCCATTTTTCTTAACCAAAAAGGAATTTGTCTCTTGCTCGAAGTAATCATTAATCAAATTAATTGAAACGATGCTAAATTAAGGTAACGATTTTGTAGGTATACAGTAGGTCAATTATATAGCAAGAGAAATTGAGATGAGGTTATGTTTCACGAACGTGGCAAGCAAACAATAAAAATATCAGCATTAAATTATTTGAAGTCACAAGCACTTAAAAATATTTTAAGACGTTTATTATTAAAATCATATAATTACAACGTAGATAAACATAAATATGTACAAATAATATGTGAATGTAATATACCTTTAAAATGAAGAATTGTTGATTCACTTTAGTGACTATTGTTGCTTTGTTTTGGCTGAGCACTGTATCCCCAAAATACAGGCTATATAGTCTAGATTGGGAATCAGTATTAGTAAGTATTGTGCTAAATCAAAGTCATAGAAAAAAAAAGATATTAGAGAGGTTCTGTATGCGGTTGTGTGTCAAATTATAATTTATGTGAACATGTCCTAAAATGGCAACGTGAGTTATCATGTCTATTTTAATTAGATGCGGTTCTTATTGTTACGCGGACATTTTCTGACAAATCTGAACATCTTAACAAAATCGCTGTCATTTTGATTAATGGATAATAATTGTTGACAGAATGATGATTATTACCCTATTCATGACCTCATGTAACATTCACAATCAGAAATCTCTTCAGTATGCAGATTTATTCACAATAATTGACTCGTTCTTTAAATAGAACTTTATTTTTAGGTTAGTTTGTCATGACACTTTATTAGTTATTCAGTAATTTCTTTTTAGATACATAAATAACTATCATGTTTCGGACTATCTACCATGTTACGGACTAACTATCTGCTGCGGCGTAGCGGTTTAAGTGGTCGCCTTGCCGCTGCCACTGCGCCCGAGTGTTGTGTGTTCGAATCCAACACGGGACAAAAAAAATTGTAATCCACAAATAGTTCTTCTGAGTCTGGGTGTACTTTGTCTCCGTTGTTTGAATGTTTGTAAGGACCCCGCGATACAGGAATAATTAAGAGCGCGGGCGTTAGATTTCAAAATAAAAAAAGAATAGAATGTTACAAACAAATATACTTACAGTTTCTAAAGTCAAATGAAAACAAGGCAATGAGACACTTTATACGGATTTTATCACGTTATTTATTTAAAAATACTATTTAATGTAGTTTAATTTTAATGTATAACATTCGCCTAATAGTAAGACAATATTAAGACAAATTGAGTCTATTCTATCTAATATTATAAATGCGAATATGAGCTTGTTTGTTAAAAAGTACTGCTCTCGTGGGATCGTAATTTATTGAAGAAATCTAGATTAACGCGAGCGAATCCGCGAAATAAAAAACTAGTAAGAAATATTCTGTAATAGGTATCACACCCATTTGTTGAATCGTCATAAAGTTCCAACAATAATAGTATTGTATGGCTATCTTTATCTTCGAAATAGAATATGATTCAATGAGCGTCGGCGAGCCGAACTTAATAAAGACGAATTGAGAATATCTTGAATTTCAATTCAAGATATTCTCAATGCCACACTGCCACACTTATACTGGTTGCCTATTTGGCTTTGTTAATGTCACAAATAGTTTATGTTGTATTTACTTTCATAGCTTTAGTGAACGAAGTGAGGTTGAAATCTCTCCCACACAATTAAACTCATAGCAATTAAGTTTTGCGTGTTGTCGACTCGTTTTGAAAGAAGTCTTTTTATACAAAAGTTCAGCTTTCGTTGAAATTAAACACCTTTAGGTATACAAATTTTATCGCGTTGTTTATTTTTTATTAAACACTATTATTACATAATTTTGAAACTTTAAACTACTATTGTTAAACTCTTTTACTAGTTACTGTTTACTTCTATTTAAGCTATTTAAATTATAAAACTATTTAAGTTGATTAAATTTTACATTTTCTCCGAGGTTTTGGTTGCTTTTCAGCAGCCATGTCCTCGGGGACGGGAGACTAAGATGGTAATTGTCTCAATGTTCTAAGTGTAGTTATTTCAAAGTACCCGAACATAATTTAATAATTGGTGTTTCTATTTATGCAGAATGAGCTCAAAGTATCATGAAGTCTAGCTGTGTTTTGCTTCTTCTTGGGTTTGACTATTTAAATTACTGGATCCCGAGCTGGAGGTACATTCCAACCATCTTCCCTATTAAAATTAGATGCTTTTTAATTTCTTCAATAGCCTCGTGAAGCATCCTTGGTAAGAATCGGTCTTCTTTTGCGAGTACCTGTAGTTTGTCAATCGCAGATAGTGGTTGGTCCCCTGGTACGCGTGTTCACATACAGCAGATTTCAGCGAGTCCAGTCACAATCTATTTTATAGTAGCATCTTGTAAAGGTAGTTGGCACTTGACGGATGGTGAAAATTTACTTATTTTCGTTGGCGGCTTGAAGTATGTGTTGATTGAAGTTCGCTTCAAGATGTAGCCAATCTTATCAGTGACACCCAGTTACATATGGCAATATAGCAGGTTGGCGCTCGACTGATAGCTCAGACAGCTTTTATTTAATAAAGGTCCTGCGGCGAGCTAACAGTCTAACATTCCTCTTAAGCATATTCCAGACATACAGTGGTATTTGAACCAGGACTCTTTGCGGGCTACTAAAATTCACGCATTTTGACGGAACCAGCTGTGTGTCGTCGGGTATTGTCTTGGGGTAAAAGGAATTTCTCGGTTCCGATGAACACTTAATATGTTGAAACATGCCCATGCAGGATTTCTTCAATGTAATGAACTGCCATTTGATAACCCTCAACCCTCTCGAACTCTATGCGTGCATTCAGACTCATCCCGCCCCATGAAAAACCCTTTATGGAAATTATTAGTTTGCCGTGATTTGTGGGCAGAAATCGCTTATCATGCTTTTTCACACACTACACACACACACACACACTACAGTACACACTCAGTGCTGTCTAAAGCTTTAAATGCCATTCGGTATCCATTCGTCCACAGCAATTTACGCCATTGATCATGTGTCCATCAATTTTTTGGCAAATCAAATTCGATTTACCCGATGTTGCCGGAAGTGTTCTGAACCTGGAGCTGATCTTTTAGCATGCAGGTCTCGTTGCTCCATTCTTCTTGTGACTCTTCGTTCATTTACTTCGACTCATTTTGCTGTTCAAAGGTGCTGCCGTATTTACACCGTAGTAATAAACCGATATCTCAAAATTGCGAGATCAATAAATCAATGATTGCACACTAAAGTATATCTAATTACGGCGCATTCTGGTCTTTTCCTTTAAGAACAAGTCTTGTTGTACCTTTTCAATGAGTATCTTTATGTTGTACGAGGTACATTTAAAGGTTTAGGTTAGGTTAGACCTTCCGCTAAGTACCTTGACTCCTAAGAAATACAGTTTTGGCAATGTTTGCAGGATTTATCGACATTTTGCTCTAACTCGAAGAACAACAATAAGATTTAAGTACCTTTAAAACAAAAATTAAAATTTTTGGCTAGAGTTATGTGATTACTAATTTTGTTGTTTTATAATACGAAATTTTGATTTGCAATCCCAAACGAACCGGTTTTAGACTTACTTTATATTTGGGCCATATTCCGTGCCGTTGAGTATATATTCCCTTCAGCCCGAAAGATCTCGTAAAATAATCGATGGATTAGCTTCAATTTTTTTATACGACGTTGCATTTTATATCATCGTTTTTATTTTAATACATATATAATTTTTTCCGTCGATATTCCCTCGGGAACAGAAATTCTCAATCTGATATTTATTATTATTTGCCTAATAATTAATATCAAAGACGTTCTGGATAAAGGCCAGGTTAAGAGCACCTTAAACCGGCGAGCGTGTTTGAGGAATGTTATGAAAGTGAATGAAGCCAGAGAAGTGTGTCAGGATCGTAGCAAATGGAAATCCGTAGTCTCTGCCTACCCCTCTGGGAAACAGGCGTGAATTTATGTATGTATGTATGTATGTAATTAATATCAGATTGAGCCACATCGAAGCGTGGTCAGGTATAATTCTAACCAATATTACTAGGTACTATTCCATATTTATAATAAAAATAATACATCAATATTTATGCAAAATTTTAGACCTAGGACATTTTTAGGTATTGCCGGACAAACAGGAAAACTGAACAATATTTTTTCAAATCCGGCGAAAGCCCGCATATATACAGTGTGAGTTTTCATAAAGTGCTCATATGAAAATGAATGAAACTAGACATCATTTTACCGGTAAGAAAAATAATAAAAAAATAAAAAATAATATTCTTCGATTTATACCTACTTATATTTTTCTTTAGTAGTTTTATTTTATTTTTATTTTTATTAAATAGGTACAGTAGCAGACAACAGATTAAGTATTTACACATTACTCAATTAAACATTAAATAGTTGCCAACCTGAAGTCCAATTAAAACTATACACATCATTCAGTTGATATTTAAAACTTTAGTGAGCTAAGGTAAACAATGGTAAAAAGATTATAAAAAGAAAGTGAAGACATAGAGCACAATATTTCAAACAATTTTCTTTAAAAGAACATTTTTAAAAACATTATACCTATCGTGGCAGATATCCAATTCAGAGCAAATGCTATTGTATTGTCTGCACATTCGTGAAACTGGGTTGTTAAATGAAACATTATTATTACTATGGCTTATAGTAAAAAGTTGCGGTGTGCGCACAGATCGCGTTGGAGTCTTAAAGTTTAACATTTCAACAAGCTGGCCATCCAGTGAACCATTCACAATCTTGTGTAAGGTACATAAGTCACTTGAGAACAGAAGGTGGGTACCTTCTGTTCTCAAGAGTCATCATTTTAAACCATTGAAGTCGATCATCATATTCTTTTATTTTACCCCGCAGTCCAAACCTTGAACATAATGTTCTGACAAATCGCTTCTGCATTGCCTCTATTCGATCAATGTGAGTCCTGTAGATAGGCGCTCATACAGGTGAACAATATTCAATAATACTTCTTACCAAATTGTAGTACAATGTTAGTAAAGAGCTGGCTTGCCTGAAAGGATTTCGAAGCATGAATGATAGAATGCGGTTGGCTTTACTGCAGACGTGGTCGTAATGATGTGTAAAGGACATTTCAGAATCAAAAATTACTCCTAAATCGCGAACAACTTTAACTCTCTTCAGTGCAACCCCTTCAATATGATAAATGTAGTTAAGCGGCTTTTTATTTTTTGTGAATGTGATAACTTGGCATTTTTTTATATTAAGCGACATCGAATTTTTCTCACACTAATTAACTATTGCATTGATATCCGCTTGAAGAATTAAACAATCTTGATAGTCAGCAATACGTCTAAAAATCTTTAAGTCATCAGCATAAGCTAAACATTCACTGTTGAGATCATTCATCAAGTCGTTAATAAATAATAAAAATAGAAGGGGTCCCAGGTTAGACCCTTGGGGAACACCAGATTCAGCCAAAAAAGATCAGATTCGTATCCACTGAGTGCGACCAATTGCGTACGATTAAGTAAGTATGATGAAAGCCATCTATATAAATTGCCATGAATGCCAAAGTGCTGGGCTTTTGCTAATAATCTCAAATGATCGACACGATCGAATGCTTTAGAAAAATCGGTGTAAATTGAGTCAACCTGCTTTTTACAATTAAATGAATCGCATAAGTAAGAAGTGTAGATTAAGAGATTTGTGGTAGTTGATCTGCCTGTCATGAAGCCATGCTGGAGTGGACTCAACTGGTGTTTTAAATGATTGTACATGTGATTGTAGATGTAACCCTCGAAGATTTTAGCAAACCAGTTAAGAACACACACAGGGCGATAATTAGAAATATATTTTCTATCACCTGACTTGTAAATAGGTGTAATTTTGGCAATTTTACAGTGTTCGGGGAATATGCCTTCATCTAACGACTTGTTGTAAATTATGAAAAGAGGTGTTACTAGCGCAGTTGCGCAGAGCCGAATGAAAACAGGTGGAATGCCATCAAAGCCACCATTCTTGGACAGATCAATATTTTTCAATTTCTTTAGCAGGTCGTCTTTATCTATAACTAGTTCACCAATATTATAATTGGAAGTTGGAAATGTAGGAGTATAGTTATTGTTGGAACTAGAGCAGTAAACCGAGGAAAAATAATTAGCAAAAAGATTAACTATATCCTCACCGGAATTGCCTTTTACGCCCTGATAAAACATACTACTGGGATAGTTATATGTGACACGTTTACTTTTTGTATAACGCCAAAAAGCCTTAACGTTGAGCCTAAGATCATCTTCGATTCGTTCAATGTATGTCCTGAAACATTGATCTGCAACAACTTTAGACCTAGCTCTAAGCGTAGAAAATTCATCATAATCTCTGGGATTACGGAAACGTTTAAATCTAGAGTGTGCCTTACTTTTAGCTTTTAAGCAATGTAATTAAATTTTTAGTAAACCATGTTGGGTAATAACTGTTTGTTACTTTTATCTTTGGAGTATGTGTTTCTATAATTGTGTAAATACTGTTATAGAAAAATTTAACAAAACTATCGCATCCCAAACGCAAAGCTTGCTGTGACCAATCGATTCCGTTAATATCCCTTATACAACTTTCGAAATCTGTTTTTCAATAGCATAATCTCTTAATTGCCGAGTTATTGGTAAGACAAGGCGTATTAGTACGTATTATAAGTTCAAAAGGTGGATGGTGAGTATCCAAACGACTAATGGGCAAAGCAGATATAATTTCTACAAGTTCCGGGCAATCTGTAATAGCCAAGTCAAGAATTCTTCCATTCGTGTTTGTTATGCGATTGAGTTGACAAATTGTAGTTAGTTGAAATAAATTGTGTAGAGATTTAGATTTTTCGCAGTTATGGTTAAGAGGTAACCCTGTGGTTACCGACCACTTAATACTACCTAAATTATAGTCACCCAATATACACGTAATTTTGTTGGACGAGTCATTGAGGATGATATTACATTTATTTAAAAAATCATTCACTATATTTACAGGCAAATAATCTGGCAGATACGCGACTCCTAAGCTGATTGTAAATGTTTTGTTTAGTTTAATTTGTACCCATAAGTCCTCCATATCTAATGACTCCCATTCGTTCTTAAATACTACTTCAAACTTTCTTAAATACGCGACAAGCACACCTCCGCCATAGCTTTTGTTAAATCTAGTTCTAAACGTGGCATCGCGATCTCTGCGCACCACACAATATCTATCATCAAATAGTTCTGACGATAATATGGTGTTGTCGAGCCAAGTCTCTACTAAGCAAATTACATCAAAGTTATTACATAATACTGCATTATAAATATCAATAATTTTGCTTTTCATACCCCTGATGTTTTGATAATACACTGAAAGGTACATTTTAAAATGAAAAAAACACAAAAAACATGACTTTAAAATAGAAACTGAAGCTAAATAATGAGATCCAGACTTTCAGGGTTTTTAATAAATATTTGCTTAGAGTCTATACCTTTTTTCACGAATATGCGACCGTTTTTCACCCACACAAACTTGTAACTGAGCTCATTAGCCTTCTTACGTGCTGCTGCGTGAAGAGACTTATTGGCTGGGGAAAGATGTTCAGCGACATACACCGGTTTCCGTTCGCCCGCAATACCCAACAGGCCAGTGTGTAGCTTCTCATTAGGGTGCGACTTATTGTATTTATGTACTGCAGAATAATATTCATCGCGAATCCTTACATTGCGAAACTTCACAACAATACCACGAGGAAGTTTACTTTCCTTGTTTATTCGTGCCACCCTCGTACACCTGTCTATATCATCCTCCTTCAAGTCATGGCCAATAACACGGGCACACTGTACCAAGATGTTAGATAATTTCTCGTTGTGATGCTCCGGTACGCCCTGCAACTCAAGATTGCACTCACGTAGATGCTGTTCGAAATTATTCAGGCGATCAGATAGCCCCGAAACAGTCGACTTAAGTGAATTATTCGCCTTAGATAAAGAATCATTGTCTTTGACCAGCATAACAATGGTTTTTTTCATAGTGTCATGTTTGTCACTAAGGAAATTCAAGGACTCTCGAAACTCTTGTATGTCGTTTTTGATAGGAGCTAGTTCTCTCTGTAATATACTGGATATTATCTGAGGTAGCTCTGTTTTGATCGCTTCAAGAACGCATTTACTGACCGCTGATATAAATGCTTCCTCTTTTTCCGCCGACGAGCCGGTAGGGATTGGACTATCACCGGATAATTAGTTGTACACAGGTTTGTTTTCTTCTAGAGGTGACGTTATCAGAGCTATCGTCGTAGGCGTCGAAGACGGCTGAATCTTCCTCTCTAAGGGTTCTTACAGGAGTATTTGAGTTCCCAACTTTAGGCTGTTTACATCTGCATTCATGACACTCCCACTTAAGCTTCTGATCCCTATTCATAACAGAGAACTGTTTTTTATCCAGTATATTTGCACATGGTAGATCGTAAATCTTAAGACATTTATGACATTTCAGAAAATCTCGCCCATCAATGGTGTTTCTACAACCGGCACAAGTATACTTTGAAGACATCTTGCATAAAATTTATATACTGTACTCTATACAAAGACTATTAAAGTTGAAGTAAAGTGCTTAGTAAAAGAATAGACCTCTCTAAGTCATTCACAAACGCAGTTACAAAATTCACACCACTGTGGCACTAACTCGTTGGTGTCGCGGATAAGGCGTCCGCTCTCGATGCGACGATCGATGGTTCAAACCCCGGTCATCCCGAGCACTTTTCGAGGCTTATTTCAAATTGTTGTAGTATTTATTAGCAATTTCTCACCAATATTTCGTCGGAATATCGATAATTTAGTGCAGTTATCTTGTGTCTCGCTTTCGCCGCCCACTGGGAGGAGCTATGCGTAAGAATCCTTCAAGAATAAACGAGAGGCACCGAACCAAGCACTCAACCAATCACGAATTTAGTTAATTGAATTTATAATAAATTTAGAAAACAATCCGACACACGTCTGCTTACCATGAAGCTCAAAGATGATGATTGTTATGAAGTTATGTACCTTGTACTAAGAAAACCTTGTAACTTTTGAACCAGGTGGTAAATCGTGTTGAAACAAAAACAGTAATAATACGCAATGTGTAGACAATAACAATGGTATACTATTCACAACCAAAAAAAATACCGGTGGCATAAAAATAAGGAACATTTTAGACCAAAACTGAGTTTCGTACAATGTTTTTTTAAACATTGTTAAAAAACTGAAGAAAACGTCCCCATTGTCCGTAGTTTTTATTAATTGACGTTAATCTGTATCTAATAAGCTTAAAACAACATAAAAACCACACCTGTATCCCAAACAAAACAGTTTTATGAAGGGCTAAACAAAGACGTTGCCGCCACCACAAGCTTCTTTTTTCGGAAATTGCATTATCTATCTCAGGTAGTTTGGGCTGGGATTGAGGTGCAGGTGGGTAAATTGCGGGCCAGGTCTACAGAAAGAATCAGTCGCTCCGAATCATTCGCCGCTGCTTCTTGTGTGTTCTTGTTTTGTGATGCCCCGTTTGAGTGATTTTCCTCCGGCGCATATTGCCAATATGCATTTTTATTATGGACTGTGTAATGGAAGTGCAAGAGGTGCTCGTATAACTTATTTAGCTACGTTTCCAACGAGACGACCAGTACCATCTGCTCGTAACTTTCAAGATGTTCATAGAAGATTGGCTACTACTGGACTTGGAGTAAGTAGTGATCTTCGCGAGGCAAGTGCCTTAATCGACGACTCTATTGAAGAAGCTGTACTGATGATTTGTTTGCTGATCCAAATATCAGTAGAAATGGGGGTAATGGGGAAGTTTTCTTGAGTTTTTAACAATGTTTAAAAAAACATTGTACGAAACTCAGTTTTGGTCTAAAATGTTCCTTATTTTTATGCCACCGGTATTTTTTTGGATGTGAGTAGTAT
Organism: Catocala nupta; assembly: GCA_963675205.1. Taxonomy (NCBI): domain Eukaryota; kingdom Metazoa; phylum Arthropoda; class Insecta; order Lepidoptera; family Erebidae; genus Catocala; species Catocala nupta. Next base: position 7,358,472 of record OY776091.1, on the reverse strand, counting down.
ACCGTCGTTATTGTCTACACATTGCGTATTATTACTGTTTTTGTTTCAACACGATTTACCACCTGGTTCAAAAGTTACAAGGTTTTCTTGGTACAAGGTCCATAACTACTAAAGAAAAAATATAAATAGGTATAAATCGAAGAATATTATTATTTTTAATTATTTTTCCTAGCGACAAAATGATGTCTAGTTTCACTCATTTTCATATGTGCACTTTATGAAAACTCACACTGTATATAAACATGGCTACTATTTAGCGACAGCCAAGCCGTGAACCACGGCACTAGGAAATATTCGGCATTCATCAATACCAGCTTATTTGGTAGCCTTTGAATGTGGACAATTTTCAAGAGGGTAAGTATTGCTTATCATTTCGTCTGTCTCCGATTCTGACATATTTCGTTTAATTCACCATCTTCACGTTCTTCAAACGTGCTCGCTGTTATGGAATACTCTTAACCTTCCTTGTCTCCGGCAAACTTCTGGTTGATCTGAGCAGGTCATTGTAGGTTTTTGTATTACATGACATTGACCCATTTGCCCATAAGTAAATGTAATTTAATAAGTAAATGTTATCATTTAATGCTACATTGTAACCTAAATTCTTAAATGATTATGATTTTTTTTTTTTTTGTTTTGTACTTATTACTAAATATTTTTAAAATTTAAGTTAGTAAATAAAACGAACGCAATATTGTTCAAGGGTTTAATTTAAATAGTGTCTAATATATAATCATTATATTAATATACTATATGAGCTTAAGCAATACTGAACAAAACAATAAAATTTACAAGTGACAAACGTTTACGTACGAAGATTTTCAATAAATTATATACTCCATTACACTGACGGTAACAAATTTAGGCAAAAATTAAAAATTATATTTACATTGGAGAGAAATTATCGTTTACAATCATTTGGGAATAAATAAAATGATGATGATATTATATAATATAAAATTTATAATTAAATTGTACGGCTGCAATCATGTAAATACATTTCGTATGAATTAAAACGTCTAGTCTGGGTGACATCTGGCGCAGTGGCGCCCCACTGCGGACAAACTGTGGTGTTTACTATTGCGTCAGTGTGCGTGGTAGCGCTGACGTGATGGACGTCTATGTTTTTATCGTTCATATTACACATAAACATTTTGCAAATTATAACCATACAATTCAATTACAATGAATACCACTCACGAAAATTTATTATTCAAATGTAAAATTTATCAAAAAATTTCTACGAGTTATTGATACAAAATTCCAAAATTGTCGTACAGTATAGGTATATCAATTCCTACACCTAGTTATGCGTCAATAACAGTACATATTATAATTAATATGATAGTATTTACGTCAATTCCCATAATATGGACACACTAACAAACATCTGTGTTGTGTCGTATTCGTCTATAGGTACATTTGAGATATGTAAAAACATCGACATTCATCCTGTTAGCCGTCGCTACATATATCAACATTCGAGGAAGAGCATCGTAGAGGTATATCAATCAATAATCGTTATCTTTACAATCGATTAACTGAATTAGATAATCGATTTAAAAGTTCGAAACTAGAATCGAATAATATCATATCAAAAAAAGTGAACTTCGACAACTCTTTGTTTTAGATATTTAAACATCGAACGCTAACAACATTGACTACATAAGAACAACATTTCTTTCCGAGATACGATATTATTCGATTGTGTGGCGAGTTAACATTGGCTATATAAAAGTAAAAATAAAAATGTTGACACACGTAACTCTGGCCCACTACAACCAAGTAAAACTCCAGTAGAAAAACTCAATACACTAACCCTAAGGTTACTCAAATCACACAACGCTTATAGATAAGTTCTAAAATAAATCGTCTATGGAATAACATGCAGTCTTGACTACATCAGTCGTTAACCAGCAAAAGCTTTTCGAAAAGACTCGGCGGGACCGTGGTCTGGGTAGAATGGTCTTCAAACAGCTCTGGGTAACAAGACTATACACCAATGTTTCGACATAAAATGCTATTTGGTCTAAAGCTATAGTCGTTTCTCGAGCGCATTTTCAGATGACGAACTGATATTTTTTAAATTTAGAATCCTAGAGTTAACGGGACACATGAGGTAGTCGAGCAGATATAAAGAATTAGAAAATATTTTAGAAAACTGCAAAATCTACCACAGTAAGATTACTGGTATCACTGAGTCAAATAGTTACTATATACATTTTTGGTATCCATTATTGCTAGTTAATATTCAAACATTGTCAATTTTCTTAAGCCGTAGATACAAGACCAGTTTGCACCGAGACCACGGCCACAAAAACATCCAAAATTAGGCACCATGTTTGTGAGAAATTTCCAAAAAAAATTAATCCAAAAAAGTAAATGGCGGCGGTCGCTTCGTTGTCTAACTATGGGTATCTACGACACGACACTTCGTCTTATAATCTCATATTTGTGACTCCGTTCTCCGGACCAATAGGCCCCTTACTCGGTAAATATCACGTTTATCGATTACACTAATCGTTGCCAGTCCAGCGTCAGAGCTACTTCTGTCAAAAGCAAGGTAAATGTTTTAAAGCCTAAAAACCAAACCATATGGCAGATCATAGTACACCACAACATAGTTTATTTTTACTATATTTACCTTAAGACTGCCCACTGAATAATAAAAGCAGTAACACTTATCGTCACTGAGAACTACTAAGATCGCTGGACACTACAAACATAACCTTTACTAACTATCTTTCGCGTTCAATTCTTCTGCCTCTCCCTCGAGTCTTCCCTGCAGACACCTCTTGGTGGGGAGTCTCTGCCTTTATGGCTGACTTTGGAGGCTTTTCGCGACCTCTTGAATTTAGCTACGTCATCACCGAAGACATCTCCCGTCCGCAAGGCCGAGATCAGGTCGTCGAATTCTCCTTTTTGGCCGTTGGTGAGGGTTCCGTCTCGGGAGCCGTCGGCGTGACCATTGCAGTCGCCGTTGGCTTTGCCAAGGGATTTGCCCACTGAGCTCAATAGGCTTGATGCTTGTTTTCTTTCCATTGTGCGTTTCTTGAGCTGTGGAAGAAGACAACATAAGATGCCGAAATTAAATTTCTTTAAGGACCAGTAAGGTAATACACTGACGGACACATAAACTGCATCAAAGTTCAGGATTACTTTTGAATTAATATTTTTGATAAGCATGCAAACTTTTTAGATTAAACTAAATGAAAATGTCGAGACTGTCCATTAATCAGAAAAATAAAACAAAATTTAAAAATAGAACTGCAGTAAGAGATAAAATTATAGCCGGGAAAATAAAATTTATGCATAGTATCAAATTCGTGTGTTATTAGAGTAAAGTTTGAAATTAATTATTTTTGTTTTTTTTTTTTCACTTGCGATTTAAATTATTTTACCAATAGTATTTATTATTAGTATTTTTAATTCAACAAAAGTTTCAACAAGCCGCTCAAATTGTGGCATTGGTGCGGGAAGGCTTTGGATCAACGAACGATTGCTAGAAATTTAAATTTAAACCAGTCTACGGTTTCTAGAGTATACCGAAGGTTTGTAGGGACAGGTTCTTACAAAAGGAGACCCGGTACCGGCAGAACCCGAGCAACCACCCGTTGTGACGACCGATTTATTGTTTCAACTTCCCTACGAAATCGTTTCCTCACATCAGTAAACATCAAAACAGAGCTGAATGAAGTGCGTGGAGTAATCGTGAGTGCACGAACAATAAGAAGGAGGCTAAAGGAAGCAGCAATCACCCCTTTTAGACCATAAAATGGTCCAAAGTCTGCAGCTCACAGACAAGCTCGTTTCAGATTTGCGCGTGAACATCTTAATTGTACTGAAGAATAATGGGCCTCCATATTGTTCAACGATGAATGTAGGACATGTTTAAATGGTGCAGACGGTCGCAGGAGAGTCTATCGTCGACGTGGGGAGAGATATGCTCAAAGTTGCATTGAGGAGCGTGTTCTTTTTGGAGGCGGTTCGTGTATGGTGTTGGGTGGCATTTCGATGATCGGGCGAACGGAACTTGTGTTCATCGACATGGTTCGTCAAAATGGTAGGAGAGGTGGTTTGACGGCACAACGCTATATAACAGAGGTTTTAGAAACTCACGTGATACCTTACATGGGATTAATAGGCGAAAATGTTACTCCAATGCAATAATGCCCGACCCCACGTCGCTGCACAAGTTCGACAATATTGCGAAGAGGTTGGGATACGTACCATGAATTGGCCAGCACGCACCCCGGATCTTAATCCCATTGAGCATGTTTGGGACAGTTTAAAAAAAGCTGTATGTGCGAGAAATTCTGTGCCCACAACAGTGGCAGCATTAAGAACAGCGATTTCACAAGAATGGAACAATATTCCGCAAGACCATTTAATAACCCTAATCAGATCTATGTGGAACCGATTAGAATCTGTAATAAGGGCACGTAAAGGCAATACACATAATTAAAAGAAAAAAAACCTGTGCTACAACTTTTTTTAATTGTAAAACAAATTTTCCCTAAACCAGCCAAAACCTATTTTTGTTACATTTATCGTTTTTGTTCAAAAAAATATAATGATCCTTTCCAGTATATAACACGACGACATACACTTAAGGATATGATACTAAGCTGTTATGAAGTTAACGAACCAAAGTATAGGTTTCAATTTAAATTTGTATAAAAAGTTTGAATACTTGGTTAAAATGTTTATTTCAAAGGCGTCTTGAACATTGATGCAGGTTATGAGTCCGTCAGTGTATATATTGTATAAGTATTGCATTTAAAAGTGGATTTTGTTTGGGTATGTTCGCGCCGGTGCGCGGTGGTAGTAGGTGCAGTGCGTACCTCCTGCTCGTGGCGGGTGCGGCGCTGCTCGTCGTCGCGGCGGCGGCGCGCGGCGTCGCAGTCGCCGCGCGCGTCGTGCAGCTGCGCCAGGAACGCGTCCAGTGCGCCGAACAACTGCTCGGGCGACGCCGACGCCTCTTCGCCGAATGCGTGTGCGCAAGCCTCCAGCCGGCTTTTCATATCCTGTTGTTGATAATTATAATTTTACTATACTGGTTCACATTAAAAATGACATGTACTAAACTAACCCTTTTGCAATATGTATTGTTAACTCACTTTTTTCTTTCTCACACTCTCGCTCATGTCTCTCTCTCTCTCTCTCTCTCTTTCAAACCACTCATATTACATTATTATATAAATATATTATATAAAGTCCGTACGTAGTACTTGAGAGCTCGCGCGCCACCTCGCGCTATATAATATTGTTACGTACTGGGTTCGACGGATAAGAATATAAAACAAAATTACACGTTTTATTCTATCAACAAACACTATACTACACTTTTTCACTGTAACTGCTACAAACTTCGTAGTAGTTTCGCTTCCGTTCGCTTCGATGAACACTTGACCGCTTACGATTATAAAACTAAACTCGACGGTGCGCATGCGCTCTATTTATACGCTGGTAAAGCGCTTCTGGAGTTTTCCAGAAAACGTCACACACGGCACGCAACAGCGCGATGATTCGAGAATGTGCCAGCGCTCTCTCCACTCGACTCGTACCGACAAATAAGTAGTTCCGTAAGATGTCAATAGATGGTGCTGTAATAAATTATTAGAAGGGACTCGGCAGTCCCTTCTAATAATTTCGAACAGTCTTCCCCACAGTGCTGTCAGATGGCACTACCCGTAACAATATATATATATTCCATACGTGGAAGAGGTCCTCGAGCTGCGTGAAGGTGCAGACGGCGTGCGCGTGGAAGTCGCGCATGACGGGCAGGAACATGTCGCTGGGCGCGCGCGCCGGCAGCGCGGAGTGGTACTCGAGCTCGCGCGCCACCTCGCGCTATATAATATATATATTCCATACGTGGAAGAGGTCCTCGAGCTGCGTGAAGGTGCAGACGGCGTGCGCGTGGAAGTCGCGCATGACGGGCAGGAACATGTCGCTGGGCGCGCGCGCCGGCAGCGCGGAGTGGTACTCGAGCTCGCGCGCCACCTCGCGCTATATAATATATATATTCCATACGTGGAAGAGGTCCTCGAGCTGCGTGAAGGTGCAGACGGCGTGCGCGTGGAAGTCGCGCATGACGGGCAGGAACATGTCGCTGGGCGCGCGCGCCGGCAGCGCGGAGTGGTACTCGAGCTCGCGCGCCACCTCGCGCTATATAATATATATATTCCATACGTGGAAGAGGTCCTCGAGCTGCGTGAAGGTGCAGACGGCGTGCGCGTGGAAGTCGCGCATGACGGGCAGGAACATGTCGCTGGGCGCGCGCGCCGGCAGCGCGGAGTGGTACTCGAGCTCGCGCGCCACCTCGCGCTATATAATATATATATTCCATACGTGGAAGAGGTCCTCGAGCTGCGTGAAGGTGCAGACGGCGTGCGCGTGGAAGTCGCGCATGACGGGCAGGAACATGTCGCTGGGCGCGCGCGCCGGCAGCGCGGAGTGGTACTCGAGCTCGCGCGCCACCTCGCGCTATATAATATATATATTCCATACGTGGAAGAGGTCCTCGAGCTGCGTGAAGGTGCAGACGGCGTGCGCGTGGAAGTCGCGCATGACGGGCAGGAACATGTCGCTGGGCGCGCGCGCCGGCAGCGCGGAGTGGTACTCGAGCTCGCGCGCCACCTCGCGCTATATAATATATATATTCCATACGTGGAAGAGGTCCTCGAGCTGCGTGAAGGTGCAGACGGCGTGCGCGTGGAAGTCGCGCATGACGGGCAGGAACATGTCGCTGGGCGCGCGCGCCGGCAGCGCGGAGTGGTACTCGAGCTCGCGCGCCACCTCGCGCTATATAATATATATATTCCATACGTGGAAGAGGTCCTCGAGCTGCGTGAAGGTGCAGACGGCGTGCGCGTGGAAGTCGCGCATGACGGGCAGGAACATGTCGCTGGGCGCGCGCGCCGGCAGCGCGGAGTGGTACTCGAGCTCGCGCGCCACCTCGCGCTATATAATATATATATTCCATACGTGGAAGAGGTCCTCGAGCTGCGTGAAGGTGCAGACGGCGTGCGCGTGGAAGTCGCGCATGACGGGCAGGAACATGTCGCTGGGCGCGCGCGCCGGCAGCGCGGAGTGGTACTCGAGCTCGCGCGCCACCTCGCGCTATATAATATATATATTCCATACGTGGAAGAGGTCCTCGAGCTGCGTGAAGGTGCAGACGGCGTGCGCGTGGAAGTCGCGCATGACGGGCAGGAACATGTCGCTGGGCGCGCGCGCCGGCAGCGCGGAGTGGTACTCGAGCTCGCGCGCCACCTCGCGCTATATAATATATATATTCCATACGTGGAAGAGGTCCTCGAGCTGCGTGAAGGTGCAGACGGCGTGCGCGTGGAAGTCGCGCATGACGGGCAGGAACATGTCGCTGGGCGCGCGCGCCGGCAGCGCGGAGTGGTACTCGAGCTCGCGCGCCACCTCGCGCTATATAATATATATATTCCATACGTGGAAGAGGTCCTCGAGCTGCGTGAAGGTGCAGACGGCGTGCGCGTGGAAGTCGCGCATGACGGGCAGGAACATGTCGCTGGGCGCGCGCGCCGGCAGCGCGGAGTGGTACTCGAGCTCGCGCGCCACCTCGCGCTATATAATATATATATTCCATACGTGGAAGAGGTCCTCGAGCTGCGTGAAGGTGCAGACGGCGTGCGCGTGGAAGTCGCGCATGACGGGCAGGAACATGTCGCTGGGCGCGCGCGCCGGCAGCGCGGAGTGGTACTCGAGCTCGCGCGCCACCTCGCGCTATATAATATATATATTCCATACGTGGAAGAGGTCCTCGAGCTGCGTGAAGGTGCAGACGGCGTGCGCGTGGAAGTCGCGCATGACGGGCAGGAACATGTCGCTGGGCGCGCGCGCCGGCAGCGCGGAGTGGTACTCGAGCTCGCGCGCCACCTCGCGCTATATAATATATATATTCCATACGTGGAAGAGGTCCTCGAGCTGCGTGAAGGTGCAGACGGCGTGCGCGTGGAAGTCGCGCATGACGGGCAGGAACATGTCGCTGGGCGCGCGCGCCGGCAGCGCGGAGTGGTACTCGAGCTCGCGCGCCACCTCGCGCTATATAATATATATATTCCATACGTGGAAGAGGTCCTCGAGCTGCGTGAAGGTGCAGACGGCGTGCGCGTGGAAGTCGCGCATGACGGGCAGGAACATGTCGCTGGGCGCGCGCGCCGGCAGCGCGGAGTGGTACTCGAGCTCGCGCGCCACCTCGCGCTATATAATATATATATTCCATACGTGGAAGAGGTCCTCGAGCTGCGTGAAGGTGCAGACGGCGTGCGCGTGGAAGTCGCGCATGACGGGCAGGAACATGTCGCTGGGCGCGCGCGCCGGCAGCGCGGAGTGGTACTCGAGCTCGCGCGCCACCTCGCGCTATATAATATATATATTCCATACGTGGAAGAGGTCCTCGAGCTGCGTGAAGGTGCAGACGGCGTGCGCGTGGAAGTCGCGCATGACGGGCAGGAACATGTCGCTGGGCGCGCGCGCCGGCAGCGCGGAGTGGTACTCGAGCTCGCGCGCCACCTCGCGCTATATAATATATATATTCCATACGTGGAAGAGGTCCTCGAGCTGCGTGAAGGTGCAGACGGCGTGCGCGTGGAAGTCGCGCATGACGGGCAGGAACATGTCGCTGGGCGCGCGCGCCGGCAGCGCGGAGTGGTACTCGAGCTCGCGCGCCACCTCGCGCTATATAATATATATATTCCATACGTGGAAGAGGTCCTCGAGCTGCGTGAAGGTGCAGACGGCGTGCGCGTGGAAGTCGCGCATGACGGGCAGGAACATGTCGCTGGGCGCGCGCGCCGGCAGCGCGGAGTGGTACTCGAGCTCGCGCGCCACCTCGCGCTATATAATATATATATTCCATACGTGGAAGAGGTCCTCGAGCTGCGTGAAGGTGCAGACGGCGTGCGCGTGGAAGTCGCGCATGACGGGCAGGAACATGTCGCTGGGCGCGCGCGCCGGCAGCGCGGAGTGGTACTCGAGCTCGCGCGCCACCTCGCGCTATATAATATATATATTCCATACGTGGAAGAGGTCCTCGAGCTGCGTGAAGGTGCAGACGGCGTGCGCGTGGAAGTCGCGCATGACGGGCAGGAACATGTCGCTGGGCGCGCGCGCCGGCAGCGCGGAGTGGTACTCGAGCTCGCGCGCCACCTCGCGCTATATAATATATATATTCCATACGTGGAAGAGGTCCTCGAGCTGCGTGAAGGTGCAGACGGCGTGCGCGTGGAAGTCGCGCATGACGGGCAGGAACATGTCGCTGGGCGCGCGCGCCGGCAGCGCGGAGTGGTACTCGAGCTCGCGCGCCACCTCGCGCTATATAATATATATATTCCATACGTGGAAGAGGTCCTCGAGCTGCGTGAAGGTGCAGACGGCGTGCGCGTGGAAGTCGCGCATGACGGGCAGGAACATGTCGCTGGGCGCGCGCGCCGGCAGCGCGGAGTGGTACTCGAGCTCGCGCGCCACCTCGCGCTATATAATATATATATTCCATACGTGGAAGAGGTCCTCGAGCTGCGTGAAGGTGCAGACGGCGTGCGCGTGGAAGTCGCGCATGACGGGCAGGAACATGTCGCTGGGCGCGCGCGCCGGCAGCGCGGAGTGGTACTCGAGCTCGCGCGCCACCTCGCGCTATATAATATATATATTCCATACGTGGAAGAGGTCCTCGAGCTGCGTGAAGGTGCAGACGGCGTGCGCGTGGAAGTCGCGCATGACGGGCAGGAACATGTCGCTGGGCGCGCGCGCCGGCAGCGCGGAGTGGTACTCGAGCTCGCGCGCCACCTCGCGCTATATAATATATATATTCCATACGTGGAAGAGGTCCTCGAGCTGCGTGAAGGTGCAGACGGCGTGCGCGTGGAAGTCGCGCATGACGGGCAGGAACATGTCGCTGGGCGCGCGCGCCGGCAGCGCGGAGTGGTACTCGAGCTCGCGCGCCACCTCGCGCTATATAATATATATATTCCATACGTGGAAGAGGTCCTCGAGCTGCGTGAAGGTGCAGACGGCGTGCGCGTGGAAGTCGCGCATGACGGGCAGGAACATGTCGCTGGGCGCGCGCGCCGGCAGCGCGGAGTGGTACTCGAGCTCGCGCGCCACCTCGCGCTATATAATATATATATTCCATACGTGGAAGAGGTCCTCGAGCTGCGTGAAGGTGCAGACGGCGTGCGCGTGGAAGTCGCGCATGACGGGCAGGAACATGTCGCTGGGCGCGCGCGCCGGCAGCGCGGAGTGGTACTCGAGCTCGCGCGCCACCTCGCGCTATATAATATATATATTCCATACGTGGAAGAGGTCCTCGAGCTGCGTGAAGGTGCAGACGGCGTGCGCGTGGAAGTCGCGCATGACGGGCAGGAACATGTCGCTGGGCGCGCGCGCCGGCAGCGCGGAGTGGTACTCGAGCTCGCGCGCCACCTCGCGCTATATAATATATATATTCCATACGTGGAAGAGGTCCTCGAGCTGCGTGAAGGTGCAGACGGCGTGCGCGTGGAAGTCGCGCATGACGGGCAGGAACATGTCGCTGGGCGCGCGCGCCGGCAGCGCGGAGTGGTACTCGAGCTCGCGCGCCACCTCGCGCTATATAATATATATATTCCATACGTGGAAGAGGTCCTCGAGCTGCGTGAAGGTGCAGACGGCGTGCGCGTGGAAGTCGCGCATGACGGGCAGGAACATGTCGCTGGGCGCGCGCGCCGGCAGCGCGGAGTGGTACTCGAGCTCGCGCGCCACCTCGCGCTATATAATATATATATTCCATACGTGGAAGAGGTCCTCGAGCTGCGTGAAGGTGCAGACGGCGTGCGCGTGGAAGTCGCGCATGACGGGCAGGAACATGTCGCTGGGCGCGCGCGCCGGCAGCGCGGAGTGGTACTCGAGCTCGCGCGCCACCTCGCGCTATATAATATATATATTCCATACGTGGAAGAGGTCCTCGAGCTGCGTGAAGGTGCAGACGGCGTGCGCGTGGAAGTCGCGCATGACGGGCAGGAACATGTCGCTGGGCGCGCGCGCCGGCAGCGCGGAGTGGTACTCGAGCTCGCGCGCCACCTCGCGCTATATAATATATATATTCCATACGTGGAAGAGGTCCTCGAGCTGCGTGAAGGTGCAGACGGCGTGCGCGTGGAAGTCGCGCATGACGGGCAGGAACATGTCGCTGGGCGCGCGCGCCGGCAGCGCGGAGTGGTACTCGAGCTCGCGCGCCACCTCGCGCTATATAATATATATATTCCATACGTGGAAGAGGTCCTCGAGCTGCGTGAAGGTGCAGACGGCGTGCGCGTGGAAGTCGCGCATGACGGGCAGGAACATGTCGCTGGGCGCGCGCGCCGGCAGCGCGGAGTGGTACTCGAGCTCGCGCGCCACCTCGCGCTATATAATATATATATTCCATACGTGGAAGAGGTCCTCGAGCTGCGTGAAGGTGCAGACGGCGTGCGCGTGGAAGTCGCGCATGACGGGCAGGAACATGTCGCTGGGCGCGCGCGCCGGCAGCGCGGAGTGGTACTCGAGCTCGCGCGCCACCTCGCGCTATATAATATATATATTCCATACGTGGAAGAGGTCCTCGAGCTGCGTGAAGGTGCAGACGGCGTGCGCGTGGAAGTCGCGCATGACGGGCAGGAACATGTCGCTGGGCGCGCGCGCCGGCAGCGCGGAGTGGTACTCGAGCTCGCGCGCCACCTCGCGCTATATAATATATATATTCCATACGTGGAAGAGGTCCTCGAGCTGCGTGAAGGTGCAGACGGCGTGCGCGTGGAAGTCGCGCATGACGGGCAGGAACATGTCGCTGGGCGCGCGCGCCGGCAGCGCGGAGTGGTACTCGAGCTCGCGCGCCACCTCGCGCTATATAATATATATATTCCATACGTGGAAGAGGTCCTCGAGCTGCGTGAAGGTGCAGACGGCGTGCGCGTGGAAGTCGCGCATGACGGGCAGGAACATGTCGCTGGGCGCGCGCGCCGGCAGCGCGGAGTGGTACTCGAGCTCGCGCGCCACCTCGCGCTATATAATATATATATTCCATACGTGGAAGAGGTCCTCGAGCTGCGTGAAGGTGCAGACGGCGTGCGCGTGGAAGTCGCGCATGACGGGCAGGAACATGTCGCTGGGCGCGCGCGCCGGCAGCGCGGAGTGGTACTCGAGCTCGCGCGCCACCTCGCGCAGGCCGAGGCGCAGCGCGCCGACGTCCTTGTCCAGCTGCTCCACGCACACCTTGGCGGCCGCGCGCACGTGCGGCAGGTCCTCCTCCAGCAAAAGGATGTCCTTGAACTGTAATGACGAACATTTGTGTTAAAGCAGTCTTTGTTATGACATTTTTATGTTGCGCAACAACGGAGGTGAAGGCGGAGCGGTAGCAGTGATGGAATTTCTGTAATATTTAAGTTAGTATGAAAGATTACACACACGTTCCGGAGTGATCGTATCACTACAGTGACCATAAAATGCCACCGGTACCGCTCCGCCTTCGCTTCCGCTGTTTGTGTGCTGATAAAATGATTCAATAATAGAAAAAAATATAAAATTTATAATAAAACGTATGGATGAAAGTAACATGAAATTAATGAGGTGAACGAAATTAACACGACCTGTTCGTCCGAAAATATTATTTTATTCGATGTTGCTATTTAGAACATATGACCAAAAATTCACGTACTTAAAAAATAATTTCAAATCATTGCAACAAAAAAAATATTTTTATTTCTTTGACTCTATTCTAAATTACACTTACTCTTATTTCAGTAATGAAAAATGTGTGGAATTATCTACTTCTCATGACTTAGCCGGACACCATATACACACATCGATACAAACATTGTGTGAATCCGAGCGTTGACCAAACAAGCAATTTTTTTAATAACAACTACTTTTGGTCTAATGTACACTTATTGTGTAATAAATATGTCAATCTCTTTTACAAATGCCAAATCATACACAATTACAAAATCATTTGTTACATAATTGGCACACAATGCGGTAACCAACCATCATAGACAAAACGGCGAAAATAGTGACGATATATTTAGATATGTTAAAAATACAAAAGATCCCATCCGACTTATTCTGGAGATGTATATAACGCACATTATTATATGATGGATGAAGATAATGAGATATAAAAAGATGACCAGATCCAGATAGATCTTGTCAAAGAAGCGGAGGGTTTTTTAATGCAAGCAGTAAAAGATCTATAGCTGTGAAAAACTAGGAAAGACGCTCATAATAAATGTTCGTCAAAAGGCTAAGATGATAAATAAATGGACACAGTGAACAAGATAACATAATAGATTCACATGAAAGGGACCAGGCCATAAAGTGATATGACAAAAGTTACAAAGGATGCGTATGAAGAACGTTTTGGATCGAATGTTATATAAAGTAGATGCGTATGATGATTTAAATTTTGATGAACGGTACGAAGGGCGCATCCACTTACGTTCAAATTGTTTTGCTGCATGTAAAAAATAACATGTTAAATTTTGATTACAAGCTTACGAAATTCAATTTTGAAATAGAGCAATACTAATATATAGACATAATTGAAAAACTATATCTGGTCGCCGGCATCGCAATGGGGCGTTACCGCTCAATCTAATTAAATTAAATACCTGTGGAAAAAGGACATACATGCATATCTACACTACCTACATATCGTATGTACACTTGTATAGTAGTAGTTACCTGTGTCTCCAACATCTCAACGAGGTAATGTAACAGTGTTGTGTTCCGTGATACAGATGACTTGGTGTCCGCCAACTTGTTCAGTGACGTCAGACGGAAGCCTGATGCGTTGCCGCGGGCTCCTCTGTAAATTAAGGTAATGTTGTCATATAATCATTTACTATTATATTTTTATTGTGGCATATAGGTACTCGATTCTTAATAACCCGAGTTCCCTAAAATGGACATTTGGATCTATATTTCTCCTATATCCTTACCAAATAACGGCCTCGATGGCGTAGTGGTTAGTGTAACCGACTGCCACGCCTAAGGTCGCAGGTTCGATTCCCGCACAAGTCAAACATTTTGTGTGCATGGACGTGAACGTTTGTCTTGGTCTAGGTGTTTTTATGTATAATATGTATGTATTTACAAAAAAAAAGTATCTACGTATGTTTATCCATTGTCTAGTACCCATAGAACAAGCTCTGCTTAGTTTGCGCTAGATGGTGTTGTGTGTATTTTATAGAATATAGCGATCTAATAGCCTTACTTATATTATTCTCAAATATTTAAAAGGCAGCTGAGTGTTACTAGCGGCAACTAATCAGAAGACATTTTCTCTATAAATTTGACTTAGCGATGAGTGTTAGTTGAATAATAGTTAGTAACAGCGTCGGCTTATTGATTACTATTTAATTATAGATCAAGGATTTGAGAAATGTTTTGTTGCGTTGGTTGTTAGGTGTTAATTAAGAATATTTTAAAATTAGATTATGGCTTGATATTTATTTAATCTGTAGAGAAATGAGCGCGCGTTTATAATGCTCCAAAAATAACGCATATGAATTCGGATCATATTCTGTTGAGCTTGGAAAACACATTTTGACGCCTGTGATTTTTCTGAGGCTTTTGACTGTATACTTCATAAAACATGAATCAGGAAACTATGGAGTGAAAAATACGATAATAAATCTTCTTACATTCTATTTGAGTAACAGGATTCTTAATATTAATGGTAAGCAATTGGGTCTGCGGTCAAAATGGGAGTTCCTCAGGGTTCAATCTTCGGTCCGTTATTGTTTTACATACATACATAAATTCACGCCTGTTTCCCAGAGGGGGAGGCAGAGATTACGGATTTCCATTTGCTACGATCCTGACACACTTGTTCTTGTTTTTAGTTTATATTAATGACTTATCTTGTAAGGAATAAACACGAGATAGTACTGTTTGCGCATGATACTTCGTTGTTATTTAAATTAAAACCCCATAAAACGCTTGACGCGTTTTATTGAGCCACCTATTTGGTTTTATTTAATTTGTGGTAGGAGTCAACATTTTATTATAAATATTTGATGAATGTAAAAATTGTGCTATTGATATTGATGAACGGGTTTTAATCGTGACCTATGGAAGAAATTCGGAAAGAACAATCGGCAGTATGGCAAGTACCTGGTATGATTAAATAAAACAATGCTATGACATAGTATAGGCGACAGTCCGCACCTGTTCATGTAGTTCCCGAGCGCGAGCACGACCTCGAGCAGCGCGCGCAGGCGGCGCGAGCGCGTCATGTCGCGCGCGGCGCGCAGCACGAGCGCGGCGCGGGCCTGCGCCTCGTGCGCGGCGCCGCTGAACTTCTTCTTGAACAGCAGCGTGCGCACGCGCTCCGAGTAGTGCGGGATCCTGTAGACAGCCGACATGTTACGATCTGTTTTAGGTGATGTCACATAGTAGACCAAATCGCATTCTTTTGTACGGAGACTGAACTCGACATTTGGAAGTTAGGCGATTTAAACTGTAATAGTGTGCAAGTTAGAGTTCGAATTGCTAGGTAGCATGTAGGTACGTGGGCTATACAAACTTGGAGATCTCGTAGAGGAAGCGGTCGGCGCGCGCCATGCTGTCGAGCTCGTCCTGGTGCTCCTCCAGCAGCGCCGCCTCCTCGGCGCTCGGCGTGAACTTCACTAACTGCTCCACCATGTCGATGGGCAGCTGCTCCCCGCTGTCCATGCGGAGAATCGCGCTGCACACAAACAGCAACATTATAACACGTTTAATGTTGGATCGAAACTAGTTTTACGGTCGAAACCAAAACCGAATATCGGCTTCGGTCTCATTTTAGGCCGTAACCGAAACTTCCATATAGGATCATGTTTTCGTAAGAAAAAAATCAGTCATAATTTAAAAACAGTTTTATTTTAAATCACATTCCTATTAATAACCTATTCAGTCTCTGATATTTAAACGAACAGAACATAACATATCATCACTACTTAATTAAAATTAACTAATTGCAATAAACTAATTGTAATAAGGATTTTTTTTAAATTTATGTACTTAATTAAATTTTTATATTAATTACGAATTACCTAAGATAGAAGGTACGAACTAATTAAAATAAAATTCTTTCACCTAATATATTTTGACACATAAAACAAACAATACTCTTCTTAGGAAGAGTCTTAAGAACAAAATAATGTTTTATAAACTTTAGTCATTTTGTATGGCAGTCTTGTTTATGAAGTACAATCAAATTAAAAAGAAAAACCACTAAAATTTTTAAAAAGGGGTTCTCCCAAGTAATTATAAAACTGTGTAAAGCTTAATTGACTTCACGAAACTGTGTAAAGCTTAATTGACTTCACGAACGAAAAGTAAAGGGTTGAATTGAGAACAAGTTGTAACACGACTATGACGCGGCAAAATGATACTTCGTCGTTCGCAGCTTAATGCACGGAATGTTTACGATCGAAGCACAAAACCTAAATTCAGTTTCAGAAACTAAGCCGAAACTCGTTTTTTTACCGAAACTAGGTCGAAACCGAAATCGAATGTTCGGTCGGATACTAAACACGTTTACTAAACTTAACATAACCTTATATTGTCTTAAATTTACGCAAATGATATTCATTGATTGTTTCTATGTATAATATGTATGTATTTACAAAAAAAAAGTATATATGTATGTTTATCCATTGTCTAGTATCCATAGTACAAGCTCTGCTTAGTTTGGGCTAGATAGTGTTGTGTGTATGTGGTAGAATATTATTATTATTATTATTATTATTGATATCAAAACTACTTTATACGAATTTATACGGGCAGTTTTTTTTATATCATTTATATTATGTAATCTACCCGTGAACATGGCTGCTGAAAAAAGCAACCGAAACGAAGAAAGTTTAAAATTAAATCTAAATAGTTTTATAATTTGACTAGCTTTAATAGAAGTAACCAGTAACTATAGTCTGTTTCAAATACGAAGTCCCTTTTGATACATCATAGCACGTAACTCTGCACATTTCATATAAATTGCAAATATAAACAATGATTAGTTATGGTACCAGACTTTTTGAAAATTGGAATCTAACGCTATTCACTATACTACAAAACATATCATTGTTTCACAAACATAATCAACTATTTGTTTTTAATGATGTCAGTCTTAAATAATTTAATCTTCTAAATAAAATCACATTTTACCACATTATCATAGTTTCGCACTATGGTAATTTTATACTTTTGGTCATAGTGACGGAATAATATGAATCGTATAAAATCAACCAAATTCGAGCTAAAAAACATTTACTGATTAAAAACTTATGTAAATTTGTGTTTGTTATCAACTATTATTGGGTTGCAGCGTACCTTAAATCGTGGTTAAACCTTAAAGAGAGGTTTGAAATTTTGGCAAAATAAATGATATTTTGTTCATATAATAAATTGGTAATTAAACTTAATTTTGTTATGTGATCTTATCTTATATGTGGGGTCAGTACAGACCGGCGACACTTCGACCCATTGGGATCTTTTGTGTCGGCCCCAAGATTTATCCCTTAGCTATCTCCCTATGAATGTACTGCATCAGTCGTAGCGTACACTTCAGAGGGAGAAGCCTGAAGTCCTCAGGGTTTGGATATGCCAATCCCATCAGACCTATGCTCAATCCAGCCAACGCGTCGCATTCACATAGTAGGTGCGATATGGACTCGTCCTGTCCACCACAGGCTCTGCAGCAGATCGAATTGTGTGCCAATCTCAATCTGCACAAGATATGTGATACTTGTTAAGGTTATTGGCTGAAGACATTGATCCTCAGGCATAACCAATAAGAAAAGGCCATGCTACGATAGGTTGTTATTTTTAAGATTATGTGGCTAGATTTCTTTTTCTGCTTTTTATCCTTTCTGTTTCGATTCTCGAAATAGTTCCTTCATTATTACAGTTCAACGATCATCTGTCAAATGGGACTTCGTATTTGAAACAGCCTATAGTAACAGTCTCAACAATAGAAAAATTATGTACTACAAATTATTTTTTAAATGGAGCTGTACATTTAAAAAAGGCATTAGTACTACATAATTTTGAAATTTTACATTAAATATAAATAAAAATAAAATCTATGTTTATAGCAGTACCTACTCGTATATAGCAGTTTAATTTAAATATAAGCATAACCTATTTATAAATAACGTATTAAAACAAATCGGACACACTAACCACGAATCAAAAAATACAAAAGACTAACTATACTATCGCAATAAAACATAGACGCATATATCAAGCAATTCCAAATCATAAAAATTTCAATAACTGACATATTTCGCTGACTTGATCCCAAATTGCTGTACACATTTAACTTAGACTGAATTAGATATAAGAAGGGCAACACCAATGCAAGCAACTAAGGGCCCGATCCTACTGGCGTCTCCACTAGATTTAACGCTCTTCTAACGATTTAACGACAAAACACAGATTTTATCATCACGGATCTCGCGAAAAGGGAGATCCGTCGAATCAGTCGAAACGCGCCGCTAACTTTGAGCACGTAACACTTCTATTCACATTGTATTGTGGTCACTACTATGTAAACATACCGACAAATTTCCTCGTCAGTCATTTTCAGCTTGGATAACAGGATGGTGCAGTTCTGCGCTCGCCGTCCGTCGATCACAGACAGTATCTTGGTTCGGGGCTTCGAGCCCAGCTGTCTTAGATCTTCTACTGAACCTTCATTCTATAAACAACAAATGACAACGTTATAGGTCTATTCTGGCATTATAATTCCAGCAAACCATAATATCTTTTTTAATTTGCCACTATCATTATAAATCACATTTAAGAACTAAAATAATACACTTTGGTGTTTAGAATTTTTAATACTCAAATAAAAATATTTGACTATTGGCAAACTTACAGACAAAGGACTCCGTCGTGAACTTTTATAGCTCTTGACAGATCTCAAAAATATTGATTTTTGCCATGACTACCTACTACTAACGTACTACTAACGTAATTCCACTTAAGCCAGAGGGAGGGAAATATATATCAGGTCGTGCCGAATCAAACTTCTTAGTTATTGGTGCCGACATAAAATATCATGTTCATGTAATAAAGTATAATCAAAAACGTCTCTTCAATATCCAAGAATATTTTTTGTATGAATATAATTTACACAGATATATGTAATTACTTCAAGACAAAACCTTACCTGAACACCGTTCTTCTGGTACGCGCAGAACATCTTGTCAATGGTATGCAGATCCATCATGTTGTACAGTTTGGTATCATCGAGCTCCTGCCATATGGTTCCGTGCAGTTTGGTATCGGGCAGTTTACTCCAGTTGAAGCTCTTCAACGGATTACCAGGGGTGGGGACGTTCTTCTTCGCTTTGGGAGCGCTGTTTAGCGGTGCGAGGGGCGCGAGGGGTGCGGGGGGAGGTGCGGGCGCAGGGGGCGCGGGAGGTAGGGGTGGGGGACATAACGCTGGGGGAGGGGGAGGGGGTGGGACTGAGCATGTTTCGATGACGGCACTCTTCAGGTTGCTCACCTGCCATTAGAAATACACTTTCGAGTTATTTAAAAGCTGACATGTTACTTAATTATCATGTTAAAGAGGCAAAGACGCGACTCGAGCTTTAAGTCCTGTATTAAACTGCTCTACTGCTGGGCACGGGCCGCTTCTCAGTGTGAGAAGGGTTGGGCCTCAGTCTACCACGCTGGCCCAGTGCGGGTTGACAGACTTCACATATCTTAGAAAACATTATGGAAAACTGTCAGACATGCAGGTTTTCTCACGATGCTTTCCTTCACAAACTCGAGTTACATTATTAGATACAATATTACAATACTGTACTATAGATTTAGGGGAAGTGTTGTTTAACGTACCTTGGCATCATCAGGTATGCTTCCCTCACTGACTAGTTTCTCAAACCTCGCTCTTTCCGATCGCTCCTGGTTCAACTATACAATAAACTCAATATTAGATATCATACATTTAGATTGAATGTACTTAGGACAGAGTAATAAAATTACGATTAATTAAAAGGTGCAGGCAGGCAAACATTTATTGCCCCACGATGTTAAATAGCACTCCACCAACATATAAATAGCTTTGCGATTATATAAATAAAATATAATACCCTAGATGCATGAATTAGGTGCAATTCTTAAACTATACGAAACATAATGTAATTAAAATACACTATATTCTGGAAAATATGTATCTATGCGAATAAAACGCGAAGCAAATAAAATAAATTATTAAGAAAATATAAGATTAAGTTTAAAAAATATTTATACACCTAAGGTATAAAGTCTTGTAATTTATAACTGTTACTAACGTATCTGTTTATTTAGCCTTATTTTAAATACCTTAGGTGAGAGTTACCAAAGATATTGCCGTATCGCTCTCCAGGTACATTCTACTCTAAGTGGCTAACTCCAGCAAAAGTTATATTCAGCTTCTGAATCTCTTCTAGTAGCTACTATACTCCTACAAGTACCGAGTATATTATACTGCCCTCCCTGCAGTACCTGCTGCTCTAAGTGGCTAACTGCGGCAAAAGTCCTGTACAGCCCCTAAATTCCTTCCCATAACTACTACGCCCATACAAGTACTGAGTGTGACCTGTGCAGTACATGTTGCTTGCACGTGCTAATTCTCGCAAAAGCCCTATAAGTGGCTTACACTTGCAAACGACCTAATCAGCCCTTGAATCTGTTCTTGTAGCTACGTATTACTCTCCAGGTACCTATCTACTCTAAGTGGCTACCTCCAGCAAAAGTCTTGTTCAGTTTCTAAAGATACTACGACTACGATGTCCATACAATTATTGAGTGTGCCGTATTGCTCTCTTGCAGTACCTGCTGTAGAACTACTGCTCTAAGTGGATAACTCCTGCAAAAGTTCTATGAATCTGTTCTTGTAGCTACGTATTGCCCTTCAGGTACCTTCAGCTCTGACGCCTACAAAAGTGCTATTTAGTTCCTGAATCTAATTATGGGTACATGCCCCTACAAGTACCTAGTGTACTATACTGTCCTTTTCGCAATACATGCTGCTCGCATTTACTAACCCCTGCAAACGTCTTATTAAGTCCCTGAATCAGTTGTTAAGTCCTATACAGCCCCTTAATTTCTTCTCATAGCTACGATGCCTATGCATACTTGCATGGGCATCGTAACTATGAGAAGAAATTACTCTTACTTGCTAACTCCTGTAACAGATTTAGAGCTTCATAATATAATAATTCAGGCCCTAAATCTGTTCTTGCAGCTATTATTTGCCCTCCAGTTACCTTTTATGCTAACTGGCTAACTTCGGCAATAGTCTTATACAGCCCCTAAAATTGTTCTCAAAGCTACGATGCCCTTACTAGTATACCATATTGTCCTTCCTGCAGCTACCTTTTGCTCTAGGTGGCTAAATCCAGCTTAAGTCGTTGTCAGCTCCTGAACCTACCAAAACCTTGATGCCCCTACAAGTATTGAGTGTGCAGTACTTGCTGCTGTATGTTGCTCACTCCTGCAAAAGTCGTAGCCAGGTCGTAAACCTGCTACGACTAGGATATACGAGCGCGACTGCAGTACCTGCTGCTCGAGGTGGAGCGCGCGCGTGGCGGCGGCGCGCGCGCGCTCGGTGCACTCCATGTGCGCGGCGGTTTCCCTCTCCAGGCGTTCCTTGAGCCGCGTCACCACACCCTCCAGCTCTTCGCGCTCCTGACTCTGCTCGTCCACTTGCTTCTCCTGTTAGTGTGGTTATTGGTTAACGTTATACATGCATGTGTGTGTGACGTATGTGTGGATGAGTGTGGATTATCGATGGTTGAAGCTTGATGATTGGTTCTGGTGAGCTGATTTTGTCTGGAATATGTGATAGGTTGGTCCTAACTAACATAGTTATAAAAAAATCTAATCAATCTTTAAAATGCATTTCAATACTGCGATTTTTGACAGATTCGTTCTTTCAATGACTAAAGTTTTATACCTAGCGAGACAAATTTCTATATCTCGTAAATATTAGGTAAATAAATTAACAACCATAGACGATGGCTGAATTTATTTGATTAGCACCAGTTTATTTTTAGTTCCAGTTTTTAATTATTTTCCAATTTTTTTTTAGTCTTCCTTAATATTTTAAATGCGCTCTCCAAAAATATGTATATTTCTTAGCAAAAACTTGAAAGAATCGTAGTTTAATAAGTATAATCCACTGTAACACAAAAGCAAACATATTTGACATAGTGACGAAATTTTACTCGACTTACGAGAATATATTATTATAATCAAAACGTTAAGCTGAAGCAAAAAACACAATTATATTTTCTACTTGAGTATGATCTGATAAGCATGACGTCATCACTAATATATTAATAACGCCGATGACTTGATGATCATACCACCAAATTGTAAAGGAGCCATCCTAACAGATCAGACAAAAATCCACCCTAACAGAACCACTAACGCACATAAGTATATCAAGTTATGCTTTAACCGTCCCACATTATAATAAACTTGTTCTTAAAAGTTTTGTATAAGGTATATATCAGCTTTGAGTAATGCACGATGGGTCTATAACCATAGTCATGAAGAAGCGACCATGTCGTAATAATAATATTTATTATATTCCGCTACCAACAGCAGTTATCATATTGTTGAAGAAATGTTGCAATTTTACAAAATTGGTACAGACCAATTTATAGACACGCTATCTAGCTATATTTTAACCGATGTTGTTGGGTCATATTGTAATGACTACAAAATGCCAGTACAAAATTGAGCCAAAGACGTTTAAGAGAAATTATTTCACACCAGCAATACATATTCATACGCACAAAAATTTAGGTAATTTCTAGCATTAATTATAGTTGTCAACTAATTTAAATCAATCACAAAGAAGATACATATCAGTGACTTATTAAATCGACAATCTGAATATCTCCACATGCTCAAGTTCGTGCACTTAACAATACAGTGCAATGAATAATCCACTAGGTAATATCATGAATCTAGTCATCCCTAAAATAATATAGATGACTCAGAACTATTCATATATTGAATAATCACGTCATAACAACATTTCTTCAAAAACAAACATATTAATAAATCTTATATTTCAAAGCATTATTGTCTTACCTTCTTGGCTAGTTCAGTAGCCAGGTCGATGTTCTCCCTTTCCAAGTTATCGGCTTTACTTCTGGCAGCCACTAGTTCTTCCTCCTTGGCTAATAGGTGGACTATCTCGCCTACGTTGATCTCGAGAGGAGCTACATCTGGGTCGTAGATCTAAAAGACAATCGATGTGTTTAGTACAAGACAAGGACTGTTTGTTTATTGAAGTTACAAACTTTATTACAAGTTCCAGTAGAGTTCCTACTTGGTTTAAAACCAACAAGATTGAAAAATTATTACGTTTAAAGTTATTAAATTACAGTAATTTTGGATGCTCATCCGTGGCGATTCCATCTTCAACTGAAGTTAAATGCATGTAATACTTATTATGAAATAAAACAAGTAATAGCAATGTATTAAACAAGTAGGTTATCGAGCCAGCAACGCTATGTACGTTAACAGTACAGAAATAATCATTATAAATACACCATCTATTAGCGCACAGAGCCAGTTCCTGGGCATGATGCGCCATCGTAATAAAATTGAATGAAAAAATATTAAATATGATAAATGATAATATTATAACACTAAAGATACGATACGACGAATTTATAAAACAATCTTAGATGAAAAATTGGAGAAAGCAGAGGAAAGGGAAGACCGAGACGTACCTCTATCCAACAAGTAAAGGAAAAAGTGCTGAGCGTGTCGTATCAAGGGATTACAAGGAATGTAGAACACAGACATAATAATGTGGCAATTACTTCGCCGCCAAGAGCTACCCTCAAAAAGATAAGCAATAAACATGTCTGTGTTATCATCCTGATTATCCCTGATTACTGCAGCTGTGGGACGATGTGTCTCAAGATGTTTATTGAGTATTTTATGTTATTGTGTTTTTTATTTATTCTTTTTTATTATTATTATTGTTATTTCTTTTAACTTTATACATACACATTGTGCCCACCTGATAGCTGTATAGGAATAAAAATGTATTTCTTTCTTTCATGTACCTTGGTCTGGTCAGAGGTGCTACCCCGCTCGCTGCCCTGCTCGCTGTTGGCGCGGCTGCCGGCGGCGGGCTGCTGCAGCACCACCTGCTGCACCACACGGTCCAGTAGCAGCCAGTGCTGCGATTGTGGGTTATATTCCACTGGAACAAGCAAACACCAAGTTACAAAACACTGTTGTTCATGTAGTCATTAGAACCCAAAACTGAAGCACTCGATTATGTGAGTGATAATTATAGCCAGCAAAAATTAAAACCACTGCTGCAATAAATTCGCTCTGTAGTTTTCAGGAAAGATCTATAATTATCTTGGTCAAAATTACAGGCCGAATGCAACGCTATGACATGATTCTTCTACTTAACGATATGAATATAGCACTCTCCGCTAACTTCATAACAAATAGAATAAGTGTGCCAAAAGCACTGCCTAGTTGATACAAAAGCGAAGTACTAAGCGTAACAAATAGGGGTGCTCTGATTCCAAATATAAGCTGATTAAAGTCCAATAGAGAGTTGAGTGTACTTGGATCCTGATTTAGTATTTCGTTACAGAATTTTCAACGTTGGCATATTATTGTACAAAATTGTGCATAGGTGGCATAATGATTTAATTGGTCGCCTTAAATGTAAGATTTTAATTTCACACGAGACATATATTTGTATGATCGACAAATAGATGTTCCAAGTCTGAGTATACTTTGTGTACGTTGATTAAATAATTGTGGAATACTTATAAACAGGGTTAAGGATATATACTCAAAGCGGTGCTAGTAGTCAAGTTAAAATACGATATAATTCAGAGATACTTACATGGCAACAGTAAAAGATGTTCCAGCATAGACAGAAGGTGTGGATAGGCGGCTGTGTGACTGAGCTTGCGTCTCAGCAGCTCGAACATAGAGGTGGCACTCTTGGTGTCCACGTGTTCTTTGTCGAATCTCCTTGCCAGTTCCCTCTCATCTTCGTTCCGGACCATCTCGAAGAACTCGATGTGACGGTCCAGGGTTTCGTTTTCATATTTGCGGAGTTTTTCGATTACTGAAAATAACAGTATAAAATTTTACAATTGAATCATATGGTAATGCTAAAGGTGCATTATATAGCAATAAATTATGTAATACACAATCATCAACAAACGATATCAAATAGCTAAACCGCCGTCTAAGAAATTCATATCATCTAGTGAGCATTCAACTAAATATTATTATAAAAAATACTAAATGAATTGTTTCCATTAACGTGAACTTGCAAAACCAATCGTTCCATAGCTCTCTTGTTCTTCATTCTTCAACGTTCTTGAGACTGTTAATAAACTAATCACCGCCTTTGGTGACGGCTTCCGTATATCGGATAAACGAAAGTTCCCATCTCCAAGGGAGGGTCCATTTTCTACAGTACATTTGGCACTTACTCTTCTTTACTCTAATTTAACAAATCTTTTTTGACTACCTAGAAGTAAAGTTCTAAGTAATCTATAGCATCTTTAATGTCTTATTCGCATTAAATCTTCAACAGTCGCTTTCTACAACGTCCTTCCACAGTTGTCTTCGTCTACTAACGCCAGTAATATTCTTACGTGTGATAATGTACCAACCACCGCCCTCGGCGACGATATTCAGGGATCGGTATCCCGAATCTCCTAGATTTCGTCCCCAAGGGCGGGCGATGGCTTTAAGCATCTATGTTCGCAGTAGATATTACTACACAGCACTGTTTTTCGTTGAATTGCTAAATTTAAAACTAGGTAAAGAAACATTTACGCTAATCTTCGCCTGCTTACCTCAACAACATTCTTGACCATGATGATATACCACCCGCCGCCCTTGGCGACGACATTCAGGGATCGGTATCCCGAATCTCCTAGATTTCGTCCCCAAGGGCGGAAGATGGCTTTGAATATCGATGATCCGTGATATATATATCCGTACGACACTTTTTTGATGCACCTAATATACTTGCTGAATTTTGAATACCAGGATTTTCTTCTACTGTTATCTACATTTACTTACGCCAGCAACCTTGTTGAAAGTGATGATGTACCAACCACCGCCCTCGGCGACGACATTCAGGGATCGGTATCCCGAATCTCCTAGATTTCGTCCCCAAGGGCGGAGGTTGGCTTTGTACATGCATTATCCGTAACAGGTAAATCACTTTTTTTAAATTTAGAATACTTAGAACCTCTTCTATACTGTCTTCGTCTTTTACACCAGCAACCTTCTTGAGGCTAGAAAATACCAACCACCACCTTCGGCGACGACAACCAAAGATCGGTATCCCGAATCTCCTGGATATCGTCCCCAAGGGTGGGAGTAGGCTCTATAAAGTACAACTCCATCACTCTTCAATCTTCTTGGGCGTGTTGCTTTACAATATCATTACCTGTATTCCTTCGTCGGCTGGCTTCGAGGGTGTGAGATAGCATTGTGATATTGAACTTCTCTAGCAGGTAAATAATTAAAGGGTAAATCTACAATAAAAATAGCTCACCTGGCTGTATCCCCAACATAAGCAGCTCATATCTCAAATGTAGCCTGAACTCCAGGCTTTCTTCACCGGGACCGTAGTTCAAAACAGCGTTAACGAATGACATGATGGCTGTCTTCAGGCCTAGGTCGTCACGATAAGCACCAGTTGACCTGTCGAGCTCGTTCACTAAGCCTTGGAAACGAGTTCGCTCGCCGGAATACTTTTGGTAATGCACCATTGCTTCCAGCACCTAAAATTTGGATTATTTCAGTATGTGGTCCTGATGTTGGACGGAAATCCAGTTGACGAAATGAAATGAAAGAGAACAGAAAGGAATTTAGATCTGTGTTATAATAGAGTAACCAAAGTTTCCTCTATGCCTTCGAAACTTATTCTACTTCGGACTGTACTAATTTTGAGTGATTTAACGTCCAGTTTTTCTTCTACAGTGCAATTAGAAGAATTTACCATTTTTGTTTAACCAAAAAGCCATTTAAAGCAAAACCAATTACCTTTTTATGTCCTCCTGGTACAAGACACACAGCACCGAGTATTTCCAGTGCAGCGACTTTCGTCTTAACATTCTCAGTGTCTAGCGACTGTGCGATCAGATCGATGCTCGTAGGGTGTGCTAGAACGTGCGCTCGTCCCGTCTGGAAAAAGCAACATTTATAGCAGCCAAGAAGAAGAAAGATTGTAGAAGCTCGCCTAAAACTAATAAGTTACAGGCAGTGTAAAACTGTTGCAAACATTTAAGAGTGATTTCAAATAACTACACGTCATTTGTTGACAAACTTGTGCCCACTCCTAGGACTCCCATCCCATTTGCCAGCAAAGATCCCATATTAAAGAAAACACTAATTATACTAACATTTACATCTTCGTCCACTCAGGCTTTATTGAAATAAGCACAAAGCACTACGATCCATTTTCTTGACATTTCTTAAAGTTGACATCTAAATAGTTTTATGTCGCAGGCCTTATTAGAACTTAATAACCATGTCTTGAAGTAGATTTTTCCACTAGGCACAGTACTTCAGCCCTTTTATTTAGTTTAGAGATAAACTTCAATACCATTTTGTACTACTGCCATCTCCACATCCAGCTAAGTAAATTCACTACGATCCCAATCCATCTAACTACACTATGATTACAGTGGCTACTTACCGAGTTATTCATCAACGCCTTTATCGCTGCTATGAGGTTATGCCTGGTGAGGGCATCATCTCTTGGCGCTTTCTGTAAGGCGTCTAGTAAGGACCCTAATCCACCCTGCTTGATAAACCGGAGCACAAAGCTGTGTGCCCGTGTCCGTAAAGCTGTTTTGAGCCCGTCCACAAGTACGCATGCTTCTGCTGGTGGTATACCTTCTGTTGATGCGAATGCCTGTAAATGTAGTCGAACATTGGAATTTCATTGTAGTGCTCTACATTCTCTAAAATCGTGTTATAACAATTTCCTTTTACAGTTTAGAGGTGTAATCGAAAAAGAAAAGAAAGGTGGTACTTATTTAACACTGTTTTGAAATACATTAAAAATATACAATACTGTGAATACATAAAACTAAATCTAAAATTACCAATACTGTCATTTTTAAGAATTAAGATTCAGTTATTCAATATTGATGGCAAATACCTCCGGATGTCATCACTGATTGATTATAAAGGATTTTATGATTCGATATGTTTAAAATTTAGAAAAACAAATTTGTTTGGCTGTATATGTATTATATACTCACGTCAGCAATCTCGTTGAGCGCTTTAATGTACTCTTCTAATTCCGGGGCGGTGGCAAGTGGTGGTGGTTGACCTGGAGGTGGCCTTCTGCTGCAGTATATCTGCCATTTCTTTGCAGCAGGAAGCGCCATCATGGCTGCTTTGTTCACTGCTGTCAGGTCCAGCTCCTCCTGTTGGTTAAAAAAGTAAATGATGAGAAATGTGTTTTTGATATCATTTTAATATGATTCTGCTTAAATTCATCTATCATCTTGCTGTTAAAGTCGGATTTTCACACTTATTCATATTTTCATGTCTACTACGTCCATAAATCATCTGAAAACATGAGGAGACAAGAGGTCCAAGCCCTGGAACAAATATCGTTGACAAAGTAAATGCCATCGGTGTATTTAAACTAAACCTTTATTTCGTAAACTTAATCTGCTTTTAGGTCGTCATTAGTTGGGAATGACGAATTAAATAGCATTTTGTGCACTTCAAGAAGCTATAATTTAATCCACGATCGAATACGTAAACGAAAAGACCGGTACCACAAATTTTAGGACGACCAAATATTCTTTACTTAGCCTGCTATTTGAAACTTGTCACCGGACATTTGGCACGAGAATGCGGTCTAAGCATTGCTTCCATAGTAAGGTCTTGACAACAAGGTGCAACTAGAATTTAAATTTTACCTTACATACCATACCATTTTGGAATGGAGTGGTGTTAACCCACTTGGTGAATAACGAGAAGGAAGAGCAATTTATTTGGCCTAAGATAGGCAAAGTGCGTGTGCATAGATGTTTACTAATGAACGCATTATCATAAAGTGCGAAGAATCGTATACCTGTGGATTGTGTGGATAACAAATAGAATTAAGCCTATAAGCATACGAGTATGTACAAAAGTAAAGCAGACAGTTACCTACATATCTTAAGCTTGATTAATTTGTTATTTTTAGGTCCTGAATGCTAATATTGTATCAAAAACAGCCTTAGGGCGTCAAAGATAATGGTATCTTTTGCACCCGGTAGACAGTGATTGAACAGGAGGCCTAACAAAGGACTTAAAAATTGTTATTACACGTGCAAGAACGAGACGAATCTACACACTCTGTAATGCACTGTTTCGTTCCCTCGTACGCATTAATAATATTTAAAGAGATAATGTACTACCAGTTTTTATAAGTATACAATTATAACTAACGAAATCTGATTGCGCATGCGGTAAGATTATATTAAAATCAGATCAAAAAATGTCAAGATGTTTAGAGAAACAGGTAGATAAAAGCACACAATCAACCAGAATAACGAGCTCCTTTAATATTAACAATATTAGTGGTAGAAAATAACTAATATAAACTTTCCTTTACTAAAGAAAACTCAGATATAAAAGACATAATATCGAGTTAATTGACACATTGACAATCGCTCTTCTAGAATGGTCATTGCTAACGAATCGAATCGGACATTACCGACGCAAGCGCAGCGAGCGCATGCCGGATTTCCGCGAAGAAAGCCAATCGATCAGCCGTGCATCAATTTATGATCGATAATATAATCGTGAAAACATCGAAGATACGGATGTTGTTCTTTAATAAAGGTTTACTGAATCGTAACATGTTTTTTGATATATAATCAGCTTATCAGTGTTTTATTTTATGTAACAAATGTACCTATGTGTAAAAATTGTTACCGGGATTACAGTCTAAACAATATAATATATTATTTTATTTTCAGTCTGTACACTGTTGTGTCATGTAATAGATATGCACCACATTTAAACAGTTTAGATCCCACATAGGCAATCGGGATCCTATTGCCGCTACTCGGTACTACTAAACTACGTGGTACTTTTCGCAATAGTCGGAAAATGTCTCGACTCAGTCATGAAACCTGTAACCTTAGGCGTGAGAGCTGCGCATCTGTCCTTCTTTACTACTTATCAACATTATTATTAGTATTACAGATGATGTCGAATTTCGTTTTAGAAATCGTCAGTGATTTTTATTATAACCAGATGTCACAGACAACCAAAGATAGCTTAATTATACGACAATATGTCTCAGGTAACACACCTGGTGAAAACATTATAAGTTTCTCTATTTATAAACTGTCGTAACACAAACATAATAAACTTGTAATACCACCTTATTTGTCGCAAAATTAATACTTTTAAACTCGTCTAGACATTGTAAAACCAGATGTATAAAATGAGAGAAAATAAATACATTTATAGTCATCTAATTTGCATGAATAACTGTACCATACTTATACAAATATAAATACATAATCTATGTTTATAGCATACATTTAACGACGATGCCGATTTCATGACCTGCAATATTGAAACATGATGTACTATCGTATATATAGCAGTATAAAAATTACAATATTTTTTATCATATCTTGCCATTAACATATCCATTATTGGCATGGTATAGTTTAAAACACTGTGTCTACTTAATAGATTAATTTTCTAATACTCAATCAAACTTGACATTTGGTGGGCAACCACCACCTTTGCTGTTCATACGGTAGCTCGCATGCGGTCATGGAGCACAGGTATAATCCATCGTATGTTCATTTGGGATTAATACTAATTATATTATATAGCGTTTTTTTAGCTACACAATAATGAATGTAATTTTATACGGGATGTAAGCGTAGCGAAAACTGAAATAGTAGATACAGACCATTATCCTAAGTTCAAAATCCTACTATTTTTATATTCTTCAAAAAAATCCTATCAATACATCTGCAATAAAATTTTCATTTTGTAAAATTACGTTATCAACTGTATACTAACGAGGTGCGTAGAGGTAATTGCGCTCCTAATCTTGTCTTTATAATGATGAATTAAACTTTGCATCGAGATAAGTACTTACATAAAATTAACTGTTTTTTTTTGTTACGCCTCCCCTTACACCCTGTATATATTATTTAAACCTGTACTACACTATGCTAAAGTATGCCAGGCGATTAACATACACATACAGGCACACACCTACATACATCATGTAATACAAACGTTAAGTTGATTAAGTAATAGAAATATTAATGGAGAGTTTAAGCTGATGTTAATATATGTATGCTGTCAAAGCAAGCTACCGTTAAATTGGAATGACGTGTCACATAAAATATTAAGTCGCACGTAAGATTGAAAAGTTGATCGCACGGTAACGATTAAAAATACATACATAGACTTACACTTTTTTTAAGGGTAAGCAAATACTACAAATTTTCTTTAGATTCAATTTTGGCATTTGTCTCTCGATTCATTTACTTTCATTATATTCTCAAAAATGTACATACAAATACAATGTACAGTACTTACATAAATAATTTTACTAACTACCTATCTAAAATATGACATAATATTACTCATAATACATTATCTAAACGGATTGCATAATTAATAAGTAATTACACAATCGAATTCAAATTAATGTGTAAGACAACACACATCAGTAACAGAACTATGGATAGCAATAATGTATAATATTTATCATCGTGAGCTTAGTACACACTGTAGCGTATACCGAATACTGAATCGTTTACCGAAATGTACCTACTTCTTTGCAGGAGTAGACTGTTAACGCCGATACATGTATTTTGACTGATACATTTTAACAAAATGTGACTATAATGCATGTATGTAGAGCGGCAGTGATCTAGTGTAGTATTTTATATGAGAATAAAGCGTAAACGTAAATAAACTGCTCGAGTAAAATTTATCAAGGCTCTGGAAGAAAATAAAATGCCTAAAATCAATCACAATCACCCGCTCCAAGCCTTGGTTTAAATCCCACCCTTTGCCCTACCGACGTGAACCGAATCCTAACACAAGCATTCTTGCTTAGATGGAGGGATTAATAAGTACTAATATTAATTACCCAAATAGATAGCAATCTTTAAAAAAATATTTATCGCTGTCCTACCTAGAAGACTTCTTACAAAACCTATACACATTTTTGAATTGATACAACTTACGTAGTAGACCCACAATTATAAGTACAACTTTGTAACCAAAATCGCAACTTGGATTGTGATCAATAAAGCTTTTGATAGAACATGTAGCCGAACCGAAACTTGACGATCACCATTACCGGTACTACTGTGACCATCTAGCCTAATATCCAACGCCCACACAGTACTATAAAACACAATTAATCTGACACTCAACGGGGCACCTATCAAACCACTTGTCATATAATCACAGACAGAAAGCACCGATCATCGGTATTAATCTCGATGTAGCCACTTAGAACAATAGGTAGGCACTTTCTATGCAGTACTTTTTTTTTGTATGAATATGTAGTTGTTTCGCAATAAGGTGATATAATTGTCGGATAGCCGGGTGTGGCGACTAAGCGGTGTCATTACAAAGCGAGATTATGTGCTTAGTGTGTGTGAATGTCTTACTTGTTTCTTTGGTTCATTGACTGTGATTTCTTAGAACATGCTAGCTATGTGCATGTATAATATTCGTATAAGTATGAGCGCCACAATTACAAGCAGTTGTTGTTTTTGACAATTCGTGTAATGACTGGTAATCGCGCTAGTGTAATGGAACACTAGATTTGTGTGTGCAAGCGTTTTATATTCTTTGATCTGTATGTTAAATAGATTTACGTCATTGAGATATAGTATCAAGTGTAGATTACAGGGTAATATAGATGGAACTAGGAACTTTGCGAACATCGAAACACAACAATGAATACCCAAACTCTTTCATCTTACTTACCAGTACTATTGTTTCAATTTTTTTATCTAGTTCGGACAAATATTTGTAAGTGCACTTTACGTTATTGTTAAGATGCAAATGTAAAATTAAAAATGTATACTAAAACTAGCTGTCCCGACAGACGTTGTCCTGTACACAAAAAAATAAACCAAATCCAAGCCACAAAAACACAAAAAAATTCATCAAAATCGGTCCAGCCCTTTAGGACGAGTTTAATTACAAACACACGCACAGAAGATTTATATTAAAAATAAACAATAATAATTATTATTTTAGCGTTATAACATTTTTACATACACGATTATTCGACTTTGAGACTATCGGTAATACACAATAAACACCCAATTTAAAAAAATCCGTTGTATGTAATTATAATATAAATCAAAACGATCTACTCCAATTAAAGGACATATAAATATAGGCAGGTCTGTCTCTTAGTCACCTCTTCAAAACACACATTAGCACTAATAATATCAAAACAAATACTAAGCCGTTTAAAAACAACCTAAACGCCACACAGACTCACTAGGTAATCACTATAATCTAAATTTTAGGGCAGCACTTACGCCGATTAGCCGGTATTCACAAACAACTCCGTGTATGAGGACAAGCGGGTGCAACTCGCATATTCCGCATACGACTGGCCGTTTAAAGCAATTGCCATAATTAACCAAGGTACCATTAGAGATCTTGTGGGTCAAAGACCGTCGTCTACAACGTATATACGTACCAATTACGCGACAAAAGAGTTAATTAACGGACTGTAAGTTAATTAACACTTCCGGTTAAGAATAAAGCCTTTTGATCCTGTTAATGTTACGTAATTGCTTAAAAGCACTGTTGATTTTTCTTAACAATAGTGGTACCAAAACAGATAATAAATAAGGAACGTTATATTCAGTTTTAAATTCTAACTAATATTTTAAATGTAAATATGAGTTTGTTTGTTTGTTACGGTTTCATTTCTTACCTACCTAACCGATCATCATGAAATTTCGCATATATGTATGTTGCCAGGGATACAAAAAGGGCAAAGGGTACCTATCACCCAGAAAATACCTGTTCCCGAGGGACAGAAATTTATTGACAAATCTACATTAACGCAGGCAAAGTTGCGGGAAAAATCTAGCCAGTACATATGCAATAATTTAATTTATAACTCAACAATATCATTAGCCTATGGAAGCTTGTGTTCTCTTACACATGTATGCGTCCCTAAGTACATCGCTAAGCTTGATCTTCAGCTATCCTTAATAAAAACTGCTATAAGTAATCGTCAAAATGTTAATGCTCCAATTTTATCTTAGACAATAACAATAAAAATTCGGTTCAGTAAGCTCACTATTGAAACGTCATCTAATGTTTAACTTTGCTTTCCCAACATTACATAATGTCCATGACTCAGCAAAATGGGGAAAGCAATATATCTATGTAAAATACAGCTAGTCCCTATAAACCTCATAAAATAACGGCTTGGTGTAGACAGACAATTTCATAACGAGCTCAAAGTACAGCTCGGTTGTAAGGCTTCCCGTCCTACAGTCTGGGTGTCCACAAGTACCCTCTCTGTGTGAACAGTGTCGCACGCCGCGGGCTAGCCAATTAAAAGTACGATAGCATATGATACGGTACCAAGCATTCCCTAGGAACTTCACAAAGTTAATTGGAAACGCTGAAGGGCGTGTAATGTAGAACTCAGAACGATGCAGATGTCTTTTCGAAGAGATATAAGGGGATTAGATTGAAACTGTTGATTGAAGTATTTTAAACAAACTTGTAGTAAATAATAAAATACAAAATATATAGTCAAACGCTATAACACGCTATTAAACCTATTGATATTGGAATACAAAAATATCGGAGGACCTTTTGATTTGAATCAATGATATAAAAATATTGGTGGCATTGACTATTTCAAATATAAAAGTGTCTATCTTTGACTATTTTAAGAGCCTTTTCATCGTAGTTAGAAAATCACAGAATTAATTTCATTCATTTCTTATCTGTCAATATACGCACAAAGAAGGATTCGATATAACTGCACTTATGTAATAACTTATGCATGAAATAAAAGACTATATAGATGATAAATATCATAAGTAAATAGAAATATATACAACTATAAACACAAACTTCACGCCTATTTACCTACATTATTAGAAAGCACTCTTTTTCACCACTGACTTTCGGAAGTTATATGACTTCGAAATTATGTGCGTATTGATTGACAATTATCGCCTGCTCCGTGCCTCGGAGAGCACGTTAAGCTGTCGGTCCCGGCTGCCATGAACATCTATGGCAGTCGTTACTGGAAAGTCAGTGCCTTATAATATCCTGACACTGGTCTAGCCTTAGGGTATCGTTACCCTTCGGGTTGCGGAGGTCAGGTGGCAGCCGCTCCGTGTAAAAACTGATATCCAGTCAAATCTGATTAGACCAGAAAAGCCGACCCCAAATGACTTGGGAATAATAAGGCTAGGGAGAAGAAGATTAGAAAGCCCTCTTTATAATAAAGTAAGTTTGCGTAAAACTTACCTATATATTTAGCGAGTCATCTGCTACCATAATGATATGTATCTATTAACTTAATGCTTAAGATAATCTCGCGTCAAAACTTCACAACAACGAACTTTTCTGTAAACATAAAACTTGACAGCTATATATCAAGATGATTTAATGATGTTACGAGACGGAAAGTCCACGAAGGGAAAATTAGCATGTTAAACAGATATTGGTACAGATGACCGATGTCGTACAAACTTCGTAATACTGACAAATGTGATACATATGGTAATAGATGGATATAAACCTATTAGAGATATGTTAGAAAGACATAGTTCGACCCAGTAATGGTTCGGAGGGCGATTGAAAACCCAGTAATAAATCAAAGTGTAAGTGAAACTTTATTATGAATCAATGTTCGTGATTTAAAAACACGTAGGTATACAAGTCTGAAAGATTTAATATTTAAATCGATTAAATTACTAAATTACATTTGTTGATATCAAAATCAATATATGTATAGTAATAATTATTAAAATTGTGTCTGTTACGTCTTACTTTAGATTATAAATGCGAATGTAATTTGTTTGTTACGTTTTAAGCCTTATTTATGTACTCGAACGATCATCATGAAATTTCTGATACACGTTGTCAGGGATACAGAACAGGTACACAGGCCTTCTATCCAGAAAAAGTACTGTTCCAGAGCGCGGCCGCGGTCATGCACTAGTTAACACTAAGCCACACAGCAGACATTTAAAAATATTTTGTTTGAGGATACCTGATGACGTCGATCAGTGTCTTAACAAATAACATATCTTAACAAATTGTTATGGCAGAACAAAGATGTAGTAGACTCCCTGGTATTAGAAATTGTCTTGTGAGATGACTGACCGAATGAACTATAATTACACAACAAAGCGAGCCATTTGGATTTTTATAGAAAAGCTATAGAAATATCACCGATTTCAGCCTAAGTAGGTATACGTCATTAAATTAATTTTATATTATATGCTTTTACCTCAAGACACAACTAAACAGCTGACTACCTTACAAAACGTGAGGCACAAATAACTCTTACAATTTTCATCTAGATAACCTTGTCCTTGTAATTAGTGTAACAACAATGGTCATCTGACAGATAACACGTTACGAACAAGTTCAACAGACCTGGCGCTCTGTGCCCGCGCACGTTTCCGTGACGTCATCACAGGGTCAAAGATAACCGTTTTATTGTGTCCTCGCTTCATTAAACGAGGTGACATACTAGGAATTGTCTTTTAATTAGACCCCGTATTAGTGCGACGGCTTCTTTAATGGGGCAATTATTAGGTAATTTTTCTAGTGGTCTGATTAGTCAGCGTATATTGGGGTTAATAAACTGTAATGATATGGTAATACAATAAAGCTGCCAAGATTTCATGATCTTCTAGATGTAATTTCTGTAGACCTACGTAAATTATGAGGCTCTTTTAAGAGGCACACTAAAATAAACGCATATGAGAAGAATAATATGCACGACTTAAAGGTACAATTCAAATTCGATGAATGTTTCAATCTTATCCTACACGAGTAAATCTTGTGAGAGCATTATAAGGATGGTTCTTCAGAAAGCAATAATTCGCAATGACGAACGAAAACGAAGACTTCATAATTGCAGTTAATTAATTTCTTAGTTCAATGGTATTATGTTTCCACGCACAACGCCTGAAGCGAGAACATTAGCAACGATATTATCGGCGACATAAAATTGCGGTGAACCTTAATTTTCCCTTTATGGTAGGTACATTTCTATGCTAATTTGCGAAAGAGGGAAAATTCTAGATGTATCTGGTGTTCATTAGTGAGAAATACTTTGAGGGTAATTGGATCCTTAATGATGTTAACTCGAGTAGTGTAAATAAAGAATGTACCTATTAATGAGAAAAGTAAATATTTTGCGTAAAAAAATATTGTTTAGATGAAGCAGTAAACACTATGTAATTATTGAAGTACATGTAATGAACAAAAACATTTAGACCCAAACCGATGATCCATGAAAATGCTGTAATAAAGATAATCTCCAAAATTTTCTCATGTAGTACGTATTTGTTACAGTATCAAATCCCTAACCTACATTGGTTCCAATTACAGGAACAGTGAGGTTGTAGCATCTGGATTAGAATGTCACACAAAGTAAGTATAATTGAGATTTTGTCTGCTTCTGGCGATATGCCAAGCAATAAGGCGTTAGATTGCCCAATATTACATGCCGCGCTATCTAGTTAATAGCAAAAGCTCGTTACAGGATATTATCCTCCAGACATGCTACAGTTCCTATTTTTTTTTTCAGGGTGCTGTATCTCTGATGCCAAAGATTGGATAAAAAACTGGCTTTACAAATAGAGCAGCGCTTTAAATATTTACCGCTGCTGATAGGTTATGTTGTAGACCTTCACAATACCTCAAGAGTGTCAATTGACACTAATTAGATACAGAATTGGAATTTGTTTTTAATCTAAGTGTGTTTTTGGTTTTTAAACTTGCCAGCATCGTATAGAATTGTCTTTGAATGGTACCCTTACAGTATAATTATGTGATCCTGACTATGACCGTCAAAGACTGCATTTCTAAGCTACGGTTAGAGATATCAGTACAGTACAACGCCCCTACCTTATAGTATTAAAGTAAACCGAACCCCGCCTTAGATATTGGCTTTGCGTTATCGCAGCAGCATTCCAATAGACGTGACAGTGTACTTATTTATGAGGCAAATATTGACTGCACCTCTCTGATACTCACGCACAATCTAGACTCGTATTTATTCGATACGCAAGTGTAAGGGCGTAGAAAGCGTTAATACAAGTTTGCAAGTGCTCACTGTAATGAAACTGTCAGTTTTGATAGGAGGTGTGTAACATGAAGCTGTGAAAATAAAGCCGTTTGCACACAAAGTGTTTCTCCAGGTCTCGATGGCACGTCACTTGGCGGATGTTTGTTTCAAAGCTTAAGTTGAATCGATAAAACAAGTACACTACGGAGAGTGAATACTTAAGTTTGTTTTGAATAATGGATTCCTTTTGCCAAAGGTTGTTGTGTTGCCTTTAGAATCCGGCTCGGATGGCTAGCCGAGCTACCGCCAATTGACTGTCGATGGAAAGGTACCAGACACAACAATGGCAGTAGGTACATATTGAGTTTTAATGTCAGTAGGTTCTCAGTATTGAATCAAAGTCCGATAGACAGTATATACCCTTAGTTAGTACACAGAAAATCTTATACATCATCCAATAAATGGATAAAGCTACGAATAACATATGTTTATTTAGAAATTCAATCCTTCATTGTTAAATGAAGCATCCATTTTGCAGAAATAGCTATTATTTAATAGCGCCATCTTTGTAGATACTTTCCTAATAACAATTGACTAGTTTATGTAACAAAACATTAGTACAAAACACTTTGCACTGAAAGTTCCATAAAAAAGAAGATTGAAGAGAGGCGTGCCAAGAGGACGCTTACATTAGTACATTACTAGTTGGTTGACCGCAGACAATCTAGGCTGGACGCGTAGAGCGTCGCGTCGTTCAATCAGAACTTGCCGCAAACAAGTCGTAAGAAACTTTGCCGCAACGTGCAGCTTGAAAAAGGTCACAAGAGACGATTACATTTGCACTAAACTTTTGTTGGAGTTGTGTTTGTTTGAAGTTCAGACTGAAAAGATGTGGTTGGTTATGGATGTTTTGCACTTTCAAAAATGGCCAGAACATTTAATAACACTTTCTTTCTTATAGTGTCATACCTTAAGTGTGAAACGGCTACATTTTCCTCTTCTACAAGTGTTAAGGTTAATATTAATATGGGTTTAAATCACTAGGGAAGATAATAGCAGCAGAAAACTTACTGGTGCATATTAATACCGAGAATATATAATCAAGATGCAGCGTTTAAATTCACGTCTACGGTAATCTGAAGCTAACGCTCATCCATTTCGATTGTCCTGCTGCAGCTCTGATTAAGTTTTTGACATTTTCAATTTGCATCGAAGCATTATATTGCGATATTTTCGCCGTCTATCGTAATGTTCATAGAACTAATAAAACCATCACGATATACTGGCCCTTGAAAGAATTTAGTATGGATTTAGCTGTAACTTTATAATTTACTAGAGCTTTTAAAAGTACTTTTCTTTTAAAATGTAATATAGCCTATGTTACTCGGTGATAATATATCTTTCCAATAGTGAAAGAATTTTTAAAATCGTATGCGCTGTTTGTTATTTAAATCCTTGCAAACAAATCAAATCTTTCCTCTTTATAATATTTGTTTAGATTAATAAGATTAAAAACTATTTCAGTGAAACAGATAGATTTAAGCCCGATTCCTATATCCAAGAAACGATACATTTTACCTACAAACAGTAATTTTTTGACATATGTTATGGAAAAGATGTAAATATTCTCGTCAAATGACTCGTTTCTTGATATAGGAATATAGCTTTAGTAACATTGACGTCGTTAGAAAAAATGACGACTTAACACGATCGACATTAACATTACTCCGGCAAATTACGTCTATGCAAGTAATTTGCAATAATTTGTCACGTAACTAAATGTCTCGGAAGGCGGTCAATGATAACAAGACGTGAGTACCTACTAAGATGACCCCAGTTCCCGTCGACATTGAGGCCGTTCATCCAACCGCTTACTATTGAGTAGACTGTAATTATAACCTTGTTAAAAGCGTTCATGTTCTAGCTGTTTTTAATTATAGTAATGTTTCCTATAAATGTCCACAGCGCAATGAGAGGTGATGGAAATTATATGCTTTTAGGTATTGCAATTTATTTTGCTTATGCCTGTTTTATTAAGATTTTAATTTACATATGACTTGGTTAAAGGTACAGGTTGTCGCATGCATGGAGCCAGATTTACTTGCGTATTATTAGCTTTGCAGGATTCGATAAGTTAACACAAGGCATATTGGCGATGTTGCGCCTATAATGGTCCGAGCCGTCGCCGGCGAACCGGGCGGCGCAGGCGCGCTTACGCGCGCCTTATGCCGCCATAATGAAGGTTGCGGGCGGGAGAACGGGGATCTCCCGTCCGCCAGCCATTGAGTCGGTCCGACGCCCTATGTAGTGCCGGGGCGTCGCCGAGGAGCTGTAGACTGCTGGATGGGTCGCTGAGGTAGTAATTGTTGCCAGCGGCCCATCCACTATACAAGGCAGCGAGCGTGCACACCGTGGGGTTTTGGTCCGTAGGCCCGAAGTACGGGAGAGCCGGACATAACCCTCTCGTCCCCCCTTGTGGCGAGAGGGTATGCATAAGGCGCATTTCACCACGTAAAAAAAAAAAAAAGGGTACTGACGACACAACATACCCTAATATAGTTCTTAAACATTGCCTTAGGAATGTGTGGTGACGTTGATGTTAACACATACAAAATACTCTTTCGTCATGCCATTAAAAATCTCTATAATATAGGTATACTTCTAGTACTATTTGTTATTTATCTCTTTGTTTCTCGTGGTTAGCTAAATACTTAGTAACTATTTAATATGTATGTATTTACAAAAAAAAAATATATATTTATATTTATCCATTGTCTAGTACCCATAGTACAAGTTCTGCTTAGTTTGGGCTAGATGGTGTTGTGTGTATATTATGATAGAATATTATATTATATTATTATTATATTAATATTGTCTTACGTTTACGTGAAATTAAACCACTGCTTATTTAATAAAACACTACTTTCATATAATTTAAAAAGTTTTAACTATTTAATTTTGCACTTTTCACCATCCATTGTCTCCCCGTGACCGTGATAAAAAGTAACTATTTCTATAAAATTTGACAGTCCAGTATTAGACCAAATATTACTAACTAAAATATATCAAAATTTGAAAGTCCCTGTCATAGTACATGTACATAAGTATATTTAAATGTAAAGCACATTAAAGACGCTATTACAAAGTTGTATACGAAATTTCAAATGCTAACAGTAATAGAAAACTAATCGAACTAAAACTAGGTGCACATCTTTCGATCCCTACTTTCCCTTTCAATCGGAAGCAATCTCAATAAAATGTTCATAAATAGATTTAATTTCACACCTGCTTTAAAGTTTAATTATTTTCTGAATAGTTGGTGAGTGCATTCGTAAGAGCTGTGTTGGTGATTGTACTAATAAAGAACAAACTCGTGTATCTAATCTCAAAGGTTACGGAGATCCGCTCTCTCTGCCACTCCCACTACGTCTAGTGTGAGGGAAACCACATTAATATTATACTTTATGTTTATACGTTCCTTATATGTACCTACATATGTTATATCTTAGTGTGCAATAGATGCTGTGCATTCACTTACAAATAGGTAGGTATATTAGACTACACAATTTGTTTAAATAGGCACTTCGCCTTCTGTCAAAGCGCAAAGAGTGTTTTAGTATTGACACGTAATTGTAAAATAAAAAATGTATCCTCTAATATTTGTTCTTACTCTCTAGGTCTTTGTGTCGAGCAGTGTTATTGGTTTTTACTGGCACGGAGTTTAGGACTATGTATGCCCTTTATACGTGGCACGGCACACAGGCGAAATGAGGATCTATAATGCAATTTTCGCCTTCTTCAGGAATAAAGGAATGATAATATATAATATATGTATAGTTTATAAATTGAATCGCACCCAGGCATAACAAATTTGAAATCTTAAACATTTTTATCATGGCGAGTAAAAACTTGTTTGGTAAAATTCACAACAACAACATACTCATTCAATCAAACTCGTAACAGTATTATACAACGTTACAACACAAAACTCAAGTCGCATTAGCGCGAAGTAATCTAGCAGACTAATACATGCATCAAAGCGGCGGACCGACATACGGTAACAAAGCGCCTGATCAAAGATAACATGCAGATGCCACTGAACTAACTACCGACGTGTACTAGTTGACTGGAG
Source organism: Catocala nupta (assembly GCA_963675205.1). Lineage (NCBI taxonomy): Eukaryota > Metazoa > Arthropoda > Insecta > Lepidoptera > Erebidae > Catocala > Catocala nupta. The sequence continues at coordinate 7,315,975 of OY776091.1, read as the reverse complement.
ATAGATACATCTAACAGTAATACGTATACATTCAACGTTACCTTATTTTTCTTTTTAACATCTTACACACTAGAAATATCCTGCGGCGGAAAATTTTTACAAAAATTGAAAAAAACGGAGACAAAGAACACCCAGTCTTGCAATACCTATTTGTGGATCACACAAACATTATCCTATCACAATGTCACATTGGCAACAGCGGGACTACGAATTAAACCAAAACGTTATCCATACAGTCAATTGTATGCTTGCCCCCGGTTTTTTAAAGATCATCGCATAAATTAGGGGAGCCTGTCAAGAGCAAGACAACTGATGTGATTGGCTGACTGAATTAGCAACAGCCAAACAAATATCTTGATATAATTTCATTGTGATACGATGTTGATGAGGCTTTCAAAAACTACGTGTAAATATTGCACGGTTAGTGGTTTAAGTGGTCATCACAACTAGTACGACAAGTGTTATAAATTCGATACCGAAGGGAGCCAAAACTTGTGTGATTCTCAAATAGTTGTTACAAGTCTAGAGGTAATTTAAACAACGGCTGTTTCGTTGAAGTAGTCATCCGTGACACATGGATTAAACCCACTATGAGATGCCTTTATATTATCAGACATCATGTGCATCAAAACAATGTTTATGTTATTAATATTTAAATAAGGAGGTATGTAAAAACAGTAGCATTATAAACAAATATGACTAGACCAAACATACAATTATAGTTGCTCATGATGTACACATTCAATATAATAATATGACTATCTTGTTTGAGTATTAAGCGTAAGAATGACTGTCATTGGTTTCATTCCCGGGCCAGTTAAATACTATAGAGATTTTTGTAAAGAAATTTTGGGGAACTATGCACGATAGGTACCTACGCTCTTTATGATTTAAATATGAACATATAGAATCATTTTAGTGGTTCTAATAGCCTCTGCCTAGCCTATTGGAGATAGAGAGGTATGATGCTAAATCGTCAACAGTATGTTTAGAAAAACACGACAAATAAAAATAAAATGCTGAATAAAATACAAAGGCTTCTAAGTTCAATATTTAACTTCTAACTTCATATAAGTTCAATATTTAACCTTTCCTTCGAACGCAGCAAAAGTAGTTTGTTTCTCAGAAATTAAAGATGTTTTAGTCGCGCCTCTTTGATTATATCAAACTCATGAGAATACGAGTCGGAATAAAATATGTGATAAAGATCTTTATCTACAGAATACGATAGCATGGCAATTATATGACGTCACTTAATATTATCAAAAATATACATAATGCTATTATATAAACTTGACAAATTAGGCACAAACAAAGGAAACCCAGCAGATACGATGCATTAAGTTGTTTATCACATCTTGATATTCAAAGATTTATTCCATCAGCAATATTTATTTTAATTTATGAATAATAAAATAATTAATTAATAAAATATATTGCTATTGGAAAAAAAACTAGCTAGTTTATTAGCCAGTTCTTAATCCAATATTTTATGAGATATTTCGTAGACTGCAGCTACGCTTGTTTTTATCGAAAAGTATGTTTTGAAACATCATTAATCTTTTATGAGATATTTGCCAGTTAAAGTAACTAATCCCACTATTCGGTAAAACTTATAATTGTAGACAAAATATGGGTGTGGTACATCTCTTTATAATTTTAAGGTTAAAACTGGCATCATATTATAATGTCATGTAAACATTTTCATATGTTACAGTTCATCCCTGTAGTTATCAACAATTTTATGACGTTTACCCATGGTAAAAGTAGCCTATTTTATCTTCGTCCCTTCATCTAACTGTATATCAATCAACCACACCGTTTTGGTACTCCTTTCGACAGTAGAGGATCCTCCTTTCAAAAGCAACATTTTGCATTTTGTAATAACTGTAACATTTGTAAAATGAAGTAATACGAAAACGACACAGCAATAAAAATGTGACACCCCTTTCCATACAATTTGTATGGACCCCAACCATTTACAGCCGTAATTGAACAGCAATAAGCATAATTTACCAAGTTGTATTTGCAAGTTAAAGTTGGAACTTACATACAGACTTTGCTAAATTATTCATACATTGTCAGTCTATAGCCCGGAAGGGTAAATCTTGCGTCATTTATTTAATTCGAATACGAATTCTAGAAAAATACTAAAAGTAATGAAGATCTGTCGTCACATTAAGAATAGACATTTGATATTTCAACGACAATTTATTCTAATTAATTATGCAGATATTGATAGATGGCCCAATCTAGATAGACTCGATATACCGATCTCGACTCTTCGTGACTTATCGAAGGTTATATAGAAATTAATTCACGATACGACACGCTAATGCACTAGAAAATTATATAACTAGTTTTGTGATCGGCGTTCAAAGTCAAATGTAAATAAGTTAGACCTTTCGAGTCGCTTAGGAATCTAGTCTGGTACCTAAGAGCCTCCTACGAGCTCAGAAAATGTTGTTTTGTAAACTGTTCACTGGGAAGGCGATCTAGTGGTTTGATGAGGAATGTTATATTTTATGACATTAAGCCGTAAGCAAAAAATAGTCTTTGCAAATGATGAAAAATCTAACATTTTACGGTACGGTATAAACTACTGTCGGTGGATAAAATATTGGATTTTCTATTTTCTTTCAAAGACACTTTTTAACGTCATTAAGGATGATGTCGTCATTAGAATAGAAATCAACATTATAATAAATAAATGAAAAATATCCGTGACATAAAAATGCTGCAAGGCGCAGCGGTAGTCAATGCAACTGCTGTGCATGAATTCTAGTTCCGGCTAAGTGTTTTTAGATTTTAATATCAAGAAGTTCTCCGTCTCTTCTCTTCACGGAGTCTGGAACTGCGACCGGTAGAAGGCAATAGCCTCGCGTTTTTTTACGTAAAACATGAAAACATAGCTGGCAAAACGTGTCTGTAATACTTTTGCCTACATTTACAGAATATGCCTACGCTTATGACTATCATAGTCATACGCATAAATATATGTTATATTTTTATTATATGTATTAACATGTAATAAAAATTTACATGTCTTTTCACTGTCTAACTAACAACGTAAAATACCAACACACGTTTATATCTAACCTATTAGTAAAGGTTACCGGTGCTAATTAAACTAACAGTTGGCGTTACAAGGGCGTGGAACACCAGCTGAAAGAGCGAGCTACAATGATAGATGAGGAGGTGAAAACCGATCGCACACAACAGTTAGTCGTTAGAGAAATCATTAATAACTCAGCCATTGGCACGTTTGTACTTGTGCCAATCATCGCGGCACCCAATGATCACGTCGAGGGTCGGGAGAAAGCTGACGATAGACATTTTTGTGTATCGTCATTCCAAAGTGAAAAACCTGAGTCAGCGAAGTTTTGGTACTTGTGATATGAATTGATGTGATGAAAAGATTGGGACTCGTACTATAAGCTTCTTTACATGTCTTTTCTTACAGCTGGTTCATTATGCTATAGTATTTTTTGCTGTCGGTACTACAAATGAGACAATAATTAGATCGAATTACCTGATTCATTACTTAGCATTATACCTGATATTCTTTGAAAGGTCAAGCAAATATATACTATCGATGAAATGTATTACTTCGATGGAAACACTAGGAGAATCGTTATTAAAATAAATTACAAAAATATATTACTTGGCAAGCAAATAGCTTGACCGTGCAAAATGCTACTGACCTCAAGAGGAAATTAGACTTGTAATCTTATCTAATATCCGTCCGTTCGAGTAATGACAGTGCGCCACCATCCTCATTATCGTGGGAGATCGTGAGTGCTTCAAATCTGTCACGAACCCGCCACCCGCGTATTTCAGTGAAAGTGACGTGTGATATTTGTTGCATCACTTCCATTACGTCTGTAATTATCATGTCTGCATACTACCAGAATACCGAAGTCGAAATTCGGTGATTAGGACAATTAGAATTCTGAAACTGCTTGGGTGACGCAGCGGTATTAGACTAGTAGCAACTGCTGTCCATGGGCCTCAGGTTTGATGCTCAGGTCGAGGAAAGTGTTATAGGGTATTTCTATGAATGAATTCTGAGTAGCACCGTGCCTGGAACTGTGTACGATACATACCAATAGTATCTCGTACCCTCTTTCGATCTACCGAGAAACATAGCCAGCAAAATGTGGGTGTAATTCTCTTTTGCCTACCTCTTCGGGAATTTAGGCGTGAGACTATGATATGTATGATTTTTGCTCTTGCGCAGAAAGAAAATATATTTTTATTTTTGTTAATGCATGCTGTGGCAGCCTATAGGTAAGGCAGCAGCAAATAATGTATCCGCATTTATGTTTTATCACAATGTTTTAGTGTATGCTTTGATGGCTGCCATTACAAAAATAAATTAAAATAAAATAAATAAACAAAGCACACCAAACCTTTAAATACGGACTAAATATTTGGTTTTACAAGCATTTTAGATACTACAATTGAAATGGGCGTATGCAATTTTTTTATCATAATCTCGATAAAATATCACATGCCCGCCAAATTGAAGTGAAAGTGACGCGTAATATGTTACATAACTTCAATTAATGTGTAATTATTACTATCTAGTAGTACCTGCGGTTAGTTTAATCTCTTCATCTTGTATTGTTAGATGTATGAGACCAATATGATTTGTAATATCTTTATCTACATAGGCGTGGTCTTCTTTCACGATAACAAATTAGTATCGTAATAAAAGAAATGACATGATCCCGTCATCAGTGCTATTAGTACAACATATGTATAATTATTATAAGCAATAGTAATTACGTATAAGTAATGACAGTGATTGCGGGTTGCTATGTATGTATAGCATGTAGTTATTGTACTCTTTACATCGTCTATTGTTCAATTTATTACGCTAGTACCATAAATTGTAAACTATGTATCATCTTACAAACATGACAAAAAGACGTGTCTATAAAGAAAGTAAAAATATGTCTGATTATCTGCGTCATTAACAGAATTCTCGTTCTAGGGACCAAGCTCTATATTCAAATATTATCTGTAACCTGAAATAACGAAAACTTTAAATTATTTATTCTTTTTAAGTTTATATACTTCTGAAACTATCTTATAAATACTTTGAATATTGATGGAACTGTACGGTTTTAAATAAATATACTAAGCGTACAAAATTGACTTTCCCCAAGCCGATATACAATTTCATACAGATAAATTAATTAATTTGTTAATTAGATTTATATTTCAATTAAATTTTATATAAAATGTTTTATCATGTTGATTTATAGTTTCACACAAACGTTTCCTAATAAATAGCATGCCGTTTTCTAAACTGGCTTTACCTGATCTCTTAATCATCCTGATCATGAGGAGGATATACTAACATTAGAAACAATGAAGACAAATAAGACCTAAAATCTGTTATAAAGGATACACCTACATAACATTACATTTTGCATGAGGAACGACACTTGGCCCATTGCAATATCACTTGACAAGCATTTAATAAAAAATATACGATAACAGAAGTGCTGCCGCATATTTTTATTACAGTCAGAATAAGCGAGACTTTTAGAAATTTCAATTCTACCTACATACAAATGAGCAAGTCGTCTGATATTAAATTAAAAAAACTGCATCTCCGGTTTCTCGGTTACAAAGGTCATGCGTCCATTAATATTCAAATGCCACAATAAACGAAATAATACTGGAAATAACACCAATCTTTTAATAATATAGTCTTCTTTCGAAAGGCTTATTTAGTATCAAGTCAATTCATTTTCAGACCTCTTATAAGTATATAGATTTAACGAAATGACTACTAATACTGGTACTGAATCCCCAAATACACTTTCCAATGCATAAATAAAGTGTTCAGTCGGCACAGGCAACCGGGCTTGAAGACAATTTCATCTTCGAAACACGAGGTAGCCATGTCACTTTCTTCTTTACTCTTTGCTGCAATTAAGAATAATCTGGCTGCAAAGCCCCAAAATACTAAGACTGAATTAAAAATAAATACCCTACAGCTGGCAGTTGTGCAAGCGCTAACATTTATGTCACTGAACCAAACAGCCAATATAAAAATAAAATGGCATCAACGAATTAAAAATCACGGTCAATTTATTTATAAATATGTTTTGATGAGCGCGCAGTCGCTGTGGGTTCGAAACAGGTTCGTGTGTAAGTGAAATTTCGTTAATGCATCCACTTATCGCTATTAAGCGCTGCGGTAGCTAATTAAATATTTCGTTGGGCTATAACTTTAGCATTTTTATTAGCTGATAATTTGATATCTTAATCTTTTGGGAAATGTACTTTAATAGTATCATTTAAATATTTTTGCCGGACACCTACCTCGGATGTAATTCAAATAAATAATTATTTATTGTAGTAATAATATTATTGGTGGTTGATAATTTCAAAGATCTACGGGCAGCCTGCGTTTTCCACGAGAGAGAAGATTAGATTAGATATAGGGCATCCTTTGCTAAAAGCTAGCAGACGCCTGGATATACATGCACGGATAAAGCAGTAAAGAATTTAACAAAGTTTAATTTGAATAATATTTACAATCCTAATCCTACAAATATTATAAATGTGAAAGTTTGTGAGGATGGATGGATGTTTGTTACTCTTTCACGCAAAAACTACTGAACGGATTTTGATGAAACTTTACAGTATTATTGTTTATTCATCGGAATAACATAATAGGCTACTAAAAATATATTTTAACATCAATCTACATTAACACGAGCAAAGCCGCGGGCAAAATCTAGTATTATATAATAATGATGGCAACGACAACAACGTTCACCACGAAAACGTCGAGTTTTTGGTTGTTCCTTGAATATATTCAATATTTTATGAACTATATAGATTGTCTATAATACAAAATTAGTTTATTTACATAAACTCATCATAGAACAATGTACCGATAAAGATTGAGTTTTCTCCGTTATTTTTATATTTATCAAGCAATCGCGATACAATACTCATTCATCCCTAACAACTATTTATCAGTTATTCTATAATTGATATAAAAGCGATAGTAACACAGAACAGTAAGTACAGTCTATATTTTTTTATTTACGCGAATGAAGTCGCGGTTAATGGCTCGGTCAAAATAAAAAACAGAACTACTACTCGAGATTTAAAAGATGAATCTACTGTTTTGCTAGCCAATTAATTCTAAATTCTACGTTAAAATAAATATCTAAGTGATCGCGCTGCATTTTGGCTAAAATAGTGCAAAAATTCACCTATTTGCATAGAATTTCGGCAGACACCGATTAACTTGCCTAGATTCGTTCAAATTTCGCAACGTTGTAACCTTATACAACAAAAATGCAGTGTAGCTTGTTCACATTTTATATCCATAGTTCAAGGAATTCAGCTTTGTGACAACAGGAATCTGTGATATGTCCAAATATTCATACATAAACATTTATTCATGGTTATTATACGTGAGACTATCAAACAACTTAATTGATTAAATAGAATTTTGGCGATAATCATATTTTATAATATAATATTTACTTATCAATCATATATTTTGATGAGTTTTTAGCCTAATAATAGGTTGATAATGATGCTGACCTTTCTGCACATCGACAAGGAAAACTTTAACGGATGGATGTAAATTGTTTTATACATATATACGAGTAAGTACATAAGTTTATGTGTCTGTCAGTTTATTGGCAAAGAAGCAGTCAAACCATTATCCCAATCCCAACTAATATAAATGCGAACGTGAGTTTATTTTTTACGCTTTCACGCCTTAACTACTCCACTGATCATCATGAAATTTCTCATACACATTGTCAGGGAAACAGAAAAGGACATAGAATACGTTTGATCCAGAAAAAAGCACTGTTACTAACCTAACCTACATTTACGAGAGCGAAGCCGCGGTCAAAAGGAAGTAGTGAAAAAAGAACAACGATAAGCTACGCGTGAAAAAATAAATACTCAAATTGACTATGCTTGATGTAGATGTCATAGAGTGTATTTTCAATCTCCCTTGCGATAAAACATGTGGGTGAATGTTACCTAGTAAACTAATATTAATTGGAACTCGTCCTTAAAACTAATCAAACGAGTTTAACCTTGATTGATTATATAATCGATATATTCCTCATTGATAGCATTTGCTTGCGAATTACATATCTGACCTCAAAATAGAATGGCATACGCTATGAATATTAAGCGATGACGACACCCATGCACAAATTTGCATAAAAAGAGTTTGATCAACGTTAAGACAAACTCTCAAACTCAAACTATTTTTTGATAAAAATATACAATTACTACTGCAATTTTGTCTTAGATATTTATAGCAAACAAATTAAGAGGTATGGTGTAGATTTAGTTTTAGAATCTTTAAGAGGTAAGAGGGTAAGAGGCCATAAGGTAGTGACCGACACCCGAACTTTAAAGTTAATTGAACGATATCGACGTATTATATATATATGTAGATCGGTTACCAAATTACAAAAAATACTGTCGTACCTCGAAAACTACGTAAACGTATAGGAGTATTGTACTATACGTACTTAGCTTGCTTACTTTTCTATGCTATATTTATATATTTTAACAGACTTCCGACACAGGTATAAATCCTGTGTCGCTGGGAACTTTACAAGCAATCAAACAACGGACACAAAGAACACCCAGACTCGAAACAACTATTTCTGGATCACATTTATATCGAACTCACAACTATCAGCGGCGAGGCGATCACTTCTAAAAGATATTACTTCGTGCATCAATACAAATTTCACCTTTATAATATTAATGTCAATAATCGTGCCCATATTACAAAATATTGTAAGATCAGCTACCTAGCTTGCAGGTAATAAGAAAATTACATGTACTCGAACTAATCGGTATTTCCAGATCGGCAGTAACTCTTAACAATCGCTACTTATTTGTTGCACATAAACGGTTAACTGATAATATTAGAGATAGATATACTGGTCGGTAGCGTGCACTGCGCACAGCAGCTAAAGAAAGGCTGTAGTGCAGCAACTTATCTTAAATATACATAGGTATTAGCAAAGCTCGAGAATTTTGTCTAGGCGTAAAGGAGAGGCTAGCCAAAGATGCAATTAATTGGAAATTCTGAAAACTACTAGACTAGACTAGTTATTCCCCACCCATTTCCTTAAACTTCGGTTTAATAATCATAAAACAATTATATTTATTTTGTTTTTTTAATCCGGTATGCCCAATAGATCTACGATTAGATTTACGTTTCATTTAGATGCAGTCTTTGTCATTAGGTAGCAACTTCCTCAGCTTTAAAGCTACCTGCATACTAAATTTCATCAACATTGATTTAGCTGTTTAGTTACCAAAATTAATATTCAATTTCGCATATTAGAATGGAAGGATAGTTTTCGTGTTCTTCGTTCGATAGTCCTCGTGGGTATTTCAGAACTGTTAATAAATAACCTAAGCATCGTATTTAAGCTCCAGAATTGTATAATAGTTAATAGCATAATGTTCCTGATGTCTAAAATAATAACAAGCCTTTTGATGAGAGATATAGTGCGATAGAGGATCGGACAACGGCAACGAGGCCGGCAATTTGCGTGGTACCGCGCCGTCGTCGGTAAATCAAATTAAACGGCACCTACCACTCGATGCGATACTTGTTATCCGATATCGACCCACTTAGGGTTGACACGTACCTTAAAAAATAATCATACACACTATTTTTCAAACGGCTGGTGGAAATAAACAAAATTATTTTGGTGAAATAGTGTCTTTAAAAATATATGTAGATTGTTCGTTCATCCGATTTTCGATCGGCAGAGCTTATTCTAGGAATAAATAGAATAGATTTGTTAAAAATTGTCTCACATCAAACTGAAATGTCAATCTTTAGTAACATAATATTTCGTTGTACCCAAAAGCCATCGCATATTTAGTAGAAATTCTTTAAAGGTTTATATGACACAATAATTTAACGTCAAAATGTTATCTAATGGGTATAATTTGTATAGATGTCATAAGAGAGACATGTATATAAAAGCTTCTGCGGTCTATATTAAATTTCTACTCTGACTATAAAACAATCCAATAAAAGGGGTGGCTATTGACATCGACCCAAGGTCTAAGAATGCTAGTGCACTAGCAATAGAACGGTGCTAAGTCCCGTAGTGTTTTTAAGAGACATTTATCTTGATGAAAGATTCTGATAGTATTTTATTCGACTGCGAATTAACCTTCATATGGAGATAGATGGTCGACAGGTGCATATGCGTATAATACTAATCAATAAAAAATAATCATTCATATATCAAACAGTATTTGTAAATCCAACTAGAATATTTGTACCCAATCAACAGTTTTAGTTTAAATTGGTCCAAATCGAGATGATTTAAATCATTTGGAGTCACGTAAATTGCTTAATTTTAGGATAATTGCTGTGTGGCTTTAATTTAAATGAATACCTATTAGTTCCGGTTTACCTTGATTTGAGTTTTTTTTAACCAGCTGGAAGTAACAAATCGCTATCATTGAATCTAAAGCCTTTTACAAAACTGATGTTCCAACCAATCTAATATATGAATATTTTACTTTGTTTATCCTTTTTACATCAAAATAGAGCAATGAAAACGGTGATGATTGTAAAAAGATAACTGAAGAAACGAAGGCTAACTTTTGTTATGTGACATTTTATATTTTATAGTGTTACCTGAAAAAACTTGTATTTTATAATTAGCTTAAAATAGCATAAAGCTTTGAGAAGGAGCACGTTAAAAAAAACAGGATCCTATCATTTACGCCAACCCAAGAGGATAAGAGACTCCATGCTGCTACTGAGAATTGCCTGACCAAAGAGTCCAATCATACTTAACTCAAGCCGACAATTGAACCACGGACCTGTATATTGGATAGTTGAGAGACTGTTAATACTAATGCCTCACCGAAACTGAACTCAGCCGAGTCAGACGGCAATAACAATTTTTGGAGACTTGTCCAAAACTAGCAATATTTTCAAACAATTTGGACAATATACATTGGCTATATAAACTTTAGCATTAGCATCAAGTAACTTCAAGGATACCTACAATTCATACTGCAGTTTTAATCTGAGATCTCGTCAAAAGATAATATTTACATTTCTATTAGTTTAGCCGGAATACAGACAGAATGTTGACCTTCTCAATACATATTATTTGCAGTTTAGGCATTTTTTTATTTTACAAATTCAAACTTATGTATGTAATTTAGGAAGAACACAATTTATTACTCAAACCGCATTTTAATTGCATTCAAATTACTAACGATTCATATTAAAAAAATAAATCCAGATAAACTTTGTGGTTATTGTGTCTGGCCACTAGAGTGCCGCTGCGACTCAACAACTTAGGTGGAGATCAAACTTAAGACTCGACCGCTTTAATATCTAAAGTAGGTCACCGTCGCTATTGATGGCATGTTAACGAAATAACTCAAAAATACATATTCTATCCGATCTACATATTTCATCTCCTTTGACTAGCCAACTGCAATTAATACAATAGAAACAGTTTGGCAATATCAAAACTTTCTGTTTTAGAACAGCTGATGATATCTGGATTCGGATGACATTCGTATGGATCACCAAGATAAATTACGAATGCAAAACCAAAATTATATTTTATTTTAGATGTAAATGTTGTCTGTCTCATCTACATTAAACTGTCAATTGTTAAAATTCCAGAAATTATTGAAAGCCTATATTGTGTTTATTAATAAAGCCCCAACGAAAAACTTACAGGTATTATATCAAAGCGATAGGCCTAAGCCTACCTTTATCCTACCATGAAGTAATATAAGTCGGTTTCTATGCATGCAAGTAGTCCAACAACAATTAATGTTAATCAGTCATGTCAAAGTTCAGTAGTGCATAATGAGTGTAAACCAGATTTAGTACATAGTAAGTGGCAGCCCTATAAATCCGTCGGTGTATTGTGAAAGTGGACCGAGGGTGCAGGTGTCCGCAGGCGCGGTCTCTCATCTGTCTCAACAACACCTCACAATCGCGCCGATCTGTAACGACCGTGTTCACTGCTCTCATTGATTGGACATTGAGGGACAACTCGATAACCATCCTTATTGATGGCTTAGTCAACGCGAGACTTAAGTTATTTCAAAGTAGCAATAAATATCTGTTTAGTAAAGTATACCTTACTATATCTATATGTATCTGATGCTCTTACCATTGCGAATTAACTTTAGAGCCTTAATGTGCGCACGTTATGAAGGCACACAATTTTGGGCAGAGCCTAAGCATTTTTTTATTGCTATAGTTGTCAGATGAAATAACTGATGGTAAGTGGTAAACGCGGTAACATGCTGTGTTTCCTTGACATCTCCGAAATAAGTCAGTAAGTAAGTACATTAGTAAGTACAACAAGCCTCTATCTTCAATAAATCACATAGGTGGCAGATAAATATACGCTGTCTGGTAAGCAGTCACCATAGCCTATAAGAAGGAGAGGTACGAAGAAGGCAGGAAAAGGAAGCGAAAGAAGTAACCAAGGAAATGATTGGGTCTTAATGTGACAAAAACAATAAGTATCTTTGTTGCCAAGGTAACATCATATCCCGATATGCAACAACGTTTAAAAATCAAATTGAGCTATTATGACTACCCGTTTAGAAATATAAATATAAGAACTGTAATCAAAGATAAATGTAATTTGTACTTTGTTAATGTTCTAGAACGATTGTATAAAGAGTCAGCCTATCTATCTGATGACAATACGACATTACATAATAAGATATGTTCATACAATGATGAAATTAAGAACAGAATGATGGGAACACATAAAGTGAAGTATTTGGACTCGCTGTTAAAAGATTCGTTTCAATCTTATTAAAATGCCTTTTAACTTTTTAAATGTAGAGTCTTTTGAATCTTCGTTGGGATTTAACAATGGAAAGTAATTATGTAACTCAATTTGTATAGTTCCGGGTGGCCCTTATAAATAAACACAGTCTGTCAATGCGACAATTAATTTGCTAATATATATTATAGTTAATGTGGGAATGTTTGCTCAAACTTTCTTTATGTCGGAAACGAGCTACGAACTTGTTTTGTTGAGGGAACTGAAGAAAAGGAGAGTAACAAAGGCAATATACTAAAGATAAATTGCAAAGAATTAATATCCCTTTGCTAGGTAATCACTGCGGTAGGAAACAAACATAATAATGAATCGCCTTGTAGAAACCGCAACACGTAAACGCTTGAAACGCCAAGTCAAACGCGTAACTTAGTAACAAAATATTTCTTATAACCAGCGCTAATTACTAGGATTCCTTGATGGCACTATACAGTCAAAGAAACACGCTGTTTGTCACGAGAACAGAAGTACATTTTAATAAAATCCTCTGCAAGGTGTTCAAGTATTTACTTGGTATATACCCCGCTACGATTTTCGTCTCAAAAAACGTATGTATGTATTTGATTGTAAATAATGATAACATATGCTTAATGATAACTCTTAATCTTACTTGTTGTATGAAATATAGGTATATAATTGTAACGGCAATTAACAAGATCGTGCGTATTATTTACCTTTATGTGCTTAACATTTCTAATTTAACTAGAAGTCATACTGTGACCACGGTCACAGCAGTCAATGGATTAAAGTGTATTGTAAATTTCAGGTTACAACCACGAGATTAAAACGTCTGTAGTCTAGTCTATACTAATACAAAAAGAGGAAAGATTAGTTTTGTAAGGTTTAACTCAAAAACTACGTAACCGATTCTAAAAATTCTTGCACCATAAGAAAGCTATATTATCAGCGAGTACCACAGGCTATTAAAAATAAAAGTACTGTTACAAACATAACCTAACCTATTTTTACGCGAGCGCAGCCGCGAGCAAAACCTAGTAATAGAATAAATGAAACTATATTCCTTCATAACCTCGTTTCCTATCTATCCCGTAAAGAGTAACTACATAAAGCGCAAAGCGACTATTATCTTTACAAAGTTGAGTTTATTTTACCTACTTCCTTGTAACCATGGCTGGAAAGACTGTTTTAATACTCGTAACATGAAAACATCTGTGACAAGATACATAATAACAAAAGTAATATTATATGTTCAAACGTACAGAGGTGTACGGAGTAATTATAGACTATTAAAATGAAAACGCCTTACAAGACATATGACGCTGAACACTAAGAAAGCTACAATGTTTCAACAACAGAACAAAAGTAGCCTTCTGTGGTTTAAACAATATGAGCATATGTCTGTAAATGTCAAAATTATTTTAAATTTAACTACGTATACGGATTGTAAGGATGCACTTATTTTTACATTCATGTAAACTTCTACTCTCACTAAAAATAGGAATACAAGAATTTATAATTTTTAAATATGTACCTACTTGTAATTTCCGTATCTTCTACTTTTAGTCAATAAATTGATAATTTCTAACGATATCTAATATACATATTATTATATCCCAGCAACATTAAAAAGTAAGTTGTGTATCTTACTTAATTTCGTAACTCGATATGATAATCAGAAAGTTATAAAATTATTAATCATGCTACTGGTAGTTTTATCAAGCCAGTTAGTTTAGCTATCACACACAATGTCTCTGGTGTGTCAGCTGTGAAGTGACGTCAGAGTATGTCTAAATGATGTAAGTACTTACCACAAGCTCAGCGAACTTGGCATCGAGTTCATCTTGCGGCGGCATGGGGTGTGTTGGGGTGACAGCCTGCAGTGCCAACCCGCCCTCGCCGCCAACCACGCAGTATGTAATCTCTGGCGGCTCGTCATTCTGAAACAATCGATATATATATACGTTATTAATGGATCAGCGACAGGTCATTGCACTTTGCGTGTTTGTATTTCGTATGTAATCACCACAACAACTACATACCTGGCGGGCTTATTCAACACGGAACAAAAATAACTTAGTCGCACGCAATATTTAAAGATAGACGCCGGAACAATCTTTCGTAACACAAATAATTAAAATATAAAAATAACCAAATAATTGCAGCTATATTTATAAGAACTTTATAAATCATATTTATAAGCAGACTTCAAATATTAGAAACAGTTTTATAACAAATGTTCGCCTCTATTACTCCATGACATAACTGCTGAAAGCTATTCCAAACATTGGGATAATTTTTGAAAGGTGTAAACAAAATAATTAACTATAAAAAATTCATTCAATATGTATCATTAGCGTACATGCAGGACAAATAAATGAATACGAGCACGTTTATTGAAGACCGAATATTCTAAGAGTGTCAGTACAGAAACATTCTAGGAAGACCAAAGACCATCAACAAGAATGCCCTGAACAGATTGTGATGAGAATGCAAAAAAACAAGTAATATATCAGGGCTACAAGTATCTTAGTTGCTGCCTATTGCTTATATAAACACGCATGATGTATTTGTGTGTATAGAGATGAGCCTATTGTAAGCAGATATTGAAATGCATGTATTATTCAACTCCGTTATACGTAATACAGTATTCCTATGCAAATAAATAACTTCTATTCTATTCAGAATAATGTAATCAATCACGGCATCAATAAATCTTTACCGAGAACTACTCAATTATTTTATCATCGCAGGATTGACATTTAGATTAAACTTAATACGCGCAGCACGACTTTAGGATCCTTGACGATCGGTCAGCCAACGAGCTTTAATATTTGTGCAGTGAATCGTCATTACTGGCTAGGCTAGTCTGTTTGTATAAGCAGCTTTACTTCTTAAAATATCGCTTGATCAAAATGGCATATTGATAGGACGACGTGAACTTGTAACAGCGTCGGAAACATAAGACAAAATAAATAAATCTAATTGACTATACCACTGCTAAACAAACTAACTAAAATGGTAATGGTATCTAAAATCATCAAATAAAGTTTAGGCTATTAAACAATTCATTTCTATAAAATATAAATACATTGACATAAATTACATTATGCGTAAGTTCATTAAAATCGCCCTATACAAAATTTCATTAAAGTAGTTTCAGTTGTTTAGCCGTCTTAATTGTAGAAACTAAGATAGCTACCATCGCATTTATAATAATACTAGTTTTTTCGCGGCTTCGCTCGCTCCGTAACCGTTTTTTTTTTCTGGATGAAAGCTACCCTATGTCCGTTTCTGTATCCCTGACAACGTGTATGAGAAATTTCGTGATGATCGGTCGAGTAGTTAAGGCGTGAAACAAACAAACTCACATTCACATTTATAATATTACTAGCTTTTGCCCGCGGCTTCGCTCGCGTAAAAGTAGGTTCAGTTAAATAGGGTTATGTTTTGTTCGGGCACGTAACGATTGTTGTAGTCTTTGAAGGGTGGCTGGAGAAGTGGCATAGCGCTCTCTCACTTTCGAGCTGACACCAGTAATGACTGACCACGGTTGTTTTGGCCAGTTCCTGTGTCGCATAGGCCACCAGGAAACGCCTGGATGTCATCACTGCGGCGACTGCCACTATGTTGTTGTGGACACGGCGCTGCACACGTTGGCGGATTGTACCGCCTGGGCATCGCAACGCCGTGAGTTGATCGTGGCAGTCGGAATGATTGTCCTCTCGCTCCCGGCCGTGGTTCAGTCTATGGTCCGGAGTGAGAGATCGTGGAACGCCGTCGCCTCCTTCTGTCTTTCCCATCAAGGAGGCGGCGGAGCGGGAGAGGGAGCGCTTAAAACCTCTCCCCAACCGCAGAACCGGGCGCCGGAGGGCACGACATGACCTCCAACTACTCTGAGATTTGACCTGGGGGTGGTGGGCTGTGTGGTGCTGCTCGCCACCCGATCAGCACCAGGTCCGAGAGGCGGCGTGCGTATTCCCACGTGCGCCTTTGTGTCGTGTCTTTGCCCCCTCCTCCTCCGCCCCAGGGGGACGGTGGAGGAAGTATTTTTGTGCAGTGGCCTGCCGTTTCACACGGCGGGGTCGCGATTGCATGTGAAAGCGATTCGCACCGGCATTCGGCCTCGCCGTGTATGGTTATGTCGAGGAACACCGTGATAGGTTTAGTCGGTATTACCGGGGTATCTTTTCCCCGGTGATCCCGACATAACCTTTCCGTCGCTCCGCGGAGAGGTATGTAAAAGTATTCCACTAAGTAATATTTTTTTATTTTTTTTTAAGTATCTGTACCTTATCTGCTCTTAAAGCAGCATGTCGCTGCCTCCCTAATTCGGTATGAACGGATGGATATCCCAATAGGATAGAGCAATTTCTGCTGCCCGTGCCTGCGATAAGCTCCTTGATATAAGTTAGAATTACGTTTGCAAGGTATGTCGGAAAAAGTTAATAAACTCTTAACGAATAGAATACAGTAAAAACAAAAAACAGTAATACTGATTAGGTAGTAACCTAAAAATGAAAACTGAGAAACTATTGCTTAAAGATAAAAATAAACTGAATATAAAAATTTATTGTGAAAAATAGAATTTAATTAAAATGATAAACTATTGCCCAAAGTAAAATGAACAGGAATCAAAAGTAAAACAGCCTAGAAAATAATAACAAACGTACTTTCATTGTTAAATAATCATTCAATTTGCAGGATGGTTATTGTAACCGTTAAATTCGTTGATGGATGAATCGTGATGACACTTGTTTACGACGCCTTCTAAAACTCGGATTCTTCTGACGCTCTTATGTCTTCGTTAAATCTGGAAGATGGACCTGCCTCATCAACGGCTACGCAGTCCCAGTCTTGGTCTTCATTTTCACTTGAACACAATAATCGCGTAACCCTTGCATACCACATCGATTCAAACATTGTAGGCATAGGCTCAAAGTTTGCTAGTATACAAAGTTCGCATACCACACAAATTCAAATATTGTAAGCATAGGCTCAAATTTGGCGTACCTCACAATTTAGTATTATAATTTAATTTAGTATTATAATAACCCGATAGATGGTGTTAAAGTCACATTAGTATAAAATAATATTTTATTTGATTTTAACACTGTATAATACCAAACTTCTTTCGACAAATTTGTCACTTAACTGAGTGAACAGACATAGCTTAATTTGCTGAATGTTATTATTTTGAGATAGATGTGCCTAACTTAACCTAACTTGGGAAAAGATTTTTATTTGGGATATCAAATTTATACCGGGATACTATAGACCTTTTTACCTTTTACCTTTTTCTGTATTCCAGGCATCACGTTGTAATTCATTTATATCGGTACACCGAGTTGTTATAGCGGAGGACAGTCTAAAAGTTATTTTGTATCCCTCAGGAACAGTACTAATTTTCTGGATTAAACGTACCCTATGTACTTTTCTGTGCCCCTGACAATGTGTGTGCGAAATTTGATGATAATCGGTCTAGTAGTTAAGGCGTGAAAGCGTAACAAACTAACAAACCAACTCACTTTCGCTTTTATAATATTAGTTAGGATAATAAGGATTAGGATTAGCATGCATTTAATGCAATTCTAGAATGCTCCAACGCACAACATTTAAACAGTGCATTTTAAACATGGCATGTGACTAGCTAATAAATAATTCCTTCACTATTTTTACTGGATTTCCAAACAGACTAGTTTAAAATATATAAAATTAGAATAAATTAGTTAATTATCGCTTGCTTTAACGATTAAGGTATCTTTAGGCAACCTGCATGTCTGATAGTTCTCTATAGTTTTCTCCAAAAAATGTGCACTCCACCAACTCACACTGGACCAGCGTGGTGGACTATGGCCTAACCCTTCTCACACTGAGAAGAGGCCCGTGTCCAGTAGTGGGTTTTTATATACAAAGCTGTTATTATAATACATATGATTATTAAATTTAAGAAATGTAGGTACAGTGTAAAACACTTAAAACCTCTTTCAAAGGCTAAGCATGTAGGTCGAAAGATAGCATCGACCAAAAATGTCGACGTAAGACCTTTGCTTGTATCCTTGAGGCGTGATATATTGGCAATCAAACTGTCCGTGGTTATAAATGATATTACAACAATGTTATGGAGATAAAGACTTATTATTAAATAGAATGGTAACAATGATAAACGTAATCATGCAATTTATTTCTTAAAATCTATTCTATTTCATATCTTCTTTTGTCAAATTTTTTTTTCTTATAAATACATATAAAACAAATAGGGAAGCTGGTAGAAGCTATGACTTTTTTATTCTCACACAAAAAGCTTAGCATTGTTTATGACGCTCACACAAGTGTAATTTGACAGAAGTGATTTTTCGTCTTGTCCCTGATATGGATACATTAGTATCGATCACAAATTAGGTATGGTATTATACACAACATTTAAAATAATAATTGTTTCTATTGCAAAATTCAATCCTTGGAATATTAGAAATAATTAAAAACTGCCCGCCGGTGTGCCACTGCGACTCAATAGTTTAATAAGACTTCTGCACTTATACTACATTCTTTGACCACCGCTATCCAAAACCAGAAGCTACAGCACAGTAGTAAAACGTAGACCAAACAAACGATTGATCGGCTCACGTCAATAAAAAAGTAAACCAACACAAGGAGGTAAACAATACATTATACATTTCGGACGCGTACCGACATAAACGGAACCACCACAAAGATCACAACTTTCTACAGACAATACGTATTTATAAACATATTATTCTTCACATTGATCAACTTGACGTGATGGAGAAATTATTTAATTGCGCAATACCTGTTTAAGGTTTTATGTCGATCCCTTTTTTTTTTTTTTTTGATTCCCAGGAAAAAATGCTTGATGCACTACCCGCCGGCTAGGGGACGGCACCGGCGGGGCGTGTGGGACTCACCAGCCTAGTGCTGGGATACCCACTAAAAAAACCTAGGGTGTTCCCTCTCCCACCCAATGGGGGGGGGCCAGTTGGGAGTCTGAAAAGATTTTATGTCGATCCCTATAGTAGCGTAAAAAACCGCATATAAAAAATAATAAAGGTAAAGTAGCCAGAAAAAAATTGAATTTTATGTATCCACCCACATAGCATCTTTAGCATCTCTCTGAAAGTTTAAGCAGACATCATTTTGTCGGCCTCGATGGCGTAGTGGTTAGTGTAACCGACTGCCACGCCTGAGGTCGCGGGCTGGATTCCCGCACAAGACAAATATTTGTGTGCATTAACATGGATGTTTGTCTTGGTCTGGGTGTTTCTATGTATAATATGTATGTTTTTACAAAAAAAGTATATATGTATGTTTATCCATTGTCTAGTACCCATAGTACAAGCTCTGCTTAGTTTGGGCTAGATAGTGTTGTGTGTATGTGATAGAATATTAGTATTATTATTATTTCGTCTGCTAACCTTAGATTCAACGTAATAATGAACTAGCCTTTTACTTTGTACCGGTAAATGAAAGTGTATTATTTCCGTTCGAAAGAAATTATTTTATTTACATACGGTCATTTTATTTATTGACAATAATACAAATACGTGCAAAAATTAAACAAATTTGTGTATAAATATGTCATTGTGTCATTAAAAATGTAAACAGCCAGCCCCAGCATTAGTGGAAGCACCAGAAATATTTTTAATACCACAATATTCGCTTATTTGAAAACATTGCTGTATCATCATTGTTGCTCATGCACGGTGACGTCACTGCACCAACAAGTGAGTCAAAATTAAGAAAGTCATAAATAAAATTACTGAAATCGACACTAAATTAAGCGAAACATTATTCGAATCACAATTACACGGAGGAAATATTCCGAGTAAAGACATTTATCACGATGATAATGATTTGTGGACGCAAATACGACGCAAGACTTCACGAGAAAAATCTCCATTTAAATATAAAATGAGGAAGACATTGGTTCCTTCCTTTAAAGGGAGAGTCGACGAATGTGGTCAATGAGGAAATACGAACAGAAAAAGCCACAACGTATGTCAGCATTGACAATCGCTTCGACACAGTCATTACGTTAATTCGTATGTAATTACTATGAAATACATAAAACGGCTAGCGTTGTTTTTTTTCTGGCTAATGTTTGCAGTAGTTATTATTGTAATTATATATTTCTATGTAATTATATGGATTGGTTCCAATTTTTTAAGCGTTCTGAAATATATTTGAACTTATTCTATTAAGATTTGTGTTGCCTTTAAGTCATTGATAGGATTTTTATTATGTGTTCTATAGAATGCACTAATGATGCAATGCTTTTAACGAGTACAGGTTTATCTTCATACAGAACATTTAAATCTAATGTGGTAAATGCTTCTAAAACAGCAAATGTTATTTTTCGAAAATAATACCATATTTTTTGACATTCATTCCATCACTGCCTTATTGAGCCATTACCTTCTCCTAAGTATGTGCTTAACAACCAATGATTGGTTTAGTTCCCAATTTAGATGTTTTTGCGAAACTCAGATCTTCTAACAGTGGCAAAACGCAATAAAATATAGCCCTAAACATTGCTCATTAGATACAATTCTGCCTAGCCCTTTGAAAGCACAACCGAGATGTTATATTGCCCATTCACTTTGAAAACATTTCAATCAGACAGCATGATAACTACAGGTCATTCCACAAATCCATATAATGGTTTCCAATTACCACTTTCATTTTTCCACGAGAGGTAAAGCGAAGGTCAAAGCTCTTTTATAATTTCTCTGCGTACTTGCTGGCACTATACAACGTGTAACAGATAGGTGTGGTCATGTTTATGTATCGTAAGCTGCATGTGGTTTATAGTCACGATTTGTTTCTATAAGCAATAAATGCTGGCGGTGGACGCAGTGCCTATTGACGGCTCGCATACCTGTGTAAGAGATGCACAAACTAGAGGTAATTAGTAATTTTTAAAAAACCATATGTTTCTTATTTATTTAAACTATAAATTTATTTAGAATTCTAACTACATATGTTTTCTAAAATCATTTAAATCTCTCAAACAACAAAAAATAAAAGGGGTTTTCTTATTAATAATTTATGAACAAGATAACTTCTAGAATGTTACAGACTTTAGTTACTAATAAATTGTATTGATGAAAAATATGACGTAGTTGATGATATTATATGAATTTTAATTTTCTACGAGATGTAATTATGTCTAAAATTAATATTATGTACTTTTATTTTCGACACAATTTCATCAAAAAGCCCGTTAAATAATAAAAACAAAATATAAGCCTTAATTAGCATATGATAATAATATGATAGTCATTCTGTAATAATACCAACAGTATAATTTTGTGCATTCTGCCGTTATTATATATGAGTACTACACCATCGAACTACCCTTAACCTTTGACTATACCTTTGTATTACACTCTATACAACCCTGACAAAATCAAGTGCGTCCGCATAAGGCGGCGGTTAAATCGCTTCTGAGTCATTGCGACCTTTCGGCGGCGCCTGCGACGCATTTCTACGAACTGTCACCGATGTCTCGCGAATCCATTGGCATAATGAATAGGGCTGGCGCGGAGAAAGCATGCTAAATTATATGTTCGATTTTTAATTTTAAATACAGTTTTATGTCTTTATTTTTTTAAACAAAAATTTATTTGACAGGGAAATGTATAATGTAAGATAACTGCATAGATGTATTGTTCAATCAATTAATAAAATCACATTTCCAGACTAAATATAACATGAATTAAAAACGACTGTAATAATTTTATTACTGACATCCTAAATAAACCTTATTAAGCAGAATGGTAAACAAAAAGTATGGCGTATAAAGCTAAATTCTTTTTAAAAACGTTGGAGCATAATTCCAACGTCCATAAAACAAATATAACTCCACTAATCTACCTCCGTTCTGAAGCAAGCTGAAAAGTAAAGCGCCATGAGCAAGAATATTTAATGTAACGCCGCTGTGATTTGAAGAGGTGAACTCGAGGGGAACAAATTACCCTAATGTTAAGAAATCACGCTCCTACCTCATCGTTACTCAAGAAACAAGAAATACGGATGCAATTGTAATATACCGAAATAATAGGGGACATAATATATACGTACATATGATAAGGTAGATTAACTTGTATTTTTTTACAGCCCTGGAGAGAAGCAGTCGTTGAATAACTTATACAGCATTTGTAAGCAAATGGAGGCAATTACACATCTAAATAAGCTTGATTTCATTCAAGAGACAGAAAGTAAAGTAGGTACAGTAAACCACGTGGATTAATTATGTATTCTTTAAGGGAGTTTACACACTATAATGGCAGCTGCGGTATCTCTCCAATGGAAACATTTGTATTAATTTTTAAAAAGTAGAGCTTCTCTGAACCATGAATAATTCCTTTATATGTCGGTATTTTTAGATCTTCATTCAACACATACAAAGGACACAGAATCGCTCCGCAACACTTGTACGACATTACATAAATATATAACATAAGTACCTACATTATTTTGTAACACTCAAGATCTACTTACAAATCTTTACTTTGGAAAAATCAGCTATGCAGAACAAACGTAAAAACATTTAAGGCGTTTGTATAAGAAGCGAGATAACAATAACAATCGTTTCAATACCTACGGCTTCGTCGAACTAAATACATAATTGTAATAACTGTTTGATTATATAGCCCCAGAGACATTGGGTTTCCCTAATTTGACATTTATCTTTACAGCGAACGTACGGATTTTCTGACAACTTCAAGGCTATCCAGTGTGTAAGCGCCTTAAGTCCCTTTAATGAACATGTACAGTAGAAAGCAATGCAAGTGTATGCACAAACATGAGAGCAAACACATCTTATCAAGTATTTACCAACCAACGAGGTCACGAGCGAAGCAAAATATTTGTTAACAGAACAATGGAAGACTTAATGACTTGATATAGAATTAAGAATTATATGTTTAATACCACATCCTGCTATAATACGTTTTATTTATCATTTTAATTAAGTGTTTAATTCATACTCGAAATATTCCAGCCTTATTTTACGCGTGCTAAACTTGAAATACATTCTTATACTGATTAACATTTATTTGTTATATAAATTGTATAATTTTTGCGCTGTGCAAATGTAATTAAGGCTGTAGGAATACGAACAATGGATTTATTGACACTTGTGAACAAAGGCTACAAGCGGAGCGCAAACTGAAACCAGATAAACGTGCTGCGGTGGCGGTGGCGGTAGCGATATAATACATCTCATGCACATGTGAAGACGCATTAATAAGAAATTAAGCATTGTTTTATTTGTTAGGATATAGGCGATCTTTCTCAAACCAGTACTGATAAAAACTAGGTTAAGAATACTTTAAGCCGAGGAACGTGCTTGTTGTACATTATGACAAGATTTGCTAGTATCATATCCAGTTAAAATTCTTAGTATTTCTCCGTATGTATAATATTATAAGCAGTCGGTATTTGTAACGAGTAGTTATGAGTTCCATTTTGTTATTTTGATGGAAGTACTTTTGGAATAGTTCTATTTATTTTTATTTCAGTCATATCATATTTTAATAGTAAATCATATTGAAGATTAGTTGAAAAGAATATCAATAACTCAGGCACTGGAAGTATAATCCTAATCCAAAATAACAATAACTATTTTAACACGAGATATCCATGGCTGTATACCAGGCAATTACGAAACCACTTGCTACAGAGAACAACAACAAGCTAATAAGAGATACACAAAGAAAGAACATAATAGACTTCGCAATATATCTCGCCAACTTTATGACATCTGACATCACACAACGAACATCTCACGGCCGAAGCATATTTTTACACTCCCATATAAAGGCACAACTGCGATAACCCTAAGACCGCACAGCGCACAAGGAACGTCGTATTTCCGTCGATGACTTCACCAGTTGCACAGCAAATTTATTTACCAAAGGACCCATCATTATTAGTACCATTAATTTACAACAGTTAAGAATATCTGTACGGAGACAAGTGCAAAGTGAATGTGCTGTTGAACAAGGTAACGAGGCAATTCTGTAAATGGCCCAAGTACAAAGGATGAAAGAGTATAATTATAGTTGAATAGAGAGGGAAATTTGAATAATTATGTGTGTATAATGAAAGATGATGAGAAATTCGTGACTGTATTGTTGATATTAGAAGCGAGTCTTGTGAGATTACTGTTTAACTGTTGGGTCGGAGGTCTCGATACATGAAGGTACAGAAGCTTGGGTACCGAATACACACCCGCTAACAAATAGACGTTTTGTATATGCGCTTTCGGGACTGATCGCAAATCGAAATCACTATACGTACGAGTCTTTTATATCTACCTAATTCTCTTGAACTAGGAATAATACTGTTGCGGAGACTTCACACACATTGAAACAACAGACACAAATAACACTTTGGAGTTAAAACAACTATATGAAAGTCAAAATATTTTTGTGCCATGCAAGGATCGAATCTTGATGCGATGACCATTGTGCTATTCGCTTAAACAAATCTCTATTGGTTGTTTTCTGTTAGTGTATTTTCTAACTATGTATTTCTGATCACGGGTTTCTGAAACCAAGTTACGAAACTCACTTCAGACTATAAAGACCTTACCAAATAATTGAGATAAAGTGTAATCGCCCCTCGGGACTTAAATATGTGCATCACACGTAGTCATTATTTGTATTTGCTGTAGTTGTGTTGCAATGTTTGTAAATCTGATGAGACATCATTTATCCAAATACTCTTGAAAAATATATGCTTATACTCTTGAAGCTATGTATAACGTGCCAACAAGAAGATTTCAGCCAGCGTCGTTTACTTTCAACCTACCTTTCTGACTCTTAGATCAGGCTTGTACCTAACTGCGTGACACTTTATAAATAATAATGATGATATTGATGGCTATGAAGCACTAAGGTACACGCCACATCTTGCTCTATAAAGGACGTTGAGAGTCCCATTTGTCATCTAAACATTTACAACAGCCGTTACGCACTCGAGTTCCTGTGGGTAATTTTAGATTGTTACGACCGCGGTTATTATTGCTTCCAGTAATAATAATAATAATGCCAGCATAAACGTATTTCCTTCGGAGAGAAGGTCCTTTTTGAAGAAGTATAATTACTAATTAAAAATAAATCGGCCTGTATGTATAGCGCAGCAGTTTAAACAGTCCTAGTCACCCCACTTGGCCATATTGCAGATTCGATCTTCGCATGGTAACAAATTGTTGTAGGTACTTAAGTCTGGATCTTCACAGTTTCCTTCGAAAGTATGTTAAAAATTACGTCAGATAAATAAAAAAACATAATTAATTACTATGGATTGTTAATGTGATAATAATAATATAAAACTGTCTAAATATTTATGACATTCTCTTTAAATTAGGACGTTTCTACCACAAAACCCACATATGACTCAATTTATCCGTTTGTAAACTACGACATAGACAAACAATATTTTCAAATTACGAACATCTTTTCTTCTAATGCGCAAACAACCGCATTGTGCTCATAATTCTAATCCAAGTTGACAAAACACTGCTTCCAAAAAGGTCTGTACACATCTGTAGTTCCAAAGAAACGCGTTTGCATAAGTAAATATTATGTTAACAGCAAGCATTAACTTCAAAAAGGGTGTGAACGTGTACCAACTACGTCTATAGCTATTAACGCCGTTCTTAGAAAAGTTCGACTTAAAATCTGTTTATTTTAAAAACTAAACTTACGTGTGTTGCAGTTGAATGCTTCCTCCTCGTGAAAATGGAAAACTTTATTTTGCTCATGTCTTTGATAGTTTATTTTAAGCAGACCATACTAGAGAATGTTTCTAGTCCAAAATATATCACTAGACTGTAATAGGGCTACAGTAAGAGCCTAAAGTAAAATTAATTGGATTAAATTGTCTGGAACGTACACTTCTGTTGTCTTTTGCCTCCTTGACAAAAGTCAATCACCGAGGAACACACGCTCCACCCCTGGCTGGCGCCAGGCAATGCGTCTCAATCAAAACTAACACCGTCTCGTCGTCCCGTAATTGCTTCCCGTATTTATCGAGTGCATTGTCTCGCTCTAATTCTATTAACGACTAAATGGACGTTTCATTAGTCCCTGCTGACGACCGATACAATAATGTATCTGCGCTCATAGCCAATTGCATTTACTGATCGGTAAACGATTAGCGAGGTTAAGCAACGTTGGGTGCGGTCAGTCTATAGATGGGTGACCCCGCTTAGTGGTATTTCATCTAAGCGTCTCCGTGCTTCGGGGGGCACGTAAAAAGTCGGTCCCGGTTGTTGCCAAATTGACAGCAGTCGTTAAGCCATGTCAGAGGCCTACGGGCGGCTTGAATAACTCTTGACAACAGGTTGGCCACTAATCACACGAAAAGAAAGAAAGAATAATGTATTTATAAATTTGTTTACAATCAGTTGTAAACAAATTTAATCTCACAGACAAAGTAATAACTCCACTTAACCTTCCATTACAATAAGGTACTTGACTAAATACTATGACGATAATGTGTTTATTTGTAAGGATCACCATAACGTCTGCACAGAAGACGTAGCGGGCAAGCTATCGCGTTATCGCTGCCGTCCATTGATGGGCTTCTAAATATCAATGCTGCCGCCACGCTTATTTTTGCGGATTCCAATTCAGCATGGAAAATTTATTTATGTGGGCTCACAAATTATTGTTACGAGTCTTGGTGTATTCGTTAATTCTATTTTTGTAAGATTCGTATGCGATTTAGCGCTTGAATCCTATTTTTTTTACAGACGTGACCGATATGTTAATGTAAAGTAATAACATTAATTGTCCAAATACATATAGGTGAAAAGCTCGTATAAGGTTTTAGATAAGTACAGTGAAAAGAACAAAACGCGATTATACCTGAATACCTAATAACCAAAATAATTAGACAAGTACATAACTACTAAGTTGTGACGTAAACAGTTAGAAAGCCTTTCTTAATAATTTGATTTTTGCATAACTAATCCAGCCCAGTCTCTAAAAGGAATTAACTATCGTGTTGCTCATCAATTCAAACTAACACTTCGAATTCAACATCTAATACCATCAATATCGCCTTCAAAATCATAACAAGTCATGAGTCATGACCCGACCTTCTTGCTACTAAGAGATCCAATTAAAATGATTTCAGAACGCCATAATCCCGTCTGACCTCTCCTATTCTGTAATCAGATTACAATTGTGAAAAGCATTTGGCAACACTAACAAAATAAACCTCTTTAAATGGCTTTATTGTTATACTTTGCGCAGTTATCGTATAACGCGATTATTGTTGACCCTGTGTCTGAACTCGCGACTTCTAAAAGCACGTGATGTATCAATGAACTTCATTCATGCTTCAATGACTGTTATTTAAATTAAATTGTACTTGTATTATCTACAAGTGTATTTAACAACATCTTTGCCGCAACGTAAAATTATTTAAAAAGAGGATCCAATAAAATTTTGTCGTTTGTTCAACTTATTCGATTAACAGTAGCGTCGTACTAACTAAATAAAACAGTAGCGAAATCCTTTGTTGCTAGTCAGGTCCGTCATATTCAATTGTTATCCAATTTGCAATATACCGTATCGTAAACAAAGGTTTAATAATAAAAACATGTTAAGTTAATATATTATGTAATTAAAATAAGTTAGAAGAAAATGTAATAAAACATTATCAGGCTTAGGTACTTGTATTATTTAGATATGCAATCATTTTCTATATAACTTGTAACAGTAAATCTTCGTCATATTATATCATATCATATTAGTTAGGATCATAATTTATGATCCTAACTAATATGATTGAAATGAAGAATATTGTGAATGTGAGTTTGTATGTTACGCATTTACGCCTTAACTACTCGACCGATCATTATAAAATTTCGCAAACACGTTGTCAAGGGAATAGAAAACGACATAGGGTTTCATAAAAAAAAGTACTAATCTTACCTAACCTACATTTATGAGAGCGAAGCTGCGGGAAAATCTAATAATGTATAATCCTAAGTAATGTTTATTCCAATACGATATCGGCACGTATATACACTATACATATATGCCTAAGTTTAGTAATATGGACGAAGTAGTTGTAAGTGGATTAATGGGTTGTGTTAGTGGAATGGACGAAATCGTCCGCCTGTGACGATAGCATCAGACCGCTGTCACCAATATCAATTTGTCTGGCTAGCGAGCTAATTAATCCTATCTCAGCGAAACTGTTCTGTATCTAGTTTGTCTATTTAGTCAGTCACTACATGTAGTGTTTTGTATTTTCATGAAAAGACTTGTAAATGGATGGGCAGGGCAATAGCTGAGCCCAATGGAATTGGAAATAATAAGGACCAGAGACAGTCTATCATCCTAATTAATATTATAAATGCAAAAGTGAGTTAAACTAATCGACCAATCACCATGAAATTTCCCATACAAGTTCTTTTGGAGTACAGAAAAGGACATAGGTAATCTTTCATTTATAAATAGTACTGTTCCTAAGGTTCTATACCTTAGGAACAGTATTTTTTCTGAATGAATATATTGGCAAAATGTACTTTAACGAGAGCGAACTTGCAGGCATCTCGTATTCTATACAAAACAAGCGTGTTAGTGACAGCTACACATGGGATACAAATATGATCCCTATATTGTCGAACTCCCAGTGCAGCTTGCGCTCGGCGCCATCCCTCACTGAACACGAATATTGTTGTTTATTTTTATCTCTAGTAGAAGATTTGTGCACAGTATTCCGGGCTTTGTGGAGTAGGTATATTTACATCTCCCTACGTTACAGGCTAACTTACATTTTAACAAAATTGCAGGCCTGCCACGAAAAGTCCGTGTTTATATCTACATATTAATTTGCATAGACACATACACTAACATACTTATTTCGATTATGTGATGAAGAAGCTACAAGGGATAACCAGAATCATTTTTAAAAGGTCATCATCATCACTACCATCCCTTAGCCTTACTGTTCCTAATTCTATCTGCTGTGTGGGATCACCGTCTAACCAAGATAGCGTATTTATCTTTTTGTAACGCTGATCAAAATCTATTAAGAGAACATAATCTCAGCACGCTATCTCCATAGATTAAACGCGGCATATCAAAACAGTGATTCAATGACCATTAAAACAAATTAATGAACGTTAACCGGCTCACAATTACCGAGACCGATTAAATAGATGTTAAAGGTGAGCGAAATCGAAATGAAAAGCTTTTAATGTCTTTAGTGTAAGACATTACCGGTTGTCACGAGCCTTTTTTACTTTAATGGAAATGTAGAAAACCGTACAGCATAATATATTTTACACATAACAGCAGGTATCATTTATTTAAAGTCGTAACCAACTAATAGAAGTATTAAATTTTAAACTTTAATACATAGTGCATATTTTTAAGCTTTACATAGTCGTCGTTATTGTATATCGAATGATTTTTTTAAATAGTTAACATTACACGTATTGCCCTTGTAACGTTAAATATAATATTTGTTTTATGTTTACACAGATGTTACATATTGGAATGAAATTAGGTTTATTTAAAATATATTTTAGTATTTTTGATAAGTACAGTTAGTTAGTACTGATCATGGCTGCCGAACAGCAGTCGAAACGGGTCGTCGGGGAAAGTATAAATATATTACAAATAATTCAAATATTTTATGGTATATACAAACCGCTATAAAATCCGCAATATGAATGAATAACAAATAATGGAATGAAATCGGAAATAATTTAGTTAAATGAGAAATTGTACATTAACAATTTTGACAATTTATGAACTGTTTACCAGGCAGATACTTAACCTATTTCAACCTATATATAAGGACACTGTCTAATGTTATATAAACACAATTTATAACATTGTAAAGTTTTAATCACGATAGCCTCATATCATAAGGTTTTGGAGGCATCAGATATTTTATAATTGACACGTGGTGAACGCCACGTAGGTACACATCGCCTGCCACGTCTGAGGCACAGATTAAAAATAAAGTTAAATGTAAGGTATAGAGCACAGATTATTAATCTGTACTGATGGCACATTTGAAACGTGGCATTTGTAGCGCAGCGCAGGACTGTTACTTGTATTAATTAATATTTATTAAAAATGTGTTCTCTTATACGTAATATTGTACGACAAAGCTTTCGTGATTTTTTAGAAATTAAAAATGTTTCTTTCTTTCTTTCTTCTTCTATAGCACTGTATATTTCTGTCTTAATTTTTAATTAAGTAATCATCTATGAAGTCATGTAGCATAAACAAAACGAATATACTTAACAGATGCACTAAAGCTATAAAAATACCGGTACTACATGCATTATAATACATACTACTAACATACTTAACAGAAAATATTAATCTAGCATTTATGCAAGTAATTTGCCGAGTGCAAATGATTCCCATCGCCCGGTTGCTACACAATTTACTGGTTTAAGCACGTGTTCGCACATCTCATCTCGGAACATATCGATAAACATGTGCCTACTGACCGACATTCCCCTGCTTTCCAAACTAAACTGGTTTCCAATAGCTAGGGTTGACCCTTGCCTATCAATAGCCCTTTCATACGTTAACAATTTGAAGGAGAAAGTAAACTTAATTTTAATGGAAATCTTTGAGATATGGCTTAAGAATAACTCTGTCTTGATATTGAGTTGTGTGATGTTGATGTTTTTTTAAGTAACTATAATGCTAGCAATATAAATGGTTTGTAAATATTTACTGATTTCACCAATTATTTATGGAAAATTTCAATTATTTTTGTATAATTAATTTATTTAATAAATTTGACTACACTAATTATGTATTTTTGTAACTGGATAATTTATATACTAATAATGCATACATTTATTCATAAATGGTTTTAATACACGACTCGGGTAACATTCGCAAATTGAGTCATTAGTGCATATATGCGCCCTTGGTCACCCGCGCTAGTAATACATACTTATGATTATTTGATACCAACGCGCTTCCTCTAGCAAATTACATTGTGTACAAGGTGTTTTTGTACAAATGCCAAGAACGAACACTTTTAGTGACTCGGTAAAGCTAATAAATAACAGGAACGCAAAAGGTTTCAGCGGTAGTGTTACACACCGATATTTCGCCAATTATATTCAAGTCCCACGTTATAAAGACTGAGCTTATTGCGGTCTACCGGGCCCAGTTTTTGGCTAATTCCAGCGAATTTCCAGATGTAAAAAGTCAAATACCGCTTTAGTACCAAAGGTGGTCGATATAAACTATTATGTAGAACATTAAAAATTCATTCACGAGTTTCCAGATTCACTTTTACATCAACATAGAATACAATTTGAATACATTAAGATAAAAACATAAAATCATTGTGATTTTACGTTTATTTTATTATTTAAGTTTATTAAAAAAAAATATTGTTTAAGTTAATATATCGCGGTTTTATTACTAGAAATGTTAATGTTGGTTAGAAAACTATACAAATTTCTCTATAACAAATTTTAATGGCAACCTATGAACCGACGGGCCACAATAACATCTGCACAAAATTTAAATACATTAGCGATTGATAATCGTATCAATACGGATGTTGGGACATTTTACTTTCGCGAAATCTCACAATGAATAGAGAATGTTATAAATAAACTGCTTTCTTTGCTTTCAAAATGCATCAGATTAGGAACAAACGACTCCTTGGTT
The DNA here is from genome assembly GCA_963675205.1 of Catocala nupta. Classification (NCBI taxonomy): domain Eukaryota; kingdom Metazoa; phylum Arthropoda; class Insecta; order Lepidoptera; family Erebidae; genus Catocala; species Catocala nupta. Next base: position 7,283,421 of record OY776091.1, on the reverse strand, counting down.
TTTAATCTTGATGCGACGCGAACACATCGTGGAAACCTGTTTGACGCACACTTTCAGTTGTAAATAATGTCTGATAAATACAAACGATTTGATACTAAATAAATAAAAACATTAAGTATAAAACTTATAAAAATATTCAAGTGCTGAAGACAAGACTAACTGCAATAACATAAGCCCTGTTTATACGCTGTTTTACTATTAAAATAAAAATATAAAACTATTTATTACCAAAAATGTTACATTGTATGGTCTTATCCATTGGCCCCACACTAGGCAAGCCTTTCCTATGGGTACCGTGACGATAACAATTTACGTTTAGGCACATTGCTCGGTCGACACCTCTTAAAGTTAACATTTATGAGATCATTTTATACTACTAAACTAACATTTAACACTTATTTATTATACATTTACAGGGAAAATAGCAAGCGTAATATAATTTACGATAATCGCGGATAATGTATTTGTAATTATGAATATTTGTATATATATGATTGAGCACGATCCTCATCTTAGCCCAAGACTGTTTATACCAGAGATTCCCAGACTTACTTTTTTCATAGTCCACTTTCCAAATTTAGCTGATTCCGGTTGATCCCCTGCAGCTACATTTCTACCATATTCCGATACTAAAATTAAAAAATTTGATCAAATCTCAAAGGGCTGAATTTTTTTTTTTTTGTAATTCTCATGTCTAAGATCACCACGGTAGGCGGGCCGACCTTTATTTTTAGATTTTCTCGTGTCTTCCTCAAAATAATTTTCGTGTACCCCTGCTTACGAATTGTGAACCCCCATTTTTTTGTCACGTCAACGTATTCCCCCGTTGAGTCTCCCGTGGACCCCTAGAGGTCCATCTGGACCACTTTGAGAACTACTGGTTTAGACTATAGTTCACCTCGTTTTCCTAGTGCATGTTGGCAGACTTTGCATATATTAGTGAACAGTATGCCGAACTGTTATAACAGATATACGATAAAAGAAAGAACAAATCCCAACAGCCTTAATAAATTTTTGCACTACTTTTACCTTGCATTGCAAATCTGTAGATTCTCAATGATAATATTTGAATTATTGTTGGGAATCTGTCAATTTGCAAGCAAATTATTTGGTTAAATCGTTAATATTCTACAATCAACACATATTAACAACATAAAAACAATTTTACAAAATAGCTGCAGGACACTGGACAACAGAATAAGAGATACTAGGCCACAATGTCCCACGCTGGTTGAACACAAAACTTTACGGAGAAACTCGCAGAGAGGCAGGTTTCGCGAGGTTATCCTTTATGTCAAAGTACGTAATTACGTAACAGTAAGTGCATAACTTTTAAGTGTTTAAAGTTTGAACCCAAGACACAAGTCGGCAATCTCAAATTCTACATCAACTCGGGATTAACGAATTTCGTACTATGGATATTCTCCTGAGTCGTTCAAAAACATTTCCAAACATTTTTAAACTTTAAAACATTTATTAAAGTATAAAATCATTTTTACACTTTAAAATCATTTTTTAAACTTAAAATCACTTTTAACTTTAAAATCACTTTTAACTTTAAAATCAATTTTAAACTTTAAAGTCATTTTTAAGCAACGAATATATAGAGCACACTCGAAAGAACTATTTGGATCACACAAATGTTTGTCCCGTGTGTGAACCAAAATCACAGCAATTGGTGCATTGGCAATTACGGCTCGGCTACTATAAATAATGCGTCATCCGTGCCGTCATTTAAGCGCTTCTCTCTTCAATAATAAACATGTTTATTTACCCAAACAAATCATGCTACTCGCTCGGTGGGTGTGCCAATTACCTTCGGATTGCCTTTAGCTCAATCGAAATGTTAATTACGTTGTTATAGCCATTTTGAACGTATACTGCAGTGTAACGACCTGATTCGACTATCGGTTTCAATGCATATTGAAATTAAAGTTCAAGATTTATAATGAAAGTTTCAACATGCACGAAGTATTAGTTCGCTTTTACTGCCTTTAGAATCTAGTGGCAAATTTAGGTTAATATTGAAATGGAATATTATGATATCTATACGGCGTGGAAGGAAAAATACTAGTATAGTATAGTAATTTTTCATTTTCGGCTCGTCATTGAAAACACTAATTGTTGGCTAACAGAATGTATTATATGGACAATAATAGTAGGTAAAGCAATGCATTATATTAGAAACAATCAGTTTAAAGCTGTGTGCCAATCAAAATCACAAGAGTACTGTTTCTAATACCTAAATACTACAAATTTAGCAGCCAAACGGTGAAAGTACGAGGCGAAATAAATCCTAGATTCGAATTTGATATTCAGCGGGTGTCGCGTTACAGTATCGATACAAGATGTGATACGTTCCGGAACAATTCACCTCAAAGCAGAGCGCGAACGTTGAGTACATATACATAGATAGGTAGGTTCCCCAGAGGCATACAGATCAATATAATACAGACTCAAGCTTATACATTTGCAAAGTAGATAGGTATGTAGGTATCAAGCACAACGACCCTTATTATGTTCTACATGAAAGGAGACAAGCCTTTTGTCGTTTACCGGACATATTTCTAGACTCCGAGTTATAAAGACATTAAAAACAAAAATCCCTATAACACTGCCTGATCAGTATAACTGACAATCGGCCACAAACACTAGTGGAAACTTATGGCACGGAACTAACGAGGTGGTCAGGATTCAACACCACTTATACCAATGGGCTATTCATGCAGTCAGTTAAATCCTCTGCCATTAGAGGCAACAGAAAACTTAATTCACTACTATCAAACCTTCTAACACAATGCCGTAGTGTTTTAAGTGGCTGCCTGGTCACTAACTCTGCGCTATTTGTTGTATGGCAAAAATTTGTTCGATCCACAGAAGCTCGTTCCGATTCTAGGTATACTTTGTGTCCGTTGTTCTTGAAGTCCGTCGTGATACAGGAAATAAACCAAGAGCAAGGCGGTGTCTTAAAATATAAAACAATCATATTCTGAGTGTTCTTTATGCCCGTTATGTGAGTGTAAAGTTACCTACGATTCAGAATTGATTCTGGTACAGCAGATGTTCTTTTTTTAATAAGTTTATAAGTAGTGTAATTACCTGCAGGCAAGGGCAGAGAGGCCACCGCCTCCGCAGCGCGTGCGGCATCTTTTTCCTCGGCGGCTCGGGCTCCGGCGGCGACTCGCCGCACGCCCAGCGCACAAGGCGCGTGCGCGCCGCCTCCGCGGCCTCCAGACCGCGGGACCACGACGGCAGACCCTGAGGAACAACGAGACATTTGAATTAGAATACATCTATTAGGATATACACTATATGTATTAAAGGATGAATACATAGTAAAATTCTATTTATAACAAAAATATTCATGTAGTTTAATATATTATCAATCAAGAATAGGAATCCATGTTACTCTCGACTCCCTAAATATATTTTTGTAATGTATACCTAAATACCTAACAGTTATTTAGGTATAACCGTGCCGAGAAATTTGGTGAAGTTACACGGTTTACATAATATATAAATACGTAAACAATTAGCATGAAAATAATTTATCATTATGAAGATTTGTCCGTATACAGACCGAAAATATTTACAAAATATTATCCATACTTTAATAGCTTCAGTTTTCTTACACATAGGTAATAATAGACAAATAATTCATTACAGACACACTTAGAATTTATTTATATATATCAATATACATGTATAGATGAAAATGTGTCCACGATCATTAATATACAATATACGTATTACCAAGATTACGCTTAATTCAAATCATTATAATTCTACGCAATCCTTACAAGGTACCTTATTGTATTGCCATAATTAAAACGCAATCAATTGGCTATCATCAGCACTAATTTAGACATTAATATGGGTGCTTAAAATCTCAGCGTATGTAATACTTGGCAAAAGATGTGTGGAGTCAAGGACACAGATGACCGTAACATTGTAACACGCAACGCTTCAAGTATTAACGGTAACACTCGTGTTAGTATCGCACCGAGAGTGAAATGAGTTATCTCACTCTGTGTATTTCAAGTGGTGTAAACATAGCATAAATGTCAAATAACTCTTATAAAATATTACAATTTTTGGAGATATGCCTGAATCTGAATATGGTGGTCTAGGTTTATAGATAATTTATCATAATTTATAATCACGTACAATATAAAAAAAAAGTTTATAAAGCTTTAACCCGACTACGTAAAAAAAGGGATCTAAAAAGGACGAAACAAGAAAATAATTCAGATAGAAATCCAGAAATGCATCTATTGACACCTCATTCATTAAAATCGAAACATACATACACAGACTGCCAAAATCATTACATCATTCCCTTCCTTTCGGCTTCGCCGTAGTCGGGTAAAAATAGTTCACTGTAAACAATATACTTATTAATTTCTAATTTTGTTATTGTAAAATGACAACACTCCGCCTGGTGGTAAGTTGTCGTGTATTCCTTGAGTAGAGCCTTCCATACCATGTCTTTATTACACCTGAATACGATGGTTTTTACTCTCCACTTGTAGAAGTCAGGATCAAAGGAAGAAAGAAACACGTGTTTCAGCAGATAATTCCACGTTCTTACAGTTCGACGAAGACGAGAGAGAAGAGCCGACCTTCTCGATCCAAAATTAGAGCGCGACTAACCTACGCGCTCTAATTTTGGATAAGAATACATTTAATATAATACCCATATACAAGAAATTTCTTAGCAGTGCTTGACTTTTTAGGTAGTAGAGCCACGCTGATTTCAGCATGAATGGGCCGGCTCGACCGGGGAAGGACTACCCACTCACAGAATATCGACGTAAAATAGAAGTATTCCTACTGTTGTGTTTCGTTCGGTGAGTGAGAGTGCCGGAGGCCCGATCACCCTCTTTCCCCCTTCCCGCTCCTTCTCCATCCCACTTCCTTTTTCTCTTTTTTCTTTCCTAAAAGGTCGGCAACACGCAAGTGATGCCTCTGATGTTGCAGGCGTCCAAAGGCTACGGTGACCACTTACCATCAGGTATATGCAGGCCGTATGCTTGTTTGCCAACTTAGTTGTATAAAAAAAAGGTATAGGAAATTTAAAAATAAACAATTTGTTATTTTCAAACAATATATTGCTAAAAAAGAAATCGCTTATTAACGAGCTTCTTTAAACCTTGGAATAATTAGTAGAATATCAAACTAAAGTAACTAAAAAATGCAGGCAGTAGGTAACTATAGCATGCAATACATGCGCGAATTAATAATTCACTAAAACTGTCTACACAGAGTATATTAATCATTTGGCAACCAGGAACATTTAAATCACACATGCAATAATTTTATCTTCTCAAGAACATTTCGTATATAATTTCATAATAACTACCAAACAGTAGTTACTAAGAACTCGTTGAAACGAAAATGCGCTGTCATAATCCAAGCGAAATACCATTCAGCAGCCATTAAAAGAACAATATTTTTTATTACAAAACGGCGTATTAATATGTACGACAATATAAGTGCACATTAACTTAGATAGTGATGGAAAAGCGAGAATGTTTATCTCATGTGGCATTCTTCCGTGTGACGTAAGAGATCGGAAAAGGAAACATGATAAACGATTATTACGACGAATGGGAATTCTTATGTTAAAAGGAGAAAACTAGTTCAAATCGTTTGCCATTATTGTAGATATAAATATTCATATTGAAAACGTGTAATGGTGTGTCGAAAGTGGCGTTTTTCTGATGGAAACTGTAGTAACATTTGAATAGTTTAACTAGCTATAAAATTCATATATGTTTATGAAACATACTTTTAATGCAAGATTTATAAGAATTATACGACATCCATATGTGCCTAGCTGTGATTTAAGCGTAACGTAATATTATTGTACATGTAGACTTTTATAAAGAGAAATGCTGAACCCCGTGTTGCTAATGAAAATATCCTTAGAGAGCCTTAAATAATTTTTCCTTTTGTTAAATCAAAATATAATCTCCACAAGAATCTCGCGAATCAACTCCAAGGCCTTATGGTTTACAGCGGCTTTACAGACGTTAGTCTATAAAGCCGCACATACTAATAATACAGACAATACTAATCATATAGGATACTCGAGTAATAGCAATAAGACAGACGAAAAGATTTACAACAAATCTCTTTATTGTCTTACCTAGAAGCTATTACTGCAATACTGATATTGGTAAATTGATCGATTTTCAAATCATGAAGTTAGATAAGGGTGCAGCAATTTTATTGTCTTTATTTAGGTACGTACACAATAAAGCTGTAAAAGTCGTAAATAGTTTAATTGTACAATATCAGAACGGCGATTGATCTGTCCACCGCGTTTGACAACAATCGCTGTACTCATTGCAAAAGTGATGCTACCCTTTTTTACGACTTTGTCTCAATAAAGATAAAACGAAAATAAACGACGAAAAGGTCAATTCATATATATGTATAATTTTATGAATTAATAACAAAGGTTTCTTTTTTTAATTAAATTCTTCTACAGCCGGCATCGAGACATAATAGAAAAAGCATTATGTCTGGTCCCCGGGGCTGAGTGTTGGCTAAGTTATTTAAACAAATAACGGCCACTCCTACAACTAACAAGTAATAGTTATCCAAAAGATAAATTGCATGCTGTCTCACTCATGTTAGGTTAAAGAAGAGAGATAGCGAGACTTTTTTATCTTATAGATAAATTCTATCTGGAGGTGGTAGTTCAAGCTCTAAGTCTAAATCACTTGGCCAAACCTCCACCTGCACTTAACACGAAGTCGCAAGACACCCCGTAGTGTATGTGACTTTGTTACACTGCCAGCTTTGTATACTAAATAAAAGTAGTTATCACCAAGCTATACCATACTGCCCGTAGAACTACAATCTAATAATATAAGATAGCAGCAGATATTATACCACAAGATCTACTTAAAGAACAGACATAATCTAGCTGTTACCAAACACATTACTTTTTAATAAAAATTACGCAACGCAATAGTACGGTGCCCTCTATGCGTGTTTACTATTCACACTATCTGTCCATCTCATTCATTACACGTCCATATCAACGAACTAATTATAAACAGAAAAAACGAAGATTAAATTCAGCATTACATACGTCATCTTAACAACTTGAATCTTTAAGTAGCGTTGCGTAAACTGATCAACAATCGTACTTACAAAGTTTTAATAACATTTTGCATAACTCCGTAATGTATTAGTCATAATTGGCCATTCGCTGTTTGACAAGAGATGAAGACAAACAGACAGTTCAATAAGTTTTAAGGAATCATTAATTTGTGTAAGTAAATGTGGTTCTATAAGTACCTAAGGAGTTAAATGCCAAGGACATATTGCTGGCAATAAATTTACAATATTTAAAAACAAATAAGAGATCTAATGGAGAATTGATACATTCAGTAAATTAAGGTCTTGTTGAATAGTTTATTGACAAAGTACATAGGTTGGTATAATATTTATCACGACTTTAACTATTGGAATGGTTATAATGCATATTGGCAAATTGATTAGTAATGAACAATATACAGGGTGTCCAAGAACCTGGCGTCCAACTGGATTCCCACGATGCCCCAAGTTCTAACAGTACTCAGAAAAATATTTTAAAAAATCCACCCCATGTACTTACAGAATTATACTGATTTCAAAAAAAAAGGGGAAATGAGCACCCTGTGACATACTTTTGAATGCTGTGACTGCTAATGCTGATAATTTCGATATTTCTTGGAGGTTTTGTAATCTAGGGTATTGCTGTGTCTAAATAGAATGTAAAAATAAAGTACTTATTGTACCATTTTAAAATAAAATATTATTTTAACTAAAGGTGATATGGAAAACTATTGAATTTCGCAACTTTGACCGACTGTAGTGTAAAAAAAATGTACCAAAATAGTATGGCAAGTGACGTCAAATTTTGACGCGTTTATTCCTCTTTTTAAAAAGGTATAATACTTACACATTAATTTGAAAAAAAAAATTTTGATAATATTTTTACTCAACAACCCAATTTTTACGAAGTGCCTACCTACTAACGGTAACTGTCGGACCCTTTCTTATCTTAGAAACTGTTATGTTACTACTATTATTTACTTCGGTTCCAAGAGTGAGCAAGAAGGAAATACACACAGGTAGATGGGTTCCCAGTAGAATAAAAGCAAAGAATGTTAGTTTAAAGATATTTTATTACAATAAATGTTCAAAATGTTGACCACCCGCGGCAATACAAGCTCTAACTCTCCTTAAAAAGGACCGCTTTATGTTTCGCGAGTAACTTTTTTGACGTATCACCTGCACTGCTTGTGTTATCTTCTCACGAAGGTCAGCGATGTCATTAATGGGCTTCGCATAAACGAGCTCCTTCATAGTTCCCCAGAAAAAAAAATCCAGCGGATTTAAGTCAGGTGAGCGGGCTGGCCACGGGATTGTTCCTGATCGCCCAATCCACCTGTTCGGGTATTGCTCGTCCAAAAACTCTCTAACGGATACGCGAAAATGTGCTGGACAGCCGTCGTGTTGGAACCACATATCTGGTGGGGTCTCTTCTAGTAAGTTTGGCAAATCATTTTGAAGAAAATTTAAATATGATTCGCCAGTCAAATTCTCGGGCATCTCAAATGGACCAATAATATTCCCACAGAGAATACCGGTCCACATGTTCACTTTGAACCGGTACTGGGATCTATCTTCTCGCATCAAGTGCGGATTTTCCACATGCCACTCGTGCAAGTTGTGTAGGTTCATGTAGCCATCCTTCTTAAATGTAGATTCATCTGACCACAAAATTTTGTCGATAAAGTTTTCGTCTTCTCGATGTCATTGCAGGATTGTTTCACAAAACGCGACTCGGCTCGGATAGTCTCGAGGTAAAAGACTTTGCACTCGCTGTACGTGGTACGGATGATATTCTTCTTTTTGGAGAATACTGTGTGCTGTGCTCTTCGGTATCCCCGTATCAGCTTCTATTCCTCGCACAGAGATGCTTGGATTTGCCGACACCGCCTCTAAAACTTCATCGCGTATGAAGTCATTTACGGGTCGTCCTTCACCAGCTACTTGATTGGGGAACCGCCCGTCACATAGTGATCTGTGCACATTAATGAAAACTCGATGGTCGGGATATCGCGTAGCCCTCGGATACCTTTCTCTGTAAAGTCTCGCTGCAGCTCGTCCATTACCTCTACATTCTCCATAAATGTAGTGCATATTTGCGTATTCTTGCGGAGTGTAGGTCGCCATGGTAGCACACACAAAACACAAACTGTCCAAACACAGGCAAAGGTCGTCGTAAAGAGTTCGTTTCAAAGTCCAGAGCACAAAGAGTAATCGAGTCCAATAAACAAAGCTTTAAATCGTAGTACGTGATCAATGGATAACAATAAGAGAGAGGTGCGTAGTAACGGCAGGAGGCAGTGACGCGTACTGACCGTACTGTTATCCTAAATAGCACGATCCCAGATAGCGTCACTATCTATCTCACTCGCACCTCTAACCTTTTTCTCCCTCACTCTTACCTGAATAATGGGGTACCATAAAGAAGAACCAGCAAATCGCAAAGATAGTTTCTGTCTTGCTCCCTCCTGTTGTAATAACGAATCACTATGGTGAGATGCATGCACATACCGTCCCTTACGGTCTAACCTGTTTTTTGAGAGGCCTGTTGTTATTTTTATGAGCATACAACAGTAATTCTTTAGAGGTTAGATTCAATTCGTCGTAAATTTTTCTTTCTAAGAATTCTGTAAGACATCGTAAAAATTGGGTCGTTGAGTAAAAATATTATCAAAATTTTTTTTTTTCAAATTAATGTGTAAGTATTATACCTTTTTAAAAAGAGGAATAAACGCGTCAAAATTTGACGTTACTTGCCATACTATTTTGGTACATTTTTTTTACACTACAGTCGGTCAAAGTTGCGAAATTCAATAGTTTTCCATATCACCTTTAGTTAAAATAATATTTTATTTTAAAATGGTACAATAAGTACTTTATTTTTACATTCTATTTAGACACAGCAATACCCTAGATTACAAAACCTCCAAGAAATATCGAAATTATCAGCATTAGCAGTCACAGCATTCAAAAGTATGTCACAGGGTGCTCATTTCCCCTTTTTTTTTGAAATCAGTATAATTCTGTAAGTACATGGGGTGGATTTTTTAAAATATTTTTCTGAGTACTGTTAGAACTTGGGGCATCGTGGGAATCCAGTTGGACGCCAGGTTCTTGGACACCCTGTATATACTCATTTATTCAGAACACAGCTTGTTAATGAATTTATTAATCACCGGTATTAGATGAATTTATTATTGTATTCATATACTTATCTTATTTAACGGTCTCACATTAGTCTGATAATGTATCCACGTGTGCAACTTTCAATTATAGGGTTTTGTATTGCCAATAAAATAGGCTCTGTCTGTCTCAAATCACATAAAGGCAGCAGATTTATTAAATAATTGTATAAAAAGCCAACCCCTTTAAGTTCAAACACGTAATCTATACATCTACTTTTAAAATTCTTACTATGATACCTTTAATTCGAAGTAACGTATTTAAGAATATATCCAATCCAGCTTAAGTCTCATATAAGAAGATATATGGTACGGTGTAGATTATAATACTCAAAGCAGACCAAAACAGGGACATATAATAGTATAATGAAAACGCAGAGACATTAGACATAATAAGGTATTTCTGCAAAACAGCTTGCGACATATAATTTTATAGTAATGTCTACATAATTCAATTTATACTAAGGCCCGCTCACACTTTGCAATTTATAGCTAACAGTTGACTCGGTTTTATTTATCTATATTCTTGTAAAATGTTTAATATGCACAAACGAACGTACACCACATTGACTTGAATGGATTGCTAGAGTCTACTGTAGTTACTAGCTATATTGTATCAATCAGTCAGTATATACTACAATGGTAATAACTGATGCAAAATTTATACAAATGTCTCGATAATTTTATTCTATTTCCATTTTCTATAGTTTCGAGTCGATGCAACTGCAAACAGTAGCCATTGTTTGATTTAACTTGATAAGAGAACCAAATAACAACGCAGAAGAACTGACCGAAAATCTTCAAGACAGTTTTCGAATACAACTAAACCAATGAAAAACAAATAAATCATTTAGTAATTATGAATACCTTTCTCAAGGTACTATGACTTATTAAATGTAAATGCGTCAAAGTTGGATATTAACAGTTAGGCTCATGCGGAGACACCCTACAATAGTTTTAGTGCAGTGCCCGATGCATAATACGATAGATTTATATTTGTTCTGAGAAAATCGATTCGATAAGCATTGGCCTGACCAAACAGCTAAGGCACAGCTTTCGAGTATTTCAATATAAATCACGATTATGATCCTACGCAACTTATGGAAGTCTAAAATAGTATTTATGCTTAAGGAAACGACCACACACTACGTTTAAATCAATCTATCGAACTAAGATTATTTACAGTATTATATAAGAATATCATAACGACAACTATTAGTCAAAATAACTTACATAGCACCTTTCATCCAGAAAAAGTACTGTTATTAACCTAGTCTAAATTTGCGCTAGCGAACTCGGACAAGATCTAGTAATCTTATAAAAGTCTAAAGATTGCCAGAAAAAAAAAGAAAAAAAAAAGTTTGTACTGTTTAGTAACTAAAAGGAAGAGCTTGCCTCGTATGAATAAATAAAATATTTGGTTCTGAATTATTCACCGCGTAGCAAGGCAATACATCATATCGTTATTACACAATATCTCGGTATCCGAACTCTCGTTTTACATGACGGAACGCTCCCAGCAGCATTGGGATACGTGATACGGATTCTACCCACATACCTACGTCGAACGACGTTTTTAAGGACACGCAGCATATCTAATCCGACATCCTTATATAATATTCCATTAATATCCTTATATTATTATGTTCGAGTAATTTTACCAAGATGAGGCATCAATATTTTTAATATTATAAAGCTGAAGAGTTTGTTTGTTTATTTGTTTGGTTGAACGCGCTAATCTCAGGAACTACTGGTTCGAAATGAAAAATTATTTCAGTGTTTGATCTCATCGAGGGTCGATGTTATATAGCCTATAGCCTATAGGCTATATAACATCACGCTACGACCAAAAGGAGCAGAGCATAAATGAAAAATGATGCAAAACGGGCAAATTTCTCTTATGTGAAGCAGACGAAGTTGCGCGGGTCAGCTAGTTTCATAGAAATGTCAATCTCGATTCCTTTAACTAATCCATCAAGGAAGAGAGTATCAATTCATTCCTCCTTTTTAACATGAAAAGAATCCTAGCATACCTGTCAGGATATTTAATAACTAATAAAAGTCATAACGAAGACACGCGCGAAATTTTATTAACAGAATAGCAACGTAATTGTTGAATTTAGGCATATTTTCAACAAACGATTCAGGCGAAGTCACTTTTTTAAGCTAGTTTTGCCGATGCATATACATATGACGTGAGCCTTTAATGTGTACTATAACTAATGGCTTCAAAGACGGTAGTTAATTTTATCTGATTACTCTCTTGCTTGACTAACAACTTAATAGATGTAATTACCTTAAAATTACAATGTTCTGGTTTCATTTATACCATAAATACGTACTTGTTTCATGCCTATAAAATAAGTACTTTCAGACACATTTCTTTTGTGGCATAGAACTTTTTAGATGTAATGGTCAATTTAATTTGAACAAAATGTTACTTACTTTTTCTGTTGGGAAACTGTTCAGTGAGCGCGATGTTAGGTACAGTGTCCAAAGGACGTATTTAAAACTGACTATTATATGGCTCCTAAATCTATACTAATATTATAAAGCTAAAGAGTTTGTTTATTTGGTTGAACGCGCTAATCTCAGGAACTACTGGTTCGAATTGATAAATTATTTTAGTGTTGGATTGCCCATTTATCGAGGAAGGCTATTATAGGCTATATATCATCACGCTACGACCAACAGGAGCGGTGCAGCAATGAAAAGTGTTACAAAAACAGGGAAAATTCTCTTATGTGAAGCAGACGAAGTTGCTTGACGTGGATCTGCTAGTAATTTATAAAAGAATACATCTGTCTTACTTCTTAGTGAGTGAACTTTTTTGTAGTGGACTGCATTTTTACTTGTCTTATTTGTTAAGTATTAACTTACTGCTCTTAGATTATAATCGTTCTATAATAAAAAAAAGAAAGCCAATATATAGAGATGGATCTCAATGTAAAGTACAGTGTACCTATATGACACTACTAAAAAGAGTAATCAAATCAGACCACACATAAATATCTAATTCCAACTTGATTTATTTATCTTAAGCAAAGATTTATTCATTGAACTTCAAATCCACTAGATACGATTAAAAGCACTCAATACCTTCAGACTAATCTAATTAATTAGACCTTTCTTATCTAAAAGCAACGGCATAATTTATGCACACCCATCAGTGATTCAGTTCGATAGCAATGTTTCAACACAAACTATGCTATTGTTCACGTGAACTTTGAGTTCGGCATTTACTGAACTGTTGCGAATAGATCATAAAGGTATGATAACCGAGAGGTTTGATGGTATACCAGTGTATGTGCTCGAACAAAGAAAGTTCGTGATGATGGAGGAATGTAGATGAAATCTCAATAAACGCCAATCAATCAATTTGAACGAAGGCTTCTAATTTAGTGTTTGCGAAACCCACATACAAGGTCATACAGATTTCGTAAGCACTTAAGGAGTAATATAATTTAGCTTATGGGCGATACTGCAAGTGGTGGATAGGCTACAACACCTATCGGATATTATTACAAGACTAGTATACTTCAAAGACCTCGGATAGACTGCAAAACCGACACGGCAGCAAGCGTTATCAAAATTCTAATGCAACATAGCATTCATGTAAATTACACACACACACACACATACACCCATCATGTACCGTCAGATCAGAGGACTCAAGCTAAAAACTGTTAATAATGGAGCATATGATTTATTTATAAAGACCTACTACGAGTTGTAGACCACACGATGACAATTAAAGGAGTTTAGTAACATATCAATCAGGAGCAATTTAACTGTGTCTCTGCAAATGATGGTATTTTCACACTCGCTTAAACGACAAGATACTATCATATGTACAGTGAAGTTTAGAGTAACGGTTAGATGCATGCCTGATTAAATTTAGCAGATTAGCAGTAGTGATGCTAAATACCAAGATAATCGTACACCGTTTGATTTTTTGTTTACGTTGTTTCAATTATATTTATTCATAAAAAACGGTTATTTGTGTGAATCTAAGTACCGTAAGTAAGTATATTAAGTATGTATATTAAGTAAGTAAGTATATTAAAATTAAAAGGCATTTTTATTATTGGTTAGGCATGGTTAAAACAACTACGACGTGATGGAGCATCTCATAATAGTGTGATGAGGAGAATGAGCTTTTTAAGCCACTGATGTGGCTGATAAATATGCGGTCCGCCTAATGGTAAGCGGTTACCGTAGTCAACGATAGCTTGCAATACCAGGGGTTTCAGTCACAGCACTGAAAGCCCTGGTATTTTTCGGATAGCTATTATAACTTAGCCTGTTATCTGATTCCGGCTTGACGTCGACTTCTGGGACGCCCTGTATAAGAAAATATGGTAGTCCGTATATACATATTATGTCAGTCTGTGTTGCAACACTTATACTGGGTACCTATTCCTAACCTAAGAGACCGCTACTTGGTAGTAGCAGACAAGGCGGCTTATTCGTAACGCAACAAACTATTTCTCAATGGTGTACTTTCTTCTCAAAAAGGTTCCTTCCACACAAAAACCGTAAAAGAAAATCAGTTAACTACGCAAACAAAACCAACAACATTGACCTTCCAAGACCTTCAAGTCCACAACACGTAAAATCTTTCACCGACAAAGGCATGTCGAAATGCTCTTAGCTAACAAGGAAACACTAAAACATTAGTGCAAATGTGATTGTTTAAACAATAGGCATCCAAAGTGTAACGAATCGGTACTTTCTTGTCAAGAGTAGTGTGTCAATGGGGTGCACTTTGTAAACAGTGCACGTAGACTTGAGTGATGGGTGATAGAGTTGCTGGAATAGGAAGGTGAAAGTGAATCGTAGTGCCTAAAATTAGTCATGTGCACATGTAACGTCACTAATGTGATACCAATAAAAGTTTTACGCACTGTAATAAAAGCCTACTTTGTGCCATTTCTCTATATAAGTTGCTATGAACATGTCTTTACTAATAATAAAAAGTAAATTACTATTAAGTATATATTACTAAATGCTGTTTTCTTTGAGACTTACTGCTTATTTTAAGAATAAAATTTATTTCAATAAACTTATATTTTACGTGATCGCCACATATCCGAACAGGGTATCACACTCACATATAAATTATCTTTCAGCATTAACATTTTATACTATATTAAAAAATGTAACTGGTATGCAAATAAATACTTTTTCTTTAAGTTATGCCAATGAGTAAAATTATTATAGAATTATATCATATCAGTTTAAAAAGAAAAAGGACTTGAACTTGTGACCTCAGTGAATAGTTCCACTGCTTTACAAATCAAGCTACTCAAGGCCATATCTCACTAGTATGAAAGTGAAAAAGTAGTTTTTTTCACCTTAATCAACGTTATACGCAAAACACAACATGTGCGCCTTGCTTTAAAGTTGACCTTGTCTAAGTAATAGTAAAAATTCTTGACTGATACTAAAAGTTTTCAAAAGCTCTAAATGTGCTAGTGATCTCATAACACTTTCACATCCTTTAGTAGTTACCCATAAGTCACCCTCACACATTACGCTTAGTGATTCATGGACAAACTTAGTTCGAATGTACATTAGCAAACTATTTTCGTACACGAGGTGTAGCAGGTTGCCAAGCGAATATTTTGCGAACAATGAAATCTTCACTTTCGTTTTCGTCAACAAATTTTATCGGAGCACTTTTAGTTTTATCTTTCTAGTATTCGTTCTAGAATTATCAATGTAGTAATCAGTCATACCTTTACGAAACAAAAGAATTAAGAAAATAATTTTCACATAATATAAAAGCTTGCCTGGTTGGTTGCTATAAGTAACTGAAACTCGTGAAATTGATGATGATGACTTAAAAATCATTTATGGTAATAGGTGAAAAGCTCAGCAAATGAAAATAACGTTAATAAATTTTAATATTGTAGTACCATTTTCTTTGACATTGGTCGCTGTTCTCCACGGTTACATTGGCTTGAAACGTGATGTTTATATGTATATCATATATTCTTGTACAATAAACGCAGTAAATAACGTGAAAAGGTTTTCCAAATTGTACTGGTAGTCCCAGAGATTAGCGTGTTCAAACAAACAATCTTCTCAGCTTTATACTATTAATAATATTAACTACAGATAAGTTTTTGTTTATGGACCTGTGACGGATTATTAGTATGGTATCCTAACGAGTTGCTCCTTTGCCTGTTTTGTCAGGCTAAGCAAATGAAGTCAGGTCCCTCAACTAGCTTTGGGAAGCTCTACACTTACAAATAAAACCTTATATAATAAGCTTTAGCTTGAAAGCATAAATGTTCAAAATATAGATTTCTATGATGAATAGGCTAATAAGAAATTGTGTCAAAGCTATAAGTACTTGCCTACTTTTGTGTTGGACAATGATTGAAAGCGTTTGACACATTTCTCCACGAAGATTTCTCGTACAGACTAGTAGTGACTAAATGTGAATAAATTAGATAGTTTACGACTGTACATTCGTTTGCAATTTGATATAGGACGCTATCTATAAACAGTATAACAATATGTGTAAAAAGAGAGTATCAGTGATCCATGTAAATATAAATCTATATGAAAAAAGATTTGTGGAAGTATTTGTTAGGGTATTGAGGCTTAACAAGTATCTTGAAAGCTAAATAGGTCCAGGTTATTAAAAAAAACCTCAACTTGCGAGTAACGGTTATTTAATACGGGCAAAACTTACAAGTAATAATGGTAATGTAAAGTGCTATTAAACTTCTGCACGACGCGCGACGACCAACAAAATGTAAAATACGACTTACAAGCTAAAAAAAGCTATTGCATAAATAAATATTATGTTTTATATACATACACAAACATTTAGTACCATAATTTAACTTAATTAGTAGTACAACTTGCATACATCAAATACTTCTAATTTAATTCTCTCAGAAACTACGCATTTACGTGATGATTTCATATTCAACAAACTTAAACCTACATTCATTATTAAAACCAATACTCAAACTCATTACACCCAAAACATGTCTGGCTAAAGCTATACTAATACCGCTTAGCTCATTATGTTGTTAGTTAAGTGGTATTAGCCAGTACTAAATACTCATAAGACAGTCTAAATACATTTAAGTCTTAACTAAGCTCCTCTTATAAGACGAACTAGACTGCAAACACACTATTTGTTCAGTCTCGAGTGACATTTCACTGTACACATACAAACAGACACACAATACGCACTTGTAGTGCGAGTGCGCCATGCAAATCTTTGACATTATATAAATAATCACTGCTACGTTGTTTAAGGAAAGTTTTATTTGTTCGTCATGGTTACGTAGAGATATGTACGTATATACAATTTTAGTGCTAAGGAAATGAATCTGTCGTAGTAAATAAGACATTAACGATTCCTTAAGCCTAAAACTGTCTTTTAATGTCCCTACCATTGTTTTGCGTATCGCTATTTGCTATTACTGTACATTGTGTTTTTAAAAGCATACTCGATGGCAGTATGCTTTTAAAGAAAAAGATACATGATAATAAACAAACGAATAATAAATTATGCAGATCAACTAGCCCTAAAAATAAATACAAGCATGTATATCTTTAGGTAGCCAGTAGTGTATTAGCTATATTAAACCGACGTGTCAGGCATATATCTAATAACTATCTTATATTTCCTTTACATATATATATATAAAGGAAATATAAGATAGTTAAAAACAAATAATAAAGAAACGACATCTCGGCTTATTGCAAACACAAGTCCAAACTTAGAATTGTACACTCAAGATGCCTGATATTTTGATATACTACTGTTATCCCTAGAAAATAAAACTGAAACTAAATATCAACGACCTACGAGCACATAATTGTTTGTTAGTCATATTGACAACAACTATACTTTGAAACATGATGCCTATGATTAGGTAGCAATATTTGATCAGCCTATAGACAAAATCCAATCATTTCGTAACTATTAAATAAAGGTCCCAATCATCCTTGACATCTGAACATTAGCATAGCACACACGAAGTAATCACTAACAAAAACTGTTTGGATGCGTTATTTACTCGTATTAGTGGATCGGTTCAACATCAATCATGCAACGTACGCGTGGTTCGACAGCCGTTAGTTAACTTAATAAGGTCGTAGAGATCAAAATAGCTAAGATAGTTTAATAAATTAACGAGTAATGGCGATATTAATACCTTGTTGGTCTGCTGGCTTAAGCGTATGCGTATACTCATCTGTTATTTTACTATTATATTTTCGGTCTGGAAAGTTTTTGAAGCAAGAGTAAAGAACTGATAGCAATAGACCACTATAATAGTGGTCTAATATAGCGAGAGCTAATAACAAGCAAAACATTATTTGCGCAAACTCTCTTTCTTTTCTTAGACACAAAACCGCGATGCTATCAGTGAGAGATTATATTTATTTGTATTTATTTAAAAAGACAACTCCCTCACACTATGAATATATATATATATATATATATATATATATATATATATATATATATATATATATATATATATAACAGTATATATATATATATATATATAACAGTATATATCTTGTGTGGCAGTGGCAAGGCGAGCACTTAATTCACTACTCTATCCGAGTAGTCGATCGTAATTAGCTTAGTATTTATAATACATTTAAGGTGTTGGCAAAATCTTAAAGAAAAAACAGACAGACTATCAGACCTAAGGGTAGGTTTTTGCATGGGGAGCTGGAACAATAAATGTACACAATAGTACCTTCCAAAGTATGTGTGTTATGTAGGTTACGATAATTGCTTGAAATCACCTAGCCAGCCTTATTTCTATCGGTTACCTTATACCGAATGTAACGGTTATAGAAAATACAAAACCCACTTTAAACCGAAATAATCGCCACAACACAAAAATCTTAATTAAAATCTTAACAACACAGTATTGTACTCACAACCGTCTATTTACGGAACATTTATTAACCGGTATTACCGTTTTATGAACCATTAACCGTCATAACATTCAGCAACGTGTAATTCAGTGATCAGTGGTCAGACATTTTTATGATACGTTACATAATGATTAATGAAGTAGGTAATATAGATAGTTCCTTATTAGCTCGATCATTATGTAATGCTTTCGACTTATTGAAGCGGGAATAAATGAATTAATGTTATTATTGTGTGGTTTATTGATAGATTGTTGCGGTTTAATTGAGACATTTCGATTGAATCACAGTTAATTCAACATTGTTGTGTTTTCTAACTCGTTCTTTCTTTTTATTAATGAGGAACTTAATTGAATATGGTACTAGATTAAATAGTTTTCGTAGCTCGAAAACTTATTAAACCATAATCATGACTAAGTCAAAAACGGAATGTTTTTGATGCTAGGTGCTTTATTTTTACGTGTGAAGTTGGCGCAGGATACAGGCACGAATTAATTATTCCGCTAACTTTTGCTTGCTTAATTTGATTCGATCATTTACACAATGCATACAAGTGCAAGAATTAAATCAACTGACAAAAAGAACATCCAAACTAGCGACAACTATCTATCAAACACCTTTCTTTATAATAAGATTTTCTATAGATGGGACTTCGAAGGCTTGCGTGTTTGAATGGTGCTGCCAACGGTATCTACCGATAGTGTCGGCATATTTTTTTGTTATAGCAACGGTTTTAAGCCTAACACCTAACACCGTATGAAATCATATTTCTTTTTTTGCAGACAAGCGACGTTACTTGTAACGGTTGCAGATAAACTAATTCATCTAAGATTTAAACATTCTATGTTTGCCAGCAACCATACATCGCACTTACTGTATACGAATACCGTAGAATAGATCGTTTAAAGTATTAGAGGTGTATTACACACTTATCATAGACCCCATCTTTTTTTTTTTACGTCGGGGATTGCAATGACGCATATCCCTCCGCGGGAACGGGCGGGGATTATGTCGGACTCGCCGGGGTAAAAGAAAGATGGAATAATAGTAAAGTACCTCCCGGAATACCGACTAAACCTACCACGGTGTTCCTCGACAAAACCACTATCGACGGGGCCGCGCGAATCGCTTTCGCATGCGGTCGCGACCGGCAACGGCAGGCCCCTACGCAATAAGACCTACCCAAGATAGGCACTACTCAAAATAAAAGCCCTACTGTCTCCCCCTAAAGGGGGAGACGGACACGAAACAGAGGCGCGCGTGGGAACACGCACGCCGCCTCTCGGACCTGGTGCTGAACGGATGGCGGGCAGGCCCACAAAGCCCGCCACCCCCAGGTCAGACCTCAGGGTGGCTGGAGGTCATCGCGCGCCCTCCGGCGCCCGGCTCTGCGGTTGGGGAGTGGGTTCAAACGCTCCCTCGCCCGCTCCGCCGCCTCCTTGATGGAAATTACTTCCTCGCAGAAGGAGGTGACGGCGTTCCACGACCTCTCACTCCGGACCATAGACTGAACTACGGCCGGGAGCGAGAGGGCAACCGATCCGACTGCCGTGATCAAATCACGGCAACATAGACCCCAAACCCAATCCCCAAGAAAAATAAATTAATGACTTGACTGATGTTTTGCATTTCAGCCGTACACCACTAATAAATAATACTATTATTTTAAGCTGATTTCCTGTAACAGGATGCTAATTCGGGTGTTTGACATCATTCTTACCGTCACCCAAAATTTTGCAAATCATTAATAGAGAAGAGAAAATCCCGTCACACTCGCTCGGAAATATTATATCTCTGTTATTTGTAGAGACATTCTCGATATCTCATGTTCTCAGTGTTTGAAAGAGGTTACTCTTCTCTATACAATTCGTGGCTGTGTGTTCTTAGACTTTGGATTCGGCTCAAATATTCGCATCTTCAAAATAAAAATTGTACACCAGAAAAAACAAAAAAAAAGCCAATGTAAAGTGCCGCAGGCTATTACACCTACATAATTTCCTTTATTTACAACAGTGGACAATTTAATATATGTATTGATGATGCGTACACCTGTTCCATTTACACCAACTAGTCCACTCTCACACAATGCATTACCATATAAATTGGTGAGCACTGCACTTTTATTTCTACGAGTCGGCCTGTCGCCATGAATAATTCAGTCTCGGCATCGTTCGCTTCAATAAGGGCATCTCGATATGTACTCCATGTATTACTTGTGTACTATAACTATTTGGATCACGGATCTTTGTGATATATTTCTATGGAACAATTACTAGAGGGAAAATGCTTCATGATAACCGGTGGATAGATAGATTCTTCGCAGTTCGAACAGTAATTGGCCTGATTCCTGTGCAGATTGAGATTGTCAAGCAATTCGATCTGCAGAGCCTGAGGTGAACAGGACGAGTCCATATCACACCTACTGTGTGAATGTGACGCGTTGGCCGGACTAAGGATGGGTCTGATGGGATTGGCATATCCGAACCCTGAAGACTTCAGGCTTCTCCCTCTGAAGTGTACGCTGCGACTGATGCAGTACATTCATAGGGAGATAGCTCAAGGATAAACCTCGGGGCCGACACAAAAGATCCCACTGGGTCGAAGTGTCGCCGGTCTGCAATGACTGGCCCCCGGATCAAGATAAGATAAGATAATTGGCCTGATTAAAGATACGTTATATTTTCTGCGGTATAGATACCACTGAAAAATAATGAAAACTTACATTATTTTGTGTACAGAAGCAACTATAACCAAAATATAAAAACGTTTAGGATCTGACAATTTATCTCTAGATCTTCTAATTTGGTATTATGCGGCATTATATCGGCTTCTTTTATTCCTGAGTGCTGACAAAGTGTTATTGGGGATTCATATTAAAACATTGACACCTATACGGAGTCTGGTATTATTTACCTAGTAGACGTCAATAACCTGACGCCATGTATACATGACATCAACATAGCCGATGAAATGAATTTACGTCATGCCTGGATACAAATTAAAGTTCTCTGCCTAACACTTTTGGAATATACTAACAAAATTCTATGCATAGAAATATATAAATCTGTATAAAATATAACTGTATATATAATATAGGTATGTAAACTATTTACGGATGCAGGGTTGCGAAGTAACTAAACTCGTCCAAAAGTAACAAAGTAACTATACTTTGTTACTTTTGGACGAGTTTCATTTTACTTAATTCAAACTCTTAAACTTCAGATGTTTCTCTTCCTTTGCATCTGATTCATGGCAACTGGGTCCATGGCCTCTGGATGTGCCAATTTGGCATCGCATTCTTTGGCAGACACTACACTGCCAACGTTACTTATGGTTATTATAATATATGCTAAATAAGCAATTGCATAGCAGCATCTTGCGTTGATATATCAAAGACTGTAAAATATAGTAAATAGTGATCCGTGTGGTCAATTACCATATGTACCTTTTATTTTATTTGCTTATCAATATGAATGCAGTCCGCCTGATGGTAAATAGTCGGTGCAATTAATCCATTCGAGCATTGCTGGTAAAAGTTTTATAGCTGATTTAATTACTGCCTAAAACAAATATTTAAGACAATCCACAGTCAGTTTTATCGAGCCATGTATGAGTTGTTACGGAACAAATATTAACAGTCTCTCATATAAAAATATCGTCAATTAATACTTAGTTACCTCTCAACTTTAATAGCTGATCAACGTGATTTTTCTGATTAGCCGCTAGCTCTTAAATATTTAAGCGTAGTTTATCAGTAATATATGCAATGCATATTTTTTGTAAAGTTTGGGTTAAATTAATGTCTATGATCAAAACTCTTTCAGTTTTATAAAAGCTAGAAGACAAACAGGTCAAACGATAGACCAACACTCGTAACGAATTTAAAAAAAAACATGCTCAGTTTCGCAGCAATTATCTATGTATCACACAAATTATATTTCCGTGCGAATATCGAACTCACAATACTGTATGAATCGGTAGTTACCGAGTCTACTTTCCAAACGACCAATCGTGCAGTCAATGAATATAAACACGCAAATGTAAGTAGGTTTATCGTCCGGAACAAAAAAAATAATTATTTAAATAAACATTACCATCAATTTGTTTGTTAACATAAAAACAAACGAACGCAATATAATACAAGCTAATACGGATAACAGTTTTATGAAACTGCTAATTTATACTGTTTATATAATGACTGCGTCGTTGGTCTAATATATTTGGGATTCTTATTATCACGTTTTATGACATATGAAAATCTATCGTGAGATCCCGGGTTATATTTCCTGCTGGAACTGCCTACTAGCAGTGTTATTGGATTTTTGTTAGGAAAGGAATTGGCTGGATCGATGTCAGGTACATTACTAGAATTTGGGGCCTATCGGAATAAAAACGAGAAATATCTCAAATACCCTCTTTCTATCCCTTGTATAACTAACAGTTGATATAAATTATCGGTCTAGTGATGCTGGTTTTAGCACCTCTAATTATTTGATTCTTAACGTCAAAGTAATTGATTAAATATGCGCGTGGTGAAGCACTAACAAATTATTTAATAAATTATTGACTACCAATTTTTAAAATTTGTGGTGTGATATTTAAAACTCGTCGACGTTTTCAGCCGTCTTCACGAAGGTGCATTGGTTAATGTAATCATCTTGCAACAATGGTTTTTTGCTTGCCTCGTCATCCCAAACTTAATTCTTCATATTCATACATAATTGTTTTGAGTCTGGCTAATATTTATTTATTCATAACTATAACGAATAAAACACACGAATAAATGTTTAACAGTAGCGGTCTTTAAAAAGCATCGTTATAAATAATTACACTATTCGATCGATCGATAAAACAGTATCGATTGTGTGCCCGCCCCTCTAATATAACCTTATAGTACACCATCGAGTTACGTATAAACGAATAGGAACAAGCAGCCGGATCTAACACCGATACGTGATGTAACATCACTACTAAATAGTGTCGACCTCAATTATTTATTACGTAATTACTATATAAACCTGTACATTGATACGATACTTTGGCATAACTATACTGGCCATCTCTCACATGTTTGTTTTCTTTTGACATACATTTGTAAATTGACAGCTCTGGCAATCACAACATACTTTAATTTTTAATTTGTGCCTTTTTTTAAATAGTATGAGACACATGCTATATTTCAACTTATACCCCCAAAGGGGTTGGGCATTCATGTATTACACCCACATTTTGCAAGCTATGGATTAAATCCTTCATATTAGGGTGGCCGGTAGACAGATAAAAGCCGTATATAAATCTGTTTATCGCGCAAAGTTTCAGACTCCGTGTTGCTAGTGATAATTTATTAGCAGAAAACCCAATAGCATATTACCCGATTCGGAAATCGAACTCAAAATGCACAGTAGTGCATTCACTAACGCTGGACCTTATATTTTTTCATTTTCGAGCTTTTAAATTCATATAAATTGTTTTAGTAATATAATTTGAATATTTGTATACCCTAAGGGTAAAACGTGATGAGTCGCTAATGTACTATAACATCATGCATTTTATGTAAATGTACTCATGTTTCATACAAATAAACTAATCTTTATCTTTACATAACAAACTGAATTGCACTGCTATGCTAGACTCACGTGTTTTATTCTCCACGCGGTCATTGGTTTAATAAAAAATATTAGTATCCATTTTAAATATTTTAATCCTTTTTTTTTTTTTACGTGGGGGAATGCAGTGACGCATATCCCTCCGCGGGGGCGGGCGGAGGGATTATGTCGGACTCGCCGGGGTAAAAGAAAGATGTTGAAAAGATAATGTACCTCCCGGAATACCGACTAAACCTACCACGGTGTTCCTCGACAAAACCACTATCGACGGGGCCGCGCGAATCGCTTTCGCATGCGGTCGATCTTAACCCAACTGCTAGTGAGAATATCACGACAAGAAACCGACTAGGTATACTTTGCTTCATCCTAGTATCAAACTTGAAACATCACAATACGTACTGCACTGTGCATTAGTACTGGTAACATTTTATACTGTAAGTATATTCTGACTTTAGAAAATCGGTCAGTCGTTGTAAGCTTTCAATGTGCCTACCACCCACTAAAATCGGGCAACGAGGTCTAAACTAATTAAGCACTGTATTTGTACGGTGTAGTAGGAAATAAAGACATTTATAATGGTGATACCGGTTTCAACGTTTAAATATTAGAGAAACTTGTAGTTTTCCCTTTATACTAGTTAGAGAACATTGGGTGCTTGTAGGGCTGTCAATCGTAGTATTAAATAATAATAACAGTAATAATATTTTATTATATTAACTTTGGTACTCTAGAACTGTCTGCTACTATTTATAAATGAATATTTTAGAGTAATGGGCTATGCTAGCCAAGAATGTAGATTATAGAAAAGCGAATGACAATCATGAACCTACGGCCGTAGCTGTGGCATTTCATGCCGCCGGTTTACTTATTCCAACTAAGTTATTTTAATCACATAATGTTTTTATTACTTTATATGAACATTGTTTGAAAAACTCTTTTCAGTAGCATCCTCGACATTTACTTACGACTAATTATTCATAATTATTTTAATTTCGAAATAGATATTTACGATATTGGCAAAATATCCTATCCATAAATTATTAAATAGATTTTTTATGAGGAAGAACCAGAATTTTATTTTACCTTTACACCTTATTAACGAGTTCTCTCTATACGATCTTTAAATATGATTACACCACGAATGTTACATTATTATTAAATGAATACATAGTTTTAAATGAAGTCCAATATGAAAAACAATGAATGAAATGAACAAATGAAATAAGTACAATGAATTTCTTAAAATATTTTTTCCTGCCTCCATCTAGTATTTGTCTGTCTAAAATACTTGGCAGCCCTATGAAAATAGTTTTATGATTTCACTTGTTGTGCTCGCCTAAACTGACGATGGATTGTATGCTAGATACGATAGACCGGTTAGGTATTGACATGCTATTTACTGAACTATGACATGCTTTGGCTTTACAAGTTTAGAGAGATAGAGAGATTACGCGGTTTCATTCACAAAGCGTATTTATAATAACCTTTGGTAAACTTTATGGGAAGCGTAGATAGATCTAATCATCATAAATCTAATATAATCACTGGTTTACTAAACGCTAACAATAACTAATATAAAGTATGTCTACGTTACGGTGGACGCTTGAAATAGTGAGTTTTAGCGTACGTTGACATCGATCTCGAGATCTTTGCGTGGCTGTCCACTAGATTATCGGTGCGGTGTCGTGTGTTTAGATCCAGTAGTCGCAGAAGTCTAGTACATTTATCAAGCTCTGTATCACACGTTGCTTCTGAGAATTTCCTTATAGAAAACTAGCTATAGCCCGCAGCTTCATCCGGGAACAGCTCTTTTTCTAGATGAAATATACTCTGTCGTTTTCTGTACCCCTGACAACTAGTATGAGTAGTTTAGCGTGAAAGCGTAACAAATAAACAGACTCACATTCGCGTTTATAATGTTAGGATCCAAATATCATATACCTACAACACACCGTTCTGCTGTACACATTGAAGCTACCAACAAAGCAGTCTACTACACATGTAATTAAATATTCTTAATTATCAATACTACACACGTTCTAGTGGCACCGTATATCAATTACAGCGCACCTAACCTCACCTTTCACCGATTCTTTGATCGATGTTCCGTTTTCATTTAGTAAACATTGGTCAAGTGCATTGCGAAGCCATTAGTTTTAATATTTTATTGACGTTTTGTGGTTAGGTTGTAACCTTGCGGCAGCTTTAATAATACTATATAAAGATATTATGTGTAAATTGTTGACTTCCCGATGCATTTAAATTTATTGGTAAGTATGTGTTGTATGATTTTGTTTATAAAGAAGTCTGCCTACTACACCGTCTCAAACCATGACCTTGCTAGAAACGTATCAGACACGAAAAGCAACACGATACGCCCTGCTATAAGAACTACTGGTCGGTGACGGAATGGTCTAGTGGGCATAGTCTTATACATTTCCTTACAAAGAATATTTTTTTGCCTGACACGTTCCTAGGACGGTCACGGTATGAGACGGGGTAGTGGGCAGACTCCTTAAAATATTCATAAGTAATTGTCAGCCTTTTTGCTCTCGTGGCTTTGCCATTATGTTTGCAACATACTATGTGTTCTTGGCCCCGATTACGCATACGCTATTAAATTTCTGGATTGGTCAGAGTATTATTGGGTCTTTGGATGATCTATTATTTAGTACTTATTTCTGAAAGAGATTGCTTTTAACGATAATACCGCCCTTTGTATATAATAATATGATGGACTTTTCTGTTTCGTTTTAATAATTTTACTGTAAGCCGAAATTAAAGGGGCATGCCAGTATTAGGCCCAGAGGTGGACAAGAAATTGGCTATACTAAAAAAATATATTTATATTTATTCTAGTTTTTCCTTGTATTCATTATTCTGTACAAGTCGGTAATACTTTCTAAAATATTAAACAAGAAAACGACTGAACTATGTAATGGAAACAAGTACATTAACGTGAAAATGTTGCCTTTACACAAAATATGTTGACAAGTAATTAATCGAAATAGTAATTTACCATTTCTATATTATATAATTATTATTTTAATCGTTAATTTAATTTTTATACAAAAGTAATACAAATCTAATAATTATTATTATTTTATCTTTGGAAGATTGCTTTGATTAACTTAAAGTAATGTCTCTTATCAATGTATCGAGGTTTTTTGTTTATTATGGCAACACCATCTCTAACTTGTATGACGCCTGAAAACGTAAATGTCAATATCATTGCTTGTGTTCCAACTCTATTGTGACGGTTAGTGTTTATTTATTACGGCAACTTTTACCTATAAGCTATAAAATTGCAATGATTGTATTCATTAATAAATTAAAATAATATAAAATGATATATTTAATATATTAGCACATATTTAATATGAATTGTATTGATGAGATATAAGAAGATTTGATAACTTTAAAATGCCAAGTTTTTTGTAAACCACTTCTTATGCTAATTAATTATTGGCATTGCTTACTATTATTATCATTAGCCTTTATAGGTGTGCACTGTGGGCCTGAATTACTATGGCGTCTTGTCTTTGCGTACAATGAAACTTATTTTTTCTATTCTATTTTTCAATCAACATCATCTATACCCAACAAATGAAACGTATAAGTTAAATGTATCCTTTTTAAAAATAATAAGTAGTTGTGATAGTAAAACATTGTACGTTTATCATAACAAACGAGAAACAATTACGTAACTTCACACTTTAAACATGTAAATGTTGTAACAGCAGGAAAATTACCTCTCCTACCTGTTATCACTGAAAGGCAACATAATATTAACCTATTTCCGTGACAGCGTACTGATAAACATTACAACGCAGTAGCTAATGAATGTTATCCTTTTGTTCTTGCATAATAACAGATTATTATATTATGATAAATTAGGTAGGTAAGAAACTTCGTTAAGATTACGGACAATGTTTGAAAATGTTTTAAGCAGACCACACAGTAATAATGTCAAGACATGAGCTGTATAGAATGACCTCTACCGCTTAGAAACCTTTAGAAGAACCTTTTTAGATCAAGGTTTATATTGTAAACCCCTCCGGCTAAGCCAGAGTGCTTTAAGAATGGGTTCACATCGGTATTGCAATAAATGGGTTTGAACCCACAACCTCTCGAACGCAAGTCTTATACCTTATCCATTTAACCACCTCGGCTTCCTATTAGGGTAGGCTACAATTGTGGCTACAATTAAGCATGTGTGCTCCAATTACTATGAGATAGCCCGATAGTTCATCTGCTACTATTAAAAGGAACAAAAAACTTAGGCGCCTACATCGTCAAACGATAATAAGAAATAGGTTACAAGCACATTTTAACCGTCATTGCTATATAAATACCTTCGACTTTCGACGTACAGTCAAATCCAGCGATACCAACGCCAGAAGAGGTTATGTGTGGCGATTAAGAAGCTAAGTTAATATTCCTTAGCATTTGCAATGAAGACCTGTAAATTATAATATGACTTCGAACTGGTGGTTCAACTTGTTGGTTGGTGGCGAAGGTGGGCGTACTTGCGCAACTTTCACTTGTAAATTCCTGGCTAGAATTCCTATAGCAACACTTTAAATACCTTTGAATTCAAGATAGACGAAAGTACCGTTCTTCCGTCGGCAATAAACCGAAAGAAAAGAAAGAACAGTACTTTCGTCTATCTTCTACTCTACATCCTTGTTATCACAGGGAGACTGCCATCATTATGGTGCCCAAAACGGCAATAGGTGACCTCTTAACATAGCTGTCAAAATGAAGACATAAGCTCGCTACCACTTGGGGAGATATAGTTGTTGTACTATATTTTACTTTAAAGCTGCTTACGTCATTATCGCTTCACATCTTTCCATCGAGATCAGAGTCTCATTCCCGTATGTAAACCAAAACTTTAAAAATGAAGGTCTATTTACACAAGTTTGTTCATGGAAGCAAGTGCTATCTTTGTCTAACGTGATGATAAAATGAGGACAATTTTATAGTTGCTTCAAGAAACTCGTCTTATGTAAATGGGGCTTTACATAAACAATATAAATATTCGTATGAGCATGTTTCAATAATAGCATGAATACGCAAGCAATGCTTAAATCAAGAATCGTTCAATCAATTCGCTTTAATCATTCACGTATTACGAAATCGATTGCGGAATCTAAATCAAACACACTGGCAACTTTCTGTCTTCAACGTTCACATAATTCTATTGACTGCTATTTTCTAGTATTTACATAAGACATGTTATTGAATTGTACAAATACAAACAGACGGTGACCTTTTGCTCCTAAATATTGACGAATTGGAGGCTTAACTTCGGATGTCAAACATCTTCATACTCAGCGGCACGAAATCTTGGCCAAGCGCAATTTATGCAATAACAGAGATTTTGAGTGTTTCCAATGATTATTTATGATGCAGGTAGCTTTAAAATGTCTACCCTTAGTTCAAGAGGGTAATTCATTACGTTTGAGTATGGTGTAACTTTTAACTTTTAGTTGAATAGCGTCATTTGACCCGTTAAGTTGCAAGTTGAAATTTGTGTTGTGAGAGATTTTGGTTAGGTTATTCAATTATTGTGATTTTGTGCTTATTATTAAATATCTAAAGGTACTTCAAAGCCAATAAAAATGCTCTTAACACCAGCACAGGTTGCACAGGCTGTAGCATTAATTAATCAAGGACTGACAAAGCGTGAAGTCACTGTAGTGCTTGAGGTACCACGTTCGTCGCTGCAGTATGCCCTAAAACGGTACCAGAAAACAGGTCAATATGTCCGCAGACCAGGCAGTGGAGGCGTCAGATGCACATCTGCCCAAGACGACTGCTTTACTGTGCTCGAAATTTTAAGAAATCGCTACTTTACAGCTGTTGAGATACGTAATCGGGTTTAAATCATAAGATGCGTCAATGTTAGCGAGCGTACGGTGAGAAGACGTATGGAAGAGGTAAATTTAAAAGCTCGTAGACCATCACGTGGTCCAGAACTCAGACATCACCGAGTAGCGCGACTTCAATTTGCACGTGAACACGCTAACTGGACTCATGAACAATGAGCTCGAGTGCTGCTCACAGATGAGTGTAGAATCGCGTGCTCTAGATGGACGAGAGCGAGTGCGGAGAAGAAGAGGAGAGAGGTTTCTATATAACACCACCACACAAACTGTGAGTTTTCATAGAGGCTCTATCATGGTTTGGGGAGGAATAAGTTCTGATGGTCGTACGGAGTTGGTTATGATTGACAACCGGCTACCTGCAACACGATACATCGAAGAGGTCCTTCAGGAACATGTTTTGACATATTCGGAATTCATAGGCCCCGATCAATTCCTCCTAATGCACGATAATGCACGTTGCAAATTGCGTTGATGAATACATTCAAGATTATTGGCATTCAAAAATTGTAGTGGCGGGCTCGCAGTCCGGACTTAAATCTTATGTTTATTTTTATTATATGTCTGGGACATGCTTAAAAGGAAGATAAAGTTCACCACCAACCCGCCACAAACACTTAACCAACTCCGAAACGCAGCACTGGCCGCTTGGGAAAGTATTGCACAAGTTGATGTCAAAAACATCATTCAAAGCATGCCAGACCAAATGCAAGCGGTTATTAGAGCTAGAGGAGGAAACACTCGATATTAAAAAGCAGAGACTAAAAAACAGTATTTTTCTAATTGATTACCGTTTTTAAATTAATAGTGTAAAAATCGTACTTTTTGGAAAAGTGCTTAATTTTAAAAGCATTCACAGTGGTGCCGTTTTGTGTTAATTTTATTGTTCTAAAAGTCTTATAAACACCTATTGAGAGCATCTACCCTTGTTCCTGTTATAAAAAAATCATGAGATTACAAATTACTGTCAATTTTACGTGTGGCTAAGTTGCCGTGCCGGTGAGGTATATTGAAGACATCACAATTAATATATTTGAGTAGTTTGATTGAATGTGTCTATCTGAATAGATCTATTGTTACAACTGGTTGTATATCTGTAACTTATTTCAGGAACACTTGAATAAACATTATTATAAGTAGTCGAAAAGCACCTAATATAAATAGCCTTATTTTTCTAGATTAGCAATAAGAATCAAAATGTTAAGCACATTTTGATTGAATGAATATAATTATATCTTTTTATCGAAGCGGATAATCGCAATTGATGTAATACGTGAAGGAAATTAAGTTTTCAACAACAAAGAAGTTTCGTTTTACCATCCTTTACACATAATGTACATATATTAGAATCGTAAATCGTCGGTCTTACAATACCAGGTGTAGTCGGTTCAAGTATTTGAATATTACATATTATGTAATTAATCACACGCACGGCACGGTAGTGCCCCCGCCAAGACGAGCCAAGCCAAGCACAAGGGCACTACCTACCTTTTCACGAAGCGCTTCGTCGTTTTTTTGAACCCTTATAACTTGGATTTGGATTATACCAGATAAACACAATTCTCGGGATATGTTGTCAATAGAAGGATTTATTAAACATATAAAGTTTTAATTACATAGCTCTTATACTTTAGATTTTATTGATATCTAAAACCCCTGATTTCGTCAGTCACTGATGATCATCAAAATTCTTAGGGTATTTCCTAATGTCCTAGAAAGCTGAAATTTGGTATGTACGCTAGTATTAGAACACAAACAACAAAAACATTATAAAACTTGTAACTTTTATCCCCTAACCCAACCTTTTCCAACTAGGGGATGGAAGTTTGTATGAGACTGCCAAAATTTTGACGCCAGAGGTCTGAAAATTCAAATAGGGACTCCTTGTTATTATAAATAAATATAAATCCGACGTGCAAGAAATATACACCAAAAAAAAAGTAATTTTTTGTCACATGCGACTTACAAAAAGAAATGAAATCCCACCAAAAACATTTTCATGTAAAATGTTGCCAAGACGAGACCATATGACTCGCACTGCCAAAAAGTTATCAGATCTCATGTAGAGCCAAGCTTCTAACTCTACACGCCCTAATTCTACAAGGCCTAACTTCACAAACTCTACACCTTAGTCAAAATACGCAAGTGGCTGGGCCTTTTTCAAAAATTCATAAATGATTAAAGCACATATTTGATTATCATGTTATTCATACGCGCATTTAGAATGTTACTCGCATATCTAATAACCGATTCCAAATAAATCATGTTTGCCGAAAAATACAAAATCACGTAAACCATAAAAAAGTGGCGTTATAACGGTCGGTAACATTTGCCAAAAAAGCCGTACAAAACGTGTTTTATAAGATATCATAAAAGTATTAGTAATATGGCTATCAATCTTAGTCGCAAGAAAAATTGCGACGCGAGTGAGCACATGAATTGGAAATTACCGAGGAATGTTGCCAATGACGTCAGCGATGTCGCGTAATAACTGTTCTCATAATAAAAAGTTTTGTGTTGCACTTAGTATAGCGTTAAATCATCTTGAGAACGCGGGCGGTGAATGATCCAATCGTGCACTTGATATATTGCAGTTGTATCATTTGTATATACAAATATGAAACACTTTATAGACAGTACTACTCTTACGGCAACTTGGCTGCATTTTGGGTATGAATTATATTTATGAGCGGCACTTACCATTACTATCACGCACGGATCGCTAACTTGATTAACCACCACAATAAAAACTACGTTGATCAATCATTTATTACCACTAATTAATTACTTATAGCCAGGTATTATAAATTACCTCCTGAATATAGCACGGTAAGCTGCGAATGGACATGAGATTTTTATCAGATCGAAGTATACGTAAAGCCCATCATGCGTGGATCAACCAACTATAACTTCGAGAATAATATAGAAAATTCTCAAGCGTGACAAATGTATCCGAACGCCGTTAAAGCTAACAGTCATTAACTTTTTAAGACTCATGTATATTCAGAAACTTAAAAGAATGCTCTCTAGTTTGGAATCCGAAACCTTCAACATGTTAGTCCAGTAGTCTTACCATCAGACTGCCAGCGCTAGCTCATCCTATCTAAAATACATAAGGTACTTAAGCTATGGCATTCAATCCAAAGTTGAATTTCCATTATACCTATGACTGCGTGAATCTCCTTTAAATTCCAGTCACCTATCTATCAGTCGAATGTGAAGGCAACATAAACAACCTTGAGGCAATAAGTTTAAAATCGGTATCATTGCCAAGCGTTCCAGGAAAACTTCACTGGCAGACGCCGTGGCATCCATTGGCATTGTTTACACAAAATTTATAACACAATTGTATAGTTAAAACAGAGAACAATGAAATAATCTACTCGGAATACTAAGCGAGAAGAAATATTCTCGATACTATATTATAATAAGCCATTAAATGGAAATGACGAGGGGTATTTGCTAAATCAGCAATATAGGTTTACATTAACCCGAATATAAGGATTGTAATTGAGTTTATGTACGTAAATAATAATGTTATACATTTAAATTAAATTGCATGACTTCATGCAATTTAATTTAAATGTACTGAATGAAACTATTACTGTATGAAACTATTACTTAACAGTTTCGAAGATTTATTTGTTGATGTGTAATTGCTAATTTTGTCTTATACAGAGACACGACTGAGAGTTTTATGTACAAGTCTTTATACTGGAAGATTTGGGTAGGTGTTACCGTGGTTTTTACCATGAAAAGCAAGAGTTGGGTAATCTTGGCTTTAAAGATTTTTTGGACTTTTTACTATGAGATGCATCTACATATTATATGCAATAATTTAGAAATTTTAATAAGTCACATTCAGAAGCTATTTTTGAAAAATGTAAAGAACCGAAATATTAGCTGATAAAATCAGCTTTATATTGAGAAAATCAACAAAAATGCGTTCCATATATGCTGTATAATCTGGACTATGCAAAACTCGTAGATATTTTGCATTTTAATTCTGGCGTCTTACGTATTTCATCTATTTACGGCAACAAAGCCATTATTCCCATTATCGACGTGGTGGAAACTATAAACGATTACGAAATTCAATGTTTTATAATTACTTTTACCATTTTAAGGTTTTCTTCGTAATGATGGTTATGAGATGATGACTTAAGGCCATTGCCCTCTTGTATTACGTAGGCAGTCGTACATACGGTGGCTGGATTATGCATAAGTACAACGACCGCACTAGGATTCATTCATCATTATACTGCCAAAGGATCAGTGCAGAATACAATTAGTGGATAGTTTAGTTATACTAAATTATTGCGGCCTCAGTAGACATGTTTTATTCGGGGATCGGGCAAATTAGTAATCGGTTTTTCTATCAAGAAATTCTTAGTAATAGCACGGATTCTGGAACTGTAGATGGCGAAATAGGCATAGGCCTATAGTCTTTCGGCATACCCTCGAATTGTGCACTTGATAAGGCCTACTCATTTGGTGATATCTCCTAAAGACTATGTATGTATTTATACCAATGAGTTAATTTAAAAAATGGTAAATCGTATTGTATAGTGTCTTAACCGTTTCAAAGACTGAAAGTACCGACATATTTTGTAAATGCTAGAGCATAGCCAGTACCCATTAAATCTAGTACGTGCATTGTTTATAACGGATGTAAAATTGATGCAAACCGGTGCTATGATCATGATAGCTTTAATACATATATCAGACATAATTTATTCCGCGTTAAAACGTACTATAGTCCGGTTCAAGTAAAACCACAAATATCACTTCCTATGGTCGTTTTGTGGTCCAGTATGCAGTTGAAACCACACAGACAATTTTCCAGCTGTTTAATATATAGTTTCCGTTTTATTCTAGTTCTGGCTTAGCTCAACGTCATAACACCGTGTTACAATTTACTAATACGTTACTGATAATCGTTTATGTTAGGCATGTTAATTTCCTATTTTGAGTGCAATCGCTTTATGTATTTGTTTCTTACATCATTATTTATGCGAATGTTACATTATTGAAATGAAATGATAAAATTAATTAAAGTATACATATAAATAGAAAATCTATTTTCTATAAGCTGAATAGAGAGATATGAATACTAACAAAATAATTCTTGTAAAGGTAAGCCTCTCTGCATAAATTAATATCATAGCCATAAAATACTATAGAGATTTTAGCATTAGGGAACTATTGAAATCACGGACACAAATTGCATCCATGCTACCCACGTAATCATAAAAATTCTTGTTGAAAATAGATAAATTCAAAATCGACGTATACCTATTAGTATTCTGCGAAGCGACCACTTTCTCAATGTACCTACATTCATTATATATTTGAATCAGACTCTTGTATACAATATGATAGTCATGCTTCTTTATGCTCTATAAAAGAATACATCTTGTCTGCAGACCGCGGTATTACTCAATCTGCGCAAGCAGTTTACCACAATCCCCGACTATAACATACGTAAAATGTTCAGCGTAACATAGCCAAAATGTTCCATTGTCACTGCTCACCGTTTCGTAAACGTGTTCCTCCGAGTTGTGACAGAGCGACATATCGCAACTGCGCACTCGGTCCGCACAATAACTAATTAATTTGCACCGTGATTAACTGGTGCAGTGTGGTGGCAAAATGTTGCACAGGCTTGTGGCAACACGCGCCATATCTCATTGCTCTTCAAATCAAATGAAGCAGTTCATTTTGACGTCAACAGTAGACTGTGATGTATGACATTTACCAAAACAAAAGAAAGTTCATTGTGAGATTGTTTTGATGATTGCATTTTATTTTTAAACGACTTTAAAGCATGGAGGATTTTCTCAATTCGACTGATGACTCGATTTCTACTGACTTACACATTGATGACGTTTTGGTATTTGCAGTTCCCTTCAGAAAAAGTCTTGATGTGAACTTCCAATTAAGACAGAAATACATTTATTTTGCTATACAAACAATTATGTTGTAATGTATGTAATGTTTACAAATAAATAAAACAGAAGATCATTAAAACGTACAATAACAATACAATGTTAACAGGTTCACTGAAAAAAACTCAGACGGCTATCGCGCGGAGTCAGACGGTTATTTCAAAACGGTGTCGCTAACTCCGTGCGGGTATTATTAGATATATATATTATTAGAAGGGGGTAGAGGAACAAAATATATCTAACCTAAAATATACGAAAGCATTAAAAAATACATAAACACACAAAATTATCCCAATAAATAATTCGATCCCGGGTGACAATTTTTGATTTGACTAGCTTGGACGTCTGCAATGAACCTGTTAAAAGATGCATTACATTTCACAGAATATAAATTTTGAATGTAAAGCTGAAAATTAAACATTAGTTTTAACCTTTTCGCTACACAACACGATTAGTAAAAATGACACAACTAGAGATAAAAATTTTAAAGTAGCTCTATAGTGGCATTGTCAAACATCTTTCGTAGGCCAAAAAATTGACAGCCATAAAAAATAAGTTCTTAATTCTGGTCTTAAGCAATAGTACACACATTCAAACAAGATCATCCAATTTGTCTGTATCTTGCATAACTCATTGCCGATATAATAAAATTAATACCGTCATTCCCGCAGCTTAAAAGCCATATATTATATTCAAAACTCATTACCATTGTGATGAAGAAATCACGATCATAGACAAAAAAAAGGAAACAGGCAGTATGTGTAGCGCGACCTTGCACCCAAATCACTTATCGCTCAACGATAGCTTTAAACTTTGTAGAAGGCTACATTAACCTCTTGTTAACCGGGGCATTCATTAACACATCGATCATTGCTTCAACTAAGTGAGCAGATACGAATAGTTGCTCTCAATGTCACGGAAGTCCGTTTTGTATCAAATAATTGTAGATTATTATAGTTTAATATACATATAGCAGTTGGAATGGACGCAGAGAAACTTTCCTTTAACATCTTTAAGGATAACGATTGAGCAAAATATATTTTATTTAAAATTTCATGAATAAAACAACAACGGCAGATTCATTGTCATTGGACTTTTCTCTCAGTCAACCAAACAGATTAGTGCCGACATAGCAATACCAATGACACTTACTTAAATTTAATTTCTACTGTATGTTTAACTTATAATAATGTTGGTTGCACTTCTGGCGTAGTGGTTTAAATGGACACCATGCCACTGCCAGTGCATCAAGTGTTGATTCAAATTATACACGTGATAAAAAATTGTGAGATACAAACTTCCTAAAATTCTCCGCACTTCATAGATACCTTTTATAAATTAAAATAGAATATCTATTCATATCCTATATTTGCATTTAACTAGAAAATTGCATTTTATAAGCAATTAATGAATAATATACAAAAAAATACAAAGTTGCTTTTTCCTGTTTATAATTAACTTTATTAGATACCTTACGGATATAATCATTTCATTAACATGTATAAATATTATTTAGACTAAAACTAACAATTTGAAACATCCTCTTAATTAATTTGAATGATTGATATATGCTGCTTAAAATTATAGCTAGGTTACCTAAAATACGAGACATCCTACGAAATAATAAGTAGTCCTAGGTCATGGGTCATGATAGTGAACGGGTACATGTGACAAACCGATAAAGATCAGTTTACTTTGGTATCGCGAATTTAAAATAAAACTTTCACTGTAACAGTTTATTTTGCACTTGGAGTACAATTTGGTGGCCTGCTGCTTTTACCATTCTATATAAAAGTAAGTGGATGATTTCTTGGGACCAAAATGTAAAGAGTATTTAGTTTTTATTACTACATGTTTTCTTATTAAAATTTAATATGTAAATAGATACATGTAAAATTATATCACGATACCAATAAAAACGTATGACAGTAAATAAATATATTTCAATGCACCATGCTATGTTCATATTATAAATGCATTTTCGCATTTATAATATGAACATAGTATGATACAATGCAATAATTTACACAACTAACAAAAAATTTAAACTATCAAAGAAATTGACAAGCACTTATTATTTTCTACTAGTGAAATACAAAAACTCCTCCTACAGGATATAGGGGACAGCGAAGTAGACCACGGAGATCTGTAGAAGCAAACACAACAAACACCCAGAGTCGGAACTACTACAACGAAACTATTTCTCAATCACGCAAACTTGTGTGATCATAATTATATCAAATATCAAACCCACAATTTCGATAAAATTCGATCTCCACGTAAGACTTACAATGGTAATCACTAAAACCAATGCGCCACCCGTGCGATCATAAATGTTACTTTGGGACTTAATAAATGATTTGAATCTCGAATCTAAAATCTATGTATTATTTATTGAATAAACGCATTTTCCCACATAACTAATACGCAACGAGGTATGCAACCTTTATTTGCTCACTTGATCTAAGGTCAGCGGCATATGTGTAGACTGCCTGTTACTCGTATAACAATAACCCTTTACAATCTAGGTCTTTGTTATTCTTTAAGCTAATGTTTATTTATTTTTATTGTAAGATTTTTTTGTCTAAGTATGGCGTATGGCAATAGCAAGTCTTTAACTGGCTCGTATCTAATTGTTTCGCGTCAAACACTCACTCGTTTATCGTGGTCATTTAGTTGTTGGAAATGACTGAAGATTCGGCGCAAGATCTGTCACATCGACCATTAAAATTAAATAAGATTATTAATCTGTATCCTTAGTAACCCTATTTATTTTTATGGAATTTTAGTACGAGTTTTCTAGAATTTCTGTGTTACTCTTTCCTAGAAATACTTTCGAGTTCTGATCGGGACAGCCGTTGTGCCATAGCTCTCATACAATATAATATTAAACAAACACTTCATCTTTTATTTTAGCATTAATCATATTTTGACACGTTTTTCCTTAACATCCAATGCTTATCATAATCCCATGTTAATCACGGTACAGCGAAAAAATTAAAATATTTTATAGAATTAATATCTCAAATATAGCCCGCATTGACCATGAGGTAACATGTAAACAAAGCGCCAACTATGTAAAGAATTAGCTCGCACATTAGCGGGTCTCGTTCTAATGTGAGAGCGGTCCATTGTGATGTCAGCGACTGCTATCTGTAACATCGATCGTATCTGTCACCCGGCGATCGTTACTACTTACTACACTTATTGTCTTATCTTTACTACTACTTTAGTTTTTGTAGTTTTGTATTTCTATTTATTCCCAAATAAAGTTTCAATGGTTTCCTTGGCACTGAGTTTGTTTTCAAATCTTTAGACAAATCAAATTCATTGCACCATCCACTAATAGTTGTTTATTGTTTGAAGAATCCTCGGCGACACAACCCCATTTGACTGAACACCATAAGTATGTAAATAATTGGTTTCAGCATCACTTTCATATACTTATGCTTGTGGAGAAAATAAAATTTGTGTCGTTACGTTTCTTTTAAATCAGCGCCTGCTTCTTTCTTCACTCTTGACCGGTGCCGATACCGAAAATATAAATACCTTTGTTCAGTACAATAACAACAACATCTTAATTAAATAGACAATGAAACAAACAGAACTTCGACTGTAAATATTTTGTTAACTACAAAGTAGTAGCATTGTTTATAAACTGTCTATGTGCTCGGCACGCGCCTACTCTCACAATGAAAGGTAACGCTGAAGAAGACACAATGAAGAAGCATTGTGTCTGGATACCAGCAGCTGAAGAAAGCGATAGAATCGAAGAACACAAATAAGAATAATTAATTAGTCGTAATAATAGCAGAATTTGGCAATTAATAAATATATTAATAAATCAGTAAAACTATTGTTCAACGTAAAATCGAAGCAAAACTGTGTACGTTTTACAAAGATTCATTGCAGACCTCCTTTCCTCACGCAATTACTATCACCTAGACCTACAAAACAGTCCCAGTTTCCAAAAGAATTTTATTACAAACCTGTTTTAATTACAACCTACAAAATAATCTCGAGACTGACTCCAACGTGCGATCATAGACCGTATAGGCAAGTCAGGTGAATAACGAAAGGGAAATTAATGTTCTACTTACAGCGATGTGAATCATTAATCATGTATTACATCCTCACTTTCATTTGGATGGAAAAAACTACATACATTATTGTTACTTGTATTTCTGCTCAAGATGTAATGTAAGGCTTAGGGTACCTAAAAGTTAGTAGGCCTATATAAAACTCATATAAAGCCTTTGATTTCGATGAACATTTTTTGAATACCATATATAATAGAGACTCTTTAAGTTAATTTTAATATAACTGTAAGAAACTTTAAAGAATTGTCGTAACGTAATATCAAATAGAACTTTTTGTAGACTGCGCAATTTTTACTTATCCGTGTTAAGGTACAAGACTTTAGTGTTTGGTATTGGCAATAATAAAATGGACAATTAAGCCACTACATCAATTTGGTTTATTTTGCAAATAAGCTATACTGTATAATGACACTGTCAAGTTTATGTTACAACATAACACTTATAATACAATCCTGTACAAAGACGTTAATTACAAATACATACCACACAAACACAAAAACAAATCTCATAGGTCACGACGACGAATTCCTCAACGAGAATACCACACCAGCATTACAAAAACATGCTAGCTCAACACGAGTAGACAACAATAATTACTTGTACAAGAAAGCATAATTACTGTTCGGTATGCGTCAAACGACCGCAGAGGCCGATCGTGACGGTTCGGGAGCGAGACACGCAAAACAGTTGGTTGGACACGACACATCAATCTTAGAAGCCCACATGCTACCACAAACTTGGTCACGCGCCCTTATTTGCCATATAGAGGATCTTTTGAAAGGTAACTTGATATTGTAATACTAAAGGTAACAAATATTTAAATATTGGCGATTAAGAAATAACATGATATTTTTTGGAAAATATACACTTTGGATCTGATTGTGGTGCCATTAAGGCCGATATTCATAAATTTTACCAATTTACTTTGGGTCTACGAACATATTGCCGC
The DNA here is from genome assembly GCA_963675205.1 of Catocala nupta. Classification (NCBI taxonomy): domain Eukaryota; kingdom Metazoa; phylum Arthropoda; class Insecta; order Lepidoptera; family Erebidae; genus Catocala; species Catocala nupta. Next base: position 7,241,707 of record OY776091.1, on the reverse strand, counting down.
TTACAATATCAATTCTTCACTCCGCGTTAAGAAAATAAAATACCATTATAACTTCACCCAACATGGAACTTGAAAGTTTATAATCGATAGTTTTGCATACTCTGACGCATGCGTCACTAAGACAACAAAAAGGTAAACTTATTTTGTAGACACACAAGGCAAACCCTTCTAGATCAAAGAAAATGTTTCAAAATTAACGTTATGATGCTAGGTATGAAATGCATGTGAGAACGGCCAATGCAACTTGATTGAAACCTTTTAATAAGGTATGTTAATACAGCATGATCGCGTTAATTCTCGTTTTCTGTTACATAAATCATGCAACGCAAAAGTATAAAAGTGATCACTAGTTATATTATTCACTAAAACTACACATTTCCAATTTAAGCATTATAAAATACAAGGTAACATTTTGATTAACTCCATAGAATAAATCAGTTTTGATTTGAAGTACTTTCTAACTTCAATTGATAGAAATTTTGATGTTAATTTAATTACCATTACTATTTGTTGCATCTACAAATAACTTGCAACGAAAACAAAACATTCCGGTAACAGAAAATATTAAACAAACTGTTTAAAGTCGGTTGCATAACCTGAACATTATTAATCACGCAATTCTTTAGCGTACCATACGTACCATTATCAGTACCATCTGACCGCTTAACGCAATCTTTTACGATCTCATTGCCAAGTTGAACGATATTTTGACTTGAGAACGATGTAGCGATGTTATCTATTCTCAGAATATTAATTTTGTAAACAGCCTTAGGTCATATATCGTACAGGAGGTCTGCTAATACAATTTGACTGAGTTTAACCTCAAATTATACTTGTGGGCGTTGATATATCTAGAGAACCGAGAAGGGTTTTGACTCGCCAGTCCTCCCACTAGAATGTTCGCAGGTGACCACGCAGTAATTCAACGTGCCCTACTAAACTTGTTTTTAAATTTACGAGGAAATGAAGCTATGCTATGTAAATTCAAACTTCCTGTATTGCAGTTTCATTTAGAAATTTGGTATTTTAAAGTGCCATATTTATAAGCTTACCTATAACATTAATTTATTTATAAATTGCAGTATTTCTGGTAAGGACTTTTATAATCGCATTAGTATTTACTAGTTGTATTTAATTAAAAAGATTTCCATAATATTGTCTTATGTTTACGCGAATGTTATACATTGAAATTAAAAACTTTATACGGATAAATCCGTATAAAGTGTTTAATTTCAATAAAAAGATTTCACTAGTAATACTTTTAATGTTTTTGTCTCTAGAACAGATAAATAATTCGTTTAATTTTATTATCATTAAAATTAAACTACTTATTGTTTCGCGATTTGTGTTCTTCACAAACTTTTATTCATATTATAGCTACGATCACAAAGGAGACATCGTGGCTGAAAAACAACAAAATATAAGAAAATAAGAGGCATTTAACAAAAAAAAATTGAATCAATGCATCGTCGGAAAATTTTTATGTTTTACTTTACTTCAAAATGGTAAGTGAAATAGAGTCCGTCGTCATAGAAATCTTCGAGAATATACCTACGAGCAGTAAGTAGTGTGTTGCAATTATCAATACTGCCAAGATAAATGCAACTGTACGGTTCTCCCAACCTACATTCACCCAATTACTCGTTACATCATATTCCATAGCTTACCGTACTTCTTTTTCTAGTCTGATTACTTTTACGTCATACGGTTAGTGCATTTGTAACAAATCATCGTGTACTACTTCTGTGGATGGTGGTCCCGTTACCCCGCATTGTTCGATCGTTTTTCCGGTTCGATTTCCATTTAATAGATATGAATCAAGTTAACTGGAGTTCGTTTCCTAATGTGCGGCGTTATTGTGTATCGGTGCCCTTATAGTTGTAATAACAATATATTACTGGTTATCTATGAACGTATCTTAGCCGCAAGATATTAAAAGATTGATGTTGTCGATTTTAAGGTCAATGATTTGAATAATTTTGTTTCAGATCTGTAATAGTATATGTATATAGTCTATAGCATCTATAAAAGATGGAAAATTTTCTTAAACTAATTTTGACTGTTTTTCTATCATGTCATTTTGATCCTTAGCTCTATCGAAATTAAGTATAACAGAATTTCTTTTATTTGCATTTTCTTTGATAGGAAATGGACTTTAGCATAATTGCTATTATTAATTCTTAAATGAATGCTAAAGAGCGAAAGCGGAATTTATCTTACGGAGATCTCATCAAGAATAATATATTTAATACAATTTCCTATTTCAGATCATATCTATAGAGGCATCGGATGTACCGGTCGTTAACTTAGCTAAGTTAACGTTTATTAGCCAATGTCAATTGACTTTCGCTAAGCTGCACATACATACACGAACACGCATTAATGAAATCATTACTTCGCCTTCACTAATCTTATAACATTTGTATTCAATTAGATTCGATACTTGTATATTATTAAAATCGATATATTGGCAATGATTTGATGATGATGATTGTTGGATAGTTATATGAGAAACAACAGCAATTAAGTACTCTATAGTCGTGATAGAATGACAGAGGTAACCTAATGGTTTTTAAATTACCATGTTGACGCGTATCCTAACTTCCTAATCCTAACTTAATACTATAAATGCGAATGTGAGTTTGTTTGTTACACATTCATGCCTTAACTACTCAACCGATCATCTTGAAATTTAGCATACACTTTTTCAGGGGTACAGAAAAGGACATACGGTACCTTTTATTCAGAAAGAAGTACTGTTACTAACCTAACCTAAATTAATACGTGTGAAGCCGCAGGCAAAATCTAGTAAAAAATAATATCAAATAAATAAGGACTAAGCAAAGAATACTAATGTATATCTTACATGACCAACTTTCAGTGTTCGTGAACTAGATGCATGTGTTTTCCTGCGGGTAGATAACAAATTGAATTCTAGGGCAGCAGTAAACAGATACTGAAAGCAGTTTATAACGAGTACCTACTTGATAAATATAATTATCGTAAAGATTGTGTCTGAATATTAAATAGTCCAAATGAAATTTCAACATAAGACAGTATATTTTATAGATTTTCTATACATAACACACTTGTAAGATTTATGTCGAAGCTTACAGAAGTCTGCAAATTAATAATGTGATATACAAAAACTTTCACGGCTGTCACAAAGGTATAAAATAAGTTTCAACGCAATAATACTTACCCAGTTACGCTTGTTAACTGCTTAATATTTGTTCTTTGTTACAGCCGATTTTATATCATTGATATTGTAGGTCAATGGCAAGATGGACATTTTCCTTCCACCAAAATCTTCGAACCTACGTAAGGGCCTTGAAGCATACCTTTGTATTGTTAAGTAATTATCACCCGGTTGTAACCAATCGATTTATGTATTAACGATACATTTTCTAGTGATACTAATTAATGGAATATATTGATGTTTTAAAAAGCACCTTAGTGTTTAAAGACATTTCTAGCAAGATACGTACACTAATTTGTATAGATGTCGATGTAGTAAAGCACAAATATGCATTACATTTGTACATTTCGAAATTTATTTATATACCCACTGAACTTGTTGACTAAGAGACTGTAAATAAAATATTGATTGTACATATATCTAGGTACATGTCCATAAATATATACATGAAATAAAACTTACCACATTGATCTTGCTGAGCACGTGATTAATTTGTTCCTTGCTGCACATTATGATACTTTGTTGTCAAATCCTTCAAACAATCACATCTTACAACTCACACTTATTTCTCCATGTCTTTTGCTAACGTCACTGTAAAACGAGATATAGTTAGTTTTCTTTAAGGCCATATGATTTGTGCTCACAATTACATATATAAAAGGCACTGTAATAATAAGATAATTGATATTATATAGAAATTGTAAAATTTGCCCTGAAGGACGCCTATGTTCAACAATTAAATATATACACCTTGTTGATAAAGACTTTATGAATAAACAAATACAAGAACAACATTCGAAAATCAATTCAAACAGCTCTACAGACCTAAAATGACTGCTATACTTCACTGACACGCTGTACCGACCAGCAATACAGAATAATTTGCATGCCATTATCACACATTGAACAATTCTTAACAAGCGGTACTGGCACGAGGCATTACGTTGATAACAATCAAATAAGTCAACCGATACGAATAATTACTTGCTGTAATGAATTTTACGAAACTTCAGTTGCAAAATTAAGTACCAGTGTGCAGTATCGTACATTGATCAATCGAATTATACTAAGTGTCAATTTTGATATAGTTATAAGAAACATGCAATCGTATACGAAAACGTGCGTGCGCGTAACTATAAAATAAATATTTCAGAAACCATATTGAAATAATCGGTAGCCGTACTGTTATAAATGTTTGTTATAAAATGATTAATAATAATGAAATATATATAACGGCGTGTGGTTTCTTTTTTTAGAATATGTTACATCTAACTAGAATACCTACATAAAAATCTTAAAAGCACGTATATCAGAATATGCTTGGCGGCAATAATTTGCATACTATAATGTGTATTGTTTAGTAGCTACCTACTGGAAGTTTACAGAAATTTACACCAAACAATACACTGATTTAAAAACTAGCGTGTCCGGTAGAGTGTCCGGTAGAGGGTCTATCAAATTAAAATGAGCCATAAAACCTGATTCACGGTACAAGATCTACCACCCGGCATAAAATCACTTTAATAGTCACCACGCTTACCTACGCCTATCACAATTAAATGCAAATTACAAAAATGCGCCATCAGTGAAATCGCCATTTAAAAAGAACAATTTCACCGGATTCTTGCATATATTCTAAAACCATTGCCGACAAATTAGTTATATCATTGTGATGAATATTAATGATGGTTTACAACATTTTTGAATTTAAAACGTTTTGTGTGTAATTAAAAATTAGCATCATCATGGTTTATTGACACAAATAGTAGGGAAAGATGAACGCGGCGTGAGGTCGCCGAGGTCAGACCCGATGGACCGATGAAAACAAATGGCTACCCAAATTGCTTTTCTAAATATTTTATGACTCTCTCCGAATTTTGTATACAGAAGCTTCGTTTTACATAAATCTTACAAAAGTTAAGACCAGAAGCATTAAGTATAAATTGCCGCGTGTCATTTACAAACAATGCATTCTATGGGACATGTTAAAAGCAACAGAAAAGGTCAAAGATTAATCGAATTGTCCACCACTCGAGGTCATAGGATGAAAGGGCAAGGCGATGGTAAAGGCTTTAGAAATGAAAGGATGTCCGAGGCCTTGTCGTGTTTGTCTGACTGTGGCATCAAACAATAGAAACATAAAGCCTTCACTAGAATTTTTTTGCAACTGTATACCGGAACATTGTAGGAAGAATGCACTGTACGTCTTCTGATAACTATCTCGAAAACAAAACAAGAATCGAAAGCTTTTGTTGAATTCACTCACATCTCGCTTTCTATAAAAAAACGTATTAACTTTTAGATTAAACCCTTCCTATACGATTGAATATGATAGGGTATTGGAAACAATATATGACTTGAAAATATGCTAGAATTGTCCAACATCTATAAACCGTCCATTTGACCAACTTATTAAGTAGCAACATAAAAAACAGGTACTCAATAAAGCGGCAATCATTTATTTAAACGCAAAACGCATAATCGATGTTGCACAATTCTGAAATTAAATGTTTCTTTTTTATTCCTGATGTTACGTTGCTAACACAACCGGTTCGACAGCCAGAAGGTGGTTCACTATTTTTTAACTTTTTGTACACATTCCAAAGAAAACGAGAGTAGCATAGTATTGTGAGGATTGATAACCGACTGAGCAATTTCATGCCATTTGGGCTTGCATTTAGAAAATCTAATGTCGGTTGATACGAGAAGCGCTTTCACATAAAATCGTATTTCAATTTGTTCGCCATATTCTTCGTGCAATTTGGATAACACATTCGTTCTCCGGACCTCAAATAATTTCTTTTGTAAATGTATACACATGAAAAATTTAAAGAATATTATACGGAAACAGTTCAACAAAAAAAGAACCATCAGTCTTTAATTATTTTATACATAATAATAATATGTATCTATGTTAAATTATATTATTAATACATATTATATGAACAAGTCGCAATCTTCAATCTTTCAATCAATCTTCGTATATAAACGTGCAGGTCAATAAACTGACTGTTATTATTTCTCCAAGAATTGTATTCCCACTTTTTCATAGCTACACAAACATCGGGATTTCTATAGCACGTAAAGTATTGTGTGGGAGTAAGTGCGTGCAATCACTTACGTTAATCGAATTCGGTTGTTCACTTTCACTAAACTAATACATGTTTCTGCTTGCCTTATAGACTCTGTCGATGAAGGTCTTGGATTCGATTTCGGGTCAACGATTATTGATATTCGTGGTAACTTTCTTTATACAACCATGTTATGTTATTTTAATTACTGCTACTTAGTGAATTCTTTGTTGAGAATGTAATTACAATTTTGTAATTTATATCTAATAATCATTGTAATCTGTCCTTTACGACTGGCCTAACGTAAACATTGCGACATTTCAGGTAAATTACCATTGCAACAGACAATCTAGCCAATACTGATTATATTTACAACAATTAACATGCTAATGCTAACTTATTTTGCAACTAACATATTACCTATGAATGGAAAACACTAAAAGAACACACTATCTTATTGTAAAAAATCCTTCCTCAAATACGATAAGTTCATCGTACAAATAGAATTGTTTAATCACACGTAATATAAAACTATGAAAGAAAAGCACAGTAATTAGTGATTATGTCGACGATAGTATAATTACAATTATAAATAAAACTAAATTATTTTTATTAATCAAGATACAATAACAGAATCTGTAGATAATTACAATGTCAATGAATCCGTCGAAATCGAAACATTCACGGTTATTGCACGTAATAAATAGATAGGTGCTAATGAATTGACCTCCGGAAAATTAGCTTATGCAATACATCTTCATATTTTTAATGAAATTAAGCTGCGTAAAGCAAAATTAATTTTCCAATTTCTTAGTAACTGCGCAAACAGTTTTTAGGCATTTTCGATATTTGTTCTGTTTTGTCACAGATTTCGTAAATACGAACACTACCGATATCTTTAAGGTGACGATTATTGTTATTGACTACAAACACTGCCGCATGACGAAAAACCGCAGGTATGTCTAAATTGTACACCAGCATTTGGTTTTCGTAAATCCGTTTCGCCATTTTAAGCGGGCTTCAAATTATTTTCATTATAACGCGAAACCGCCAAACGTTAATTTAATAGATTATTTATTAACCGTTCAACTTGTGTCTGAAAATCTTATCATGATCTTGTAATCAGCTGCTTAGTAGTAAACCACTACAGCGGAGTTGGTCAACATGGAAGCGACTCTGCATTTAAAGAAGATATATAAATATTTTAAAAATAGTATATCATTTTAACTAGTATCCTAATTAAACTATTTCTTTCGAATGACCTATGGCTTTCTTGCAGACATTCTACTTATAATCTGATTGACTTATGGCAATATGACTGTCAACATATACAATTATGTTGTGATAAGCTATTTTTATTATGGTATATCAAAATGACCAGTTTGATTTTTAAGCTAACTGCTGTAACCACTTGGTTGATCGCAGGAGAATAGAAGTAGGTATGTTGTCAAATTATATGTTTGCCATGTTACCATGTATGACGCCCGTGAGAAACAAGTGCTTCTGTTCTTATCGACAAACGTAAGGTGACTAACAAAAATCTTGACAATGAGATATTTGATGTTATCACTGCACAAACGTGTTATTTCGGTAAGCGTAAAGACTAAAATAGTAAACATTTTGTTATTCTACCCAAAATTAGTGATACTTTCATTCTAATAAAACGCCCCAGTTTGGAACATTTGCCTTGTGATAGTGTTTTTTTATAATTAGAAATTTAATTATTATATTACAAATCATTACACACGCAGTATGCAATATAAAAAAATCATAAATATGTTTATCATGTAGGTCACAAAGTAACACGTATGAACGTCAAATTTATACTAATTAAACTGAATGCACATTTACATTTAATAGTGCAGTGTATTTTATAATTAGAATACTTACGAAACAACAGGTGAACAAATATGGCTAATTCAAAAACCTACCAAACTAGACAGCTAGTTGCTATCGAGAGATTTGTAAGACCTGGACCCTGTACCCTATGCCAATGACAAATATAACAAGCTGTATTTCAAAAATAAATCTAAACTCGTTAGTAGACAAGCAACAGATTTGTAACTAATTGAATCTGAAACGAGTTTAAAATTAAATAATAGGCTAACTATAGTGCACTGGAACGACAACTTTGTATAGAGTTATTTGCAATTACATGACTTTAGAAGATATTAAGTACAATCTTGTACTAAATAAGTAAATTTAAATGTCACAAGACACATGCTTTGTTGATTTTCTTTTAGCTTATTCTTTCATACACAACAACCAATATATTTTAGGTGTCTAACTACATTTCATTAAACTTTTATGTACTATTAATTTACGTATATAAGAAAATAAACTATATTCATATGAGTATGTTGAGTAGTAGTTCATAGAGAAATAGTTGCAGCACCTTACAGTTATGATTTGTAAACGAAATATTATTGTACACTTGGAGATTAAAAAGAGTGGCTATGAGTTTCTTGCCCGTTCTTCTCATGAGCCCTACACCCTTGCTTTGCTGAACGTGGCAGTAAATGTATATTCACAGGAAAAAATTGCGTGTAACTTTGACATTCATAAGTGTTACTTTGTAACCTAATATGAATAAATTTATTTTGATTTTTGATTTTATGAACCACTTATTTGTGAAAACAAATTTATTAGGAATATGTATACTTTCTTCGACCTGATTTGCTTTTCGGCAGCCATGGCCACAGGTAGGCATATTGTATACCAATGCTCAAGATCTTGAATCGGTTTATCTTTTTTTAATATACGAATTCTAAATGGTGTTTAAAACTAGAGTATACAAAGATAATATCCACCAATACAGATACGTGCATTTACGTTATGACCTATCCTATCGAACTATGTTTCGAAGTCAAAAGGCAGTACCTCACATACCTTTCTTAAGTATGACTGAAGATGACACAACTATCCTTTTAACGCTGATAATGTAACTTCTTCCTTAATTTATCTATTCCAGTGTAACGTACTTAAAAGGGCTAACTAATAGCAGAAGGCGTACTGACAAATAGACGTAGAGGGCCATCGGTAAGTGAGGAGTCGTGTAAAATTACCCCACTTGCATGCGTTGTTGCACAGAGTGTCGCAACTGAATGCCTGAGTCTAAAGGTTAGGGGCCTTTTCAATTGTATTACAATTTACAATAAAATTGATAGCATGCACTGTTTTCGGGGAAATAGTAACAGATCAAGGTGAGCTTTTGTTTAGTTCTTAAGTAACTTATATTAAAGTCATATCTGCCGGTATATCAGGTACAACAAAAAATGAATGCATACATATAAAGGTCAAAACACCTGCCTTGCAATTCACATTAGAGAAAAATAGGAATCATTCGACACAAAAAATTATATTTGTTTTGCACTTTAACGCGCAACAACTTTAACGCGCACGTTGTATAAGACAATGCACTACAACAACGCCTAGAACCGAGTTATTTCTTTACGTATTATCAAATCAACCTACTGATTCACTAAGTAAATATCATATTTAAAATGTCTATATATAACAAAGCAATATGCCGTGTCTAAGGAAGACAATGTCGAGACTAATTGTGACTAATCGATGGAACACACGAATGATAATTTATCATATCTCATGAATCCATGAGAACAAATGCTAAACGAAACGAACATCTGCATATGCAAATGAGGGTACTTGCTAATTCACACTATATCCTGTATCTCTTAACTTAATTGCTCATAAATTTTATGCTTGTATTGACGATGTGTGATTAGGTTACTCGATGTTTCCTGGTTGAGGCTTTCCATTTTTTGTCTGTTAAATCGCTTAATTCAATTTAAATTACACCTAAAGTATTTATTTCATGTGTCGATTGAGTTTAAAGAATTTAATTATTCTAGAGCAGAGAGTTCAGTGACCTTTCATAAAACAATTGTATTTATAGGAAAAACAACGATTCATCTCGCTCTGCATATTTATTTTAACTACATTTGAAGAACAGCAATAATATTTCAATGCTCAATATATTTATTGCATTCCACTATGTAAAACTTAGGTGGTGGAAAATGTAAAAGCGTCATGAATCGTCATTTTATTGACTTATTTTTAATCCTATGTTTATGTAAATATCAGAAAATAGCTTTACCATAAAACGCACAAAAAAATACCATGTCCAAAAGGCCTTAAAGAAAAATAACTCGCGCACAAAAAAGCACTGACAACACCAAGTTCCACCAAAAAAAAGAAAACTGTTAGCGCCTAAAATCGTTAATTCGATTGAACCGACGGTATAGGCGCGAGCGGCGGCATCCCGGACAATAGCGGTGTCGCGACGTGTTGCGGTCGGCGCACGCGGCAGGTGACTGCACACTCGCAGGTCTGCGCGCACGCACCCGCAATCGACCGCCGCCGATCGAAATCGCAGCCGCTGAACCGAAGTAGGTAGCGATGTCACGGCACGTCAGAGAAAATAGTTGTAGAAAACAACTATCATTACTTACCGTGCCGTACTCGTCTACGATTGTGGTTCATCTATTTTTATTTGCGGATGCCGTTTGAATGCAGAAGGGTACTCACCTGTAACAATGAGAAAATATCGGTCATGTATGAAATTGTACGTCTACTAGACACGCATATCAACATTTTGACAGTTATATTATAGATAGTCCATCTAGAACGTGTAAGAAATACGGCTACAATAAAAATTGTTTACGAGACTAGTCGGATCTTAAACTAAACAAATATTCATGTGCAATCTTTCATAATACCGGCTCTCGTTAAAACTGAACACTTATTATGATTTACTTTGATATTGGAAATCTACTCATAAGTAAAACACGCTGTACTAAATGAACCAAACAAAGATGGCTACATTCAAAACAACAGCCATAATACACATGATTATTTTAAATAGACACATCAAACAACGCAGATAAGATGAACGGTGAGAGACTTTCAATCAAGATAGTGTAGATCTCACGTCATATCTGTGATGTGATAATATTCAAGGTAAGGTGACAGTGATCTGTAGAATATATATTTTTTATATATACAGATATAGGTACTACCTAAATAACTTAAAGATACACTTGGAGAGTTTTAGCAACTGACAATATTTTAAGCCAGGCTATATATTATTTTTACCATTTTTAGCTACCAGTACAATCATATTTAAGACAAGTAAATTGTAATAGACGTTAAAATAAACATATGTCAATATATGACTACAAATTTCATTTTCTTTAAATTCAATATAACGTCCATACTTATCCAGCTAAAATTCTCGGTTTATCAAATTTTGCCTTGTCCCAATAATAAAAAATGTTTAGTTTAATCAAAGAATGCTTATAAACTGCAACTGGCCTGAAACACTTTATTAGATGGCACATTGCTGACCGAACAGCTAAATAAAAACACATTACAACCGGAAAAGGTAGATAAAAAAAATGAATCCTATCTAATATTATCTAATACATAGGTACTTTCAATAAAGTAAAAAAACTAAATTAAAAAAGGAACAGTAAATTCCGTAAAACTAGATTTATATACAGCTATTGTCGTGCTTAGAATACCTGGCACATCTAAATATAACTCAATTGTATGACAATTCCCTTTATACTCGCTTTTCTTTATTATATTACCAAATTAATTCAAAACATTTAATTTTGTTTACTTTTCACGTGTTTTATTATCAAAGGCAAAACGTATAACAAACGCGAAACAAATATGATTACTCGTGCAACAGTTGGGTACAATCATTTAAAAGTACGCAATGTTATCAAAATATTCGGTATAATGTTTGGTAATTATAAACGTTGCTTGCTTTATTGCAGCAAACAAGAAACGGAATAAACCAGTAATTGTAAGGCCACTCCCGGATTTATTAATCAAAGTAACGACACATATTATTCAAATATATTTTCTTAACTATATTCTTTTATCTTTTTATGATTTTCTATGTATGTATTAAACAAAAAAGATTACTGACACGGAGTTTTTCGTCTCGTTCCGGATTCCGCAACGAAACACGCCCAACATTCATTACCTTGACACTGATAAGAGGACCACTAGTTCAATCGTTTCATTGAAATACAAATTATAAAACTACGTCACGACAGGCCGTTTTTAAAATGATCGTAGATGTTCGTGTATATGTATGTATGATACCATTTCCATGTCCAGAGAATGGAGAGGCTGGTAATTTGTCATACAGGTTCTCCTAGTGCAGATACCAGTCTCTCACATAGATAAACTGATGCACTATATTATTTTATTATTATGTATGTACATTCAACCTGTAATTTCTGTGTGAGAGAACAAAATAAAGAAATTTATTATATTATTATTATTATTATATAATCTAGATGACTGACAGGTGACTGATGAAGCCTGTGACAAATTCCAGTCCGGATTTTAATCGTCTTTAATGTGGATCTCATATTCCATCGTAGCTCCATCAATCTAAAGATTCGGACAGCATAATTTTCTTAAGTAGTAGCTTGCTGGTAAATGATTTATTTCCTGATAGCATTATCATGAAATAAATCATTAACCAGTACATACTTTCACAAAATTCTGTCTCCATTGCATTTATTTATTCAACTCACATTGTGATAAATTCTTTCAATTGTACATTTCTGTGACTTTGCAATGAAAGTAATTTATTACAAAGTTCATCGATTTCTTTTCTTGAGGAAAAGAACACATAAATGTTATTGGTATTTGTTTTTATTTGTGATTATTTAGAATAAAATAAGGCAAGTTCGATGAAAATAGTATCAACTTGAAAACCTCGTACCAATTATTTACAACCATTACTTAGGCCACTGGAGAATTCAAAATAGCAAAGGTCTGCTTAAGCTAGGGACGCTTTTTGCTGGAGACCAAATTAATTTTAGTTATACTTATTTAAAGTTGATTTTATACCAGATTAATTTTAAAATTCACATAATTACTATTATTCAAACATGTTATACTTAAATCATTGCGTTTAATCAAATATCCAAAAAGTCGGCAGCATTATTATGGTGCCGACGTTTGAATAAGAAATAATAATAATAATAATAATATTCTATCACATACACACAACACCATCTAGCCCAAACTAAGCAGAGCTTGTACTATGGGTACTAGACAATGGATAAACATACATATATACTCTTTTTTTTGTAAATACATACTTATTATACATAGAAACACCCAGACCAAGACAAACATCCATGTTCATGCGCACAAATGTTTGACTTGTGCGGGAATCGAACCCGCGACCTCAGGCGTGGCAGTCGGTTACACTAACCACTACGCCATCGAGGCCGACGAATAAGCAGACAAAATAAAAACTCGTCAAAGTATTTTAAGTTCAATATGTAACATTTTCGTAAACGTAAAAAGACGCCAAATGATTATCACAATTTGGTATACAATGCAAATATATTCACGGAAGCGTTTTAGACTAGCGTTTGAAATGGATCGATTGCTATTATTAAAACACACGTTAACTGAACTATACAAGCTTGATATAAAAGCGTATTTACCTCTCCAAAAACAACAGTACTAATCCGGTTTAACCTACAAAACAATATTTTCCCACAACACCGAATACATTACCATAACAATTTCCGCGTAACTTTTACTTTCATTAACACCTGACTCGCGTGTTGCCTAGATTAGATTAACCTTTAAGATTTCAAAATGAAACATAATATCTAAACTAAATTGATTATCACAAAGTGAAACTTTGAAGTCTTTAAACCGATTGCTCTTAACAAAATTAGCAGGTATAAGTGTAATAAAAAATGGTAGACAATTGAGTGCGTGGTGCAAAATGCCGGATGTAGTAGTCTCGTCTCTCTGATTGATTGGATCGGCCGAGAGCACTGACAGACCGCTTGATCTGTGCGATATCTAGGGGCACAGCTAAATGTAAGCAGCGTAAGTTATAAGATTTATTTTGATATTTTTTATTTATATGACAAAACTTCCGCACTTGGATCGACATTGGAATTGGGGTGCAAATTTAATTGTAATATACATCCTGTCGATGTCTTAAGCAAACATAGTTCAATTGTAGAATTGCATTATAAATGTTATATATAAAATTCTCGTGTCACAATGTTAGTTACCATACTCCTCCAAAACGGCTTGACCGATTTTTATGAAATTTTATATGCATATTTAATAGGTCTGAGAATCGGCTACTATCTATTTTTCATACCCCTTAGTGATAAGGGTTGTCCAACCCTAACATTTTTTTAAATCTTTTGGTCAAAACATTTTTTTTATGGCAAAGCAATGTTTGCTGGGTCAGCTAGTATACCTATATAATTTTTTTATGCATTCTCGATATGCTAATATTGAGTTTCTATGTTACAAACCAATCTCCAGACTCGTCGAATATCAGATTTTATATGAAACGAGTGCTTTCTGATGTACGTCACCCAAAGGGATAACCATAATAACAAGACTAGACCCTTAATGCCCAAAGTGGTCCAAGGGACCCCCAGGGATCCACAGGATACTCGACGGAGTCTACGTAGGCGTTCTAAAATGGGGGTTCACATTTCGTAAGCGGGGGTCCACGAAAATTTATTTTAACTTATTGGTCCGAATATACCGATTTTACTTCACGGATTAAATTTCTAGGTGCAGGGGGTCCACCGGAACCAGCTAAATTTTGAAAATGGTCTATGGCAACAAAGTCTGGAAACCTTCGGACCAGATCAATGGTTGCTAATAATATAAAAGTATCAATTAGAGGACAAAAAATACCTAATAAATTAGCGATAATCTCAAATAAAAATCCTAATTATATATGTAAATCGACAACTCTTTGTCAGTTATAAATATAAAGCTTAAACGAAGTAAAAAGACAACGAAGCCTAAATCAATATTACCAAGATCGACAACATTTTCTCTGTAATTGATCAGAGGACAAAGTTTGGTAAAGATGAACATTTATCACCAGACCTTTCACCCAAATATAATTCCGGACATAAAGTTCTCCAAACAACATAAGTCATAAACATTTCTTGGCACAGACACCGAAAAGTTTGTAACTTGACCCAACTACCCATGACCCATACACTGACCTTCCACGCCCTAAACTCTGTGAGTGACATGTATTTCCCACAAGACCGACTGCCGATATTTATATCCTGCAACACCCCATAAACACTTGCTTACTCATTAAAAATGACATGAACAAGTCATTACCGAAGTGATTTGTAACATAAGTGGCAGTTACAGACGCTTGGCCAACCGAAAAATGCTTTTGTAGTCTTAGTCACTTGACTTAAATTATTGTATGTTTCATAAAAAATATGTAGGAGATTACAAATCCTAATTTAGTTCAAGATCAACGTTGTTGCACTTAAAGATTTAGTAAATAGATGAAAACAAAAGAATATATAGTTTATCAAGACTAGGTTAATCTGATTTATTATTAAAATAAATAAAACATGTTCTAAATTTATACCCAGTTTCTATGATCTAAGGCACGTTTAACACAGCTCGCAAAACGATATTACAATCACGTTTCGGTTTTTAAATGTTGTTGTTGCATTTTGTCGAGGAACACCGTGGTAGGTTTAGTCGGTATTCCGGGAGGTACATTATCTTTGGTATCTATGCAAACCATTCGATATCTATTGATACAGAAAAGGTATATATATTGCAAAACTTAACATTTAGTGCGCTGTGAAATATGCCGCTATCTGATAAGTAACCATATTGCAAAGCACTGTTCTTTGTTATTATCCGTTAAACTTATATTTAAATGTTTTTCTACATGATCAAATTAATTTTCGTCATTAGATTAATATCTAGTTATTTTCTGTTTATTTTTTTTGCCAGTCCAGGCCAGATTTGACGAAAAACTTTAATATATTTATATTTCTTCATGACATTGATTTTTAGGGTACAACGAAATTTTCAAATGTTTGCCGAGTTCAGTTTACAGCTTCCATTTAACGAATTTCTAAATACTTACTATAATATTTCTGTAGAAATGATTCAAAAGTCGACAGTCTGTTTTTTTCAAGTGTTATAGCAGAAAGTAATAAAAGCTTTACCAGACTTATCTTTCACACTAATTATGTCTACACCGTCTTCAAGAAGGCAGCATTGTTCTCAAAAATGCTCTGCGAAACGTTACCACGGCACAGATAGCAGACAGGCTGCCTGTGATGTCTGTCTTACACTTGGCTAGACGGGAACAATAGATATTGTAGTAGCTACGAGATCTGCGTTTCCGTCTAGCTTTAGTAGTAACTCACGTAAAACGTCTTGCAATGAAACCGCAACATTATAGTTTTCGCCTTTATTGAAACTACTATATGGTTTTCTTTAAATGGCGGTTGAAGATGATTTATGTCTGATTGTTTAATAATAAATATGGAGAGAAGCAGACTTTCATATGAATAGGTGAAATCAAGTAGTTGCTATAGGATAGAAATTAATGCCAATACATGCCAAAACAAACTATTTATCATATAATTAGGAAGTTAGACACCACCGTGCCTCGGAAAGCACGTAAAGCCGTTAGTCTTACGCCTGCTCTCTCTCCGGACGTGTAGGATTATCTGTCCCATTGGATCATGAGGGTTAGGGAACAGAGAGTGCACTTGTGTTTGCGCACATACTTGAGCACTATTATATCTCCTGCGCAGTGGGCCAGTCTCCGTTAAGATTGCCCGCCGTGACCAAAATTCGGTCTCGAGGACATTACATTTATCATCCTTACATTTTCCATTTTAATTAGTAAAACGTTAAATTTACAGATCTAAGCTGAAACTTAAAATTGATATCAATATTGCTGACTACAAAATCTTAAACATAAGGGTTTAAGACAAACAACAACAATTAATAACAAAATCTTAGACCCTTATTAAACACATTTTCCATATACACAAATAGACTTCTATTGCATAATTTATTCATAATGATAATAATGCATATAGTCGATATCGTAACGGACAGGTAGCTATTAGCTTGTAACCTGCACTACGTAATAAATTAGGATGCGTTCGTTGTTTGTCGTTGCCTGATACAATTTACAACGTATCGGCCAGAAATAAACTCGTCCAAATATGAAGCAAATATTCGCTAAATATATGTGAAAAAGAAATAAAAGTTCATCTCAATACTCTTTCTTAGCTACAAAGCAGGTGCAAATATTTAAAATCTCTACATTTACACAACATCATTTCAAAAGCCACTGAATAATCTGACCGTCCAATCTTTGCATGCATAGTATTGCGAGTGACTATTTCAATTTGCAACATTGCACTCGACAACTAAACGCATTGTGTGGTCTCCAGTGCGAATCGGCGGTCTGTACGCCTTCCTGTACTCTAGAAGCGATTAAGTTATATGTGAAAGATGAATAGTGACATTCAGTGGGTACAATTTTACTGCATTGGAAATGTTTTCCGGGTTCGTTGTAATGGGAGAACATAAAGCGACATTGGTCAGTGAGAATTCTTTAAGTGCACCTCCGTTATTATGTATGGAAGTAAGGAGATTAAACATTAGAAGCATTATTTAAGATTGCGAAAAGACTCTTTACATTTTACGTTCATTGACACGTTCTTTTTTTTTAAACATACTTTCCATCCGAGTAATACTCTGATATTTCGCTAATACGTTCTTTACCAGGTGCTATTGCAGATTTCATGCATGCTTTCACTAAACCCTTTTCATAGAACAATGTAATAAAGGAGCAATAAGCCGATTTAGCCATATCCTAGTGTGCATTGGACTGCCCCGTAAAGGTCTCGAGCTCGATTCCAAGGTGCTCATCTCAGACGTTTCGAAGTTATTTGCGTATACAATATTTAAGTATATCTTGCTTTAAAAGTAAAGGAAAACATCGTGAGATCGTTCGAACCCAAAATGAAAAATCTACATAGAGGAATTGATATATTATTATGTACGAATTGTACATTGCATGCTTACATATACAACTATAAGCATATAGAGGAAATGTATTGTGAAAGTGAAAATCGAATTCAGACTCAATATAAGCAAATGATTCACTAACCAGACGACAGCAGTCGAGTTAAATGACAAAAGGAAATCTCACGTAATTGAAGATGCATAACAAAATGTTGATGAATATTTTATGTATACAACTGTAAAGAAAAGTAAGAGAATTTGTTCCCGTCGTGACGAATTAAAAATAAGCTAAGTATAGTATTGCTATCCTATGCCATGTATTTTAAAACTTCCCTGTCTAACATAATTTCGTCGATTCGCTTCTGCGTAAATTACATGCTACCAAAGATAATAAAACTCTTTTGCATACATCAAATTCATTAGATCAGTGTTAACAAACTTTAAATAAACAATCATGCACAAGAATATGACAAAGAGTTATTAAATATCACCTCATCGAGCTATCATCATATCATACTACGATTGTTTACTACGATAATACGTTTATACATATTATATACATGCATACATACATTTACTGGCGCCTATGTGTGTAGCTAAGGGGAACCGTATTGCCGAACCCATGTAAGGAAAATCTCTTCACATCAATATACAAGGATTGCCTCATAGAAAACACTTTCACAAATTGGTAATACGAACGGGAAATATAGCTTATACTGTAAAATTTTATTTAAGAATGATCAACTGACATGAATTGTCTATAAGGAGTTATGACCTTGGCTATGGTGCTAAAACGTACATAAAGTTAGTACCTAAGATATTATATTTTTAATCATTAGGATTTAAGTTCGTGACCTTGTTAGGCCCTTATATCTGAGTACACCTTTGAGTTAATCATTAAAAGCCCCTACTGAAGTCGCCCTACACAAACAACCGCAATACCAATCAGAATCCTACAGATTGGCGGAATAGGTTTTAACATTTACCAACAACGATGTAAATCCAGGAGCATGGATTAATGGACTGTTCACTTGGCTGAGCAAACAGTGCACACTCAATGATCATTTATTTGGGGTCCCTCCGTTCACATTGTTTGGTCACGGAGATTTATCGACCTGCGCAGTACCTACTTGTAATGGATTAGTCAATCAATACTATCCGTAAAGGCTTGCATTGTATTAAAAGGGCTTTTGGAAATTGGGTTTCTGTAGTTTTCTAGGAGAATGGTCGCTGAAATCGAATACATGTGCAGTACGCTTTATAATATATATTAATTAGGGTTATTTGTAGACTGAGCGTATGGTAGTTCAAGAAGTTATTTCGGCACGGATGAGCCTAATCATCGATCAATATCTTCGATCGATGAGCCTAATGGTCCGGGTCAACACTTAAGAACAGTATTTATAAGATTAATTGTCAAGAGAAAAACTTATTGTGTTTAATTCCGACTAATTAATAAGTTGAAGTATAGAACCGCTAATCCTATACGCTGTAACTAGTACCTACTCTGACACAGGCTTTTGTAAGGGTGGTAATCTCCTAAAGAGGTGGCTCAAACCAACGCTTACTAAATAATTGTCAGAGCTGGCTCTTTACACTAGCTGTCCGCCGCAGTTTCAACCACGTTTATCATTACTGCTTGTCTCCTATGGCTTGTAGCGTAATGTTTTATAGCCTATGTATACTTCTGGATAAAATAGCTTTCTAACGATAAAGAAGTTTTAAAATCGATCCAGTAGTTTTTGAGTTACAAACATAAATACAAATCTTTTCTCTTTATAATATTAGTATCCTAACTAAAACAGGCGATCACAGTTAAGTTGATGAAATCAACACTTATTGTTTAATATAAATATAAAATATACATTTACCATAACAATGAATTTGTTTACAATTACTCCGTGTAATTAATTAATATTTTCGAAATTTAAAATAATTAATATTTTCGCCTACAAAATTACGTAAATTTGCACGAATAATGCAAACACGTAAGCTCGTGTTACATGATTTTTAGACTATAACAGTAGAAGTCTATCCTATTTTACAGCTTAAACGAAACATAAATAGTTATATTATAATTTGTCCGTCCCAAATATTTAATTTATTGATTGACAATAAAGATACATATTTATCAAAAAAGCACTTCAAACCCTCCATACAATTTTACTATGGCGGCCGCGCGCCGATTTGAATATCGAGCTCTGTCATTCAGTCCAACCGCGTCTTACGCTCGGCGTAGTCTTAACTACTCGACAGATCATCATGCATACACGTTGTCAGAGGTACAAAAAATGTCTTCCAAATTGAAATATAGTAACGAAATTCAGATTAACGCAAGTGAAGCCGCGGGCAAAATTCAGTATTAGTACAGATACTATATGTATTGATTTTGTTTTTATGTGATGCGTAGGTTTAGTTTAAACCGTACCTATCTAACAACGGTTTGGCAGCCATCAGCGCCTTATGAGACGAGTATAACTAATATGTCGATCAATATGTTAATGACCACGTGATAGGCATAGTATTGGATCGTTATATTTACATTTAAATGAGTTTCGGATATCTCTTGTATAATATATGAAGCATAAGTTAAGCATTATTAGGCTTAATTGGTCCGATGTTTAGGTAGTTTCTCCAACTGCTATAAAGATATTCATCTCTCATAATGTAAATATCGTAGAAAGTCGTGTTTGTTTATTTTAAATCAACTAACGTGACTTTAAATGTATATGACAATCAGTTGAACCACTTTTATAAGCGGTTCAACTGATTGTCATATACATATTGCTTTTTTTTTTTATATTCATTCTTTTGGTAATGTAATCATTTGAAACGTCAAATAACGATTCTTACGATAGAGGTGATAATTGTGTCTCAGGTTTTTCTATACATCGAAACAACGGACACTTTATGCATTAACCATTGGTGGATTTTACAAACGACTAAACGTATTCGGGTTCAAACATGCAGCATTGGCGTATTGGTATTGGCGTACTGTTATTTTTTATTTTATTTTTATTTTAGTTTATTTATTAGGACAACCAGTAGTTGTTACATTGATACATGCACGTATATAAAAATATAAAATAAATTACGTAAGATATTGATTAGTTATGTTTAATTAACGTATTTCTTTCGCATCAAATATGTACATCATTTCATAGTTTGACAGGTGCGAGTCCATGATATTATGCCTACCAACTACTACCCAAAGAAGTAGGCAGAGTTGTGTTGATCTGTTGATCCACATTTCTCTAGCTATATTATAAGTACTATATTATAAGCAGCGATAGCCTAGTGGGAAACCGTTGGACTGCCACGCAGAGGTCTCAAGTTCGAACCCAAGGCGCGCATCTCTGACTTTTCGACGTTATATGTGATTAAATAGTTAATCATCGCTTGCTTTAACGGTGAACGAAAACATCGTGAAGAAACCTGCATGTCGGAGAGTTCTTCATAATGTTCTTAAAGATATGTGAAGTCTGCCAACCCCCACTAGGCCAGCGTGGTGGACTATGGCCTAACCCTTCTCACAGTGAGAAGAGACCCGTGCCCAGCAGTGGGACAGTTTAATACAGGGCTGGTATTATTATATTATGTAGACTGCGGGTCTTACATTTATGATAAAAAAGTTAATGATAGAGACGGAGATGATAAATAAAACGTTCCGCTCTGAGTGCTGTATAATCACTGATTTATTATAAGTAATAATGTATATGTAATATATTAATGTAGGTCGATGTAAACGACCGAACGCACAAATGCTTAGTTGCTTAAACTACATACAAGTAGTAATGTACGGGTTCACCGTACATATTATAAGTAGTTAAGTTACACCTTAAAGGAAACGCGGCTTTGCCATATACCGGGTACTGGTACACCGAGTTTCATCATCATCAGGCTATAATAGTCCAGTGTTGGACATAGCCCTCCCCCTAATGTAGCCCGGGCACCCCTTCTTGCCGTGTGGTGTCGGCCAAATAGAATAGCACCAACCCAACTCTTACCATAGGTTACGGCGAAAAGGCGACTAAGGGACACAAACCGGGGAGCGGGCAGCAGCGCTCCCTGCAGTACAAATGCATCACAGAACTGCGGTTCCCAAACCGCATGCCCAGCGTGGGGATAATGGGCATTACCCCCTAATTATGTTACATGCCAAAAGAAAATGGCCTCCAGTGCCCGGCTGCCTCGCTATTCCTGGCCATGGGAGCGGCCACGTTAATGGCGGGGCAGAGGGTGCTAAGAAGGGCTAAGAAGGGCTAGGGCTACATTAGGCTGCCATTCATTACAAAATTTGACCCTGGCTACGTTTAACGGACACCGAGTTTACTACTGTGAAATTACTAACTGAAAAATTAAATTTCACTTCATCCGACTCAAAGCATCAAACATAATCAATCTCAAACCTAAGCGCTTACTTATGCTATAAAACCAACAAAGCAGCGATTTCTCATTTATTTCATAATTTATTTATTAGACGCCTGAGAGTTCTCTTCATAAATGATATTTAGAGGACCCAATGGACTTAAGCTTAAGATTTTTTGTACCCGCGGTTACGCCCGCGTGAATTTCACAAAGCACATTACCGGCATATAATGTAACGTAAATAACTATCCAGGGCACGGTCTATGTGTGTGCTAAGATGCATCTCAATCTGTTTAACTATTTAACCACGATTACTAGACTGTCGTTACTGATAACCGACTATTTGTATTGTAATCTGTGGATAATGTCGTGGGTAATATATTTTTAAACTGTTTACCGGCTATTCTTATATTATAAAGAGGAAAGATAAGATAACCTGTTTCTTTGTAAGGATGGAACTCAAAAACTAATCAACCGATTTTAAAATTTCTTTCTCTATTGGAAAGCTATATTATCACCGTGTAACATAGGCCATACTTTATTTAAAAACTGTCACGAGAAAGAAGCCGCGGGCAAAATATAATTCTTAATAAAATAAAATAAAATATTACGTAACAGACATCTCACATCTTTACAAATGTGTAACATAGTAGAATTTAATCATTGGCGACATATAAAATCTTGATGGTACATTATTTTTGAACATTCTTGACGGGACGTACCATTTCCTCAATTATACGCTCAACTATACGATCCTAATGTACTTAAAACGTACTAAACACAATCTCCTCCGCGACACAATTGTATCGGCCACGGCTCGATGTAGCCACAATCCGATCGCATGATGTCACCGGCCTACTACTGACCTATGCACTTAATATCCAAATCGTATTGATGTATTTATTATGATTACAGCATCGCAAGCTCTCGCATAACCTGAATGCATGTATTTGTGATATATGTATGCGTTATTATTGCTTAACTCTTTGGATTTATTTCTTGTTTGGTTGAATATAGTATGAATATAGACAAATAATCTAATTTTTAAGGGGTTAGTACCAACAGTAAAGGATATAAGGTACCATTTATGCAGAGAAAATGTACTGTTCCCTAACGAGTGAAGCCACGGGAAAGAGTTAGTTTATAATAAAGGTTAAATTAATAAAAATATTCTAGTGGGAGGACATTTTGACTACCAGGCAATGCTTGAGTTTTTCAGGGCACGCACATTTATCAAAGATAATTATAGCTTGCTTTAACGGCGAAGGAAAGCATCGTGCGTTAGAAAACCCAGTCTCCAAAATGTACGCAAAGATATGTGAAGAGTAGCAACGAGCACTGGTCCACAAGAGTCTTGCTCAATATGAGGAAGATTAGGCGATAGTCTTTACGATGGCCTAATCCTCCTCATATTGAGCAAGGCTCTTCTCGATATAAGAAGGAGTAGGCCATAACTAGAAGTGGCACAGTTTATTAACAAGGTCGGTATTATATATGACTTACCTCACGTATAGGTATACATATCTAGCTGCTGGCGAAATTTAAGTTTATTATTACATACACATTTTGCTTCTTTATCGTCTGCCGGTTACGTTCCCAGACTTCAGCTTGGCTTCTAATAACAAATTGTTAACTGAAAATTCTAATAATTATTTGTTCGAACCAAAATTGAAACCTAACGATTAACCACAAATATAGCACTAGGTCTGCGTTCAAGCTGCTAATAAGAAATTGCTTAATGAAAAGACCTGACCCGAAAATTGAAGCCTGGGCGCAAATATAGCACAAGCTCTGCAATACAGTTGTAATATTGGTCACAGTTCATGTTTCTACAATCCAATCGCATGATGTCACCAGCCTCGTACTGAAGTATGTATTACCGAAATTATATTGACATACTGTTATAGAATCTTACTTCACGCATAACCTAAATGCATTTGTAAATTAGTTTTATATATATTGCCAAACGTTTTGCAGTCTACTGCGTATGACCAACTGTTACTATGAATAAATAAATACTTTGGTTAAACCAAAAAAGTCTTTCTCTTTTGTTTTTCCTCTGCTTTAGTGGAAGAGGTTACCAGTTATTTAGAGACAGCACGTATGAGCCGATTTTCCAGGAGCAGTGCCACTCTCTTACAAAAAACCAACGTATAAGTATATTGATACAGTATTTGACCTGATGAGAAAGTCTATCGCAGGCTTACCACCTTCAACCATTTCATTCCTTTCATCCCATTTTTAATACTTTTTCCTAAAGCTGGCTACACGTGTGAGATATTTCTAACATCCCAAGCGTTGTAGGGGCACTGCTAACGCATTAGTATGCTTAGGTGCAATTAAGCGATAGTAGCACACGTCAATTAGGTCCTATCTAACTGTATGCATATACCTCTACAATAGGCTACGGTAACCACTGACCACGAGGAGAATCATACGTTAATCACATCTCTTATACAAATACTTAAGCAAGAAATGCTGCCTTGAGAAACTTACGATCTAGTTCGAAACTTCAGGGCTTCAAGCTCAAGTGTAAACTTATGACTAAGGCCCGAATCAAAACTTAGACAGGTATTTATGCACGCAGAATCAAACGACTAGAAACTTGCCAATGCAGTTAAGCCTACGTCCGGCTGTGTGATGTCATCGGTATTATATACACTACTTACCTAAATACTATCGACGTGTTTATTACTATTACAGCATCTCTTCCGCATTAATATACATCTGTTTGTGTTGTCTGTAATAGGCAGTTAATGCAGTGCTTAATATGGTATTAGATGACTAATGTATGTTGCACAATTGGAAATATAAAGGCGAGTCCAAACATACGACTATATGCAGCAGTGACAAGCTTTCACGTGACGTCATCCCACCCTTAACCTTCAATAAGAATAGACTTGAACTGCCTCGGTTACGAAGCAGTAGTGATTGCGACTGCTGTGCATGAGGTCTTGGGTTCGAACCCCTGTTCGGGCTAACAAAAACCTATTAGGTTTTTCTGCAAAGAAATTGTCAAAAGCAGTCCAGAGTTAGGAAATTGGTGGTATTGCACACCCTCGTGCCTGGAAAAGCACATAAAGCGTTGGTCCTATGATTTGACTCGTGCTGTTCTAATATCCATGTGTCCAAATTTACCTATCATATCTTAAACTCTTTTCGGAATAAAAACATGTGAGAGCTTTGTTCTGGTAACTATAAATAAAGGGTGTCCCAGAAGTCGACGTCAAGCCGGAATCAGGTAACAGGCTAAGTTATAATAGCTATCAGAAAAATATAAAAAATTAAACATATTTCAAAACCTATAAGAAATTAAAAAAAACTGGACAATCTACTCCCTTCGACGAGCTTTTCACTCTTGTTACTACGGATATTTACTTTCTGAATTATCTTTTTTTATTATGTAATCTCGAATAATGTTTCTTTAATCTCTCGATTCTATTCGATTATATGATATACGACTTCTGGGACATCTATACAGGATAGATTGAAATGCACAACGCTTCCTTGTGTCTAGTTTATAAATGAAGTAGTTGTTCCTAAAGGAAATATATAATGCAATCTACATAGATCTGATAATCGATCAGACCACGATTATAGATTTACTTTCTCTTCGATTATCTCATGATCGATATACGGGATCTAATCGAACATTCAAATCGATATCTCTGTCTGTTATCCGAATCAGACTAAGAATGAGCATAAGCTTACATTTATATTATAGGAATAAAATATAATAATATATCTTATATAATAGGAATAAATTACAGCGTAATAACATACATACATAGATGACTTTTTTAAGTTTTCTTGTAATTTGAGTTTCAAATTACTAGTATTTTTGTTAACCCCTCCTAAGCTAAGGTAGAATGCTTGTACCTGCTAGGAGTGTGTTCACGTCAGTAGTGCACTGGGTGGGATTCGAACTCGCGACTTCTTGATCGCAAGTCCGATACCTTATCCATTGGGCTATCGCCGCTTCAATTATTGTCTCTTACCTATGTGCTCGAGTAGACACTTTAGACAGGGGTGTATTACATCGATATTTCGCCAAATATTTATGGTCCCACGTAATAACCGAGTCTATTGCCGTTATCTGAACACTGTGGACTCCTCGCTGCTACTGAAAATGACTTGCCACTATAACCAACACTACCCGACCCGGCAATCAAAGTCAAGGTCGATAATCTTTATTTCCATATAATAATTTATTATTTCTTGGCATTTAGAATTTTATTATAATTCTATATTTTACGTGCTTATTCGCTCGCGTAAAAGTTGGTTAGGTTGGGTTATGTTAGTAACAGTATTTGACCTGGGAGTGGTGGACTGCGTGCGCCTGCTCGCCACCCGATCAGCACCAGGTCCGAGAGGCGGCGTGCGTGTTCCCACGTGCGCCTCTGTGTTGTGTATTTGTCCCTCCCAGGGGGATGATGGAGGAAGTATTTTTGTGTAGTGGCCTGCCGTTTCACACAGCGAAAACCACTGAAACCGCGGCGGGGTCGCGATTGCATGTGAAAGCGATTCGCGCGGCCTCGCCGTATATGGTTATGTCGAGGAACACCGTGGTAGGTTTAGTCGGTATTACCGGGGTATCTTTTCCCCAGTGAGCCCGACATAACCTCTCCGTCGCCCCGTGGAGAGGTATGCGTCAAAGCTTTGCAAAAAGTAGAAAAAAAATTGTTAGTAACAGTACTTTTTAAAATACAATATAGCCAACGTTACTCGGTGATAATATAGCTTTCTTATGGTACAAGAATTTTAAAATGTTGAATAGTTTTTGATTTAAATCCTTACAAACAAACGAAAATCAAATTTAAACATTTCCTCTTTATAATATTAGTATAGATAAAATAAAAGGAGATAAAAAATGGCATTGACAAAGAAAGATAGTTCGAGGCGTAGAGTTCTCTTGAGAAGAAGCTGGCAATCCTGTACCTCATGCGCAATCCCAGCGTAATAACTGTACTATCTACACTGTTGTAACATATCAATAAGGTCTAGCTTCGAAAGATTGTTAGCCATCCTAAATTACTATCTACTCGGCACGTTGCCAGATTCCGGCCTTGTACTAACAATTTCCTGACATATCTACGCCGTCTAACCCAGGAAATTAACTCGAAATTTCTCGATCAGCTGTCGCGCATATAACTACTACACAAACAACGTAACAAGTTGAAAACGTTATCTAATAAATGTAAATAGGATAATACACTTTTTGCTTATATTGCGTAATGGTATCGATGTGAGTGTTTGGTGTCCTTTCTTCATGTTGAAATAGAACTAAATAATTCGAGGCACGGATGGCGTTGTAGTTTAAGTGGTCGCCTCGTCACTGCCACCGCCGCGGAGTGTTGTGGGTTCGACCCCCACGGGACAAAAATTCGTGTGATAACACACAAAGGACACCCAGACTCGGGAGTACTCGGGACAACTATTTGTGGTGGTCCGTCCGTGTGTCCGTTGTTTTAATTGTTTGTGCAACCTCCTGCAACACCGGATTTATGCCTAATGTGTACACAAACTCCCGAGTTGTTAATAAAAAAAATATTATTATTATTATATTCTATCACATACACACCACACCATTTAGCCCAAACTAAGCAGAGCTTTTACCTACTATGGATACTAGACAGTGGATAAACATACATATATACTTTTATTTTTGTAATAAATACATACATATTATACATAGAAACACCCAGACTAAAACAAACATCCATGTTCATGCACACAAATGTTTAACTTGACGGGAATTGAATCCGCGACCGTCGGCGTGGCAGTCGGTTACACTAACCACTACGCCATCGAGGCCAAATGTATTACATTTAGAATAAAGGAATCGCAAACTAATATAGATTAGACCTTTTTTAGGAAAACATGGCTGTAAATAAATCCTGCTAAGTATTCTTGCAAGTATTTGTTTATATTACGTCATTAAGGTGACAATCAAGTGAGAGTGTATTCCATCTTAGTCTCATCCCAGCAGAATTTAATATCCACGAAGGAGTATTTCGAGTATATATAGCTTAGACTATACATGTAATAATAATATCAGCCCTGTATATGCAACTGCCATTGCGCTGAGTATTGTGGGTTCGAATCACACACGGGACAAGACTGTGTGTGATCCTCAAATGATTATGCCGAGTCTGGGTATTCTTTGTGTCCGTTGTTTGAATGTTTGTGAAGGAACACAGGAATTATAAATATGTCAAGCGCGGCAGATTTTCTTTAAAAAGAAGTAGCACATCTGGGCACGGATCTCTTCTCAGTGTGAGAAGGGATAGGGCCACCAGGCAAACACAATACGTGTTGGCAGACAACTAAGAAATATTAATATAAAAAAATCTATAATTATACACAATATAGCCGTTTAGAATAAATTTAATTACAATAATCATAACACAAAGTTTAATCTTAATCCAAGCTATGAGTTATGGTATATAATTTATTTATTGACCCGTCTATTATTTCCCTTGGTATTGCGTAGGTCGTTATAATGGCCTGTGAGCATGATGTCCGAAGTACCGTGGAAACCTACAATTATTCATTTGAACTAGCTATATACGATTACACCACATATGTGTTTCTATGTATAATATGTATGAATTTATAAAAAAATTATACATACATATATGTATGTCTATCCATTGTCTAGTGCCCATTGTACAAGCTCTGCTTAGTTTGGGCTAGATGGTGTTGTATATATTTATGTCATTTCTTTCTATCTTTGTCATCTCTATATAACAGAGATCGAATATAGTCTGAAAGCAGTAACAGAATTATTTTATAATGAATTGTGTATTTACCAAATAAGACAGGTAAGAAAATTTTATATTGATATAAATAAAATTTATACAGTAATATATTCATATAAAAAATATACATATATTAGCATAATATTGTCTTCTGTTTACGCGAATGTTATTCATTAAAATTAAACTACTATATACGGATTTTATCGCGTTGTTTATTTATCACTGTATTACAAAATTTTGAAAATATTACACTACTACTACTATTGATTTTATTTTACTAATTTATAAGCTAATAAAATTATTTAAACTATTAAATCTATTTATTTTTGGTATTTTAATAGTTTAAATAATTTTATTAGCTTATAAATTAGTAAAATAAAATCAATAGTAGTAGTAGTGTAATATTTTCAAAATGTTGTAATACAGTGATAAATAAACAACGCGATAAAATCCGTATATAGTAGTTTAATTTCAATAAATATATTAGCATTGCAAGTTACAAGCAAGCTAGCAAGTTACGCATTACTGGTGTATCATATATTAGTTGTAAATTTCCAAAATGCTATTTAATCCTTCCTTGTCAATATAATATTAACCATACCATAAGTCAAAAATATACTAATTTTCTAAATGATTATCGCCATATTTAGTATCACATAAAAGCATATCCTATCCTATCGCTGTATCCTTTAATATGTAGATTCTAAAGAAAGTTGTTGAAAAGAAAGTATATAATAATAAGACAATGTAATATAATACGATCCATTGTTAATAATAATATACAATAAATTATATAAATTGTTATTTTATTTAAGAATGCGTCTCGACTATACATTCATTATTTGTCATTTTTGTGTATCGATTACAAATTATTCTTGAAAATATTTGTGTAATTATATTATATAAAAAAATACAAACGTATTGTGTTTTAAACTACATATATTACTATTATTGTGAATTTAATTTGAACGACATTGATTTCACCGCATTTTACGAAACATTTTCTACGAGTACTTACTTTAATTCTTAGAATCGAATACGAGTCTTTAATATACGAGGTTAT
This sequence comes from Catocala nupta, assembly GCA_963675205.1. Taxonomy (NCBI): domain Eukaryota; kingdom Metazoa; phylum Arthropoda; class Insecta; order Lepidoptera; family Erebidae; genus Catocala; species Catocala nupta. Next base: position 7,211,380 of record OY776091.1, on the reverse strand, counting down.
AGTTAAGGCTTACTACATAGTATACGCCTCTTACATTGTAGACTGTTTTCTTTTCAATGGAACATAGAAGTACCATCAATTATGGCGTCAATATTTTTCATACTGCCCATAGCCCAGTTAGCCCCTTAAGGCGTGGCCGTGATTTCGACACGCTGCGCCATCGATATAATAATGGTATATTGTTCACATTAATAATATTTTATAGCTGTATCTAGATGTGTCATCAAAAGTGAAAATAATTTATTCATTAAAGTCACAAAGAAAGACTTATGAATATTGAAAGTTGTAATTTGAAGTTGCCGCTAGGTTCGCTAATTTCGAGTTTGGTAGAGACAAGGTTATTAAAAGTATTTCGGTAGAGCTTATAATAAGAATTATGAAAGTCACCAACACGTTTTGTGCCCCTTCAAACTTTTATATTATTTTTCTTAATAATAGTTTAGGTATATACTATAATAAGCCATTACTGTAAATGATATTGTCCAAATTTTATGAGCCGTTATATAATTGCACCAATATATAAAAATATACTAATAATGATAAAAATGTGTCATACATTTTTTAAATTTAATATTTGTTTTAAAATTATATAATTCTAATGAGATGCCAGTATTTTGTGTTCTGATTGGCTTTATTAACACAAGAAGGTATAACCGCCGTAATGAAATCTTCACAGTGAAAGTTTGGTGTGTGAATTACTCTGCTACTTGTTACATTTCACAGCCAAAAATAGTGTTGAATGACGGTAATTGTCTTATACAATATGTGTAAAGGAAAATCTATCACTTTGACGTTCAGACCATGAGTTAAGATATTTTGGGAGAGGCCAACCCCATATATCACAGGTTTCATTGAAGGTATAATATAATAATAATGTCAACACTGTTCAACAGATGTTCCACTTTTAAGCATTGGAATTTATTTCATCACGACCCTGGGCTAGTAGTTTTGGCTGTTGTAAAGTTACATGTATGAGTCGCAGGATCGCACTGGATACATCATCGTAGTAACCCAAAATGTCCCCAATAGGTTATAGTTGCTATTATTGAATGTTTTGCATTCGCCCGCTGTACGGTTTGCTAGATGTAATGTGGTTGTGATAAAAATAAAATGTTTTTCGCAAAACACGGATATAAAACACAGGTAACAATAAAATTAATATTATGATAAATCAAAACCTTTCATGAAATAAATATAAAATATTTCTATTTATAAGCCACATCTAGCAGCTTTACACTCCCGGACAACAAACGATGTGTTGCACTAATGTGTGTGCATCGCTGCGTGAAACCCATGGGTGGCTGTTAACCCATTTGCACCCTATATGGCATACAATACGGACGCGTTTCGCATATCACATAATCACTATGAGGCAGGATGTGGAGGAAAATTCTTGCGGAAAGGAAAACTTCAGAGGGAATGTGGGTACGTAAGCGTGAATGGATCTGATGTTCGCTTGTGTAATGGAATCAAAAGACCATGCAGTTTCTGTGTTGTTGTGGTATGTAAGTACCAACTTATCACATACCATTGTTATGTAAAACTACGTCGAGGAAACGAAGCAGATACTAAACCAAGATTCTATCAAATAATAATCGATAAAAATGCTGCTGATGGCAACATTGGGGTAAAAAGCCATTGATGGGTCATTGCATTCCATTTGATTGAAAGGTGCCATACTGAGATGGAACCAACGGGATCCTATTATTAAGCCTACGCCGTTTGTCTATCTGTCATTCCTTTAAGAGACTATCTTTTAAATCATAATAGAAATCATCATCCCAATCCTAAATTCCTAATTCCTAAACCTTAACTGCCTGACTATAATATTATAAGTGCAGATGTGAGTTTTTTTGTTTATTTGTTGCTTTGTTTATTACCTTAGCTACTCGACCGAAAATCATGAAATTTCGCATACACGTTGTCAGGGGATCAGAAAAGGACATACGGTACCTTTTATCCGGGAAAAAGTACTGTTACTAATCTAACCTAACATAGCCTACATTCACGCGAGCGAAGCCGCGGGCAAAACCTAGTCATCATATAAATAATTATTTATTTATGTATCATTGTGGTATCAAATAATAAAAATAAAATATAAATTAGAGGATCCCTATACAGGAGACACGTTTTTCGAAGTTCTTATTATTGCTTGATAGCAAAAATTGTAACACATGGAAGCTTCAAACATGGAGTAATAATTTTTTTATTCTTATACAAAACTGTACAATCTGTTCGAGCTTTACTTACGAAATACGGCTACATATTATCACATCCCGTAGCGGAACATCATTTGGAACGACAAACCGTGCCGGAACATAATTGGGACATTGTCCGAAAATCACGAACTATTACTGTCATGGTGTCAAATATCTCGGCAACTTATTATTGTTCAAAATTATGTCGGCATATAAAAGATAGATAAAATGAGAAATACTATAAAATCAGAGATTCTTCGAATACATTATTTGACCATTTTCTGGGTACTCGATACTTTACTTTAGTTAAAGGTAAAATACCGTACTGAGCTAAACTGCAATCTTTCTTTTTTTTTTGTTTAGTGACACGGCTAATTGATTGTAACGGACCTGATGGAAAGCCCAATTACAGTCCAGAGACAGTGACGACGAGGAGAAGATAGATGTCTTCTAGCCGTCGTCAGTGGGTCAAGCCGCTCTGACCAGATGCTTATTCACACTACGTTTGAAGGACCCGACGTCATAGAAGGGAGGGAACACATGTGCCGGAAGACCGTTCCAAAGTTGTATGGTAAGGCATAACAATGAATTGCTGAACCTTTTGGTGCGGGACGGGATTGTGCTAACCGTCTATCCGTGGTTACGAAAACCGGCACGTGTGGTTCTCAAAAGGAAGGGGGAAGGTAGAATGAGGTCAAATAACTCTTCGGAGCATTCGCCATGATAGAGGCAATAGAATACGCTAAAGGACGCAATATCTCTTCGAAGTTGTAGCGGTTCGATGTCCTTCGTAACCTCCTGGCTGTCGATTATATGTACCTACGGCATGACGCTGCAGTTTATCTAAGGCATCGATTAGGTACTTAGCAGAGTCATTCCAAAGGTGCGAACAGTACTAAATGCTGCTACGGACTTGGGCCTTGTACAGCAAATACCGCTGTTCAGGAGTAAAGAAACACCGCACCTTGTTTAGAATCCCAAGTTTGCGTGCAGTAGTGGTTATTACACTCTCGATGCAATCCCTAGAGCTAAGGTCGTGGCGGATATCTATGCCTAATATGTTAAGACTATCCTGCAGTGACAGCGTGTTGTCCCGAAGAGTGGGAAATGGAGAGAATATAAATACAAACAGAAATAGATGAATTAAAACCTTAACCTTGTGCGAGAAAGAGATAGCGTGTTGTAGAGTATATAGCTTTCTCTCGTTTTTGCGCATGCAGTGCCTTAAGAGAAGACAGTAAGGCCGCAGGTCTAACTACATTATATAATATTATAAACCTGGACTGCTGCGCAGTTGTATTGTCTTCTATGTCATATTTATGATTGCAAAGAACATTTAATTGCGTCGTATCGCTTGTCTATTGCAGCGTAGTTCCGCTAAGTAATTAGTATATCGTAAGTATCTACTCAATAGTATAAAACACGCCCTAATGTCGGCACATCGCAATTATCAGTTTTATCGTAAACATAAATATACAGGTTCACGTCTTTATTCTTAAAGGATTTTGCACCCACATTTCGCTAGTTATGAAAATGTACTATGTAAGAGGGTGGGTATATTGCCGTTTACCGGGCACTATTCCAGTCTCTGTGCCGTTACTGAAATTTCTTTGACAGGAAAAAATATTAAAACAAACCTGGTTAAATATTAGATCGGATTGTTGTCAATTTTGCTCATCAGTTATTAATGAATCGAAATGCCAAAGCTAAAGTAGATTTCGAAAGACAAGACACAAAGAAATTAATAATAATCATAATTATCGTTTATTTGTAGATACAGATTATAAATGGTTGAAATATGTTTTTTTTTAGTATAGGTACGTAGTTACGTAGCATTAATTTAATCACTGATTTAAAATTATATTTTTTGTATCTTAGCTAGCTGAAATTAGCATACCTATATCTTTTTTTAAACTAGACAAGTCTACTTGCATCTCATTTATAAACTAACATAATATGATAACTTAATAAATAAGGCTCATCTGTTACGCAAGTATAGGTAAGAAAAGTTTATTAAGTTCTCGTGGGCAAAGCTCTTGTTCGTTCTGATGTCAAAATTTTACTAGTATCTACCCGATTTAAAGTATTATTTATTACATTAAAAGTATTGTTTATTTTTCGTAAAGTCTGTCATACAAATCCTACATAAGATCTAATTGTTCTTATTCTTGACGAACTATAATTTTCTAATAACACTATACGGAACGACATTAGCTAAGTATTTTTGGGGTTTGCTAACTAGACGGTATAATAAAAACGTAAATATCAACAACTGTTGAGGTAATAAATAATTTAATTAATAATATTAGAATTACAACAATAAGATCTTCATGATTATTGTCCGCCAAACAATCAAATTAGGTCCAATTAGATGCATAAGAAAGCAGCTAACTTCTTTCACACCCAACAATTCTAACATTCCTTTTGCCATATGTGGCAGATTCTATCACAATGTTTTCTTAACCAATAAATTATCTGATAAACAACAACATATTTTAATACCTCTAACAACAAAAGCAGTTCATAAAACTATGTATGAATTGAGTTTAGCTATAAATAACGTATTGTGTTTAGTGTCGACCGTTCTAATGACGCCCACGCACATCCACACCTCTTACTGATATGTATATGTAGCATACCGCATTAAATTATCTTCTATACGTATATAATACACATATGAAGTGAGAGTAAATATGTTAGAAAGCACCCCACGCTTTTTTTAAATTATTAAATTATTTTCAACATAATACAGCATGTTTTTTAGTTTTTAAACAATTATTTATTTTTATTTGTTTAAACTACAATTGTTCTTTTTTTCTTAGTGTGCAAAGTTTCAAATCAATCTGTCGGTTTGAAAAGGGTGAAAAATCCGTTCAAAGATTCCGTTACATAGATTCATAGATACAAGCTAATAAAACCGTGTTAAAAAAAACATCAAATGTAACTAAATATATGTAAAGAACACCACTACACTCCTAAACTAGCTTCATAGTTTTCTTAATTTGAATTTTCCGCGCTATTTTTAGAGCCTATAGACATTACGAGATGGCACGGCTGACACTTGTGACATTATGACGACATAAAAGGTTATTTTAAAACATTATAATATATAAGGATATATAGATTTGAATTAAGGGCTTTAAAAGTTGTTTCTTTTGTTTTCACGGGTAAGTGAATCTTTTATTTATAGGATAATTTAATTTGTTTAATATTGTAAATAAAACTTTTGTTTTCACAGAGAAACACAATTACGTCTTTATTTCAATAATTCCACAAACATACATAAAAAAGGTATAACTAAACATTATATATATATAGACATAACTTTGCAAAGTCGAAACAGTTTAGTACCTAGTTTTTCTCTGTTTGAAAAGCAATTTTCTTAATATTTTCTGTTTTTTTGCTATGTAAGAAGGGGTTTTAGTGTTGTTAATAACAAAAATTGGATCTTTAATATTGGAATAATGTAAATTAATGTCGAATTTTAACGACAGGACGGCATCTCGTATACAGGGTGATTTTGGTGGTGGTTAACATATGACTATCTGACACCATTTCACGAAAAAACGGAATAATAATTTTTCAAAAAAAATAAATCTAGTTAAGAAAAAATATGGTCAGGGTTATTCTATATCACCAGTAGAATGCGTGGTTAAAAGGAATTACACGATTTCAAAATCACCCTGTATATAAATATAGATAGTTAGATTTAGTAATTTAAAACTTTTACAGACAACTAAGCTTAATACTAGTTTACTTAATACAATTTCAAAAAAATCTATCGTTTCGCCACCAGCCGTAAACCAGCATTCTGTCTGAAAAACGTAGCAGACAACCGCACAATCCATTAATTGATGGAACAGTTACCCTAGCACATGTAAAGAAGACAAGGTAAAGGGAATAGAATAAAGGGGTAGTGAATGTTATGAGTATTCTTTTAGTTTGAAAATCAACGTACAACGTAACTGTTGTCTACCCTCGTATACATAAAGTTAGACAAATATAAATTCGCAACTAAAACTCTATGACTATGTCTGCATTGTGTACACGTGCAATGGTGGTGTTTAGTAATATCGGCTATAGTATACGATCAATACTAATAGTACAGAGTTCGGGTAGTCTACAATTGCAGTGGCTGTAGGCATATAAACAGTGAGCGTGCCCACTAATCAACAATCCACTCCTATAACCAGCGTTTAACTTAGTTTTATTATTTCCTCGGATTTGCATAATATCACGGCTTTATCCTCAAAAGGAAAGGCAAAGGTTTATTACCTACATATGTTTTTAGACTCCTCGTAATAGGAAGCGAACCTATTGACGTTCACCGAGCTCAGAAAACAAACACAAATTCCGTGCTACTGACAACCGCTTGACAGAAAAACTCAATATCACTTTGCCCAGTCTGGAAATCGAAGCCATAAGCTCATTTACAGCAGTCATATTCACACCCGCTGCACCAGCAAATTATGACGATATAATATCAGACACTTTAGAATAAGGAATAAAAACAAATCACCCTTACACAGGACGACATTAATAAACTTCCTTTCAATACTTATAATACATCGGCCCACTTATCAAACAACAAAGCACTTTCACAAACACCATCTTCCGTACACCATATCCTCGAAAACATCAAACCGTACTTCCCCATACTTACTATTTTAACATTAGTTATAAATACTGTAGGACAGCTGCTTCTATGGAGGCATGGAAAACAAAACACCATGACGGTATAATGGCCGTGACGAGTGATGCCCGAGCGTACTGCTCGACTGATTTAACAGACACCATAAAGCTATGGCAACGATGAGAGAGGGAATATCTTTGGCTCTAAATTTGTTAATGGTTATAGATGACTATGGTGCAATTGATTTGAAGGTTTAGAAATAAAGAGTAAGTCTTGTTATTATATTACTTACTAGTTTTTGGCCGCGGCTTTACTCGCGTAAAAGCAGGTTCGGTTAGGTTACGTTAGAAACAGAACTTTAAAAAAATTATAGTCTATGTTACTCAAAGATTTCGAATGGTGAAAGAATTTTGAAAGTCAGTTGAGTAGTTTTTGAGTTAAATCCTTACAAACAAACAAAAAATCAAATCTTTCCTCTTTATAATATAACCTATAGACTAGCAAAACCTAGCCATGTATCGCTTTGGTTTAGTCAGATATGTTTAATCGCCCGTTACCAAGGCAACTTTAGAATAAGCAGTATATAATCACAAAAAAGACACTCTCATATAGTCAAGTACATAATATTATGTTAAAATTTAAAATTAATTCGTTTACTATTTTAGTATTGCGGACACCAACATGCGGTGTCTTTTTACGTATGTATATATAGATATACTAGATTTGTCTACAAAATATATGCAAACATAGACTCATTAATCATACATGATTAATGAGTCTATGCTTGCATTATGCATCGTTATATAATCGCCTAATTGGAGTTTTTAATGAACTTATTTAAATATGTAGCATTCGTATAAACATAAGTAGTTAGGTATGTAAATGCTAAAGAGTAAAGGTTTGTTTCCAATCGATGAACTCATAGAGTAGTAAGAAACTATTTTAATAATTCTTTAATAGGCTTTATAACATCACGCTACAAGCCATGGGAGCGAAGCAGTAATAAACGTGGCTGAAATAGCAGGAAACAATGCGAAAAAAAATGTTTAGTATTTTAAATTTAATTGTAACAGAAAACAATGTTGGCAGTTTTCTGTTATGAACTACTTAAATTATTATAATACAATATGAATGAGACAATAAATAAGAGCTAGAGAGTGGCGACGATAAAAAATTATCGAATCTTTATTCTTGAGGAAAGACCCAGTAACCGAGAAAAGTAGCGAAGAAGACAAAGAGAATCTCGGTCACCACGTGGATTATCTAATTTTGTTATTTATTGTTTCGAGTCTGGACTTGAACCAACCATTTGACGACAACACAATTTTTGTACCGAGTGGGATTTAAACCCACAACAGTCGGGCTAATCACAGAACAGAGACGACCACGTGCCAGTTATTAATGTTATCTGAATCTATTAACTGGTGTCTCCTGTGATTTAGAGACATAGATAAAATCACCAATAGTTTTTTTAGGAATGTAGTACCTAATTCATATATACAAAGCAGGTGCAACAACAACTTTACAGAGAGCTTAAACTTTCTGAGTAGGACGTACCTACGTCTGGCTGGCCACTATCGGAAATCAGTGCAATAAAACTAAGTAGTTTAGTTGCTTACATAGTATTTACCTGCGTAAAATGTTATGTTTAACAAGTACACATGTAGAAACTACTTTTTCGCGAGACATTGAAGAAATGTAACGTCGAACTTTCACATAAGAATCAACAATAGGTTCATTTGAAGAAAGTTGATTAATACGTTACGTAAATGCTTTCTTCTATATTATAATGTTAGACATACCTATCCTACCTATCAAGATCAAGGAAAATAAAATGATCCTAAGTAATATTATAGACGCGAATGTGAGTTTGTTTGTTTGTTACGCTTTCACGCCTTAATTACTTGACCGATCATCATGAAATTTCTCAAACACGTTGTCAGAGATACAGAAAAGATTATAGGGTTCCTTTCATCCAGAAAAAAGTACTGTTACTAATCTAACCTAACATAAATTTACGCGAGCGAAACCGCGAGCAAAATCTGTAAACTAATATTATAAATGCGATTGTGAGTTTATTTATTTGTTTTTTACACTTTCACGCTTTAACTACTCGACCGATCATGATAAAACTTCGCATACACTTTGTCAGGGGTACAAAAAAGGTCATGGGTTATCTTATATCTATAAAAAGTAATGTTCCCGAGGGAAAGAAAATTTACATAACCTCATTTACGTGAGTGGTAAAATCTAGTCTTTCTATAAATAACAAAAGCGTTAACTACAGATTAATAATTGCTAATAAGAATCAGGTATTATATATATACAATCATTAACATACCATTCTCCAAGAAGTTTGGCAGGATTGCATCATACCACACGAGCCACTTAACCCTTAACTGTAGTGGTGAAAAATTGTTACAATTTTATAGTCGTGGGTCCACTGGACCCACCTAGTTTAAATTAATGTAAAAGATATAAAAATATAAAATCTGTCCATTTTTGTTATTACTCTTGAAAATCAAACATTCATTAAGTTAATTTTATGCAAAAACAAATAATAGGAGGGCTAATTGATCTTAATGAAACAGTATTTTTAACAAGTCTAAAAACAGGGTATTCGGATAAAATCCTAAAAAAATATGAAAACGATGGTAAACATGAAAATAGATATTTAATGTGCTAGTTAATGGCATAGCAAAACAAAATAGAAAACGTCTCTTATAAAAATTTTGACAGTGGTCAAAGCGAACGAATTTTCTTAGTATAAGTCATGCAAATAAGCAACTTGTAATCATTGCATAAGTGTGCAGGCTTTGCTGTTCTGGTAGTTAGGCATAATGAACATAACTTTCTTTTATTCTTATCCAGTTTCAAAGATTCGTTACTGGTTCTAGTGCTGATAATATTATGGCAATCGTTTGACTTAAGATGAATAGGGCAATCTATGATTGTAGCGTATCTCTCTCATAAAAGGCTTAGACAAAATTAGTGCAGGACCTTTCCACAATTATTTACATTTGATTTCAAAAGCTCCTGCTTCAATTTGCCATCAGAACTATGTTAAAATTAAATACAAATAACAAAAAAATTACATATCTATAGTGGTGGGTCCAATGGACGGCAGAAGCCTCGTCGCCTGTATTTTAATATTTATTGCAACATCAACAAAGATGCTAAGCTGCAACAGCGAATTTGCCTAGATAGAGACAACAGTTGCCTAATTTTAGACCTAAGTTGTAATGTATGTAAACAGAGTTGCGTTTAAAATAAATTATTATAAAATAAATTGTGTTTGACAAATTATTATTACCGGCTTCCAGAGACAGTTTCGACTTGGCGTTTATAACTGTACCCGGACAGTAATTATAATGTCAAACCGATAGACAGTAACTCATTATCCAAACCGGGAATCGAGACCGAGATCTCACACACAGTAGTCGCATTCACTATCGCTGCGCCTCCAATGGACCTCTGGACACAATTTCGTATTCTTTAACATATCAAAGTATATCTATAGAACTGCCACGAATTTCAAATTGCTCAACACTAGTAGCACCCGCTTAAGATTAAAACCCTTAATTCTCTATATTTAGTCAAGAATACACTCAAAATTAACGAGTTGACAGATTAGGTCGACAAATTAGAGCGGCGCCGTTAGTATTTTTAGTTATTAGAGACCACACAAAGAAAACAAGCCGTTAAGGAAAACTATCTTAAAAGTCTATTAACGATAGAAGATTATATTTAGTTCAGATGTTAACATTCTAAATGTAATAATGGAATCTACTTTAGTTTATTTTAGATTAGATATTTTGAAACGTTTGTCGAATAGAGTCGTTACTGTCAGTCAACCATGTCATCCTCTTGTGCTAGTTCTAACGTAGACTAAATTGTTTTAATGAACAAAAAAGCGCGCTTTGGCCGGCAAAGCGTTCCTTAATGATTGATTAAGTAACGAATCCTCAACAGAGTATGAATAAATTTTGCATACACATACATATTAAGACTAATATGTATTAAGTTATGAAACTCATTACTGTACTTAGATAATTATTATGTAAAGCAATCTATTCTCAAAACCAATTCGTCGTGTTCTTATCTCGCATAAGTGATCATGATTTATTTTTACATAAAAAAACCTGCGCAAACGCACCGTTCGATACATAACCCGTCAATCTTAGCACTCTTCCGGCTTGATTGAATAACTGACGGGCGAAAAATGTTGTTTTTAATTATTTTGTTAGGTAAGTAAAGTTTATCGTGAACAATAAAACTAAAAGCTTTCTTCCGCTGCGTGTGTGTCGTAAACAAACACACACACATAAACATACATACACACATACAAATTCATACATACAATTGTGTAATACAATATTATATTACTGCGTAAAGTACCTCAGTCTGATTGCCGCGTTCGGTGTCATGGTATAATCAGAAATGCTTGCGCAACTAACTTCGCTCGGTTCCCGTGCAATATTATCAGATTCTTGTGTCAGAAAAGTCTCAGAAGCACCACAAATCCGTTCGAGATTGTGTTAGTGGCGTTAGTTTCACTATTTATTACTATAAATATGTGTTGTGTGTTATATTTCTGCTTAAAGGAGTCTGCCCACTACCCCGTCTCATACCATGACCGTGCTAGGAACGTGTCAGGCAAAAAATTAAGGAAATGTATAAGACTATGCCCACTAGACCGTTCCGCCACCGACCAGCAGTTCCTATAGCAGGGCATATCGTGTTGCTTTTCGTAACGTTCCTAGCACGGTTATGGTATGAGACAGTGTAGTGGGCAGACTCCTTAATCCTTTATAAATAACACGTATGATGTTATGTTATTCATGGCGCGTGTGGGTGTTTGGCGTATGACCGATTGCTTTCATCGATAAGATAGCGGCTTCGTCATACAGTGAAACGCTGTTGTAGCTATTTTGTTTGCCTTTGATAACAGTAACAAAGCTTTCGCTTCATTAGGCAACATGACATTGGAAATATTAAAATCATTATCACCATTTTCCTACTCTTATACCAAGTTATGTACGATTGACACGGTATTTATTGTTATTCAGTAAGGCTTGAGATAACTGCTAATAGCAGTTATCTCAAGATTTATCATGTAATTCTTAAATAAAAGACAACATTAATAGATAATTGCTTCCTCATCTCCCCATCGTATTTTCTTGCTTGTTAAACAACTTCACAAATGCCAGTTATTAGTTAACTTCTTATAGACTTTGGTCCCAAGATTCCCCTACATTGATGTCTCCTACATTGAAATGTCGAATATTACATTTTGTTTTGTATAAGCTTGTTTAGCACATTAGAGTACCATCTGTTATGTGAGATATAAATACGACTAAATATATTTTTTTGTACGTTTGTCTACAATACAAAAAACGATGACCTCTCAACTTTTCTCTTATGTTCCCTATTTTTAAACAGCCCCTAATTCATTCATTCTTATTATATCCATCCTTGGCACACCAAGTTTCTAAGCATTGGCATTTCAGCATACTATAACTTGTCATCCTGAATATTAACAGGCCAATACCCAAAACAAGATAGGTCAATACAAAAATAATGAAGATAAGACAATAGGTATATGATGTCTCATCTTTTGTATGAGTGCTGAATGAAGACACAATGACAAATTCTAACATCGTTCGAATGCCACGGCATCGATGTATGTAACATCTCAATTAGTTTCAAGTTAGAGTTTTAGTATTATAAGAATTATATTATAGGTATTTGATATTTGGATTCTTTGTAAGTGCTCAACTACTCAATGTTGCTACTAAAAGTATCCTGTCGATAAAACTCAATAGGTTGAATCAGTTCGATGTCAAATTAAGTGTATTAATTCGTCATCCAACCCTCATCCTCACCCGATCGTGTACACCCCAGACCTATATTTTATATACTTTTCATTGTTTAATTTGAATTTTATTTAATGTCAATGCTATTAATTTTTGTAATTTTAGTACTATTATAATATCTATATAATGTTACCTACTATTCTAAAGAAATAGTTATGTTCTAGTTATATTCTATTGTATGTATATGTTAATTAATAATAATTTGTTAAATTAGAATCTTAAAATTATATAAATAATACTATACACATAATTAATTTTATAATGCAATTTATTTTTAAGTTTGTCTCTCAGTAACCTGTGCATGTGGTGTTAACCTCTAATTAATTGTTACACTAACTAATGTTTCCATTGATTTTATTGTATGTAGCTTATGTATAAGTGTAAACAGTTGTTGGTTAACCAAATAAATAAATATTGCTATATTAAACACTGCTCTTAAGTGTGCCGTAACAACAGAATATTTAACTAACATTTTCGGTCGATAACTAAAGCCTAGTTACTATAATTAATGTGTATCTTATCTGCGTAAATGGCTGGAGGTGTGCTACCGTGTTATACTTCACAATATTTAAAAGCCTTTAGGGGTAGGGCGTAGCAAAATGGATAATGGTATCGATCCGGCCGTTACTAGATTAATTTTGTCCACCTTTTCGTTACCTATAAGCGTAGTTAGAAGGCTAATTACGCCTTAAAAATTATTCCAATATTTAATATCATATTTAATCTAAAGTTCTCTAATATTTAATCTATTGGTCGCAGTTTATACCAAATCAGACTCAGTCGTGTTTGTACAGACAAGTACTTACAATACTTACTTTAATAGGATAACAACTAGCTTCTCGGCAAAGAGAAAATTATTTTTATGGTTTTATGCTATAAAGACCTACAAAATGTATAATTCTATAGTTACTTTCTTTACAGAAAACCCAAAAAGAAGGTAGAACAGTAAAAAGAGTCAGAGTGGCGAAATAAATCCTGCCCTGCTAAGTTTTATATTATTATTATTTCAGTCCTTACATACAAACCTGTCTTGCATAAAATAAAGTCATTTCTACAACTCATTGCTAAGAAGTAGCCCACGCTTTGAACGTTGAAGCACATTTGAAGTTCAGAATACTCTTACTGCCTGACCTTTAGTCAAAATATCAGAGGCTATTCACCAGCATTTTCTCCTTCAAAATTTCCCCATTTACATTCGGTTTACGTCCTTTCATCTATACTAATATTATAAAGCTGAAGAGTTTGTTTGTTTGGTTGAACGCGCTAATCTGAGGAATGGAGGAATGGAGATCCGAATTGAAACATTATTTTAGTGTTGGATAGTCTATTTATCGGGGAAGGCTATAGGCTACATAACATCATGCTACGGCCCACGGGAGCGGCGCAGTAACTAAAAACGCAGGTGAAACCGCGGGCACAGTTAGTTTTAAATAAAGACATCACAGTAATAAGAAAGAAACCAATGTAACACGATGACGACATCAAAATGAACGGTATAACAGCTTTTGGACGCGAAGTTATAAATATTAGGCAATTGGAATAATCATTGATAGAAACGTATGCTTTATGTATTCGGCTTTCGCTTTTTATTAATAGGAAACATGTGTCGTTAGGCAGGACTAGTATTCTAATGATGAAGAATTTTATGGTTTTAAAGCTATATTAATGGCTACCAGCTACGCCTATATTGTTATACAATATTTGTTACCTTATAGGCATTGATATGTAAAAGAAAAGTTGCGTTTGCGTTTATTGGTTGTATTACGATTAAGCGGTCATATAGAAATTTCCGTTGAAATAAAGTAGACATACATATATATATATATATACATTATATTGGGTAGAAAGGTTTCGACTTGCTAGATAGAAAATTGGGTTGGCCCAAGCAACGAAAGAACTTTACCTTTTTCCCCATTCAGCATATAATGCATATTGAAGTGCGGGGACCGACATATGCATTGCCTAAAATATAATTAAGTTCCTATATGCGTTGAAATGTACAACAAATTATATAAAGTGTAAGAGGCTGGCTGATAAGTGGAGTTAGAGAGTTTGAATTGACTTCATGATTCTATAAAACTGATACTAACTCAAATACGAATTCAAATCATTTATTTGCAAACTGAACTTGATTACTTTATAATTGGACAGAAACGCCTTATCGTTATTTGATGTAATATATATATATATAATATGACTTTTGAATACAATCTACTGTGAAAAAACGTCACATAGAATTTACATATTTTAAGATAATTATTCTTTTCAATTGCATTTAAGAAAAAAAATAGCGTCTAGTGAAACCAACATATGTGTACATGAAAATTATTTACTTAAATGTTGTTTTATACTCAAGGAATACATAAATAAAATAATTTAATTATTATAATTCTGCAGCTGATGTAAACATTATTCCCCTCCAAGAAGGAAAACAAAACCGACAATAATATAATTATGTAAGTACATACATTACCAGTTCTAAGAAGATAACATCTTCAAAAAGGGGACACATAATGTAATATCGGCTAATGCCTGTTATGACGAATATAGATATATACAGGGTGATTTTGAAATCGTGTAATTCCTTTTAACCACGCATTCTACTGGTGATATAGAATAACCCTGACCATATTCTATATCACCAGTAGAATGCGTGGTTAAAAGGAATTACACGATTTCAAAATCACCCTGTATAGTTAAGCCTGTGGGTCGGACGGCTCGATGTAATTTTTACGATATATACCTATCCATAATTTCATATATACAAACTGAAGTCTATATTTATATGATAGAATATATCCTACGTCGCGGAGGACTTTACAAACATTGAAACAACGGATACAAAGAAAATCCTGACTCGCAACAACTATTTATGGACCACACAATTTTTTATCCCGTGTGAGGTTCGAACCCGCAACACTCGACGCAGTGACAATAGCGAGGCAACCACTTTAAGGACTACGTCATTTATGCAGTCAACTATATTCCTAATATGGTAAGCAGAAGTACAATCTCAATCGGACACTTTGCCAGACACAGTGGTACAGGTGAGAAGTTCCTAGCAAAAACCGTGACCGCACGCTTAACCGTGAGCGCAAGCAAAAATATGATGTGTGACCAACAAGACATCCCTAGTAAAGAATTTAATATCAGATAATGACTATTTAACCGTATATAGAGTCACTCACGTACCGCCCGTCGCCCGAAAGCCTTAGCCATTATTCATATAAAATTCTTAATGGCCCATTTTGCTAGTCTGTCAAACTTGCATGAGTTATACTATACTGCTGTGGACCAAACTCTTTTAGAATTACCGCAATCCTTCATGATGAAATCTTATAATATGCAAATGGTATGCTATGGCAATATGGTATGCTAAGCAGCGATAGCCTACTGAGAAAACCGTTACACTGCCACACAGAGGTCTCGAGTTCGATCCCAAGGCGCGCATCTCTGAGTTTTCGAAGTTTATATGCGTATTAAATAGTTAATTATAGCTCGCTTTAACGGTGAAGGAAAACATCGTGAGGAAACCTGCATGTCTGAGAGTTCTCCATAATGTTCTCGAAGATAAGTGAATTCTGACAATCCGCACTAGGCCAGCGTGGTGGACTATGGCCTAACCCTTCTCTGATTGAGAAGAGGTCTGTGCCCAGCGGGGAAAGTTAATACAGGGCTGATATTATTATAATATGGTATGCCTGATTTTAAACAAAGCGGTGGTGCTGGCAGTTTTATTATTTACGTGGTACCTAAAACCATACCTATTGAAATGTGGGTGTAATACACCTGTGCCTCAGCTTTCAGGGTTAAAGGCGTGAGAATGTATCAGCGCTTATCAGCATCACAGACATCACTATTCAGCATATCTGCTTGTTTCTCTTTGACAATGTGTCGGTAATAATTTAGGCAATAATTACTTTCACTTGTCACAATGAAACTGAACTTCAGACAAGTAACGCTGCGATAACTATACTGACTCAAATATAATAAAGCTGAACAATATGCGTGTTTTTGTATCAACGCGATAAAAGTTAACTCCGTTATTTTTTCATTTGTTATTCTCAAGAATTGTTATAGGTTATGTAACATCACGCTATGAGCCATGGGACCGGACCAGCAATCATACGTATGGATAAAACTGGAAATAAAACAAGACGAAATACAAATTACGTCGACGGTATTCGCAAAATAATCACAATGAAAAATAAATGCGGCGAATACTCTGATTCTTTGTATAATGTACCACGTCTGAGCTACTACAATACAGGTATTTCTTTATAGAATCGATCCAGAGACGGCTAAAAATAGAGATGAATGAAAGGAATTTCCAGCTCTCTGTCTTATACATAACATTAACGAACATAAATTACATTGTTTGGGAGAAACATTGTATAGAGCTAGCGATATATACGAGCTTACTGCTGTTATAAAAGATAATCCTAACTAATATTATAAATACGAATGTGATCTTTTTGTTTGTTGGTAACGCTTTCACGCCTTAAATACTCGACCGATGATCATGAAATTTCGCATACACGTTATCACCATCAGGGGAACCGAAAATTACATACGGTACCTTTAATCCAGAAAAAAGTACTGTTACTAACCTGACCTATATTGACGCGAGCGAAGCCGCGGGCAAAACCTAGTCATCATATAAATAATTATTTTTGTATCATTGTGGTTTCAAATAATAAAAATAAAACTAGTAAGAAATATAAAGAGTTGACTGCCGTTGTGTAGTGCAATATTTTTCTGAGTCATGAAGACTCAGATTAGATTGTCGAATCACTCCTAACCCACGTCTACAAGTTGTTCTCGAGAGTCCTCACAAACCGTCTCGCTAGAAAACTTGACGAGTTCCAGTCTCCAGAACAAGCCGGGTTTCGAAAAGGCTTCAGCACCGTGGACCACATCCATACTGTTCGGCAGATTGTACAGAAGAACGAAGAGTACAATCAGCCGCTGTGTATGACTTTTGCGGACTACGAGAAAGCCTTCGACTCCATCGAAACTTGAGCGGTTCGTGATGCTCTGCAACGATGTCGCAATGACTGGCGCTATATAGAAGTGTTGAGATGCCTGTATGACACCACCACAATGACCGTCCAGCTTCAGGACCAGAAAACAAACCCGATAGAGCTGCGTCGAGGAGTGAGACAGGGAGATGTAATATCTCCCAAATTGTTCACCAACGCGCTTGAGGATGTTTTTAAAACACTCGCCTGGGCTGGACAGGGAATCAATGTGAATGGTGAGTACATCTCACACCTAAGGTTCGCCGATGATATCGTCATTATAGCAGAGTCGCTGGAACAGCTTAGCGGGATGCTGCACAGCCTAAATGGAGCCTCGCGACAGGTTGGTCTCGGCATGAACTTGGATAAAACCAAGATCATGTTTAATAGACACGTTATGCCGAGGCCGATTTACGTCGATGGGTCGATGCTCAAAGTTGTTCAAGAGTATGTCTACCTTGGACAAGTGATTCGACTTGGTAGGAACAACTTCGAAAAAGGAATCGACAGGAGAATCCAGTTGGGGTGGGCAGCGTTTCGTAAGCTTCGTCAGGTTTTCTCATCGCCTTTACCGCAATGCCTGAAGACCAAAGTCTTTGACCAGTGCGTCCTACCTGTTATGACCTACGGTGCCGAAACGTGGACACTCACGGTAAGGCTAGTCCAAAAATTTAAAGTCACCCAGCGGGCTATGGAGCGAGCTATGCTAGGAGTTACTTTGAGATATAAATTTAGATATGAGGTTATCCGTCAAAGAACCAAGGTTACCGACATAGCTTGCAGAATAAGCAAGCTGAAGTGGCAATGGGCTGGCCATATCTGTAGAAGGACCGATGGCCGTTGGAGCAAGCGAGTCCTAGAGTGGAGACCGCGACTTGGTAAACGTAAGGTAGGACGCCCCTCGGCTAGGTGGACCGATGACCTGAAAAAGGTAGCTGGGTCAGACTGGATGCGGAAGGCGGAAGACCGGATGTTGTGGCGTAAAATGGGAGAGGCCTATGTCCAGCAGTGGACTGCGGTGGGCTGATTGATTGATTGAGATTACAGAATAAGCTCGTTCCTTATTATGTAAGATTCCAGAACTGGAGGTCTGGCATTTTACTGAACTTAGTTATCAAACTTTACCATTTTCTTATCTGCACACCCATCCCCTTGCCCACGCCCTTGTGCTTTTAAGGAGACAGTTTTTTTTAAGTTGGGACGAAATCCAGGCATGCTACTTTGACGTAGAATAGTAGGTACGATATACGATATACCTTTGTGATTCATGTCCAGTATGTGTAAAAAGGATCCCATTTCAAAAGTTGCGAATATGCATACGTTATTAAGTTACATATTACTCATTTACTGTAAAAGTCTGGGTGCTCTGGGATCTTGTACTATTACTATAAAAGGGGTAAGAATTTTTGCAATAATAGTACAGAGACGTTTACAATTTCTCACCTCACTTGGCGATTAATCTATTCTGCACTGATGCGCATGAAATCAAGAATATTATTAATAAGGAATACATTGACGACAACCACAGTCATAACTAGTTATGTATTGTATAATCTGCTTGCAAATAACTAGATACATACATATATGTATGTATCATCAGCAATCTTATTGTTTCATACAATATATTTTGAATAGTAGTATGTAAGCTTTATGTAAAATAAATAAAATAAAACTGCACTGAGTAGAGGGCAATAAACTAGGCTCCTATTATTAGTGAGTCGTGACCTAGATGTAGCTAACACATTGTTCTAGTAGTGGTGTTATAGATCTCTGCCTACCCTTCAGGGAATAACCATAAATTTGAAAATTTAAAAAACCCCCGGCTCATAATTAATTTGATACCCATATTGGAGTTGTGAAAAATGTAATTTGCTATTTTGTGGTGGCGGCCATCTTGGAATTGAAATTTATCATAGTGTATAGTATTCTACTAGTGAAGTCCTTTCATTTAATACTCATATTGAGGGAGTTGTGAAAAATATGTAAGCCGCCATTTTGTGGCGCCGGCCATCTTGGACCATTTTTCATCAAACATAACTAAGAACACTCCAGACTAATTCACCTTTCAAACAAAAAACACAAATTTAAAATCGGTTAATCCGTTCGGGAGCTACGATGCCACAGACAGACACACACACAAACAGACACGTCAAACTTATAACACTCCGTCGTGTTTGCGTCGGAGATTAAATACAGGTGTAAACATAAGAAATGTAACATTGTGCACGGCTAACGAATACATAACAAATGATAATTATTAAACCGAGTTAATTGGTGAATAATAAATCAGCGCAAAGCCGAGAACGCTCCAATTAGTAAATAAATAGCAACACGTAACTATATCTATACTTGTCTATTAGTATTTTAATTATATGCCTTTAAACCGCAGGCGCATTATGGCATAAAATGATTGCTCTTTGTGTTCATAGCAACATTGATTGCAAGATATCTACGATATTGAGATCATTGATTGAGCGATGACTGAAGTGAAGAAAATTTAAGTATAGCAAATTATTTAAGTTTCGTTCCATCATTCAGATTTAATTAAGTAAGCTATTATCTTTTTCAGCTTTGAAACCATTTCCATAATTAGCAATTCTCATAAAATTTGATTTAGCGGAGAAACAAAAAGAGTTGCTTTCATATTTATAATACATCATTATTGTAGATTGGATTAATTTTTTATTAGTTTGCATAATTCAACTGCTATAAATCAATATACCTATCATGCATACCGAAGTATTGAAAAGGCCATTATTCATACTTACCTGTGATATTACGTAATAATACATATATAATCACGCCTGTACATCCCCAAAAGAATAGGCAGGGATATATTATACCTACATTTTGCTAGTTATGTCTCTTGATAGGGGCCTATTAGCCTTTACACGGCTCCATGCAAATACTGTGAACTGCCTAACAGGAAAACCAACGTCATTTACAACAAATTTACTGTAATGCATTACACTGTCATTACAATCATCACGTACTTACACAAAACAATAGGCAAACTAAAAATTGTAAGTGACGTACCCAAAATTGGGACATTGTGCATATAGTAGAGACAGACACAGCCTGAACACCCTATGCCGCTAAGGGTTGAGGGCATCTATCTCATTTTAGCTTATTGGAAAAGAGCAAAACTGAGTGTTACGCAGTGAAAACAGCAATAAAGGGCTGCCACGTCATATTTTTATTTATTTAAAATCAGATAAATTAATTATACAGATAGAACATTTTAATCTATCTATAATAATATTTTCATAAATGCGAAATTAACTGCTCGTTTGTATTATAAAAATATGTAGTGGTATATTACATTAAATTAGTTTTGCATTTGTATAATGCAAATAAAAATATTTGATTTGATTTGATCATCTGAGATTTACCTGACAAGATCACACAACCTTATAAAACTTTAATACCTAAACGACTTGCTCGGCAAAACATATAATTTGTCATTTGGCAACCCTAACGTCACCGCGTTTTGATATACATATAATAACTCGAAACTCAAACAGCCCTTGTACTCGTAAAATTGTCGCGGTGCACTGTTGGTTCAATTATTTCCGTCTATTTCAACACATCTAATGTGTAATATGTGTTTATAATTCACCATGTATCGTATCGAGAGCTATGTCAATAGGGCTGCAAACATTACTTACTAAAAATAATAATACATATCAATATAAATTTTAATTATTATTTACGACGTCATTCCTGGTTCATAACGATTTGGTATTTATGTGTAGGGGATTACATTTTGCGTCTAACACTATTTATACACAACAATAAATACATTTTAGTGAGTAATATCTTACAAGTCTTGAATCACATGGATGCCACGAAAATTTTAGTGTATTGTGGGTTCGATCACCACTGTAATCCGTATACTTATACAGAGTCCGGATGCTCGTTATGTTTTGGTTCAATCTTTTGTACATACTCCGCAAAACATGGAGCAATTCCAATGCGGAAGCAGTGCTACAAAATCGGTGTAGATATACCTACCAAATACATTTATAGTTAGATTAAGATATGAAATAATTGAGTTCGGCTGAATATTAATCCATGCACACAGTGACCGCCACTAACCTCCACAACCGAGAGGGATAACAATAATCAATAGTCAGAATATACTTCTCCACTTCTTGTTCTGATAGATTATTGAAAGAAACTAGCTCTTCATATCGACTGTCACAGATATTCATGTTGACTCTTTACGAGATTTTAAGATGTCTCATAAACTGTCACCCATTACGAGTACTTTGTTACCAACGTTACTTAACCTCGCGGACCGAACGATCTGCGCGGCCGTTAATGCGGAACGACCCTCATTTGTACAAATCTCCCTCTTTCTCTATTTCACATAAAGAAAATAATTTAAATCTTTTGTACGCATATAACTGACAGCCCTACACGTCCATCAAATTATTTAATCATTAATACGGGAACATTAATTATAGTAATTGCCTTCATATTGTATAAAGTTTAATGCATTGTGAATTATTGTATGTCAGGTTAAAATAGGACTTTGACCTGCACAACGTATTTATACACGTAATAAAATTGTAGCTAGTCGATATCTGTACATACGAAATATTAAAGAAAATTAATGTAGGTCTTTACAAGAGCTATAGTAATCATAACAATTATTTTAGAATTTTTGTCTGTCTGTATGTTTGTACGCGCATCACGCAAAAACTACTGCACGAAATCGAATGAGATTGCACAGTGATTACTGGAGGTCTAACTTAAAATCTGATGCATGTTTTATGTTGATACGCCTGACTAGGAGTCAAGTATTATGTGTGTAGATCAGTTTCTTTATATGTACATGCAAAGAAAGAAAAATATAGATAGGTACTAGTAGGTAACTACTTCCAAATTCCACGCGTACGAAGGCGCGGGCAAAAGCTTATAAATAAATCAATCGTTGCTAGGTAATTTATTTGTGTGTAATGAAAGTTATTTTGTTATCTACCAGACTTCTGAGAAGAAATGAAAAGATTAGACTAAACATTGCGGCGAAACATCTGTTTTTTACAACCAAGAGATGGTTGGTAAGATTTATGAACTGAATATTGATAAAACACGGGACAAAAAATTGTGTGATTTACTAATAGTTGTTGTTGTTGTTGTACTAGTAGTCCAGTCTCTTATCAAGCAGGCGTTCTTTGTGTCCGTTGTTTTAATATGTACACTGACAAAGTATACTACACTGATAAATATGTACAAAGTTCAGGATTACTTTCGAATTAATATTTTTGATAAATATGCAAACTTTTTAGATTAAACTAAATGAAAATGTCTGTCCAAGAGTTATTAAAAAAAAAATTAAAATAGACCTGCAGTAAAAATAAAATTATAGCTGGGAAAATAAAATGTATGCATAGTCTCAAATTCGTTTGTATTAGAGTAGTTTGAAATTAAATATTTGATTTTTTTTCATTTGCGATTTAAATTATTGTTACCTATAGTACTGATTATTAGTCTTTTAAACTCAACAAAAGTTTTGTAACCATAAAATATGGATACTTCGTCTGAACAAGCCGCTCAAATTGTGGCATTGGTGCGGGAAGGCTTGGATCAACGAACGATTGCTAGAAATTGAAATTTAAACTAGTCTACGGTTTCTAGAGTATACCGAAGATTTGTAGAGACAGTTTCTTACAAAAAGAGACCCGGTACCGGCAGAACTCGAGTAACCACCCGTCGTGACGACCGATTTATTGTTTCAACTTCCCTATGAAATCGTTTCCTCACGTCAGTAAACATCAAAACAGAGCTGAATGAAGTGCGTGGAGTAAACGTGAGTGCACGAACAAAGAAGGCTTAAGGAAGCGGCAATCACCCCTTTTAGACCAGCAAGTGGTCCAAAGCTGTCTGCAGCTCACAGACAAGCTCGTTTAAGATTTGCGCGTGAATATCTTAATTGGACTGAAGAGCGATATGGAGGTCCTATATTGTTCACCAATGTGTGTAGGACATGGTTAAATGGTGCAAATGGTCGCAGAAGAGTCTGTCGTCGACGTGGGAAGAAATATGCTCAAAGTTGCATTGAGGAGCGTGTTCCTTTTGGAGGCGGTTCGTGTATGGTGTATGATGGCATTTCGATAATCGGGCGAACGGAACTTGTGTTCATCGACATGGTTCGTCAAAACGGTAGAAGAGGTAGTTTGACGGCACAACCCTATATAACAGAGGTTTTAGAAGTTCATGTGGTACCTTACATGGGATTAATAGGCGCAAATTTTACTCTAATGCAAGATAAATCCCGACTCCACGCCGCTGCACAAGTTCGACAATATTGTGAAGAGGTTGGGATACGTACCATGAATTGGCCAGCACGCAGCCGGGATCTTAATCCCATTGAGCATATTTGGGACAGTTTAAAAAAAGCTGTATATGCGAGAAATCCTGTGCCCACAACAGTGGCAGCACTAAGAACAGCGATTTCATTTCATTTCATTTCATTTATTTATTCAATAACAATTTCCATTGTGTCTGAATTACATAATACATGCTTATTTAAATAAAATAAGAAATACACAAAATTATCATTAATACAATTATCAAAATATGTCAATATAGATAGGATTATGTCAAGGAATACAATATTAGATTATAATCTCGAAGTAAAATTAAATTCAATGCAATATTTAGATGTCAACATTACAATTATCATTTTAAAATTCATTTATAGAATAAGGACATTTATCTATCAAGAATTGCTTTACTTTTACTTGAAATTCTCTTGTATAGACCAGATTCTTTATCTCCATTGGCAGTTTATTAAATATTTTTATCGACCTATAGTAAGCATTATGTTTGACAACGTCAAGATTAATCACTTGTTTTGTCTGAAGATCTTTCCTTCGCGTACCTTCCCTTTTCTGCCTTTCTTCTGTAGTCTCATATTCATGAATATATTTAGACAAATGAGTAAGTAAGACCAGAAAATACAAGCTAGGAACTGTTAGTATGTTATTTTCTTTAAAATGCGGTCGGCACGATTCATCCTGATGTATTCTAACTATGGTTCGAATGGCCCTCTTTTGCAGTACAAAGGCTTTTTGAGTGTTGTAACTATAGCTGCCTCCCCAGAAGAGAATGCTGTACCTTAACTTTGACTCTACCAATGCGTGATAAACCATTTTTAAATATTTGATGCCCACTTCATATCTTAGACTTCTTAACACGTAACAAGCTGAACTAATTGTGTTTTCTAAGTGCATAAGTTCATGCTTCCAATTTAACTGACAATCTATATGGACACCTAAAAATTTTACAACTGGAACCAAAGTAACTGCTTGTCCATTCATATTACAGTTAAGCCTGTCTTTGTTCCTGGAGGTAGAACGGAATAACATCGCATTAGTTTTAGTGACATTTACTCTAAGATTGTTTGATGTGAACCAACTGTGAAACACCTCTAAGGTTTGATTTGCGACAACATTTAAATCATTTATGTTATCTGCTGAAATAATAGCGTTAGTATCATCAGCAAAAACCATTAACTGTATAGACCCTGCTACTGTTTCACTTATGTGTTGTATAATGTCATTTATGAAAGTTATAAAAAGTATCGGACCTAATATTGAGTCTTGCGGAACTCCTGTATTTACAGGAAATAATTCTGACCTAAACTTTTCTTCACTATAGCATTCACTGTTTGTAGAGTTATAACTCTTTACGATGGCTTGGATCTCCACAAACATCTTTCTATTCTTTAAATACGACGTCATAAGTTCCAACGATTTGCCTCTCACACCATAATATTCTAGTTTTTTTAAAAGTATTTGATGATCCACTGTATCAAATGCCGAACTTAAGTCTAAAAAGAGCCCTGCTACTTTTTGCTTATTATTTATCCTATCCGTGACATCCCTTAGTAAAGTTGATATTGCATCCTGTGTTCCAACATATTTCTGATAGCCATACTGTCTTCTGTTCAATACTTTATTTAGATTTAAGTGTCTGAGAAGTCTAGCTTTTATCAAATTTTCAAATATTTTAGAATTTGTAGGCAACAGTGAAATAGGTCTATACATTTTTGTATCTTTTTTTGATCCTTTTTTGTGTATGGGAATTATTTTTGCTATTTTCAGTTGATCAGGGAAAATACCTTCGTCGAAGCACTTGTTATAAAATTTACTTAGAGGCTCAGCCAAAATGTCAATATTGTCCTTTATTATTGATATTGGTATGTCATCAAACCCACAAGATTTTTTATTATCCATTTTGTTTACAATTTTCTGAATCTCGTCAGGTGTGGTTGGATTCAGAACTAGGATGTTCGGCACTCTTTTTGCACTCTTAAAAACAATGTCCATTGCGTTGTTGGTGTTTGTTGGCAGGGACAGGCTATATTCAAATTGCTTAGCAAAAATATTAGCTATTTCAGATGGGTCTGTTATAAAGTTATCTTCTAGTTTTAGAGTAAATGGTGTACCGCCAGTCCTTTTTTTGTTTCTGTGATTATTTATTACATTCCAGACATCCTTACTTAAATTTTTTGAATTCGCTAATTTATGTTGTACTGTTAGTTTCTTAGCTACATTAATGACCCTCTTATATAGGGCAATATAGTTTTGTCTATAATTTATAATAGAACTGTTTTGGTTAATACCTTTTCCAACATACAGAAATCTTTTCATTCTACTGGATACCTTTATTCCCTTAGTTACCCAACGCAAGTGAGTGTTACGAGATGATTTTATTTGAAGTTTCCTCTTTCTGAAATAACTTATGAATGAGTTTATGCCAAAATCGTTCCAGTTTTGTTTAAGCAATAGTTTTCTAAATTTACTTTTATTCTTTTCATTGAATATTCTTTTTGTTACACTTACAGTTTGAGACTTAGTGTTTTTACATGATTGATTGTTTTTTAATAAAGTACTACAAAGTAGTCCAGCATGTCCATCTGCCAATCCATTATGGTCTACTTCACAGATTTGTAAGTTTTGCTCTGGTAAGTTTGTGAATATATTGTCTATACAAGACTGTGAGTCATTGCGAATAAAAGTAGGTGAACTGATTAAGGGTCTAAAATAGAAATCACAAGAATGGAACAATATTCCGCAAGACCGTTTAATAACCCTAATCAGATCTATGCGGAACCGATTAGAATCTGTAATAAGGGCACGTAGAGGCAATACACCTTATTAAAAGAAAAAAAACCTGTGCTTCAATTCTTTTTTTAATTGTAAATACCTATTTTTTAATAAACCAACCAAAACCAATTTTTGTTACATTTACCGTTTTTGATCAAAAGAATTGTATGGTCCTTTCCAATATACAAACATACACTTAAGGATATGATATTTTATGTTATGAAGTTAACGAACCAAACTGTGGGTTTCAATTTAAATTTGTATAAAAAGTTTGAATACTTGGTTAAAATATTTCAAAGGCGTCTTGAACATTGATGCAGTTTATGAGTCCGTCAGTGTATTTGTAAAGCCCTCGCGACACAGGCGTAAAACCTAGTATGGTAAAGTTAAATAAAGTTATAAAATATTATTAACTAATAGCTGTTAATACATACATAATAAAATAATATAATAATAAAAAAATACATATACTCAGATGTTAATTAATAATATAACTAAGGAATACAATGTATTGTTTTGCCTACACTAGGCTAGTCTTTATATTTACATTTACCGTTAATTATTATTGACTCGACATAAATAAATATATCATATAAAATGTTTATAATAATTAACAAGATCATATTATTAAAAATTATAGTGAACTAGATTTTGACCGCGGTTTCACACGCGTAAATCCCGTTGCCGTGGGAATATCGGGATAAAAGTAGCCTATGTGTGAAGCCAGGACTCCAGCTATCTACATACCAAGTTTCATCGCAATCGGTTCAGTAGATTTTACGTGAAAGAGTAACAAACATCCATACATTCTAACAAACTTTCACATTTATAATATTAGTAAAGATTATATATTATATATATTATATTATATATATATAGAATAGATTATATTAATAAAAATTAACAACATGCTTACATAGTCTATTGCCCTTACTCACGAAGGGGTATTCAGAGGTTTATGACGTAACCATATTTCGCCAGCTATTTAAAACCTATTGCTGTCCTCCAGGTATAATCCCAGACTCCGTGCTTCTACCAAAATTTCTCGACAAGAAAACCCAAACCGCTTGGCGCGACCCGGAAATCGAATACAAGATTCTCTCGCGTCGAGTATGTATGGGGACACAGTAGACGACTGCTGTGTTACTATTACTACGCCACAAGGCAGTTCTTTAGTTTAAAACATTTATTTCTCATAGAAAATACATTCATTTGTTTGAGAAACACAAGATGATATAATTAATTGAAAAGTATTCAGCTAGACAAGTGCCGCAGCGACGTTATTAACCTCTGAGTCTTCTCTGAATGTTTGTCTGTTAGTGACAGTTTGTTAGTGACAGGCATAGCTCCGGAACCACTGGATCGATTGACTTGTAACTTGGTGTGCAGACACCTGGACATCCCTCGGTCGAGTTTGAATATGGGCCCTGTGGGCCAAAAGACCCCCAAGATATAGGGGTCACAAGGTCATAAGGTCAGGGGATATCCACAGAGTGATTTGGAAGTCCAAAGGAGAGGCTTTTACTCAGCAGTGAGACAATAAAAAAGCTGATGAAGAAAAAAAGTCACATGATTACGAAGAGGTTGAATCCTGGCTTTTTACACCTATCTCTTTAGATAGTTATTATATTACGGGTACCCAACGGTTATTGGAATAGGTAATAGACATAATATCAATACGGCACGCTGCAGCTGTAGCCATCATCTATAAATAGCAGATAGACTATAATAGCTATTTGAGTCTAAGGCATGTATAAGTATGAAAATATTATACTTATACATAATAAAATAATGAACTAAGAATAAGAATAAGCGCGAGTTTTACCGCGACTTTGTCCACGTAAACTGCAGCCACCGGCGACATGAATCATACTTTGTTACATACCTTCGATTTTAGTAAACGTTAGTTAAAACCTCACGATAAAGTTTGTGAAAACCGCATCAATATCGTTTGGTGTGATTTGGTGTGTAAAAAACAGTGGTTTTATAGATTCTGTCTCTCACTAAACTAGATACAGAATCTATAGAATCACTGTTTTGGATTGAGTGAATGCGAATGTTGTGCATTCAGTTTCGGTTTCAACCCCGGTCAAAGTGATATTGGGATAATATTGTATTCTGTTTACGCGAATGTTATTCATTGAAATTAAACTACTATATACGAATTTTATCGCGTTGTTTATTTGACACTTTAGAATTTGACATTTAGAAACTATTAAACTATATACTACTTACTACTATTAAACTTTACTAATTGTGAAGCTAGTTAAATTTATATTTATGTTTACACTTTCCCCGACGTTTCGGTTGCCTTTCAGCAGCCATGGTCACATAAATTGTCAAATTCTAAAGTGTCAAATAAACAACGCAATAAAATCCGTACCTATATAGTAGTTTAATTTCAATGATATAAGGATTTTCTAATGAGAAATTGTCAGTAGCAGCTAGCAGCACGCAGTCTCAAAATGTAATTCACAAATGGTTGTTCCGAACCTGGGTGTTCATTGTGTCCGTTGTTTGAATGTTTGTAAAAAAAATGCTGGAGACTTTTAAAAATAAAAATATTGAACGTGAATATAACTACATCTTGCTGATTCTGGTTAGCTACAGCCGCCATAGGTATCTTAAGCTACTTTCCGGGACCAGTACCTGAACAGCGACAACCTACACAGAACCTTAAAATTTGGAGTCGAAACACAACATCTTAGGTGGCTGCACCTAGCACTGGCAGGACTGGACTGGCACCTGGTCCTTACTAATATATATTTTTTTAAATACAGCTCCTGCACTAATAATTCCTTTGTCGCGGCAGACTGTACGAATATTCAAACAACGGACACAAAAACCACCCAGTCTCAGAACAACTATTAACAACTATTTGCGGATCAGACATGGTTTTCTCTCGTGTGCAGATCGAACCCACAACACTCGGCGCGATGGCGGCGGCGAAGTGTTGTGAACTATGCTATCCGTGTAATCAAATAAACGCCAATGCAGCTTATTAAATGATTATATTCCCATTACATCGATTACCTCACTCACACACACGAAACCGGATGTTATCGCCAAACAAAGCACCGAATTGTTCCACATATTAATAATATTGTTCAGAGCGGTTTACCTCACAGGAACGACGTGTGGGCGTACATACATAACACTCATTGTATTAAAATAGGTACTCAGTACGAAAACATTTCCTCGACATATGAATATATCGGTATAATGTCGTCAATGGTACGATTAAACGATTCAGCTATCAATGCAAGTGGGAATAGGAGTTATAACTGAATCAGCTACAGAGTTTGATAAAACTAGAAGAGGCGCGATACTTGTTTTTACTATTCAAAAATTTAAATCATAGATGGGCCGAACGAAAATTGTCCATATTAAGAAGAGTGCCTCCAATGATAGAAAACGATAGTGTACAATTTTGATAAGAGTGAGCATGATATATACTGCTATAGTGATATAATTATCATGTTGGTATTAAGTGTCGGATGACAACTTAACGTCCAAAAAGATGACCATATTTAAACATAGTATAGTATAGAAACATAGCATCTATGATTTGAGTCTTCGTTACTAGCCCTTACTAATATTATAAATGCTAAAGTGAGTTAGTTGGTTTTTGCTTCTCGTAATGGAATAACTGATCCAAATATGTGAGCATGATAGTTTTAACGAAAAAATATCATAATTCTTGTATATAGTTGTTTTCTTTAGGAATCGTGTACCTCTACATAAAAATGAATTGCATTCTATTTGTTAAAAACATAACATAATTTAACTAAAACAAAATAAAGATCAAACAAATCTGTCCGCAACAATTTTATAGTATTTTTTGTTTTTGGATAAAGAATCAGCTAAGTAAAATACCACTACTATAAAATTATTATTATAAAATCAAAAAACCCGACTGCTTAAAAGTAATGAACTGAAAAGAGAAAAGCAAGTATCACAATATCTATTTAAAATTCAACTGACTAATGCATTGTTTTGTAAGCTTACTTTATCAAATAATGAACTAACTATATATGTATATTCAAATAAATTAAACTAAACACTTTATGGTGCCGCATGCGGTGACAAACGTAGTTTCTGTAGATCTTTCTTTTCCCGTAGGTAAAAAAGTATTGTTTGTCCCCGCATGCAACACCATAAAGTATTTAGTTTAACATATTTGAATATACATACATATGTAGTTATTTCATTATTTGATAAAGTAAGCTTACAAAACAATGCATTAGTCGAATTCAACAACACCTCTTATGTCAAAAATCGTCCAGCCGTTTGGGCTGTAGGGCGTGCCAAAGAAATGGACATACATACACACATACATACACACATACATACATAATTATACATACATACGCCCGAAAAATAATACCCTCCTTCTGACGCAGTCGGGTAAAAAAGCAAGTAAACCATCTTTCAAATCCTGTCCAAGTTCGAAAACGCAATGTAAGCATTTCATAAATCCTCGGCTCATACTTGCACTTAAGCGAAAATGGGACAGTAATAGGTACTTTAAAGACCTCCTGCTTTAAATATCACCTGTCTTTTTTTTTATTCGACTAAGGTGGCAAATAAGCCTACGGCTGACCTGATGGTAAGTGGTCACGGTAGCCTATGGACGCCTGAACACCAGAGTCATCACTAGCGCGTTGCCGACTCTTTAAGGAAGGAAGTGGGAAGGAGAAGGAGCGGGAAGGAAAAAAGAGGGTGATTGGGTCTCCGGCACTGTCTGGTGTATTTTAACCTACAAAAATCCAAAGTAAGGCTTGAAAGTACTTCCATAACTACTATACTTATAGAATATTGGTTTATTACAAAGCAATACTCCTTATAATGAAACGGACTCGAATATTAATAAGATTCTAAATAAGTTATTAAACAACGGTTAAGAAATATTCTTATCTTATCTCATACTTATTGTAATATTGAAACAACCTGTATAAAAATCCATAGAACAGTTAATTTAGCAAACAAACAACCAATATGTTAATATGAAATATATGTTTGAAAAATGGCAAACCATTACCATATCTAATATCAAGCAAACTTTTGACAATAATGCACAATTCTAGAAGTTTCATCTCTATGTTACGTTCTCACTACACTCCGAGCATTAGCTCAAAGGAAATAATTAATATTAATAGCATATCGGTCATGAACGTGAACAGTGATTAACACATGTTCCTCGTTGAATTTAAGCAGCAAATTCATTTACACACCCACGTCCACACGACTAGGCGTACGTGTGGATAATGCCATTACCAGGTATTCCCATTTATGCTAGACAGCCTGGTGGGACAGAATGAATGGAGGGAAGAAAGAAAACTGATAAACTGACGTCTATCTGGTGATTGGAGATAACTGTATGCTATAGGTGATTGTACAACAGCTCATGTAAAAATTTATTGTATCATTAAAAAATACGATTTAAATGA
This sequence comes from Catocala nupta, assembly GCA_963675205.1. Taxonomy (NCBI): domain Eukaryota; kingdom Metazoa; phylum Arthropoda; class Insecta; order Lepidoptera; family Erebidae; genus Catocala; species Catocala nupta. The sequence continues at coordinate 7,179,083 of OY776091.1, read as the reverse complement.
GTGGTCATGATTTACTTGCCTGCTTCTTATGAGAGCTCTACTCCTCGCAGAGACTTATTGTGCAATCCAAAAAAAATTATACCTGTTTCTTTATGTAAATATATTATTAATATATAACTCAATTGACGTATCCAAGTAGTGATAAGCACTTCGATAAAGATAAAAAAATGGCGCTATCCCCGTGATGCCTACCCTGCAAAAAAGGAATGGCGGCGCGGCCAATGAAATAGTCACTGAGCGTCTTCCTGCTAAAACGAGACACAGAGAGGAGAGGCACAGACCCTCCAATTGCAGATCAAACCCTAAGCATTTCAAGGACCTCGATTTGTTTTATCCCATGTAATTTTACTGCAATCAATGCTAGGTTCTATATTTTAGTATATTTTAAGGTTATACCAGACGACGTTTAGAAGCATTTGACATAAACGAGGAAATTAGATGTGTGTCTGATAAATGATCGATGGGTACACTCGTACCTTCAAGGTTGACAAAGTATCGGTTACTTGTGTATACATTATGCTAATTAGTGACCATATCATGTTTTTTCATGTAAAATAATTGAAAAATAATTGATATTAATTAAAACACGCGCGCTAACTAGCTTGTCAATTATCGACGTTATTTTTTTATGTAGTGTCAATGTGATGTTATCGGTATATCAGGAACTTGGTAAAGCAAGTTTGGCTAGTAATGATCAAATAAAATCTTACCTAAAGGCTTTTTAGGTCGAGATAATATTAGATATTTCTTTTGCGCCTGCCGGTTGAAACTAGGTACCAATTTTAATTAAGTCGATACAGTGTGTAACATAATGAACAACTAATAACGGGGGGACATGGTGGTATTTTCATATTAAAAGTGCTGTTTTATTCCCTAAAGACAATCAGCTATACAAACTATATTTCGATGGTTTAGAGTGAAAACCTCGTAACTGCGAAATACGTAACTTTTCAGGAGACACAAAAAACTGCGCCTTGTAATAATGATGTAGAAAAAATATTTTTATAAAAAGTATTAAGCAAAAGTTAACAATCTAACGAAGCATAAAACAGTCTTTTCAGTAAAAAGTCACAAAACACTTATTTCTCTTGTTTTTGAATTTTTCCGACAAGTTCTGACTCGCCGGCGCGGCGTCGCGAGGTTATCACACCAAACTGACTTGAGCGAGTAGTTACCAGGTATGCATTCAAGATCATAGATAGCGCTACAAGTATCGAATCAAATTTTGCGTGAAACAAGATTGCGCGTTACGAGCTTTTTTTTCCAGAAATATAATAAAATAAATTAACCTAAAATTGCATACACCAGGTTTTTACTCTAAGCCATCGATTTGTAACTTTAATTTTTTTTACGTTGACATCCTAACTTGTACTTAACAATATTAGAAGTTTATTTTTAAAACACTGAACAACGAGAACCACCCCAATTCAGCACAATTATGCCTGGATTACAAGTATCCCGAATCCACAACTTACGCCATATGGCGATGGAACCATTTAAGCGCCTACGCCATTCGTGCAGTCGATCTCATTACAGATCAAATCAAATCAAAATTCTTTATTTGCTAAATACAGGTGAGATGATGGTACACAAAGCAAAATAGTCCACTGTATTTTACCATAACTGGCATGCAAATGTCACACTTAATTAGGCATTCAAAATAATAATAAATAAACAACTGATTAAAATACATAATTATGTATCAAAAGACACTTTAGAATACTTTTAAATTTACTCATAATTAATCCTAATTATTAACACTTTATTACATAATTTAGAAATTGTTACACTACTATACTACTATATTAATAATTATCTTAATCCATTTAGTGTATTTGTCAACAATAAATAAAGAATGTAATTGTCAATTAAATTGGTCTGTATCACAAAATCGTATATTATTATTTAATATCAATATTATTATCATTCAGAAAATCATGTATGGTATAAAAAGTTTTACTAAAAAAATTGCGTAGTATGATTTTAAATGTGATAATATTGATTCTTTCACTACCGTGGGTAACTTGTTGTATATATTCACAGCCATACAAAAGATACTGTTATGTAAGAGAGCAGTTCGAGAGGGTACTATGCATAGACGTGTTTTATTGCGATTTCTTGTTGTTTTTATGAAAAGATTAGTGCTAGTCCTAACAAACATGGCGACTTCATATATGTAAATCGAAGAAAATGTGAGTAGCTTCAAGTTAATAAAATTAAATTTGCAAGAGTCAGTTTTTTGTAGATGGCATATTGCCCTGATGCATCTCTTTTGCGCCAAAAACACCTGTTCCTTGCCTGTAGAGTTTCCCGAGAAAATAACTCCATATTTTAATATTGATACAACATACCCATGATATGCATAACCGCTTTTTGACTGACTTTTTTACTCAACATGTAAAGGGCATAATATGATAATCTCAGTACTTTATTAATAATGTCATAGATTTGTGTGTTAAATGTAAGATTATTGTCAATATGAATTCCGAGAAAATTCGTAGTGTGTGTTTCGTCAATTTGCTGTTTATCATAATTTATATTAATTAATTATATTAATATTATTTTTAGATTTTGTATTTCTACTGTGCTTAAAATGCATAATGTTAGTTTTCTTAGCGTTAAGTTTTAAGTTATTATTTTGTAACCAAGTTACTACGTCATGTATAGTGTTATTAATTTCTGCTTCGTAGTCATTTATTTTATGTCCCTGGAATATAATTGTACTGTCATCCGCAAAAAGGATTATTTGTTAATTAATAGCTCTTGGCATGTCATTTATGTAAGGCCAGTGTCAGGAAAACGAGTGGCCCTATCACTGAACTTTGTAGCACTTCATATAGAATCCTCTTGGGACTTGATGTATATGTAATTTCTGATTTAGATGCTATATAAATTTTTGTAAATAATATACAATAATTTTTAATTCATAGGCATTATACCATATGTATATATTTTTTCCATTAATATACTATGATCCACACAGTCAAAGGCCTTACTTAGATCCATGTACATGGCTAATACAAGTACTTTTTTATTAATATTAGTCATAACTTTGTGTAGTATATTATAAATTGCAACGTTTATATTCTTATTTTTCCTCAACCCATGTTGTTCATTTGCCAAAATATTATGTCTCTCTAAGTAAATTAAATTCAATATTAAATATTGGTTTAATGATTGATGTCTTTAATTGTGGAGGAAAGACTTCCCATTTTATTAACAAATTTATAATGAAACCGACCTCGCACATTATATAGTCTTACTATATAATGTGCGAGGTCGGTTTAATTACTTTTGTCGTTATTCCATCGATACCGACACTATTGGTGTTTTTAAGGTTCATGATTATTTTTTCTATATCAAAATCATTAATAGAAGACAGAAATATGGAATTGGGATTATTAGATGTCACAGAATGATTATAAGTATTTGAATTCTTAACTAAACTTACAAAGTAATCATTAAATGTTTCTGCCATGATTTTAGGATCCCTAATTAACTTGTAATTGTGCTTAACCCGTTCAATTTCTGCTGTCGTGTAATTTATGTTATTTTGTTTAATTATTTGCCAAGTAGCTTTAGATTTATTATAAGATGTGTTTATGTAATGGTTATTTTTTTATATTGTTTTGTGTAGTTGCTGTATTGCATTTTATGTTTTGGATCCTTTGTTAACCTTGCCTGCCATAACAACTGTCTCTTATGTTTACTACATAACTTGATACCATGTGAAATCCATTACGACTTTTTATGAAGAGTCCTTCTTACTTTTATTTCCGGAAAGCATAAATTATAAAATAGCTTGTAATGTTCTACGAATAATTAAAAAGCTAAGTCGGGATCCTTAGTACTATCTACCACACTATAATGTAAGCTTGCAAGGCAATTCTGAAATTTTGTAATATTTTCAGTTGAGTAATCATGTCTTGTTATGTACAAGAATGAGATACTACAAATTTTCTTAACACAGAAGCTAAGGGTCTGTGCCTTGTGGTCTGAGAGCACCAGTTCTATATTTGAACTTCGACATTGAGCAAGATTATGAAATATATTGTCAATGCAGGTACAGCTGCTAAGTCTTGTTGCTGTCTATAAATAGCATATTTTAAATTGTAGCAATTGTAAAACTGCCCTAGTCAGTTTGTTTTCTTAAAATAAGTATATATTATAGTCTCCACAGAATCAAACATGATAATTATTACCAATATTAGACACAAACCGAATGTTTTTCTATTTGAATGCTCCAATAACACTTTTACTTGACCTTTCGGTTCCGAGCAATCGTTTCAAGGAGACGACATGTAAATTTCGTTATAAAACTGTCTCAATTTAACATAAATATCTTTCTATTGAATACATTATTTCGCTATTGCGAAATGAGAGTGTGTTATTACACACTCTCTAGTTTTGATATGCAATACTAGAAATTCCAATCTAGTTTAATATTGGAATTTAACGCGAGACAGTGAGTTTTGCGTTAACCTTATTTGGTAAAAAAATATATTTGATTGTAGTAAATTAAATAGGACATATATAAATTTATTGTTTTAGCATAACCAGCTCTGTATTTTTCGTGACTTTGAGTCCTTTTATTAATCATATTATGACTGTTTAATTAAACTTGACCAAATAACTATACTTAATATTTATAGGTATATGTTATCGGATTTAATTAAATGCATTTATTTATGATCAACCAAAATTCAACTCGTTTTACGCTCGAAGTGACATTCGATTTCGAGGCGGAAATTTTACAGAGGCACTGCAATTCTTATTACTAAAATCATTTTTGATCGTCTTATTTATAACTTCTCTCACTTTCACAAAAATGATATAAAATATTTATTACTCAGTGGTATAATTGACAACATAATAATATTATGTAAGGATTGGCAGCAATATCATTTTTAACACATATGAAATGATTAATTGAATTTTACAAAGCACTTTTGCGGTGTTAATTAATCTTAAAAGTGCGAAGGACTTTCGAGGGCTACTATAACACTTAGAAATATAAGTAGCTATTTACTTTAGAAAACTTTATTTAGCTTAGAAAGACCCGTCGAAATGGGAATTATCCTAATTCTAAAACATAATCGATTGAAGACGTATTTTACTTATTTCATTCTGTTTTTAGGAGGCGATACACATGTATCACCTACTTAAACAGAATTAAGTATTCGAGCCTGTGTTCGATAGAACAAACAGCTTAGATTAGAAGATTCATCGATAGAGGCTTCACACATAACAATGTGCTATTTACATTGGCAAAGAAAGATCTACTAGACGATCATTCTCTGACTAGATCAAGACATTCTAGAGAAAGGCCAGGGTAAAAGACACCCTAATCGACAGCCATATCTAAAGAATAAGATTAAAGTAAATTAAGCCCGAGAGGTATACCAAGACGATAGCACAGGGATTTCCCTGTGGATTTCCATAGTCTCTGCTTACACCTACTCTGCTGATCAAATAGTACAAACGACGAAACAAGTCACAAATATATTATTTTGTGTGTGAAACGTAAACAATTCGCATCAGCCAAATGAAAGTGAAGCGCAAACCAACATTCTGCGTCCACCTCGAACCGGTTCGGTAAAAAAAGCTGCCGCGAGACCGGTAATGCGCTAATTATGTCATTGGGTGACTAGTGTGAACATTGACTACCAACGATAATAAAACATAATGAAATGGACAAAAAAGAAAGATCGGTCAGTCGTATAAAATATCGAAATGCCTAGTGTTTATTAATTATTAATAACTTACGAATTTACCCAAATTTTGAGAATATATCAACTACAAAAGTTTTCCTTTATGTGCATACCCCTCACAGCGATAACGCGAGTATGCTCCCCGCTTTTGTACCTAAATGGCAATTTTGTTCGCATATCAATATGTTAACGTGCTATTACAGGTGTTGTTCTAGCAGACATTATTAAATAAAAAAAATAATTTAAAAATGGTATTATTTTATTAGTCTTATACAGATAATTTAGCAAGGTCTCCCTTGGGTCTCCTTTAATTAATATATAAAGTACTTGTGCTAGATCTTTGCTAATCGTTCGCCGTCTGTTGGTTGGCGTAGTAGTTTAAACCAAGTGGGTTCGAATACGAATAAAACGTGTGGTCCAGAAATCGTTCGAAAAGACAGTTATCTGCTGTTCATAATAGAACATACTAGTGTTTTATAACTCCATCATTTTACATTTTTCGCCGTTACACACTACATACATATATATAGTACTCCAAAAACCCCTAGTTTAATCATATTTCAAACTCTTTCTACAATTACTTCTTATGATCAGATATGGCGTAATCAGTAAGTAATGTGATGTTATTCGTAGTATGCGACAATGTCTATTAATTGTCATGCAATGTTTTTTCCGGTAAGACCCGCAGAACATTACCATGCAAGAACATTTATAAATAGATCTATTGTACGTGTAACGACCGGATAGCAACAAAAGATGAATAATGGCAATAGCCATTCCGAGAAACTGTTCGTATTTATCAAGTGCCGTTTGGTGGCTGTTCCGTTCAGAATGGATCAAAGAAAATGTATCTGAGAAAAGTATGCGTCATGATCATGAGAATAGAATTATTTTTCTTATGTATCTTCGAGAAATATTGTGACTAGTGCGTGATACAACGTTAGGTAAATCTTTATCTAGTATAAAGATTTATTACCCACGATTTTAAACACGTATTTAATTTAATATAGTAAAATATAGGCTATTTACTCACGAATAGTGGTTTACGTTAGAAAATATTTTTAATTCTTAATTCTAGCGATCTATATACATAAACATACATAGGTAAATATGATAGCACAAAGCCGGTCTCATCACAAATTATAGGATTCGATACGATTAATTACGTTAAGCTGACTTTTCATTCATTATTATAAGTTAAAATTGATTAAATCGAATCGTTCGATTATTATTGTGATTATATAAATCAGCCAGCGGACACTACTGTTTCGAAGGCGACCTGTAGCCAGCAGAAGGTACATTTACGAAAAGTACACATATTAACATTAACGAATGGTATCTATTAAATAACATGAGTCCCATCTCATCAGCATGCATGCCTTGACTTTACCTCAAGATATCTTGTTTCTGCGTTAACATGGAAACTGTAAGTGTTTGAGACAACATGTTAATGTAATCTGATAAGCGTATTTGGGTACACCTTTAACACGTACATACCTGGAACAAACAAAACAAAACACGTGTTAGTTGAGTATATTATGCATATGTGTACCACAATGGTAGTACAAAGGTAGTGAATGGGACTGGTACATAAAGTCTCTCTCGGGTTCGATTGCTAGCCGGGTGTAGAGTTAAGCAAATAGCAAGAAATTCTCAGTACGAAGGCTAAAACTGTGCCGGTAAAAGGCAAGAGACTCGCTCTCTGTTACGGAGCACCTACAACCCACATTTTGCCAGCGTTGTAGGTATAATGTATGCTCCTATGCCTACCCCTTCGGTGATATAGGTGTAAGACTATTAATATATGTATATATTTTGATGTATTGTGCACTACCAGTGCCTGCAATTTAAGGGAGCAAATAATAAAACAGTCCTGCGTTCAGAAGTCGACTGATTGCAATAATAATATGGCACTAAATTAATTTTAACCATAGTAAATAGACCAAAAATAATCTCTGATTTTTAAATTCTGCATGAAGCATTTTTCATCTTTACATACATACATACATAAATTCACGCTTCTTTCCCAGAGGGGTAGGCAGATACGACGGATTTCCATTTGCTACGATCCTGACACACTTCTCTGGCTTCATTCACTTTCATAACATTCCTCATACACGCTCGCCGGTTTAAGGTGCTCTTTACCTGGCCTTTATCCAGAACGTATCCGATCTGATCAAGAAACGTTCGCCTAGGTCTTCCCCTTGCGACTGTTCCATTCACACTAGCCTAAACTTTCTTAGTCAGTCTGTTCTCGTCCATTCTTTCTACATGCCCAAACCAACTTAACATACCCTTTTCTATTCTCGTCAGTATATCCACTTTTATGCCGCATCTCTCTCTAATCACACTATTCCTTATTCTATCTTTCAGAGTCACACCACATATATTTCTTAGCGCTCTCATTTCTACAGCATTTATTCTGCTCTCATGCTTCTTTTGCCATACCCAACTTTCACTACATAAGTGTAGGTACTAATAGTCCTCTGTGAACAGCCAAACGTGCCTTTTCGGATACATTATTTTCATAAATTAAATTAAAACATATTTTATAATATCCCATTGTACGCCTATAGAGGAATAGGAAGAGCCGTCACACACTAATCTGCAAGTGGTACCTAGTCCTCATTCGCCTATCATAGAATTTACTGATATATTTTCTACTACTAAATATTTGAACGTAAACAGGCAGCTTTCTCAGTTACGACCTCAAGATAAACAAGACATTCTTAAATGTGTTCACGCTTAAATATACCTATTAAATTTAGAATTTAAGTAACGCTTCTCTCAACTATCAGACTGAAATATTGTTACGGAAGTTGATCAAACGAGGCTTAGGTTAAGTGCTTTTTCATGTACCCCTGCATACTTCACGAGATAGATCCTACAAGACCCAAATTTATTTAAACAAATTGTGACTCTAAGTGGACTAAGATATTGAGAGCTTTAAAAGACAAATATAATATTTAAATATATTAAAAACGACCAGCATTTTAAGGATTATTAAATATGATTTGTTTTTGTTATTTTATTTTATTTTATTTTATTAGGAAAACAAACAGTATTATCGACTAAAACATAGAAACAGATTACTTAACTATTTACCAATTACATGTTTTCACATATAACAGACATATATATATATTATAGTGTTTATAAGTAATGTATTATATATTTGTATATGTAATAATATGTACCTTAAAGAAAATACCACCTCTGTTGCGATTAAAAAGTGTAAGTCATATTTAAATCGGCATAAAACCTATACAAACCAATTTATTTTATTTCTTAATGTTACCTACACCTGAATTCAGACATACTATACTATGATTCACACTTGAATATCCCCGTAAACACTAGTGTATTAATAGTAATATATATACACTCTAATGTCGCTAGCTATATTGTTAGGCCCTACGTCATTACGTACGGCATGCTCCCGATCAGGAGCGAGGCTTTTGATTTCTACATTAGATACATCTCCATACTCCGTGTTATACTACTAGCTATCATAACCTTTCAAGGCACTTACATACCTACAGTAATAAAACAATATATATGTAACGAATAGGAAGAGGAAAGAAGAGCTAAGCTTGATTAATTTGTTACGGTGTAATATAACAATATCCTCATGCTTGTTAGCAAAAGTCACAGAATGATTTATGACCAACAAATTGGCGGCTTTTCGGACCAAAAATATAATTGGATTGAATTATGCCGGATTAAATTTAAAGCATGTGTTGATTGGGCATTCATTGATTGGATTTCAAGGTTGGTGCGATTTGTTTGAGTAATCGATACCTAAGTAATGTCGAATACCCGACATTTATTTCTTAATCGTTGTCTATTGAGTGCAATCGTGACTACAGCGCAATCACATAGTCAGAATACTTAATAACACATTTTTTTATTTAGTACTTGCAAATCAAGATAACCCTTTTGCACTTGCAATCCAAGATAACCCGTTTCAACGCCTAAGCTTGAAATAATGTTTAGGATTCCGTACGAAGAGTGCCAACGAGAAAATATTCTAAGCCATCGCTGTCTGTTCGCAGGCTTTGTATCCCATGAACTGTAAGCAGTTGCAATTTTTACAAAGTTTGTATTTCTATTGTCGCTATGACAAGAATTAAATTAATTACTAAGATGGCGAGATTCAAAGTACGCAACCCTTAGTGTGCTAGTGCAAGTCGCACATGACCAATTTTTTAATTTCATTAATGTCACATTTACCAGAAATGTCAGGTCTCCCGGTAAATTCAGTTACATAATATAGTTACTTTGTTTTAGCTAATAGTCATGCTGAGCGCTTTCTCTTTTAAACTAAAGACTTACAAGTATAAAGAATAAGTTATATCATATATGTACATTAATATTTTACTATATTGTCTCCTAGATATAAGTAATAATAGTAACTCTAAATAATCCTAACGGCCTAGCAAACGCAGCTCCGTGATTTTAGGGTGGCATAAAGGTACAGCTGTGGCAGTATTTGTAGGGTTACCGCAGCAGTGAGAAGCACCCCAACTACTGGTATGTTTATAGACCTATATAGACCACTGTTGTAAACGGTCCTATCATAAAGACACAATAAAGTAACCGCACTAGTATTGTTGTTACTTATAAGTCTTTTCAAATTTACTTTATAATCGCTAAGAGTAAGTTTACTACTAAAATTAGATATGATTTTAATCATAATTTTGCTATTTTACCGCTTGGTCGGTCGTTTAACCATTCAACTCGTGAGTTTTATATTGCTAACATAAAATCATTACTTCTAATCATTATCTGTCATTGGCGCCAAATTATAATATTTATCACCTCTCTGATGTAAACCTAGTCCATCAGGAAATACAAACGACTTTTTAACAACAAAATTAACCTCAATAAAAATAGATATTACAATTAAAAGCATTACGTATGCACTAACTTAATAAGATTTATGATAAAACTAATTTAAATTGTACGTAAAGCAATCAAATGATTAGAAACCATTACGTAAGTAAAAAATATTGCTAAGTCAAAATACTTGGCGCCAGACGCTTTCATAAAAGGGCAAAGGAATTCATTTTGCAATTCTAATTTTGATTTGATAAATTAAAGTTACATCACAAAGATTGTTTTCTTCATTACTTTGACATTTTTGAAGAGCCAACTTATAATACTACTTTTATTTAAATTTTACTCAGCAACACCGTCGTCGACTTTCACCTATCCAGTCAGGGAAGGGAAACTCTGGAGAAAACCCCGCTATAAGTACACATAGGGGCTCAGAGATCTAAGAATATTACTGAAGAGGTATGTCAGAATCATGCCAAATGGACATCTGTAATGTCTAGCTATATCGTTTAGTAACCTACGTGAGCAAGGGAAGTGAAACATACATAACACTAGCTGCTAAATAGCTCCAACAGATTTAACCTGACACGTCTGTCACGGTATGTAGCAGAAATAGAAGGGTAATACAACATTTTAAAAGGAATATGAAGACAAGCAGGCCCATTCGAAAATTGAATTTGACTAACGCCATGTCATGTCTCGTTTAACAATCATTACATAAATTCGCGGTTTTAAAGAGAAATTTCGCTTATCTGTGACAAAAGCGTTACATTAGGCGGCATTTCTCTAGTGAGTAGATACGACATCAAACGCAAACAAACATCGCTCACTCGTGACAGCCATGACATAACTCTCATTTAGAATACCACCTCTACTTTTCCAACTGTGATTGGCTAATAATTATACTTAAATGCGATATTAAAAACCAAACGCGGTAGTAGCGGTTGTAAAAGATAAAACGAACATATTTAAAAGTACTTTTAAATATGTTCGTTTTATACATAACATATATAAATTTATTTATTACGATGTAAATATGAAGTTATATACTGTTTAGCGCTAACAAAGAGAGAAAAGGTACAATAATGACTCGGTAACTGTATTTGTGTCTCTCTCACACTCTCCCCGCGCGTGTCCAGTTCTTCCTGCTACAAGGTCACAATCAGTAACGTGTCCATACTTGTCGAAGGCGGACCGTTCAAACGTTGTGCAAATCGTATTTATGCCCTTCTATGACAAAAAAACAGGTGAGTTTTGTTCTGAATATTTTGTATTACGAGTATATGGAACAATTTGTAGTTGTGCCGTTATATTATGCAAAATGTAGTAAATTTTTGGGTCTAATTCATAATAGACCGCTATATTGCCAAAAAGTAAAGATGTTGAAAGGAATTATGTCTAATTAGTTCATTATAGTACTTAAATTGTTTTAATGTGCGATGATGCACTTTGTGATAAGCCCTTATTTACATGAAAACAACATTTTATTTCTTGAATTAGGCCTTTTGTATGAACTGGAAAATAATCATGTTTAAGTAAATTACAAAAATTTCAATTAGTTAGTACTGTATTTCTTGAATGTTGTATAAATATTGAAAATTAATGTTATAACGTTACAGTTTAGTGACTTTTTAAGTATTTTACTAAGGTTATAAGTACTCTATTTGAGATAATATTTAAATATAATTAATCTATTGTTAAATTGTGTAATTTTGCAGAAGAATAGATTCCCGGGCACGAAGAATAATAAACCTATTGAATCCACCCAGTCACTATAGATTAGATTGCTATAGTGAGGATGACCTATCCTTGGAAAGTGAAAATGTAATTTAACTTTTAATTATGTTACTTGGGTTTTTGATTTTGTTTACATTTACAAAGGGAAGATTATATTTTTTAAAATTTTCGTGTTATTTCTACAAAGAAAAAGAGAATATATCATTGGAATGCACTAGTCCAAAAAAAATTACAACTGGTGTTACCCAGCAACAATCAACTGACTCTGATAATTGTCATGAGAAAAGACCATCACAAGACTGTGCTGCACCTGTAGGAAGTGACAAAGTAAGAAATATCATGACCTCTCCTCAGAAATCCATCACGCACCGTCGTTTGTCTAGTTCAAGCTCTTCGTCCAGCTCTAGTAGCTCCAGCAGTTCGAGTTCTAACAGCAACTTAAGTACTACCTACTTCATCTAGTACAAGATCTTCCGACGATCATAAAACAGCTCGACCACATTTAGATGAATACGCCGACCCACAGCCAGGTACTTCTAAAGCCAATGTTTCTTCGCCACCCATATTGACGCCGATTTGCGACGAGTTACTACCAGTTAGACTAGGAATAGCGGTTCGTAATTACCTACTTAATTTCTCCACTTCATTCAGACGAAAGTGATGTAGATCTTAGTGATGACGATCCCACTTACAATCATCAGCAAAACCGACGTCAACATACACCGAGCACAGTATCTATAACGCCGATGGATATTTTAAACAATCTCAGTACGACAGGTGATGATATTCTAACAAAACCAAGGAAACGTAAAGCAGATCCAACTAAATGGGTGCAAAATACGCAAAAAATTAAACGAAACTTGGGTCAAAGCTACGTAGCTGTACATTCCAAGAAATTGGTCCCTGCACGTAATATAAAACCACCTTGTGGCCAAAAATGTAGATTAAAATGCACTGGTACGATCGATGATTCCAAGAGGTTGGAGATCTTTAGTTCATTCTGGGCACTGGGGGATAGACAGTTACAAAGAATATATATTTTGTCCAATAGTATAAAGATAACACCTAAATACAAGTATACCAATGCCATGAACCCGCGTAATGCAAACCATACATTCTATTTTTCAGTAGACGGTGAAAGAGTAAGGGTATGCAAAACGTATTTTATTAATACTCTTGATATTTCACATAAGATGATTCGAACCGTACAGACAGAGAGCAGAAATGCTAGGGACTTCATAATGGATGACCAACGCGGCAAACACAATAATCACAAAACTGTAAGTGATGAGCTTATAAATGACATCATCAACTTCATCAACTGCATTCCCCGCATTGAGTCACATTACTTAAGAGCGTCTACTTCTAGAGAGTACATCAGTAGTGGTGGTAAAAGCATTGCAGAACTCTTTAGAGATTTCGAAGCTTTGCAAAAGGAAATGCCCGGCTGGACTCTATCATACGTTTTATGACATATTTAACACAAAATTTAACTTTGGCTTTTATCAACCCAAAAAAGATCAATGCGACCTTTGTCTACAGTTCCACAATGCTTCTGAACAACAAAAGCAGGCACTAAGGATTAAATATGACACCCATTTAGAAGAGAAGGAATTAAGCAGAGAAGAAAAAAAGAACGACAGAAAGAACATCGACAAGTGCAATATTTGTGTATGCTACGATGTACAAGCCATAATGCAAAGTCCGAATGGTGAAACTTCGGCGTTCTATTATAAATCGAAATTAAACAGTTATAATTTCACAACGACTGAATTAAAAAAAATTCACGAGGATAATGTAACAACAATGGATATTTCTAAAAGTTATGAAAATGCTCATTGCTATTTTTGGGATGAGACACAAGCTAAAAGAGGCGCTACGGAGATAGGGAGCTGTGTTTTCCATTATTTACAGATGGTGTCTGAAAAAGCTGGTGACAGAGAAGTAAATATAAAATTTATTTCTGATAACTGTTGTGGTCAAAACAAAAATAAATATCTAACTTGTTTATATTTATATGCTGTTGCCAATATAAAAAACTTGTCATCAATAACTCACAAATATCTCATCAAAGGCCACACACAGAATGAGGCTGATAATGTACACAGTTTGTTACAAAAACAGATAGCTAGAGATTTGAAAACTGGACCAATATACTCCCCAGTCCAGTATATAGCAGCAATCAAAAGAGCAAGGAAGACTGGTACTCCATTTATAGTTCACAGTTTAACACATTGTTTGTTTTATGATCTTCAGCAATTGCAAGAAAAATGGGGCTATAATTTTAATACTGATGAATAGAAAAATAATGTAGTATGGAATAATATTAAAGTACTGAAGTTTACCAAAACGACCCCTTTTTTCTTTTTATTACAAGTGTTCATACAAGGATGATTTCAAAAAAGTTAATGTCCGTAATAAGAGGAAAAGGATGACTGATATTGAGGAAATAACTATGCAAAAGGCATACTTAGAGGCACTTCAACTTAGTGCTGCTAAAAAAAATTATCTCAAGGATCTTATTAATAAACAATTGATAGACCCATACTACGCTTCTTATTATAATAAAATGTTGTCTTAATTTTACTGATTATTAAACTTGAATGTTAATTAAGATCATAATGTTGATTAACTGAAAATACTGTTTATATAATAAAGTAGTATTAAGCTTTCGAGACTGATTGTTTATTTTTCAGAATGGATACCATGTTTATGTTATGGGTAATTTTCTAAGTTTAAAATGGAGATATTGTGATACAGAGATAAAAATTGTAAATGGAGGTCTATATCTGACATGTTATTTGTTGATTTTAGTAGTTTTTGAGATATTGAGACTATTTAGTTTCAAGAATAAATAATTTTTGTTTTGTATGGATAATTTAATATGTTTAAAATAAATATTGTGATAATATAACAATAGATATAGTAATAAAGATAAGATAGTAAATGGAAGTCAATATAACAGTTGAAATGTTCCTACTTATAAAAGATTATACTTATAATTTTATAATAATATAATGTTGACTTGATTGTAATATTACAAAAGCTATATATACGTTTAATTCTAGTTTTGGAGATTGCACGTTACTTTTGATACTGATTTTATTAAATTACTTTAACTTTACTGATATTTTATTTATAAAATGGAAACAATAAGTTCAGACTTGCGGTTTAATTTCGTGATATAGAGTACCAACTATGATTAAAAACTAAATAGTTGTAGACAAATTAATAATATACCGGATCAAACTTGAATAGCTCCAAATTTCTGTTATGTGTTTTTGTACTATATGGGCCTAATTTAAAAGTGTTTTTTCAATTTCTTGTAATTCATGAAATTTATTTAAATTCAAATTATTTTTCATGGCTATTTATAGTGAAGGTATCAAAGAATAAATCTGCGAAATTTCAGTCTTATGACTTAAATAATAAGTATATTATTCGAAAAATTAGCTGGAATGTAGGAATTCAGAATCTTTAAACGCCATTTCCAAAAAAACTACTTTTTCCTATTATGCCCTTATATTACTAAGGGTGCGATATGTATACAGAACAATACACGATTCATTTCTATTCCAGGAATGCCCTTTTTGGGGTATCTCTTTTTTTAACCATACGCTCAGGTGCAGTAACCAAACAGCATAGTATCAATAATGTGTATACTCACAAAGGTTATAAACAAGTGGACCGTACCAACATATAACCAGATCAGAACTGACGATAAGAATTGAGCGTTCTACTTAACAGTTAACCTCTTAGTAAATGCTACTGAGCGCAATTCGTGATCGGTAATAAACAAACAAAAAATGTCTTAACTATAGTTTAATATAGTGTCATGTAAGATGTAGTCTGCAAGCCATCATAAACTCTAGTTGTAAATCTAGCTAGAAACCTCAACCTCCACCTGCAGTTTCACACAACTAGAAAACAGATTTCCAATGGTTCAAATTAACCTATCGATCTCCTAGCTCATAAATATAAGTCATAAACAAACAAACACAAGTCCCTTAATCACCGTGATAGCTCGATATACGACCGGCTTGCACATATTTATGACTCGTTTAAATGATCACCATAATTTGCTTTACAGCCTTTTCATACTGTGCCTATGTGTCTTGGTGTCAGGCAAACGAAGCGACGAACGATAAACTACAGTACTTATAATTTTTAATGCATTAACTGTAGTATGCGAAAATGTAAATTACAGATAGTAAAACGACAATCATAATACAAGTCTTAAACCTTGGAAAACCGCTTTATCGTTTTATTCTCAACTAGATTTTTCTCGCGGTTTCGCTCACGTAAATGTAGGTTGGGTTAGATTAGTAACAGTCGGGCACGCCACGATTGAGGCGGTAAGGCCCGTTTTTGAGGAGTGGCTGGAGAGGCGGCATGGTGCCCTCTCCTTCCGGCTGACACAGCTAATGACTGGCCACGTTCCTTTGGCCAGTTCCTGTGTCGCATAGGCCGGCAGGAGACGCCCGGATGTCATCACTGCGGCGACTGCCGCGATGTTGTTGTGGACACGGCGCTGCACACTTTGGCGGAATGCCCCGCCTGAGCATCGCAGCGCCGTGAGTTGATCGCGGCAGTCGGACTGGTTGCCCTCTCGCTCCCGGCCGTGGTGCAGTGCATGGTCCGGAGTGAGAGATCGTGGAACGTCGTCGCCTCCTTCTGTGAGGAAGTGACTTCCATCAAGGAAGCGGCGGAGCGGGCGATGGAGCGCTTAAACCCTCTACCCAATCGCAGAGCCGGGCGCCGGAGGGCGCGAGATGACCTCCAGCCACCCTGAGGTTTGACCTGGGGGTGGTGGGCTGTGTGGGCCTGCTCGCCACCCGATCAGCACCAGGTCCGAGAAGCGGCGTGCGTGTTCCCACGTGCACCTCTGTGTCGTGTCTTCGTCCTCCCCCCAGGGGGACGGTGGAGGAAGTTTTTTTCTGTAGTGGCCAGTCGTTTCACACGGCGGGCCGAAACCACGGCGGGGTCGCGTTTGCATGTGAAAGCGATTCTTCGTACTTTTTCTGGATGAAAGATACCTTATGTCCTTTTCTGTTCCGCTAGCAACGTTTATGCGTAATTTCATATTGATCGGTCAAGTAGTTAAGGCGTGAAAGCGTAACAAACAAACAAACTCACATTCGCAATAATAATATTAGTTAGGATATTTTATTTTCTTTACCAAAATACATTAAATATCTGCTAGCGCTTATTCAAAACGCGCTTATTCTTCTTCTTATTGCCTACTCAATTTAACCTTTGTTTTGTTGTTTGAACTAGGATATATATTACAAGCTTAAGTTAGGGTCTGTTCCACTTGTTATCTGGTGGCTCTGAAGCTCTGCGCTTATATTAATTATAACTCTTTTAAAATTCTTATTATTCTATGGCTTTCTAGCAAAATAAGACTACTTAGGGAATATTTATGAATACATACTGGTACTCACATAGCGTTGTGCTATTAAGTCTAATATTAATATGAACTTATGCTCTTTAATTTTCTTAATATAGATAGTAGCTCTATTGCATCTGACCTGACTTAAATTCCGCATGCGAAACGATTTACTTTAGCTTTTTGCTTTAGCTCCTCAAACAAAGTTGAATGTTTTCATATAGGCATGACTAATATTACAGATTTTAGTTAGACATCGCGACGGTAGGTTTCCTTAATCCACTATGATTAATCGAGTGATCACAGGCAACACTTAAGATTCTAGAACTGTGCGGTTGCTACACTTGTCTACGTCACAGGCTGTGATTTGTACCATAATATATGTCGAATACAAATCATACAGCATAAAATATGCTACATGCCTACTAGTGTCACACTTTTGATTGTTCTGAATATTACATTTGCCATATACGTTAATACTAGTATGTCAGTGACTTGTGCCATTGCACACAACACAATACCAAATGATCAAAATATTATCTAGAATAATATAAGGATTACATTTCAACTACGCAAACACATCGCCAGTGTAACAAGGCTCTAAGGAATCATATCTTCTAGTCCGTGGGCGCACAGCAATTACGAAATTATTCAAACAACTGAATATTCGATAAAGGGTACAATCTTAAAAGCACTCAAATTAGTGAGAAATCGGTAAAATTTTAGCGTTTTATTACACTTAATCGGTTTAAACGTTGAAACTAGAGTATTAAACGTGGCTTTGGCTAATAATAAGAGGTAATAAATGTCAAAATAATTGCATAGCAATAAAGCGTAGATGTTAGACATTAAAATACGTTTTTATACAGAATAATAAATCGATTTTGTCTTGGTCTGCTATCGCATAACTTTATAAAGACGCCATTTTAAATAGCAATTTACCCGGTACGCAGTGATCCTATTAATGTCCAGGTTCCCCATCGAAAATTACTGGTTATAACAACTCTAAAGCACCCGACCCTACCCTTTTAAGCACGTGCTTACAATTTAATTAATTAAACATCCGTTTTCCCTCACGGCAATGTCTCCTATAGCGGCATGATTATGCAGATAACTTTAGATGAGTACACCGTGTTTATGTTTTGAATCAGCATGATCTGTAATTTTATACACTGCTTAGTCGAATTAAAACCACTATGGCAGACCACTAGATAAAAATCATCATCATTCAAAAGAAATATTGTGAACTATGTATTAATATTAAACAAGTCGATAAAATATATTACAATATTTCTATTACAAGACATGTTCGGGATGTGGATATTTTATTTCCTATGTAAATAATATATTGGTATTTATTTTGTAATATTCCTATATATTTAAAACGATACAACGATATATTCGATATATGCGAATGCATTACCAAAACAAATTGACTATTAACCGAAACCTATCAAGAGCGTGTGACTGAAATTGATAATATATAACTATGAAATATGCAACTATGGTTAGGCCTCTGTCAATTTATAATATAATTTATAGGAAAACCTGCTGGATAAGTATAATAGTTTATAGACAGTAATAAATATATTTTTTTATTAATACCTATTGTACAAATATCTATTAAGCGAATCACGCAGAGGTTAAGGTGGTCAAATTGCTGCTACACACTACACCACGAGATTAGTAAATTCGATCCAAGCACCAAAGAAAATTTATGCAATCCACAAATAGTTATTTTGAGTCTAGGTGCTTTTGTGTCTGTTTTTTAAACATTTGTAAAGAGACAAAGTTTGTCCCTAGAGCGGGAGCTGTCTTTTCTAGGAAAAAGGGAGCTATCACTTATCAAGGGCTTTTATCAAATCCGTGCAGATCCCTAACGCCCCGCATCTAATGAAACAAAATAATTAATGGTTTTAATAAGTGCAGATATTGCAAAACGCAAGTAAAAGTAAACTATTACGTTCCATTAAGTTAAAAACTCCCCTCATAATCTTTATCTCCCCTTTTCACACCGTCATACATGTATTTATTCCACCGGGAACGTACGTGGGCGGATAAAGGTGCGGTCTGAATAATACGATAGAAGAAATAATACTATTCTGCACTAATAACTGTGTTTACATTCAGTATGTATTTGGTACACAATTGGGACTAATTAATTGCAAATAATACGTTAGACTTGAATATTTTAGGGTATTGATTACAGAGGTTTGGAACAAGTATTTGGGTGTGACTGGTATATTGAAGGCGTTGAGATGACAGATTTGGAGGTGTTAGACTTAACAGAATTGCCTCTGTTTGTATCTTTATGTCGTTAGATCATGCAAGCAACATTACGGTTGCGTGTGTTGCAAATTGGTGAATTAATTATTTTATTAAATACTTGCTACCACTAGCAAATTTGCTACTGTTGTATATCGTTACTGGTGTAATGGCACAGTGGTAGTATATGTGACAGCTGGGCATGAGGTCTCGAGTTCGAATCCCGGATCAGGCCAACAAAAAGTTGTTGGTTTTCTGTTTTAGCAGCCCAGAGCTGGAAAGCTGGTGGTGTGCACAACCCCGTGCCTCAGAAAGCACGTTAATCCATTAGTACGTCGACTGATCGCTCCTCGGTCGTTTCAATTGCGGTCCCATCGGATTATGAGAGTTAGAGAATTGTGCACTATAATATCTCCTGCGCAGATGGCCAGTCTGAGATAAGATTGCCCACCGTGAACCAAAATTCAATCTAGAAGGTATTATTATATTGTGGGAATTTTAGGGCAACAACAAACATACGTAATACTCAGTATAATATAATAAGCGTTTAACACAGCCCATGGACGCCCTGACGATTGCTAGCGCAAGCGCAAATAACACCTAACGCTGTGCAATACTTATGGGAACTACCCTAATGCATAACGCCTGTAAAATCTGTTCATCGAAAACCACAAGACAAGATTATTTGACTACAATGTGCTGTAGAATGAAGGTTCAGATGTAGTCCAAGACATCAGCCTCTGTCCTGTGCTACTCATAAACCCAGAGTCAATCCCGGATCACATTAGTTGTATGTGATAGTCATCAACTTCATCGACTACTTCTATCATCAATCTATCAACGAGAATTCATACATACACGGTGAAGTCTTCAATTAAATGCAGTATGAAACCCCTCAATTTTTTTAAAGCCCTTGTCCAAATACAAATCCCTGCTACGCCTACTGTTTAATCAAGTTACACAGAACACGCCATAAACCCGGCCACTCTAATAACATCATCATAAAACACATATTGTCTCCTAATAGCTGTGTGGCACGCTAACACGTCACGACATTATGCAAACTAAACATATTACTAACATTCTTTTACAAGTGGTTGTAGATAGCCGCGTGAACTGGTATTGACTGCATCGCGCAGTGGTTTAACTAGTTGCCTGGTCACAGGTACTGTGCTGAATGTTGTGGGTTCGATTATACACGGGACTAGACTTTACATGATCCACAGATAACTGATTTGAGGGTATTCTTAGTGCTTATTGTGGTTTGTATATTTTAAAAGTCGACCGTGAAATGAAAATGGCGGAAGATGCCTTTTTAAAAAATTACAGAAATCTTTGCCTAACCGAATGTTGTCAATTCCGACCGCCATAGGCTATTGTAATGCTCTATATCGTTTTTAATCATATTATAGAAAAATTACCATAACCCTTACCAAAAAAATTCAGAACTTCTACTTGTACATGTTACTTTAATTTGATCGTCCAAGGATAAGACCTACCTACGTCATAAGGGTTGTGACTGGGCGTAGCTCCAGGTTATATTCTGTTCGAAATCGAACTTGGGACGTCACGATCGGCAATTACCCAAGAACTCACACTGTCGTCACTAGACCAACAAGGAGATCTCATACCTTCTTAATAGTATCAATATAAAAACTAGCCTCGATGTATCGATTAGATAGAGAGATACAGATCGTTTATGTAGATATAGGTATTTGCCACGTTTGACAGAACAGGCGACCTTGTCGTCTGGAATGCACAACCGCACCCATTCAGCTATGTGAGTAGTAAGTAGACAAATGTAAATAATGGATATGGTAGGATTTTTATATATCAATGGTCACGACATTAGTAGTTACGTTATTGACGAATGGTAATAAGATTAGTACAAAACTATGCTTTTATGAATTAGAGAATAAATTATGACCTTTAAATATAAATTTAAGTAAACCTGGTGGTGTGGTTAAGCTCTGGTCTTTTTATAATTACATACCAGATTATCCAATTTAGTACTTCTGAGCATGCTACAATACATATGTTTATCTTGTATAGTATTGCAATTTGTTCTAAGTTTTGTTGAAGTTATTAGTAATTGCAATGTAACAGCTGTAGATAAACCTATTACATAAACATTGAAATATAACCGGATATTATATACTTTTCATATTGATTATATATTTCATACATTTTTAAATGAACAATGCCAACGAATGCTTGGATATTTATAAATTACAATGCTAAACTTTTATAAGTCTTTTTTACTGGAGACTTCAACTACCAATTTTTATATTTTCAATGACCCTAATGGCCCTATAGGCTAACAAGTCTAGAGATCAAGTTAGAACTTCATATCAAATTCTTTTGTTGTACTTGTGGTAATTCAATATAAAGTCTAAGTTACTATATCATTTATAATATTTGTACAGCTTTCATAGGTATCTCATATTCAACATAACAAGAGCGATTTCAGATAACTACAATAAATTCACGTAACACTATCTATATAAGAATTCAACAAAGCAAACGTCTCACAATATACCGAGTCACAAACACCTTTATTCACAAAAGCCGTAGGAAATTTTTCAACAACAGATAATATCACCGAACGCCGGTGACCCGGCGACCCTACCAGCAGGATGTCTCAAGTGAAAGTACATACCTTTACATTCGTAAACAAATAGACTAATGAACATACACGTATAAAAGAGAACAGTGGGGACCTTATGATGATTTGAATTGAGCGTTACGTATTAACATCACGATTATAAACACGGCTGTGGGGTAGGCAAAATACGACCACATTTTATTAGCTGTGTTTAGATAGCAAGACGCCATAACGGGCGAGTTTATATGGTTAGAGCCGGGTAGGTTGAGATCATCGAATGACAATCACCCCTTCGGTCGCTTCCTGCCCCTATTTCTCCTAATCCTTTTTCTGCGAATCTTTTATAATAATATTGTCTTCTGTTTACGCGAATGTTATTCATTGAATTTGAATTAAACTACTTTACACAGATTTTAGCGCGTTGTTTATTTAACACTTTATTACATAATTTAGAAACTATTACACTACTACTACTACTATTAAACTTTACTAATTTTTAAGCTTCTTAAATTATTATACTATTTATATTTATGTTTACACTTTCCCCGACGTTTCGATTACTTTTCAGCAGCCATGGTTGTTGGCCATTTTATAAGCTACGATAATTGCTCATCAAGCAGAAGACTCTGTGCTTGGTTGTTTTGCTGCTATAATGTCAACAAAATATAGTCCTATCCATAGGAGGTGCTACACCAGGTTAGCTGCAGGCGCGTCTGCTACCAGCAGCAATTAGAAAATATATTCAGAACCGACAAGATACTATAAAAATATGCAGTAACGGAGCAGATAGACTTATATCACTAGGAACTAACGATGCAGTCTAGAGCAATACTAACATTCCTTTGCAAAAATTCATAATACGACATCATAGAAGGGTACATACCAAAGATTATTCCTACTATAAATGTGAGCCGAACCATCGGCAATGAGAGAACAAGATCAAACATTACAACAAATCTTAGACATCATAGACAACAAACTCCTTATAAAAATAAATATTCGCTATCATTGACATATATTTTGAAATCATTGTTCGCAGTACTGCAAGTCACAAAAATATTTATGATTATGTGTAATATTTGTTATTAATTATGACTGAGCGGCGCAATGGATCAAGTAGCTGCCTCGCCGCTGTTAGTACGCCGATTTTTGTGGGTTCGGTCACACACGATACAAAAATTGTGTGATCAAAAGTATTTATTCCGAGACTGATTGTATGTTTGTATAGCCAACATCACATAATTATTCTAAAAGCGGGAGTTATATAGAAAAAACAATTATTAGCATAACGCCTTATATTTCCGAAAGGCTAAGCAGACATGTATCACATAATGCCTTTTGTACTGTATCTATATTGACCCATTAAGTGCAATAATATGTAAGGATATTAGCTAGTCTGTGCCGCAACTATTTGCCACATGGATGATCATTAAATACTAACACGAGCGGAAGGAGAGCTGACAGAGATCCAATTCCGAGTCGGGACCACATGTCAAAACAAAAAGTGCAGCACGGCAACCATCTGTGGTAAAGGGTCGGACCGTTTTGGTGCCCGCACGTTCCTATTCCATGTGAAGTTACTTACGTACTATAGTTAAAAGCCACTAGCTTATGCCCGCGGCTTCGCTCGCCTAAAAGTAGGTTAGATTATGTTGGTAACAGTACTTTTTAAAAATAAAATATAGCTTATGTTACTTGGTGATAATATAGATTTCTAATAGTGAAAGTAATAGTTTTTGTATTAAATCCTTACAAACAAATATAAAATCAAATCTTATCTCTTTATAATATTAGAATAAATAACAGATTGGTGCTCTATTTAATACATACTAGGTTATACCCCGTCTTCGTTTGTATGGTAAATCGTTAAGTTTATTAAAAATAACCATACGGCGCTGGAGATATTCAAAACATCTTAACAACGGACATAAAAAGCACTTAGACAGGAAAGGAATATTTATGACTGTAGCGTATGTAATCGAATCCACAACACTCACTTTGGCGAGATGACTACTGAATCCATAATCTATTACATTACCCATTCGTACAGCCATAGGTATATGTATTGGAATGAAGTTGACTAAGAAAACCTAGGTGCATATTTTCAGAGGTGATCATTAGACACTAGAATATCACATATGACCCTAGGGATCCTGGAGCTCATATAATACTGCCACAAACGTAAAAAGATACAGGGTATAAAAATCACATAATAAGACATGGAACACATGTCTAATTAAAAAAGTACAGTAAAGAAAACCATGTGTGCATAAGGGACAATGTTTTGGTTCCCGCACGTTCCTATTCACACATGTGACATTGACACGTGATCTTAATTAGCACGTACCAGTAGTTTGATAAACCATAACAATATGGTGCTATATTTAGTATAAACAGGAAAAACTCTATCCTTATGAGCTTCAATACAATACATAGCTTCTAGCTTGTACATTTCGAAGGTTTAGGCAGTAGTTTGTAACACATGCACATAATTTGGCAGGTTCAGGCCTACGCATAATAAGCTGGTAGATAAATTCTACAGATTAACAATCGAAGTGCCCGATTGGCGGTTCCGCTTACGCTTCTGGAATAATGACGCATTTCATGACGAAGTATCATAATTACCTTGATCGTAAAGAATAATTCAGATATATATTGTAGTATACTACATAGCGCAGGAATCAGAGGAATTTACACATTTGTATTACTTTCTTTGTGCCAATAAATGTTTATGTTTATAATTCTTCGTTCTTACGCCTAAGCCGTTAAACTGATTTCTATAAAATCTAATATCGAGGTATTTTAAACTCAGAATTAGGTCATACTTACTTACTTAAAGTCGGAAGTAACAGCACTTTAAAGACAAACTTTTCACCAGTATTATTACTGACACAAGACAAATTTATATCCTACATATCATAAAATATTCTATAAAAGACCCACCTCTCGTTCTACATTACGAGGAGCCACATTGTCTGCAAAAATCCGGGTCTTTGAATATAGTGACGTCACTATATACGGCCTAGCGAACAGCTCCGTGCATCGTATATAAACTACACCCCCTTTTACTACGATATACATATAATATATATATATATAATACGAAAGGAATAACAGAGAATATTGCCGGAAACTGTTACCAAATTTTTAAAACTCTAACACTACTATTATTGAACTTTACTACTATTTAAGCTATATATTTTCTAATTAAAACTATTTATATTTAAGTTTACACTTTGCCCCGACGCGACGTTTCGATTGCTTTACAGCAGCCATGTTCACGGTGAGACTAAGATGGTAGTTGTCCCAACGTTCTGAAGTGTACCTAGTTATTTCAAAGTACCCGAACATAAGTCAAAGTCAAAGTCAAAAATCATTTATTCATTTAGGTCACAAAGTAACACTTATGAACGTCAAAATATATGGGTTAGTGAGTTTACTAAGTTACTGAAGCTACATTTAGGTTAGTTGCTAGGTTCAGGCAAAGGGTTGAGCCTATGAGAAGAAACCTGCAAGAAACTCACGGCCACTTAAATCGCCAATTAAATATAATTTCAGTATTTCACAACTCAGATTAACAAGGTGTTGCAGCCATTATGCCATATACTATAGACTATAAAAAAACTAAAGATAAAAACAGTAATAACTTAATAATATTATAGAGTTTAAATAATTTGGGCTAAGGTATATGTTTTAATATAAATCTAAAATAGGCAGTAAGATGGCATGATGGCGCATATACTTACACTTTGTGACAATGCAAAGGCAGTCCGTGACTAAATGCGGTTATGCATTTATATTCTTCAATAATAATCAAATTAAGAAACAAGTTACTTGTTAACTTCACAAATAATCACGAGGTACCTCTACATTACTAAATTGACTTAAAAGTAATACAGATCTTTAAATCCTGTATGCAACAAGCAACTAGTTCCATGAGTTTTTGTCATTTAAGTAGTCGTTGACTGAATAATAACCCTTCCGAATAAGTTGCATTTTAACGGCGATACAATATTACAGGACTTGGCCCTTCTTAAAGATAAATTTGCATCTATTGGCTTGGAATTAAATACCGGTAAATGTGAACTTTTTTTAAACAATATTGAAAACAATAACAAACATTTGGTACTTTCAAAATTTAACTGTTTGGCTCCAAACATCAAAATTATGGATAAAAGTTCTCTTCGCCTCTTTGGGTCACCAGTCTTTGAAGAAGCTTTTAATTCTTTCATAGATGAGAAAATACCAAATTTTTGTGAAATTTCAGATCGCCTCCTCAAAATTAATATTCATTCGGTTTTTACAATTATTCGATATTGCCTTTTTGTTCCCAAATTTACGCATGCTCTAAGATCATCACAGTTTTGGAAAAATTTAGTACCTTTAGAAAAAATTGATAAAATTATTCAAAATACTCTAAAAAATATTTTAAATGTGGATTTAAACGACCGAGCTTGGCTACAGGCTTCTCTGCCTGTTCGTCTTGGTGGACTAGGCGTTCGCAAAATTTCAGATGTTAGTTTACCGGCGTTCTTGTCCTCGGTTCACAGCACGGAAGAATTAACCAGGAAAATTTTAGCTCCCACACTGGTTAATTCAGAAGTGCTGTGCAAAACTGACGCTGTGAACGCCTGGAAAATGGCTTGTCCGAATTCTGTTTTGCCAACCAACCTATTCTCCCAGCGGCAGTGGGACGGGCCGCTTAGCAACTCTGTAAGAGAAAAGCTTTGTACTACATCTTCCAATGTTGCTGAGCGTGCTCGATTGCTGGCTGTGGGAGAATGGGAATCTGGTCTTTGGCTCCAGGCACTTCTATCGTCCAATATAGGTACTATGTTGGACGATACCACTTTCCGCCTCGCCACTTGCCTCCGTTTAGGTGTTTCGTGTGTTTCTCCGCATTGCTGTCACTGTGGAGAAGCTGTCGATAGCCTCGGACACCATGGACTCTCCTGTAGCAGAAGCGCTGGTCGAATTTCTCGCCACGCTAATCTTAATGACATACTACGTCGTGCTCTTGTCACTGCTGGCGTTCCAGCTATACATGAACCCAATGGCTTGGTACGCGACGATGGGAAGAGACCGGACGGAATGTCATTGTTGCCTTGGAAGATGGGCAGGCCTTTGGTGTGGGACGCAACGTGCGTTGACACCCTTGCGCCATCACATCTTCCAAGCACTGCGGGATGTGCCGGCGCTGCTGCTGCAACCGCGGAAACCCTCAAACGACGCAAATATAGTAATTTAGTCGGAAATTACATTTTTGCGCCATTTGGGGTGGAAACCCTAGGTTCATGGGGTCCAAACGCTCGTATTTTGTACAAGGAGATCGCAAAACGCCTGATCGACGTTTCGCGTGATCAGAAGGCTGGTCTTTTCTTGGCCCAAAGAATCAGCATTGCCATTCAACGTGGCAATGCTGCCAGTCTTCTGGGCACGTTACCAGTTGACAGCGATGCTGAAGAGTTCTACGATGCCTAAACCATTTTTGTAAATATTTAGTATTATAATTATTTGTGTTTTTGTAGCTATGTTAATACGTTTGTAAATATAAATACTTTTGTTAGAGTCGATTAAATAAATTGTTATTAAAAAAAAACATTATAAAACAATGTCATCAATTTGCAGATACAATATTAATTCACAATACTTGCATATAGATAAATGAAACTGCAAAATTTATAGATTACTAGCTGACCTGATACGTTGTTCTGCCATATAAATTCTTTCGATAGGGATTCCCTAATCATCAAGCGGTAAGAAATATACTTTACGACCTATTCTCATATCTACCAAATATACATAAAAAAATAATATACATAAAAGTCGGTCGTGCCGTTTCACAGAAGTGCGACCACAAACACCGTGACACGAAATTTTTATATACAATAGATTACAAATTATACATACAACGAAAGCTATTTTCTGCTCTCCTGTGAAAGTATGTATGTATTTTACGTGTCAGTTTTGGTTTAAACGTAACATGGCTCATGTTAGATAGCTGAGAGTGATATTTCCTTGTTTTTCTTTAAAATGGCTCTTATTCGGTCAAAGATCGTGCGCCGCTATTCCGAATATACCAAACGTTGTTGACAGTCTAATCTAGTATAGTCAATTTGCCAATTAATAGCCGCGGACATCTACGGAAACGCCTCGTTTATACAAAGACGAATTAATACAAATGCAAAATAGCACGGAACTGGAAACGAACATTTGACTTTAACATAAAAAGCTTGACTCACTGATGTAGTACGTAATTTCTGCTGTTTCCTGAAATCCTTAGTTTGGCTCTCATATCAGCCAGTTTTATTGGGTATTTCGACAGATAATACTCAGCAGCAATGCAGAGTATGAAATAATGTCGAATAGGCGCCAAAGACTCATAATTCTATTCCATAGAAACTAGGCATAGCTTGCAAAATGCGGACAACATATACCTAGGACTAATCCTTTCAAGACATAATGTTATGTTATAGACGAGTTCAGCGTTTGAAAACCTATAAGTAAACATGTGATCTAAAACACGGTTGTCTTATAAACACATAAAGTGGTCCCACAACCAACGGTATATAAATAATTCGCAGCTAAAATGATATTCGCAATCGCATTAGAGTGTCGTTGTATGAACTATGTATGACAAATAACTGACAATTACCAATTTCTTAACACATTTAATATTGAAGGAGAAAGGTAAAATATAAATATGCATGTATTTATGAAGCTTTTATTGCAATAATGGAGGGCCAAAGGTTGTCATTTTATAAAGCGAAATCGACATTACGACTTGATATAAAAGTGAGCACTAAAAGAGAGAATACCTCCGTAGGAAACTTTCAAATATTTTCTTTGGCGTAAGGTCGGTATCTAAACTATATTCCGAGTTTAGTAGACAACTCTCAGGCTTTATATTATTTGATTTCTCTTGGTAATACACCGAGTGAGAGTACTTTACAATAAATTGTCATAGGATTAAGATAAAAGTTTTACGTGCTTGATTTACAACAAAGGTGGTGATTAATATAAAGCCAGTTCGAAAGTATATGTTAAAGGAAGTCGATTGAGATTTGGAATGCATAACAAATTATGCTGACCGCATAAATGATCAAAATCGGTTACTATTTGCTGACAATACTACTACAAACTTAGGCGTACCATACAGCATACACACCGCCTGTATACCGTATAAATAACCTTGTTAGGTACAATTTTTAGGATGGAGGCAGTCGGGCTTGATCCAGTATTCAATTACATTTCGCTATGACCTACATGTCTAGTATCGCATCAGCTCTTCTTCTTCGCTTAGGCTCGCTTAAATTCTGGCATACAGCGATGTATCTTAACCTTCGAAAACTACTACCATAGTTAAAGGATAAACGTAAATGAAAACCGACGACTCTATCCTCTAATCTATCTTATATTGATTAACAGCGAACAAAATTGAATGCAAGACAGATATATTGGAAGCAGGGGGTGACGCAGACGGTCATTAATCTCTCAATGTCCCGACGCGCGTTATCAAAAGTTCAACCCTCACCCCTAGTTTGTTCGACACACACGCAACGACCCTGTCCCGTCTACAGGTGATATAGGTAGTTATTAAAAGTTACATGAACGGGGCTGAAAGCTTTCCACCCTATTATGTGTCTAGTGGTGTGTATTTTTGTCTTCGTGCACGCGACTCGTTGGACCAGCTGCGGCAATTTAGTTTGTAAACTATACTTATATTGAGCAAACATAATTCAATGACTGAGTTCAGAATACACCCGCAGTATTTTTTAAGTAAAATAAAACTGATATAGGGTTAAATTAAGAATAAAGTGGCATTTTTTTAAGAATGAGCTCTTTTACGGCACGCTTTCTGTTTCGATAATTGCATTAAATGCACAAATCTAAATTAAAATTATATTAAAGACAGCTAAAAAAGCAATTTACTGACCACGTTGACTAAGCCAAGCCAAACAAGGCAGAATGACGACGCGGGATTAAAAATATCATACAAAAAATGACCTAGGCATAATCTAAGAAATATAATCCAATCAAGACCTAAGTGCACTACATATACCTATTGGTAAGAAGTGATCCATTTACATCGATGTTAACATGAATATAAATAGACAAATAATTGTCTTAAATCCTTTTTAGGGTTCCGTAGCCAAATAGCAAAAAACGGAACCCATATGGATTCGTCATGTCTGTCTATCTGTCCGTCCGTATGTCACAGCCACTTTTTCCCGAAACTATAAGAACTATGCTGTTGAATCTTGGTAAGTAGATGTATTCTGTGAACCGTATTAAGATTTTCACACAAATATATAAAAAAACAATAAATTTTGGGGGTTCCCCGTACTAATAACGGAAACTAAACATTTTTTTCATCAAATCACGTGTCTATGGATAGGTTTTCAAAAGTGATATTGAGGTTTCTAATATCATATTTTTCTAAACTGAATAGTTTGCGCGAGAGACTTCCAAAGAGGTAAAACGCGTGTCCCCCCCCCCCCTTCCCCCATGTAACTTCTAAAATAAGAGAATGATAAAACTAAAAAAATATATGATGTACATTACCATGTAAATTTCCCCCGAAAATTGGTTTGAATGAGATCTAGTAAGTAGTTTTTATTTAATACGTCATAAATCGTAAACCGCAATTTACCTTTCATTCAATCAACTGAAATAGTTACTTGCTGCTACGGAACCCTTCATGGGCGAGTCCGACTCGCATTTGGCCGCTTTTAGGTATAAGAACACTACAATTGGACAGACAGACGATGGCTTCACAATTTGACAATTTAAACTCTATGATTATACAATTAAAACCATATCACATGTCAAATTATGCAGCCATTGCGAATGATACATAATGATGCCAACAATGTCAATTTCGACACATCCGCACTTGACACCTGCCTATTGTGTAGGGGCGGGAACATGTCGAGAAATGATATGAAATGGAGATATTTGGAAGGTGGTCCAAGAGAATGACTGCAGCAATAACTAAGCGATCGGTTAGAAATAATGTAGCATAGCATCGCGTATTAGTTATTATATATCTTTAATCGAAAGTCGATGCCAAATCACTTAGGTAATTTAAAAAAAGGGATTTCATAACCTACGTTGTTTTTATACAACTAAGAAACAAGTATACATGCTGGCTGACCACGGATCCCATAGCCTAAAGAAGTATCAAAGACGCTTAGAACCCTTGAAGGTGTGGTTAAATGTTGCTGACCCTGTTTAAAAGGAGGTGCCCCTAGCACAAGGAGGTCGGTCGCCATATGTGGTCGCAGAATAGCCACCATAGAACACCCAGTCGTTGCAGGAGCACAACTAAAGATTACTTCGATATTCCGTAGAGTGTGAAATCTCCTATATAGAATATTATATATGACTGCAATTTTCTATATGGAGGATTGCAACCGTATATTATCGCAGCATAAATATTAGGGACAGAAACATATCGTTAACTCTCTTGAAACGTTGAATGTATTTATGCGGTGCTAAAACATATACGACGATTATCAATTTTACTACCACTCGTTTTAATGGACAAATAAATCTTCGCAGAGAAAACTGTACGACTGATAGATTTTCATTACGTTTATGATAGAGTGTGTACTTAACCTACTTATACTGAGCTGGCCAGGTACACAAGGCTATACCTTATCCCACTGCGAAAGACACGACGGTTTTGTTATTAATTTCTTCACGAAACATATTTCGAAGTGTTAAGTGTATTTCCATATATAACTCACAAATTTTAGATTGCAAGTTTTGACTATTAAGAAACTGATTGCCTCTAAAAAGTACCTATGAAAGATATATTACTGATTCAGCATTTTAATTGAGTTCTCCTTCCGACACATTTGTGTTTTTCCTTTGTATGTATGGTGGTACAGCGTAATAATAATTCTATATGGAATCTGAATTTATACACTTTAGTATAGCGACAAATATAATTATCTTTTTTCTCCCACAAATATTTATCGATCCGTCGACATGTGGGAAGTCTTCGATCCGCTGTCATCTGTCACTCAATCACCTGACCAATCCCAAATGGCAGACGTGTGGGTGTCGCAATGACCTTGTCGCAACGAATCGATACGA
Organism: Catocala nupta; assembly: GCA_963675205.1. NCBI lineage: Eukaryota > Metazoa > Arthropoda > Insecta > Lepidoptera > Erebidae > Catocala > Catocala nupta. The sequence goes on along the minus strand of OY776091.1, from coordinate 7,146,433 downwards.
ACAATGCACTCGATCAACCATTGTTTCAAACTTACAACCAATTTGCACGTATGCCTTAACAGGTGAAGTAACGAAATTGTTTTGCAAATTGCGCATATTTTGTTTGAATGGAGTCATGCAAAGTTAATTGCGTTTCTAGTTTCAGAGTAACGTTGCAATTTCGAGTAAAATTGCTTTTAGTTCAGTATATTCAAATACAATGTTTATTCATAAAAGAAATTCGCGGTGTCTGTTGAATTATTCTACGGTATTCTAAAAACCGCTGCTGGAATACCGCGGAATAATATCTGATATTTTAAACTAGTAAAAATGGATGCTTAGAACCAACTGTTATTTAAATTTTAGTACACTCATAACGATTATAATTTTTTTGGGTAATTCCTGAGATTTACTGCTTTGCTCATATCTATTACTAACCGGATAAACTCAGCGACATGAAAAGTCACAACGCAGAACTTTGAGTATTTTAACGAACTTCATTATCAAGCATATTTAGGTCAGCTTCTACTCGCACTAGATACAGTACAATACTTTTATTTGCAAGCCGACTACTCCTTCATTTTTGAAACTCAGTATTTAAAGTTGCGCTATTGATAGCTGTTTACAATATAACAGATAGTCTGTCCTGACTGTGACGAACATCTTGAGTACAAATAATAGTATTACCAACTCTCTCACACAAACCAGTGTAACCAGCGTGTGATAAATAGCCAGCCATTCAGGACTCAACAGCCTAAGTTAAAGCTGCTTCTGTAGATTCATATGGAACCCTCTTCACATACGCTATCTACATTACGATATAACACAATATACACTACATAGCACCTTCGTAGTTATTGAAGTTTATTAAATACAAATCAGCATTGCATTTCGAAGATTCTAATGCCAATCATGTAAAGCAAGAGCCACCCATCCAAATTCACACGTGCTCCATAAAATCTAAGTACCCACGTATAGAGGTTGTTACTTTCTAATATCCTCGGTCGCTCCTTCCATGGCATCACGTTCCATCATAATTTCACTGCATTGTTAACATTAACTACTGATTCGTACCACCTACATTGACATTATTGTTCTGCAATATAAATATGTGAGTAATTGTAGTCTGATTGCTTGGTATTTAATTACCATATTGGCCCTGGTGAGACGCATTGTGAATACGGAATGGGAATATTTATATAGATATCAAAATAATGTTCGTAGAACAATGTCATAGTAGCTTCGCGTACCAAGATAAAGGTATAATAGTGTATATAATGAATAGAAGTTGAATAAATAAATAAGTTATTGCCATTTTTTTAATAAGTCTGTATTTTTTTATTAACCTGTCTGCTTAACGATATCAAGACATAACGATAAAAGAACTGTGCCTGGACGCCGGCGTACTTACGCCGGTGGAGTAATTAAAAGAATACTAACGAGGAAACTATGAACGAATAAAATGGTATACGCGTGCACTAAACCTGGATATACCATATAGCTCCTTTGCTGAATAACGATTATATAAGAGGCCAAGAGTTTAGATAGCTACTCTTATTGATTGCTCACCCAACTTGAAATGCAATTTGATGATTATGTGGACAAGGGACAGGCAATCTTTCTTTCGCCATTTTGAACTGCATGTACCATAATCGAATCTTAAAGAAATTGCGCGAACGTTGATGATAAGTTTGATTGATGCGAGATGTCGTTGGGACATATACGGATGTTAGTCTCTTCTGGCGGCCATTTTTGTACAATCGTTGATGGAATTGCGTACCATAGAAGGCAAATCTTGTCTAAGTTAATACTCCTATTCAGCATTATTCCAGTATAGGTAGTACCTACATTACTGTTAATAGACTTTTGCATTGTCTGGCACTTTTTTGCGTGATTTCTTCTCATGTTCAACGATTAAGAATAAATCAGAAGAAACGAAAAGTTGCAAACAATCCGACTGGACAATCTTCTTTTCGGGAAACGGTTATCATTGAGGTATTCCTATAAGGAAATTGCCAGCAGATGCACAGCTTTTAAAACTGTTTTCGGTGGTTGCTAGACTCAACCTAGATTAAGCTAGCTATTCAAATATTTGAGAAACACGGGTGTGATACATCCCTGCCGTCCTATATAAATGTTACGTAATTTTCTGTATTGTGCCACAATTGCGCATACCTTCTATATTTCCTTAAACAAGTCAATTTCGAAGAATATGCAATCTTTGATCCTAGTAATATTTTCTCACGCATTGTAAATAAGACTAGTTTTACGAAGCACTTACTCGGGTAAATACTAAGAAAAAGAAACAATATGTGTCACTACATCATTTTGCTGAGATGGCGTACAAAAATAGTTGCTATGTGATAAAGAGGAAAAAAAAACCTTCCTATGTAATACTGTCTGTGCCAGTTGCAATTTTTTGTTCCTCTCTTTTCGAAGTTCACGAGCTAAGTGAAGCGTATCTAATGAATCATTCATTAGGCTGCAGTTCGTTAAGCCCTTCAAACTAAACTGGAAAAAGCTGGAGCAAATAAAATGATTTTAGTGCCATTTAAAACAAATTCAGTATTTCACCTTCATTTTTCACTGCATTAACACTTAACAGATTAGAGTTAGCTTTTCAGATAAGGTTTATGAAAAGCATATTTATATTGTCTACCTACAAATACATAGGTATGATAAGCAGAGTACAGAGAAAGCAAGTCAGAAGAAAACCATTCAACGTTAAAAAGAATAAAAAGAGATAAAAACCAGCCAAATTAAAAATTTACAAGTATAAGTAGCTTTAAAGCTACTACTACTAACCAACTAGTATAAATAACAAGCGAGAAACGGCAATGAATTGCCGTAAATTAGAGTTCGAAAAAATGGTTCAAGTAATATGCAAAGGTCACGTGATACCACATGACCTTGAGGTCAAAGGTCATAGTTATTTCGGGGGTATATCGACTATGCTGAGTCGAATAGCGGTGACCGCGAGTCTCTAGCTCTTACGGTTCTTGAGTTAAAAGTTATACCTATACCAGACAGACGGACGAAAAATCTGTTGTCTAAGATTTTTCCGAACTCTAAAACATAAGTGATGATGATGCAGATTCTACTAACCGATGCAATTCACCTATAAAATGTTTTCGGTGATTTCTCCAATAATACTTTACAAAAGTAAAGATTTGTCGTCGAATCTTTGGAGAAAGGAGACCACCTCATGTGCCTATGGAATAACAATTGATTTTATATCCTCGTGTGGTATAGTGAAGTAGTCGACGTAGACAAAATTATGTCGATACTTGAACGATACGATAAGATCAAATGATTAAATTTATCATACAAATAATGAGTTTATTGATTATTGTGATGTAGTGAAAGTTTTCCATGTCGTATCTAAAGCTCTGATTTAAAGATAACAGATAATTATGTGGAGGAGTGATAAGATTTTATTTTCGTTTACATTGCCTGACATTGTGATAACCGTCACATATTAAATGACCATACTATGGACGGCAAGTATTATTAAGCTATAGACGCCGATAGATCCATAAATATAACCTAGGCAATGACCTACAATTTGCTAGCGCGTAAAAGAACCCGTATCCTAATGTAGCCGTAGCGGATCTAATATAGGATATATTGAATGTTTTACGGTTACTTACCATGATTAGGTTAAATAGCATTAGTAGAGTGAGATAGCAGAAGACTAAATTAAGTAAAAATACATAGACACGATTTAATTATACAGAATTAATTATATACATATTCGATGTATTCCATTAGAATGTTACAAACGACTCGAATAGGTACTTTGATTTGTAAATTACTTTTCTTTTAATGATCGTGTTCTATATGTTAAACATAAATCGTGTTATTTATGACCGGTATAAGTCTATTCTATTTAACAATCACAAATGATACTATACCTACATATCACATATGCTTTCAAATCATTATCAACCACGGCATTGATTCTTTTACATTTGTATTAGTGAACTACACGTACTACATCAAAAACTTATTACTGTTAAAAACATCGATAACTATAATTCCCAACACTGGCACGCGTTCGCGGGTCGAATGCAAACAGATCACGAAGGCCGCGGGGTACGTGATCACTGAATAGGGGTCACAGACACGCGGATGTGCACCATTGACTGGCCGACTACTATTTGTTTATACTATCTGTATATAGCACACGTGATTCATTAAAGAAAGAGTGTGCGAAGTCACGGCCTACGGGGTGAAGACTTCATAAAAATCAAGCAAGCGCATGACAGTCAAATTTGAAGTATAAGAATCGTGGTAACTTTGGAATGGGTTCTCTACAAAATTCCTTTGACTTGATTCTGGAGTATCTGATATTGATACCTCAAAAAGACACATCACGGCCTGCGGGGTGAAGACTATCAAAATCTAGCAAGCTCATTACACATTTTAAATATAGGGAAAAAGACGGTATGACTTTGACAATTAAAAGAAAGACGTCGACGAAGGTCTTTAACAAAATCAGACGCAGCAGAACATCCGGTTTAATGTACCCTAACGAACCAATGTGAATAAGAAATGTGATGAGAGTATAGGATAAATGTGAAAACAAGTCAAATGTCATAGTATGAACAGTATCCTATCTATACCTCATAAAAGAAGACACGATTGTGTGACCCAAGCAAAGAAAAGATTTCTTCCAGAAACATCTAATATTTCAATGCCTAGTGCTTGTGCTATTCCAGTTTCTTTACAGATAAATAAATAAAATAGGCCTCTGCATATCAATAATGCGTCCTCAATACTTCTTTTAAGCAATAGCGCGACAATTCCATGTGGCTATTTAACATAACCGTAATGGTTAGTAGACGTTTCATCGCATCCTTGTAAACTAGAAGAATTGATGTAATCTATATGTAGCAAAACAACACCAACGACTTTCCCGCTAAATGAGGATGTATAGCCTTTACGTGAACGCACTTTTCTAAAGAAACGTTTAATGTTTTACATCCCACGGGAAATACCAATAAAGTGAAAACTAGAAGCCTTTGAGTCAAGAAGTACTTTTTTAAGTCAGGTAAGTAGGAAACTATCTACCTATTGTACGACATCATTAAATGCAAAGGGCATTTAATGGTGTCGTACAATAGGTATGACACCATTAAATACAAAGGAGTTTCCTATATACAGACTCATGCCGTTATATAACTCAGGAGATATAGAGATGCGTACTATACCTACATTTTACTAGCTGTATGCTATTACAGAAACATTTTCTAACTATACTTTACCTTACCAGAAAAAGGAACGTGGGACCGAACTATCTGCAAGAATAAACATAAGCAACCATCTAAACTAACATATGGATTACAAAACGAAACATGCTATAAATAGTTTATTGTGATCTAATCATATGTAGCCTGTACATATGTATGTATGTATAAACCGGCGCATATTGCTAGTACCGCCTAAGCCGGTACGCCAAACTCGCAATCTAAATTAAAAATTTATTCAATACTAGTGCTATATTAAAAATAGTTGATCTGCATATAAATTGAAAATTCAGGCAACCTGCAACCAGTCTGTGCCTAAAATGAAAAGAGGTCAGGTCATCTGACTGGATCGAAGATTAATTTTACGCTAGACCCGAATGATGTAACAGTCGGCAATCATAGAACGAGAGCGAGCATACATCAATTCCTTAATATATTCATATCAATGTCACACAAAATTATTTATGATTATGAGCGATGTTGTTATTAATCAAGTGTGCAAAACAACGTTACATCACTTTGGGTCGTCGTGTATACCAAGATCTACCAACTATACAGCAGGTTCCTCTAAACTAAATTTCAGTCTTTGCGACCAAATTTTAACAGAGATTGGATGTCTACGCATAAGGAAGGTATTATAGTGCATATGTATGCGCAAGAATAAGCGCACTCTCATTTCTTCATTCCCATAGTCCGACGGAATGGCAATCCGACACGACCAAAGAGAGATTAAGCGCAAAACCAATAACTTTACGTGCTTTTCGTCGTTCAGGAGTGTCCTACACTACAAACTTCGTAACTTCAGGCTCCTATGACAATTTCTTGAGAGAAAACAGAACACGCAACAGAATTCTTGCTTAAACTGAGAATAGGCACTAAGGCATTACGTTCACCTTGAAGAAGATTAGCAGCCCAATAATATTGCACACCACCCCTTTAGAAAACTAGGGAAGCTGCTCTGTAAGCAGATATAGGCACTGGGTTATCAACAGACCTACTAATGAACGGTATGCTAAAATCTGAATTCCTTTTTGAAAGTGACATTTTTATAAGTAAACTCTTTTTAATTCATGGTCACCACTTCTACACCAAGAGTTTACATTAGTACTAAATTTAGTTAAATAACCAAATAAGTCGACAAAAGCTTTTAATCATCCATGCGGCAAATTAAACGAGATACAAAAGACATTAGCAGTCTAACAGGCCGCCTAGAACATGCTCTTGTTAACACAATAGCTGATTACTAGATTCATTTTAATTAACACCGAAGCAACCACTTTAGCCCCACTTGTATAACGCAAAGTTGTATAATACAAAAACATCCTGTCGAAAGCAGCATAACATCACGTGTGTGAGTAATTTATAGCACTACAACTTTTTCCTGTCACACCCACATTTCGCTAGTAATGTTTAACACCTTGAGACCCGTTAGGCAATACGTAATAGGGGGCGATTTTATTGTCGTCTGTCAGGAGCACGTTTAGACTCCTTACAGCTACTGAGCATGGCCTATCTGGGAATATCGCTTTGTGATAGCAAAATCTATTAACACTGCCTGGTCTGGGAAACAGTCATCACAATCAGCAGGTCCGCATATGCTCATAATGCTCATATGTTTGTCACTAGACTAACCACGCAGTCACATAAATAGTCCAAATATTTTCCTAAATGTTTTAAAGAGTAAAGTTTATTTTTCAAACATATTTATATGAAGTTATACATTTTGAAGATAACCTTACGCATTTCTCTGTGCCGGGTGTGCTCATGCTTATGTTGACACCAAATTATGATCACACCAATACAGAAATACATTGTCCATATTAGAAACAAGGCAATTCAAGCCGAGTCAATTCAAAAGTTTATTAATTGCTAAACAGGCGGTCCTTCGGCAGTCCGAAGAACTAAAACATTGAACTCGCGAGCGAAGGGTCGTTATTTCATCCGAGTTGTTTACAAAGATACAAGCTAAGTGGATTCACTTTCTAATTCAAGTCAAGCTAATCTATATGGTTAGATTGACAGAATAACTAGAAAATAGCAATATGCAAATAAAAAAGTAAATTAGCAAGCAAACTGCAATAATTTATCGCACATAGTCTTTCACACACACTATTGAATAATCTTATATCACAATCAATTAGACTGTTTTAGATATGAGAGGGGCTTGACGCTAAATGTTTTTGATAAGGATCAAAGCTCAAACGCGTAGGTGTTTGAGCCAGGATGCCGCGGCCAAGCCTTGCATGAGTGATCACTGATTAGAAGGGCAGATACTACTGTGCTATGGGGAAGACGTAATGCTCTCGCACATATCTATAGATCATCTGTGTTTATAATCGTTTTGAACAGTCGGATGCCGTTGTGACATTTGTGTCAACTCTGTTGTGACATAACATATATATCCCTATATGGTAAGGCAAAGGCATATTATGTATTTTTATGTTTTTATTCTTTAATAAAGACCACTTTCGCTTTATGTTCAAATGCTGTATCCCGGGGACTTTACAAATATTTTAACAACGGATATAAGTCACCCATACTGAAAGCAACTATTAGTGGATCACATATTGTTCTGTCCTGTATGGGGATCAAACCCACAACACTAGAAACAGTGACAAGGAAACCAATTAAACTGCTACGCACTCTGTATTTACATTTAATCTTAAAAATAGCCCCGCCTCGTCTAATAAGACAATGAGCTAAACATGTAATAAGGGAGAGCGACCTGTTATATAGACTAAACCAAAAACTAATAACACTTTACCCAAACTAAGAAACCAAGTCAAGATCTTTAGGTAGTATCTTTAGTAGCATTCCTATAATAGTCAGTGTTTTGTCTAGATTAAAAAAGTTACATGTCACGGTACAAAATACTACAAGCTTGCCCTAAAAAATAAAAATATCCTTTCGTTTAAACAAAACGAGCATTCCTCAATTCTAATTTAAAAGTTACACGCATAGTTGTATCTACCATAATTCTTACAGTTACTTAGTATTTTTATAGCAGCGCCATCTATTTGTTAAGCGAAGTAACTATAAGCCAGGTGAGTGTGTTTCGTAAAGCCTTAGATCTTACGATCTACCGTGATTCAAAGGTATAATGATGACACGTTAGTACGTAACTATTATAAAATGATATAGGGTAAGTTTACGATCATTCAAGCTGATAACTGGCTTCGTTTCGCATTTATAATATTAGTATGAATGTTTAATACCCACATATAATTACCGCTAACCTACAACTTCATACATATACACATAGTCATTAAAAACACCAATCATGCATTTCCGAATAAAAAACAACTACGGAAAAGTATTGAAAGTATCTATTATTATAATGTTATTGTATTGGTAATGTGCTTTACAGTATATGCGCGTAAGAGTGAGAGTTGTTTGTCGGACGTCCGTCAGTGAGCTAGTAGCTTCCTGTAGCAAAAACGCTCGCGCATGTTTTACACGCGGACCGGTGCGTGAATCATGCGCGGGCGCAGGCGCGTGTCGACAACCGTAGATGTCGCTTAACAACCACTTAATTAATTAATGGTGAAAACGATATTAGTCTGACGATGAAAGACTATTTTAATTAAAATTTAAATATATTATGTTGTTTCAATATATAACATGGTCTATAAAATGATACAGTTATCATAAATGTCGAATTTATATAATATATTTATGTTTATTATAATTTCAAGATATGATTATTACTCATAACATATTTTTTATATAACTATTATATTACAAACTTGTATCTGGTTACTGGGAATTAGCAAAGTATTTTAATATTCAATACTGTCTAGATTAATTAAATATTAAATCTACGAATAAAATTATTAATGCCCTATGAAAACTTATTAATTTATGTAATATTATAATAATTCAAAAATCTAATTACCTTATGTTAAAAAAAATTACTTCAAAACATTTCTTAAAAGCCGTAACCAAATGCGAAGGGATCCTTTATAAAGTCAATAGCGTCGCACAAAGAAACACAAGCACTAACGTCACCCCTAATTGAACTTTGGTACCTAAGCCACACAATCTAATTTCCCTTGGCAATATCTAAAATAAATATTGGAATTACGTACTAACATACATTATTTAAACAGAAATGTGTGTATTACCACATAGGGATTAAGTTTGATATTGATATGCAGCACGTGCATAGGCGCGCGCTTCCGAGTCGCCTGTCCTTTGATACAACACGTACAAAAGAGTAATTAGTTCGAGCTCACGTATTCTTAGATCCTTACTAAATATATTACTACTTATTGTGGTAAACAGACTAACTTGTGGTTTTGCTTCAGCTAAATTGCTGTTATTCCTAGACTGGTTCCAAATCCAAAGGTGCTTTGTTTTTTAATAATGAAGAGCCCGCAATATAAAGATTAGCATTTAATAAGTCGTTCTGTCCTTATTTGCCTCTCAGCAATTACCATGCTGCATGTGACCGAATTTTCGCAGACTGCTTTATTTTAGAATTCCTAAAGCAATGGTATGTAGAGTAACATTTAAGTCGAATAGGAGAAGACCACCATTTGTGTAACTTATTCGGATCGCAAGAGATATGTGTGTCCTCTTGCTTATCTCAGTAGCTGAACTTAGTTACTGCACTAGGATGAATTTTATTTTATTTTAAATATTCTTTTTCAATTTCTCTTTTTTATGTTATTCTACATGTACATATTATGTTTAATGGTTATAACGTCTTTAAGACTTGTGTATATTTTTGCCTATTGTCATTCGTTGCGACGTTTTATCTTTGTTTTTATAATTTTAAAGCTGATACCCCTTTTATATATGTGTGTGTATATATATATATTGTCGAAATATATGATGAAAAATTTCGCTCTGTACTAAATTTTGCCTGTTTTGAAAAGAAGCCAGATTCTTTTTGTACACCAAGCAACTTATGTGCGAAATTTCTTGATAATCGGTCGAGTAGTTAAGGTGTGATAGCGTAACAGACAAACAAACTCACATTCGCATTTATAATATATGTTAGGGTATTGTCTTCATTTATAGTAAAAAAGTATAGTTTAGTATTCATTCTCAGCACACATACCTGAATATATACTTATGATCAAGAGTGCAAACAAAGTCTGAATCTAAGTTGAAATCATCCGCGACATTCTTAAACGATTGCGCGGCTAAGTAAAACAGGACAGATAAAACAGTACTTAGCACATGAATGAGTAAGACTTTGTTGACTTAGTCACGAATGTTTTGCTTCTTTTAATTATGCATGAGATAAAAATGGCTCACCATCGCAAGAAACGTGTCTTGGTTCGTTCGTACTTTCCGACATTACTTATTTGGAAGTGCAAAAGATTGCGATTTACCAAGTTCTGCAACTTGGAGTTACGTCATCCGAATTGTCATTTTCGTGGTTGATCGAAAAATCTGCCTGTATGAACGTTGCTCCATTTCTAATGCCGCTTAACATAAGTTGAACAATTTGTATTAATATAAAACATGCGGTCTCAGCACGACAACTTACTAAATTTAGATGTAATGCAACTCAGTCCACACTATAAGTGAGATACTATCGACTATGAGGTTTCGAGATCGATTTCAGATCGATCTAAGAGAATGGATCAATTCAGTATCTATGATGTAAGGACAAAGTGTATGACAATTTCGACAGAGAATATATAAAGTTATTCGTTGCTAAAAACTGGCTACTTAGCTCGTACATGAAACAAATTGATATACTAATCGATTAGTCGAAAATTGATCTAAGAATATACGATCAAATAGAGATTTGCATCTCGATTCGGTCGATCAATAGATTGTTTCTTCGGAACAAAATGTCACGATGCCTACAGAATGTCCAAAAATTGCAACTAGAATATCGAAAGCACAATTGACACCAATTTTACAAACCAGATATTGTCCATATCTGCTCTGCAGTCTTATCGAAATTTCTCCGGCGCTATAACAATTTCTAATCGGGATCGTGAGTGCAAAACTACTGCATTACATATATATCGATCGCGAGCAGCTGCAGTCATTACAATAGCGCTAGTTATACTAACACCAACCTTTTGTTCTATAATACTACGTTATATAATAGACCTAATATTACGAGCGCAATGCGATGCGACTAATAATAATGGGTCTTATATCATAACACACCCCGCATGCAATGTATTATTCTAAATTATAAACTAATTAACGTAATAAAATATTATTTTATAATAGGCTACACGTTGGACGGCGAAATATTGATACATGAATATCAAGATTAATTTTAAATTTGGTACACCTAAAGGACATTATAAGTAGGTAAGTGTAGAAGCGAGTCTATAGATGGAGGTTTATGTTTTTTCTATAATTCTGAAGCACTGAAGCTTAGCCTTAATCAACTCAAATCAGATTTTTTGGAAGGGTGCGTAATATTTTCAACTTCTTATTTCCTAACTGTATTATCCGATAGGCTTATATCTAACGTATGTAAAACTAGCTGACCCGCGCAACTTCGTCTGCTTCCCATAACAGAATTTTCCCCGATTCTGGCAAGATTTTTCATTGATGCGCCGCTCCTATTGGTCGTAGCTTGATGGATCTATATTTCTCGATAAATAGGCTATCCTAAAAGAATTTTCAACTCGAACCAGTACTTCCTGAGATTAGCGCGTTCAATCTAACAAAAAATCTCTTCAGCTTTATAATATTAGTATAGATAATATGAAAAAAGTTGGTGCTGAACACATTTCTTTGATTATATTTTAGTTATGTTAGATATTAGAAGTTGCGAAGTCTTGGATAATTTTGTCATGAGGTTCGTGTTTGAGAAAGCGCTCGTTCATTTACAGGTGAAGTAATGCCATCTCGACTTGATTACCAACTTTTGATGCAATTAATTGCAGCCCATCGTTATGAGGTTTTTGCAGTTATCCTGATTATAACCTGTTTTGTTGCAGAACAGCTGATTGGTTGCTATGCGTCACACTAGCGTCTTGAGCCAATGCCGCCGCATATTCTGCTCAATCCAGGGTGAATATCACTAAGAAACCTCCTCTACTCCTACCATCGACGTCAAGATCATGTATTCACTAATCAGTGGGATTTGCCAACTAATGTTAGCCTTGGGCGATTTAATACCACCATTTTATTTATTTAACTTGGCAATCCGAAATGTGTTTCGATACTTTCGATTGAAAAGCACAATAGCTGTTCTTGTTTCTCGTTAGATAGTCGTGATGTACCCTTGCAAACAGCACGGATGGCGTAGTGGTTTAAATGGTCGCGTCACCACTGCCACCGCGCCGAGTATTGTAGGTTCGAATCCCACACGGCACAAAAATTTGTGTAATCCATAAGTGGTTGTCCCGACTCTGGATTTTATTTGTGTCCATTGCTTGAATGTTTGTAAGTCCCCCGCGACACATGAGACATACTTAGTGTCTAAAAAAAAATGCAGAAATCCTTAAGTGATGATACTGAAGATACGATTGAATTTTTATTCAAACAAATATAAATAATATATCTGTATTACAATAAATGTACTATTTTGTCAAAACATAAAATAAATGAAAAATTTTATAAAAATATATTCTTTTTTTATAATAATACCCGCTGTTAATTTTTATTTACTTGACAATATGGTTTATTTGGTACATTTAGCAATTTTAGATTCGTAAAGCCACGCTCAATGTGACGTTCTATGTAATTTTATCTAATTACATCATACGCAGGAAGATATACTTAATTTCTACAAAACATCATAATGAGAGGAAATTCCGTTAATGACAAGTTAACGTTAATAAAATAATATATATCCATTACTTTAAATACATTAGAAACTCTTCCTTTACCTTTATGGACATTGAAGCAACTTATAGAAAGAAAACTCATACTAGCCGCTGATTACACAAATTGGAATCCGACAAAAGAAGAGAAGAAGAAGCGACCACTTACACCACAGGGCCACTCCTAAGGCAAAAAATTATATAAGGTAGGGTGTATTTGGTGCGAAACATCATAACGAGAGGAATTCTCATATTTTTACATCAACGGAAGTCTCATTATATTCGAGGCATAATTACATTGTCAAAATATTTTTACTCAAAAGATCATCACGTTTTTCGCAGCTGGAGGGTAATATTCACAGTTCAATACACTCATTTAAAAATAAATTCACAAAGTACACTCATTCATTACCTATAATAATAGCTCGATGATGACATCGGGGCGTGGTTACATCAGGAAATCGATTTACAGAAATTTGTACACATTTCCTCGACGGAAATAAAAATGGCCACGATACGTGCACAGATTAAAAACTTCAATCACTACATATCGTACTTCCTTACTTAAAAAAGCAATCTGCATTTTGTTACTGTCTCTTTCTAAAGGGTAGTGTAACAGAGACAGGGATATGTGGTGGGTAATTGATCTGCCAGTCGATGTTGAAATGAGACACTATTCATGCACTCTCTAGGTTCTTATTACCTACCTTATAGGGAGAAACAATACGTCATCGAGATTCATGTAGGGTTTCATAAAACTCTCATATATAAGTGATGCGGCTCGCATATTGAAGTGACGTTTATTAAACGATTTTGTTAAAGAGAAGCTTTTTAATTAAGTGTAGGTATTTCTTTTTAAATGTCTGTTGTTTAACTGCGTAAAATATGTCACAATACCCATCTCTCTTTGTACATGCTTTATTCCCGTTTTTAATTAATTGGGGGCGGCTCTACTGAGGCTCCTTCTCCTGAGGTATCTTTGCCGGTTTATAAGAATTCTAATCCTAACTAATATTATAAATGCAAATGTGAGTTTGTTTGTTTAGTTGTTTGTTACGCTTTCACGTATTAACTACTTCACCGATCATCATGAAATTTCGTATACACGTTATCAGGGGAACGAAAAAGGATATACAATTTACTTATCATCCAGAGAAAAGTACCTACTATTACTAACATAACCTATATTTAAATGAGTGAAGCCGCGGACATAATCTACTATCTCATATAAGTACTATCCTAATTTATATATCTATTCATACATAAATGTCTTTAAAGCGGTAGTGGATGCCATTGATAGCAAGCTATTGTTAAAATGCACTCGATAATAAATTTTTATTTGGTTTGCTTCCACTGTGTTTAGGATTTTGTTCATAGCACCAAACAATGCACATCTCACAAATAATGGTACTAAAAGGTATAAAGAATTGGCAGAGAGTACCGCATCACACACCCTGCGTTAGCCATCCCAACAATTGCAATAGGAGAGGTTACTCATATCCAGAACTATTGCTATATTCCATAGCTTCGGCATTTTACTCAGCCCAATTATTATTTTACAATGGATTTCCCTTAGGTTACACATTATTCCATTCATTATAGTAAAAAACAATGCAAAAACCAATTACCTGGCGAAGAGAGCAGATTTCTTGTTATTATTATTATTATTGGCTACTCATTGGAACATAACCGCTTAATATATTTAATTGTTGGCTAAACTTATTCTTACGAGAATAGTGTATTGAACTCAAAAACTTCACTATCTATGAACACTTAACATGAAAGTACCTATGTAAACTAAGTATTGTTATAAGTAAGATAATATTCTGTTTAACGAATGTTTTAAATATTACATTTATATCACATTTCCGCGAAGTCCATTCTTGTTTTAGACGTTGAATCCATTTATAAACGAGCATAATTATTAAAGAATGCGTCGAATTACAATCTGAAGATTAAATTCAACTCACGATCTTGGCTCACACACGAAAGAAAATCGCAAATCCAGTCGCACAGCAAAAAGATCTGAATTTAATCACGAACGGACAGGTCATTTTATACAATGAGGCGAATAAAGATCAAGGTAAAAACTTGCTTCGACCATCAAGAACCTGGAGTATTAGGCGAAAGAAAGTTATATTACGAACTCCAAGGTTATTAGAGTGAGACATGGAAAAATCTAACGCCAAATAAATAAAAATCACATATCTTCATGCTTATTTGCAGATAGTAGTTGTACCGTCTATACGCAAAGGATTAGCAAAACTGTCACACCCACTTCACCCTATTGGATTCACATAATCGAATCTATGCCTGACTTGTTGTAGTTTAAAGTTCGTGATGCTACTAGGAATCACCGAAAGAAATTCGATTCTATAATTCGAAAACTATCGCTGTCCTCTTCTACGCATGACTTAAAAATAATTTTCTGTCACCTACTTCATCCTGAATTGAGTCTCAATTAATCATGTCTTCTGATTTAGTATTACTCCGAACTTCTCCTTACTTTGTACATCCATATTGATTTATCGATTATTTTACTTTTAACCCAGCTCTTCCAAATTTTCTAGTGAAAAATAATGCCTACGGGCCGATTACACTTAATACTAACAATCCAGATCTGTACTGACCAGGAATGTATAAACAAATAGTTTTGAAATTCTTTCCTAAGCGCTCAACATCGTTAATCTCGTAAAATATTTGTAAATCCTAGATTTAAAACAACACCCGCATCCCGATTTGGTGTGAATGTGCAGTTCTATATATAGCGGTGGCATAAACATCTGAGGGGAATTCGGGGTTCAAAGACCTCGCAAACCGGCCCATGCCGCGATATTTAATACCATTTTTATGGGAGAACTCGAGCGAAACAAAAGTTCATGGGCAGACTTCGATATGCGCAGAATAAAGGTCAGTGCGAAAATAAGAAAAGTTTTATGAGGTGGCGAAAATAAAATGGCTATGACTAACTCACAATACGTGCAAATCAAACATCGAGGACTAAGCGGTCTTAGAAGCCCTTATGTAAGTAGTTCTTGTGTTGGTTGGCATTCTTCCAAGCCTATAAATGTCCTGAGCGGCGAAAACCGTAGATGCAGCTTACTTATAAAGTTAAATAGTTAACTAGATTAAGAAATAAAATTATACAAGAGACACTGAATGTTTGCAAAAAGTAAAAACAAATCAAATTGCGTAGTGTTAAACCTGGAACGAATTTTGGTATTACAAATTTTACCTTTTAATTTTACTAAATTTCATTCAAATTATACTCCATTCATGGATTATTGTTTAAAACGTTGTTTTACAGAAAATATTTTCTAGATATTCTTGTACTTATTTGTCATTACTTGACAGTAAATAAATTAAAACGGTATTAGTTGCTTTTAAATTTAGGCAGCATTCAATATTTAGGAACTGTTCAAAATCGCCAATATTATATTAAAATTCAGCAAGCATTAAATTTTTAAAACGAATACCTGTTAATTAAAACATTAAAACGACATTATTCTTTTTGGCTGTTTCTGTAATCGGGTAACTCAACTTTCATTTACAATAATTAATCGATTTTCAACGGAATGTTCGATCAAACATTTGGTGTAATCCATCACTAGTGAAAAGTACGACGTAAATTGCAGATCATAAAGTTCAATGCCAAAGTCAATTAATATTAACCGTGTTAATTTAATAGATTATGTCATCATATCTAAACGAGCGTGCTCTTCACACGTCGTTAAATGTGATGTGACAATAGAGGGCTAACTTCAGGTGTTCATTTTTGTAGTACTATAACAGTGCAATAATATATCGACTCAATCGCATTTACGTTTATAGGGATGTCGGTTTCATATTTGATACGATATGGCTCGTAGCGTAATGTTTTCTAATCTTTATTGCTTCTCGTTAAAGAAGCTTTCTAATAGTGGAAAAATGATTAAAATCGGTCCAGTAGTTTTTGAATTATTTCCATACAAACAAAACAAATCTTTCCGCTTTATAATATTAATATATATAGATGGAGCCGAATATGAAATTGGTAGCTGGCGACCATTTCCCGTGCACGATTCACAATCAAAATATACTGACCGGCGGTATCGCAGTGCGGCATTGCAGTATGTATTTTTAACAGTCGCAGCTATAAAATAGTATGTGAACTTACACATGAGTTCGATGAACAGCCGATAATAACGCAACGTGACAAATAGGACGTATTACGTTTGAAAGGCTATATTTATTACTGACCTGCATAAAATCATCGCCTGTTAATAGACCAGTATACAAGGTATACAAAAATGATTGTAATCATGTAATTACTTTCTTGTTTTAAGCTTTATATAATGTCTTACGTATCTTTTCTAATGCCGGCGCAGTTGACGCGTTTCTTATAGAAAATCAAATTATTCGACTTTGATAACGAGTGCGATATAATCAAAAGAATAAATAATGACGCTACAGATACATGCCACAAATAAAGAGGTTTTATCCTATAGAAAATGTCTAAACCAATTAAAACAACATTATTAATCAGCTTTAGGAACTATTAGCTTGATAATTTTATGATCATCCTATACAACTGGCCTCTTAATTTCTATATATCATAAATATACGTCCAAAGACATAAGTAATGAACTAATGAGTTAATGACAATCTTCTCAAGTTCAACTTTGTATCAGAGTAAGATATGTAAGTTAACTCCAAAATGTTTACCATTTCAAAGTGACTAAGTTTAATAAAAAGGCAGCTACAGTTTTTATACGCTTGATAAAGGGTCTATCAGTCTAGTTGTTTTATACTTCAATGGCTATAGAAACAATACCACAGTCAATGTTTAAAATAACAATACCGTTACCTTAGACCAAACAAGTTTATACAAACTTATTAAACAATAACAGTAATGGTCAAGACCACACAGCTTGCTTTAAACGAATCTGAGTCTTGAATGGAGCTTAATCGACTTTATTTGTAGTCGGCTAAATATTATGACAGCATCCTAAAGTGGGAGCAACTGCTCATTGTGGGGTTGATTTAGACGAACGAGCGGATGTGTAATCGCAGACATTGCTTACATACGTTAATAACGACCATACATAATTTCATTAACATCCAAATTTTTAATTCAGAATCATACATAGTTTTAGATTATGCGTTTATGTGTTGTCATTTGCCACACATCATGATAAACACCTATTATGTAGGTATCCGTCAGGAGAATGATAAATCACTGAAGACGCTGAATCCCTTATTTCTGAGCTTAAGCTCAGCAACTTATATATTATCAGCTGTCGTGATATTTTAAAACAGTATATCTACTGTAAGTTTTCATTTAATCTGGGACCAAAGGCTTTACCTGCTCGTTGATTAACTATTAGTAACAAAGGCGCATGCCTTTGTCCTGACTCTATGATCTGTCTATGTTTCTTTGTATATTCTGAAATATTTAGGCAAAACTGCATTATATGTACGTATATCGTAATCCATATTTCGTAAACAATGTTTATCTCTCTTATAATTATGAGTGATGAACTGATGAGTGATGACCAGTGATCGGCGTAGATTGCCATTTCATGGAAATCAACCAAATTGCTACAGCGTTACGACTCAATACCGCCTGTACAAAAACACTGTTTTTAAACTTTCGTGCTATATACACTTCATATACTTATTATTTTTGACAACGGATCATAAGTGCGTAAATCTAAGCTAATACTAACTTTGCCCAACGAGTCCACTAGCATTGTACTTTCTAAAAAATCCTCCCGAACCGCGATAAAAACTAAAATAATTTATATAAGGTATTGTCAATGTTTTTTTGTAATTCGTAAATTGATTTATTCGTAAGTCGCAAGCTCCTAACATTCTCAACGCTCTTTTTATTATATTAATTAACATACACAGTGTACACATTGACATAATTCACAAAGATGAACACACGCTTTAGTATAAGGGTAATCTATAACAAAAAAAACACATTTCATCTAAAATATGTGGATTTAGGAGTTCAGAGTTAGATAATATCTCATATAACTCTCTTTTCGCAGGTTTTTGGTGGTAATATTCGTAACATTCATAATTGAGTATTAAGAAATAGTACTTTATGATAAATAAACTCGATAATTTTAAAATCCCGGATGCCCGGTGTATGTCCATGTTAACATATACATTTGAGGTCATTCAACCTCAATGGCACTACCTACGCCGACCATTGGTGATGACCCATCCTGTTGCTTTTTAGCAATCATACTTTGGGACTCATTGATACTGAGAATTACCTTACAAATATTTTAACAACTTGGCTGATAGAAAGATATTAGCATTAGAATTTATTTCATGTCCACCGCGCCGTTCATTTCGTTCAATAGAAAATAGAAAACGAATAGATTTGTTTTTACAATTTAATAGAATAGGTATATGATGTTAGATTAATGATTCAGATGGATCATTAGTTCTAATTCTATCGCAATCAAACACTTTACTGATTTTGACCAAATTTGATAAGTAAAACAACTTAAACACTGACCTACCAACAGTGATAGGTGATGATTTAGAAACTTTTTAAATCATCACCTCTTTTCACCCGATTTTGTAGCCGTACTTACATATGTAAGATAAGAAGCGCTTCTTTACTATTGTTTCGATAGGTGTGGGTTACATTGACATACCGCCGTGCTTACTATTGATCTTCTACAATAGATGAATAATGACCGATGTCATTAACTATGTATGATTTTAATAGATAATAGTCTTTGTCCAACGTGCAGCGAGCTGTCGAACAAGCCTCAATGAATCAAGAAACAAACTAGAAAGCTGAATCATGATTTCTATGGTGTTTGTCCAGTAGTTTGAGCGTGGGCCCATCACCCATCATAAAATCCCGGGTATGATACGCATGTTTAGAAACGTTCGTTGTTTCCATCAGGCAATTCATCATTTAGGCTCATTTTGCGAGTTAGCACCGTTCTTGTCACTTACTAGTGCAACCAGCCATGGTTAGTCTAGTCCAAAGTAACAAGTAGTTTGGAATACCTAGTAACTGGCTATCAGTAGACTCAATTTTAACTAAGTTCCTGAAACTGTGTCATACTTCTGCCTAACTCATCGGAGTTACTCAGGGCAATTTGGAATATCTATTTTAGTCATAATGTTTCGTCATCTAAACCCAATCATTTCTATCTGTTTCATTGGCTTTTTTACTTCAGAGTTTTAACGGCCCAACAGTCGACATACACATTATTATTAATTCTTTAACTATGCGACTGTGACCAAGTGATTATGTAAAGCTAGCTAAGAATCCCGCTAACATGTCATTAGTATCCTAGACTCCGTCATACGATTCGCGGATAGAATTACAATACTACAGTCGCTATCCAGTATTCTCTGCGTGAATGGCACCTGAGGGCATTGAAACTAATCGATAAATTATGATAATCTTGCCTAGTCTATTTAGTACGTGCTGATCTTGACTTCTTGAGGAAAAATATCGATATCTGATAGGAAACCTCGTACTAGGCATTATACGAGAGCTTAATGAAATAAAGTACTTTAGAAATAGCATTCATTTAAGTGTCTTTCGTCGTTTGTCGTTTATAAAAATTAGATAATATACAAGCGGTACAAAAGACTTCAATAATATAAACCAAGAAGTTACATACCTACCTACGTAATAAAAAGACTTGTACTTGCTTAAATTCATATTATTAATCGCGTGTCTTTTAAACCTTGATTGAGTTAGAAAATTTATCTAATAATTGCTAATATTACCTATATTACTCTATTATCCACATTTTGTTTGGTAATAAAATTATTGAACTTAAATGTACCTACTAACAAAATATTGAACGATTTGAACGCACGAAAGGCACGAAATCTTCAAAATTGACCACTAATTTAGATAGCGATTATGATTTGAATATGAAAGGCAATTTCATATTTTTTACTGTACGTTAGAACATTCAAAATGTACAGACATTCATGCATATGTAATTATTATTAGAACTAGGTGAACATTTTGATGAGGAAGGATATTGCGAAACTGTTGATTGGAAACAATGCTCTCAGTAGGTATTAATAATAACTGCTGAAAATATATTATGCCATAATTTCTAGCTTACAATAACTGAAGTTTAAATAATGGCAAAATTTTATACTTAAAATGATTTGAGATTTGAGCAATAAGAAATATACAATATTAATCAATGTTTTAATATATCTACTTACCTTTGGAAATATAACACCTTCATTGTTTGAAAAGGTACAAATAAATCCGATACAATTGCGTCGAGTTTATAGCAACCTAAAACCTTAGTGCGTTGTTATAAAATCGGATTAGGGGACGGAGAGATCGAACTCCATAGAGATATCAGCAGCGGCCGAAACTTTATGGGGGTAGGTCATGAAAGGTGTATATGGCGCGCCATTTCTACAGACGTATAATACGTAGTTACATATATTACAATGTAAAAATCATTACACACAAAGTAAACAACGCTTCACTGGACCATTATGAAACAAGTTAATCATACTTTTTATTATTGTTTTTACATACCCACCTTACAGAAACAATTGGGGCGTACGGGGAGCCGGTATTCCGAATTAATAACACACACTGAGTTAGCACAGCACTTACAACACAATATTTTCACTAAAATATTTTTTGCGTCCCGGTTTGTGTTATTCGGTGACAGCTGGTTTGTATTTTTTTGCCGCGGGGATGTCAAATGTGTCCTTGAGGGACGCGGTGGTATCGCGCCATGTTGTTATGAGGACGGGCGCGTGGCGACTGCGCGCAGCCGCCCCTTGCGTGGCGCATGCGCGGTGCGTCACCCTATCCCGCCATCCCGCCCGCACCCGGCCTTCCTTCCTTGTTCCCAAATCCTGGCGTCGTCCTTGTTTTGTAATATTCTATAGGCTACGATTATAAATTATAATACATGTGAGCAATATGGTCTCGAGCTTTTACAAAATTAATTGTTTCCTTCATTTGTAGCTACCACTTTTTATAAAATGTTTGATTGGACAATATTTATGTAGGTGTGCACTTCGTCTGCTTAGAAAAAAGTTTTTGAAATAGAGTGATTGTCTATTACATTGCTTATCATCATATTTATTGATTATAATACAATTGTGACCTATTTAATAATTGTTCCGTGTGCAGTATGCACCCTCTAGTACCTATTTTTATTATCTATGAGATGAAAATATTCGACGCCGTTCGGTTGAAAAGTGATGAATTTATTACTATTTATGTTATTTTATTTTTATTGTTTATTAATTAAATCAAAGATTTCCTAGGATTATCCGAAAGTTGTCACTAGATTATTTTTACTTTAAACGAAAATAAGTACAATCGAATACATACGCAGGTTTCAAAAATATATATAATTAGAATGGATATCTCAACATATTAATGAACTCGTCCGTATTTTTTTTCAAATATTTTTATTTTTTTCTGAGAACTAATAATAATTAATAAAAGGAGAATTATTGTTCTCAAAGATTTATTATACTTATTTTAAGTGTACTGTCTTGGTGGCGCAGCGGCAATGAGACTGCTGAAACGCTGCGCTGTAGGTCAACGGTTCGATTTCCGGGTCGGGCAAAATGATTATGGATTTTTTGTCAAAGATTTTTAAGTACTAGAACGGATGATATTAGAGCTGGTCTAAATACGAAATATACCTCTGGCTGCTGCGTCGGGATAAAGACGTGACTATACATATATACATAATTTTTAGTATTCATTCCATAAATTGTTCACTTTTAAATCCTAATTTTAAGCTTGTAAGTACCTTAATTTATTAACTTTTGTAACATTTTGAAATATCTTCAGCCTATTTACTATGCACATTGCGCATCTAAAATTTACTAAATACTAAATGTCGGAAATTTTAGATATACAAATTATTTATATGTTTACCTTATTAGTCTTTAGATTGTATTAATTACAATATATATTAAAATAAGCGAAAAAAGAATAATTACGGTTTTAATCCGTAAAATATAACCCTTATTTGCGACGTTGCCACTCGGAACAGGCTATATGGCGTAAACGCTCTTAACTTACGTTATATCCTAAACTGACTGCACCTAGCTTTCGAAGGCGTGCAGACATGACACGGGAAGTGATGCATTCAGAAGAGCATCTACCAATCGCCCACAAACCCGCCTACACTAAACGCAGACTGCCTCAAAGCCTTATTGATTTACCAACGTTTATACAAAAAGAAACCCTAAGACCCAGACTTACGGATTACACCAACTGCAGGGTAACTTTGTCCGTTTATCGCCTACATGTTCAATGATTTTAATACAGGAGTTTCTCGGTTGTTCCTGAGGTGTAACTACATGATTGCGTGAAAATAAAAGCATGTCGACATCACTGGAATTGGAATTCTCACAAATTGGTACTGAGTACGTGATAGTCTCGTCGGCGTTTGTGAATTAAAACTGTAGATAGGCTGGAAAAATGTAGCTACTCATGAAAATTGCCTTTATCCTAAATCTACTATTTAGGAGTAATACTTTACTAGTACACGGAATTACGCAAAGATTTCTATTTTCTCAAAAGCACAACTCCCGCATTAATATTTCAGTATGGCGAAAATTAAAAAAATAATAATGCTCTCAAAGAACACTCGGACTTGAAAGGACCATTTGTGGATCACAAAAAGTACCTACTCATAGAAATAGCGTTTATCCTAAATAGTAGCTTTACCTACTAGTAACACGGATTGTCACAAAGATTTTTATTTTCTTAAACTCCTCAACAACACTCCCTCATTAAAATGCATAAATCACGAAATTCAAAAAAAGATGATAATGGACTCGACAAACACACAGACTCGGAACAACCATTTCGATGACTATAGTGAAAACCTTGTTACTGCGAAATACGTAACTTTTAAGAAGACACAAAAATCTGCGCCCTCTAAAATTTTGTTCCAATAACCAAATCAGACCTTTATTATCATGTAATTTAAATGTGCTTCTACGTGTTTTATTCAAATATTTAAAATTATTAATTTAAAATATTGTTTTTGAATTTTTTGGACAAGTTTCATCACACCAAACTGACTCGAGCGAGTAGTTATAAGGTATGCATTCAAGATCATAGATAAAGCTTGTGCGATTGTGCGTAAAGAGGTTTTCTTTCTAGAAATATAATAAAATAAATTAATCTAAAATTGCATACCCGAGCTTTTCACTTTAAGCCATCGATTTGTGGATCACACAAATTTTATCCTGTGTGGGGTTCAAACCTAAAACACATCACTTAAACCATTAGATACGCCAATTCTTCTTTTTTGTTAATAAATTGATGTGAACAGTATCCACAGACCTAATCGTTTTGAATTTTAGTACCCTGTTATTTCAATGATAACGGAAGTACAAGGTACCTACTTAACTAAAGGCGTTTTTTTTTATTGTTAAATATTTGTTTTAAACCTCTATTTATCTAAAAGACTATACTAAAACATTATTCTATAAGTCCCGCAAGGAAAGCACTTGGCTGAACTATATCACCCATACATTTCGTCATGTTTAAATACACATATTGTCTAGACCAGGGGTTCCTAAACTTTTAAGATAACGGACCTCTCACCAAATACCTTTTAGTTAATGGAACCCCATATCAAATGATTACAAATCAAAGACACTGTAAATTAAATAAGAACAAAAACTTTTATTATAAATCCGTACTTCCTTACTTAATATTATAAATTCGAAAGTAACTCTTATTGTCTGTTACCTTTTCACGGCTAAACCACTCAATCGATTTAGATGAAATTTGGTATAACGATAGTTTAAAACCTGGGGAAGGACATAGGTTGCTTTTTTTGATGTAGGTACCATATGAGCGGAAACGCGCGCATAAGCTCATATTTTATAAGTGAAACACTTTTAGTCTTAACTTTAACTTTTATTGTGAAGAATGAAATTGTTTCACTGTTATATCAATAATTGCTTTATAGTTCGGTATTATGTCTTATATTGTATGCGCATATCCGGGGAAGCATCCTATCTCGACATGAATTTGTTATTTGTATAAGCTAAGAAACCTGTTCCACAACGATATGTTGAGACAAATAGGAGCAAAGTTGACTGAAAAATTGTGGTATTATTTAGCAGCCAAATATTAATAATTTCGCGGAACCATGGTGACTTTTCTACGGAACCCCTAGGTTGCGCGGAACCCACTTTAGGAATCGCTGGTCTAGACTATTACCGTTTATCAACCACATTTTAGAACTTCCTTTTGCCATTGATAATTGTTTGACAGACAAATATTTTTATCCTCTTTTAATTTTATTACTTTATCAGTATCATGTTTTCTAAGCGAATTTTAGGCCGGCATCGAAATTTAATTTGGTACTTAACGATTTTACAGGATATTATTTTGTTTACTTCACATAGGTACTTCAAGATGTAGTCAATTGAATACCTACATCTTGAAACGATGATCAGTGACTCATATTGCATAGAAGTAACCAATGTAGAATTGGTCAGTCATTGGTTCCTTTTATTGTAAACTTAAATTAACACAGGAATCAATAATTTATGTATATTTCTTTATGCTTCAGTTAATCAGGCCTCTCCCATTTTATGTCTTTCGCCTTCCGCATCCAGTCTGACCCATTATTTATGCTTGCTTAGGACAAATTAAAGTAAGTACAATTAACCAATTAGGTATTATATGTTACATAATCTTTAGATACATGGACGTTTTGAAAGAAGTTGCCCAGCCTCCCCTGTACACATCTATACTAATATTATAAAGCTGAAGAGTTTGTTTGTTTGTCTATTTGTTTGTTTGGTTGAACGCGCTAATCTCAGGTACTACTGATTCGAATTGAAAAATTCTTTTAGTGTTGGATAGCCTATTTATCGAGGAAGGCTATAGGCTATATTACGCTACGATCAACATGAGCGGAGAAATAATGGAAAATGTTGCAAGAATTAAGAAAGTTTTCTTATGTGAAGCAGAAGAAGTTGCGCGGGTCAGCTAGTTTCTACATAATATTATAGATATCTACAAAATTGGAAAAACCAGAAACAATAACTGCTATTGTAAATCGTCATCATCCTCAATAGCATGTACCCACACAGAACAAAATTACATATTCATTACATTTGGGTACCTGCGTAAATAAATTGATACTCTACCTAATCTACCTATATTATTTTTGGCTGGCTAAGGTTTGTTTATTACAGATATATAAAATGCGATTCCACTCAATTTATACTTGATTACCTAATCAAGTATAACTTGAATGGAATCGCATTCAATAATATAGGTAGGGTATCAATTTATTTACGCTGACCATTTACAGATAATTTTATAAAGCGACACGAATCAACTGCTTTTGTAATGGTTAAATAGCTTCAAGAGGAAAAAATTGACATATTTCCTAACAAACCTGTAAATGTATAGGTTTATCGGGCGATTAAACAAAGCTCTTTACACAATATTTACTGACATGTACATATACCTACCTAGATAATCGTTGGTGAAAAATGGTTGGTTGGTTTGTGGTAAAATTCCCTCCGGACACTAGGATCCCACGACGCCGCTCCCATGGTATCCACAGACAATTTTTTCACCTCTTGACTCCTAAGGGATCCTCAGATAATTTTGTATTCCTCTTGGCTCCCATGGTATCCAGCAAAGAATGTTTTATCCTCTTTGCTCCCATAGGCCTGTGGTGCCAATGATAACATGTCCAAAGATTGAACCAAAGAGTCCTTTTTAACTTTCCTACACAGTTTAGTTTTTCAGTTTATCAAAAGCCGTGTTCCATCTTTCCAACCAAATAAGTTTACTTTGAGATACCAATAATAAAAGGAATTCGTGACCAGTTTCCTGAATTTAAAATAAGAGGCTGTTATTGTCAATACACACACAGTGTTTGGAAGACTGGACGCAAATTGGGTCTCACAAAGTCGAAACGCAAAAAAAGAATTGCAGCTATATGTGACATTTTACCCCTAGTCCCAGAAGAAATGTTAAATAGTGCATGGACATATGTAAAAAGTAAAATGTATGAAAATTATCGATGATGAATTTAAAAATGACAAAATTTTTGGAGATTTGGGATTTTAGGATTTAGTATGTAAAGAATATTTGGGCCGTATTCGGTGAACGCCACCGGACAAGTAACTGTTTGGATACGAGACTGAATAAGAAATTGAGCAAGAAAAACAGACATATTTATTTTGAATTTACTACAAATTTTAAAAGCGGATGCATAATATAACAATACACGTATAAAAAACTACGTCACAAATACTATAAAGAAAATACAAATAGAAAATGATGAACTACTTTTGGAATCACAAATGTAATTACTAAACGGGGAAACAACAATTGGACACCTTTTGGAACAACTAAAATAGTAATATTTTCTTTTTTCAATTCTAGATTCTTTATATTTCGTGTCAAGTGGCAATGGCGATGTCGATTTTAAGTTTACCGTATTCAATAATTATTATTACCGGTAAATTGGGGTTTATTGCAACTACTGGGGTGAAAAACGACACAATAAAATTCGCGCGAATTTGATCAAATGACGTAACTCAGTACTGCCAAGTTTAAAATTTGACATTAAAACTAAATATTGCCATATAAATTTTTACTATAGACACTGAAAATTTTGTCATAATAAAGATGAACTTTTTAGTTGCAATACACCCCAATTTACGGTACTTTTCTATAATTGATTTTTCATTTTATATCTATTAGAAAAAGAATATCTCTGGTTCCTCTGTAACGGTCATGGGATCAAAATTGTCACAGGACGCAAGACAAATTTTAATCCTTTATCACAGGAGTCAACAGGTGAAAAAATTGTCTGTGTATCCCATGGGAGCGGCACCGTGGGATCCTAGTGTCCGGAGGGGTAAAACTAAGACAAAAGACCTCGTCGGACTTTGAAAGCAAGCGCAAGAAAGGCGAGTATTAAAACATACATTATAAGAATAGATAGTCCAGCACTTATCCGAGCTTAAAAATATCGTGTACGCGCCTAGTTTGCAACGCGACCTCTCCCCGTCTATAAAATGTACTATGTGGCCTCCACTGCGGGGCGGCTCAGTGTGATCTGACTCTTAGAACACCGTTATCGCTTTGTATTGCGGCAAAGAGACAAGTTGAAAAATGCTGTCAGAAGGAACAGTCAGTGCCCAGCGGGATAAGTCAGTTAACATTTGCAAGATTTTAATTGTTATATCATAACAAATAATAATTAATCTTTGATATATTTTTATAGTTACCTAGTTCAGCTATTATTTTTTAGAATATCTGTCGTATTCAAAAATCTATTGTGTCTGGGCACCGAGGTGCTACTGCCAGTCAATAGGTTAAAGAATTGTTCATTTAACGTCAATTCAGTTCTGTAGAATGAACATTTTATTTTAATCAATAAAGTAGGCATCTGTACATACGTACTGTTATAACCTTATAACCCTATTCTCTTTAATAAAATGCTAAATTGCTGTTTTCGCTAATTTATGTCAATACAATATTGGATATCAGCAATAGTTCAGTTGGCTATTTTCTAGCAAAGCTGCAGTTCCCAGTTACGGACCTAGTTCTTGCCCGGTTAGTCTTCAGTAGAACTTGAATTACCTAATAACAATAACTCCGGGTCCACTCCATTCACTCTGCCATTTAGTCGCGCTGTATACGTGTTATAATTCATAATATAAGAAAGTCGCGTGTAGTGTATGTGTTATATGTGAAAACTCTGTCTGTTTTGTGTCTGAGTAAATATTCAGAAAATAAATAGTAGTGAATTTTCAGTACTGTGTACTGTGTTTTTTTATATGTACTGAATAGAACAATCTAGCAGTTCTTATCAAGGTTGGTTAGTTACATCCTAATTTATATTTTCATTATTAGTAATAGGTACTTACCTACATATAGGTATCTCAATGTACAGAATTGTCTAACAGAAAATCCAATAATTCCACGCCAAACAACGCTTTGACGCGAACAGTGGTTGCTCAGGTGTATATTCGAAATGATTAATCTCCTTTTCATGGTTGGAAACGATGGGGATAAGTGGAGTCTATTATTGTCTTGCTGGCACAAAGTTTGTCTTCGAATAATTTTACTGATAAATAGAAAACCTAGATAAACCCGATTAAAGTTTGCCATTTACACTTATAATATTACCAGAGGCAGAAAGCATCATTTAAAGGCATTTAATATTTTTCCTTATTTTTTTGTTTAGATCTAGTAATTTAACTCTCAACAATAATAAAAACGACTCGATTTGTTTAATATTAATTAAACTAATTGAGATGGATTTTATTGCGGTTAATATTAATAAAACCTAAATTGATTTAAGTAATTTAAAATCTATGAAGTATCGACTTTCCGTGGCTTTAGTACGATTTTTATATCTCTCGGGTACTTTGAATATCGGCTTTGCCTTTGTTGAATATGGCATAGTCTATGCACGCTGGTAAGTTGTACCACTAGGCGTACAATTGGTGCCGATATACTAGTGCAAATGATAAAATTTAATTTGGTCCTACAAAACACAACATAATATTATTTGGCTGCGATCTCTTGTAGTATTCGTATATTCTTTTTCATGAACGATTATCTTGTTTCTAGATACAAGTAACAAAACGCAGCAAACGTCTTGTGGGCAATGCGAACTGATATTTGACATTGACATTTGTGATAATAAACGCCAACTACAGCTGATAGACCGTCCAGCTGTTTAGTTGTTTTAAATTAGACAAAATGCCAGAAGATTCAAAGAAACAGTAAGTACACTTATTAAAATCCAAAAATGTACCAATTTATGTAATCATATATCTTAAAACTTTATCTTATTGTTTCCAGTGATAAGAAACAGGCTAAGGAGCAGAGGAAGCCACGACAACGGCATCAACAAGCTAAGGCCGAGAAAAGACCGGAGAAAGCTGAAGAACCCACGAGTGCTCCTAAAGGTAACAATAAAATTATAGGCTGCATAGGCATATTAAATATAAAAATTATTCTCGCCTTACTAAGATTGTCACGCGAATAATTAACTCATGGTGAATAGTCAGATACAAAGCCTTTCTTTAGAATAAGAGACTTGGATCTGCAATACATTTGCCCGTCAGTCGCATAGGAATTCAATTTTATGGTTATTAAGTTTTAGTTCAGAACCCATTTAGTGTGGCTATTAGGTCTAAAGTACTAGTAGTAGGTGGTATCAGTTTACAGGTGGAAGCCAGAGCACCCATTCTGGTAGAGCATGTAATGAACAGGACCAATTGAATCTCTTTTAGATATTTAGGTATAAGCAAGTTTACTATTCTTTACACATAACAAATGCTGTTTATCAATGTAAAATGTTATGTTGAAAGACTTATATTATACAAAGCCTTTGCATAATATTATCAGGCTTGTATATGGGACAGTTGTTATATAGTTACTTTGCCATTTCTAATGCTGGATGTGGAGCTAGGTGAATGTTTCTTGATCAGATTAAAGACATTCTGAACAAAGGCCAGTTTAAGAACACCTTAAACTGGCAAAGGTGTATGAGGAATGTGATGAAAATTAATGAAGCCAAAGAAATGTGTCAGGATCGTAGCAAATGGAAATCCGTAGTCTCTGCCTACCCCTTATTCTGGGAAACAAGCTACCTAACTTACTTACTTTGTTTGTGTTTTGTAGAGCACTATACTATTATACTTTGCAGATATCATCCTAGGGTCAATAAATAAATAATATGGAATTTACTAATATTATAAAGCTGAAGAGTTTGTTTGTTTGGTTGAACACACTAATTTCAGGAACTACTGGGTCGAATTGAAAAATTCTTTTTTGTTAGATAGCTTATTTATCGAGGAAGGCTATAGGTAGACTATATAACATCACGCTACGACCGCCGGGGTCAGCAAAGTAATCATAAATGCGGGTGAAACCGCGGGCAAATTTGGTGCTGAATAAATGTACTTTAGTTATAATTTTTCATGTTTTCCATATAATTATTTTATAAAATTATCTTTCAGTACCTCAAAAACCACCTGTTTATGAAAGTCCTCCACCAGAGTTCTTCAAAAACTTGAAAAGGGAGACAGATGAAATTCTTAAAATTACTGAGGAAGAGAATACAAAATACAAGAAGAAAGAAATTCAAAGTAACTGGTCAAAATATGAGGTGCCAATTGAAAGTTATGATGAGATTGATGAACAGGAGAACATGGGAGCTGATTATGAGGTACATCTTTATACATTAACCTATATTGGGTTGCAGCGGCACACCTAAAGCCAGTCACAATCGGTTTTAAATGATGTCTGGTATTCCAAGACTACATGTTAATAGCATTAACACACATTAGCATAGTGTGTTTTAATAAAATTATGTAAAAGAAAGCCTTAAAATTTAATTTATTAAAATATGAATCAGCTGCTGTAGGTGATAATTAAATCTACTGAAATAATTACTTGAATTGAATTCTGATAATGAATGGCACTGGGTTTTCTGTGAGCCTCTGATTTTATGCCAATGGTTGCAGATATATATTTTGTCAAAGTGTCTACTAAATTATTCAAGGACCAGATAGAATTTGATATTACTGCTTTGTTATCGCCACATTGTCATGTTTAGAAGCGAGCTTAGCAGTGTTGTCACAGCCCGTTGGTTTTTGATTCCTTACATTTATATAAACTTATACATTGGTATTCCAAGCAATAAAATTGTTTGGATTTTGAAGCACACTATCTTGTTTATAGTTGGCAAGAAACTTACATCCTCCGCGGATATAGACATAAGTCCATCAAATATAGTCTCATGTTGCAGGTCTTTAAAAACATACAATGAACATACTCAAAGTACACCCAGGCTCCTATCAAAAGTCGGCCTCGATGGTGTAGTGGTCAGTGTAACCGATTGCCACGCCTGAGGTCGCGGGTTCGATTCCCGCACAACTCAAACATTTGTGTGCATGAACATGGATGTTTGTGTTGGTCTGGGTGTTTATATGTATAATATGTATGTATTTACAAAAAAAGGTATATATGTATGTTTATCCATTGTCTACTACCCATAGTACAAGCTCTGCTTAGTTTGTGCTAGATGGTGTTGTGTGTATGTGATAGAATATTATATTATATTATATTATCAAAAGTTTGTGGATCTCATAAATAACTGTCTTGTATGAGATTTAAACCCAAAACACTTGTGGCATGGTGGTTAGCGAATCAACCGCTTGCCCGAAATGCCATCCGAGCAATCTATTTTCCAATTAAATCCTTCA
Organism: Catocala nupta; assembly: GCA_963675205.1. Taxonomy (NCBI): domain Eukaryota; kingdom Metazoa; phylum Arthropoda; class Insecta; order Lepidoptera; family Erebidae; genus Catocala; species Catocala nupta. The sequence goes on along the minus strand of OY776091.1, from coordinate 7,114,191 downwards.
TACCATACCTAACAAAATTCACATATATATTTCAGAAACTCATAGAGGCGCCATTATCTCTCGGTGGACACTTCCAATTCAAACATGAAAAATCTTGGGATATAAATTCAGGCCCGTCACCATACGACAAATATTTTGAAATAAACATGGAAGACCTCAACATAGCTCTCTGTACTATACCATTCTTCGAAAGAAATAGTATCGAACAGTCTGCCTTCAGTGAAACAGACATACTGACAATGAATAACAGATCTACTAGATTTAAACAAAAGTATTATAATGATAAATCGTATTCGACACCCGAAATCGAAGCTCAAGACAAAATATTAAATAGTCTCCGGGATAGTATGAAGAGTGAAGACAATACAACTAAATCTGCAGATATATGTAATAAAGATATTGAAATAAAAAGTGAAAAAGATAATAAAATTGCATTTGTTAATGAAGAGAAACGCAATTTAGCTATTGACATTAATTTACAACTAGAAAATGAATCTCTCAATACAGTTGACAGCAATAAGATAAATGAAGAAAACAAACTAAATGAACAAAATATTGTTACACCGAAATTTGAACCTATAGTCGAAATCAATGAACCTTTAGTTGAAAGTATTGAACATGACGATTTTATATTCGGAAACACTGAAAAACCGGTGAAGTCTGTCACTGAACTAACTGAAGTACCAAGCACTAAGGTTTCTGATGTTACAGTAGGACCTCAGATGGAATTTAAGAAACCACCTGCAATTGAAACTAAAGTTGCTCCAATTGAAACTAAAGTTACTCCAATTGAGGCTAAAGTTACACCAAATCAGACTAAGATCACCCCAGTTGCGGCTACAGTTCCTCAATCAGTTGCTAAAGGTGAGTTGTACAATACATTATAGTTATTATGCAAATTTGTATACCTATGTATATGGTAACTGCCAAGCGTAAATCCCTGGGTTTCCCCCCTAATTGGGCAATGCTGCGCGACAGCGTTTTACAGTAAGATAATTTTCTTAAATTAAATGTAATGTGTAAAACAAATAAAACGTTACTAGTGTTGCTATAATCAGCTATAGGCTATTGTGAGATCGTTGGACTGCCACACATAGGTCTCGATTCAGTCTCAATCCCAAGGCGCGCATCTTTGACTTGTCAAAGTTATGTGCAAATTAAATAGATACCTAGTCAATTATCGCTCGCTTTAACGGTGAAGAAAAACATCGTGAGGAAACCTGCATATCTTAGAGATCTCTATAATGTTCTCGAAGATTTATTATGTGAAGTCTGTCAATCCTCACTGGGCCAGCATGGTGGACTATAGCCTACCTTCTCACACTGTGAAGAGGCCTGTGCCCCAGCAGTGGGACAGTTTAATACAGGGCTGATATTATTATAGTATTGTTATTTAAATGTGACAGACAAAACAGGGTTATAAATAAAACAATGGTGTAGCCACAATACATTTATTATTCCCTTTTGTTAATATTTCAGTGGCTGATACAGATGTGGAAACGAAGAAGAATCCTGTTATTGAATCTCCCGAAGACCTTGAAAAGTGGCTTGACGACTTCTTGGATGGTTAAAAGCTTAATATTATTATTACATATTTATTTAAAATAACGGCTTTATGCAAAAAGTTACTTGATGTTAAAAGCCGAACACAAAAGCAAGTAATCAATATTATGATATCAAGTGTTTTTCAAAGCGATAAAATTGTATGTCTGAGCCACTAATAACTGTATTTATTGAATAAAACAACAATAAGTTAGTCTAATAGTATTATTTAAAAGAAAACAATATTATGTTAGGTTCCTACCTACAAATTAAGACTGATGACATACCTATATTTGTTTCATATAATTTTTTCTTACCCTTCCATATCTCAGTGTGCCATACTAAGAGGGAAGCTTTATTATTTGCAGTTTTTGATAAACGTTTATTGACAAACGTCATTTATAAAGGAATGTATACTATACAAAATTAAATTTTTGCTTATACCTATGTTCATGGTATTACATATAATAGATCACAGGACAATAAAAGTAGTCTTCGGCATACCATTTCCAATAATTCTGACCTTCAATACTTGAATAGGACCGAAGTAAACGCGAAGTAACCGAGTACTAAGTGAAAACATTACGAGCGTCTTCTTGTGAAACAAAACCTTTGTGTTATACCTCCGTATAAATATTATGAACTGAGTGTGATAAATCTTTTTACGTAATTCCAACGTTTAGTAAGCACCCGCGATTCACTGAATATCTAAACTTTTAATACAACCTTTGAAATACCTATTCAAGGTCGATCTCGGAATAAAAATCAGACTTCGAATACACAGACAATAGGCAAATAATAAAACACATCATTGACCACACTTACACAATTCCGTATGTAATATTATAAAATACTAGCTGACCCGGCAAACGTCGTTTTGAAAAATAAAAAATAGATGTTGGCCGATTCTCAGACCTACTCAATACGCTCACAAAATTTCATGAGAATCGGTCAAGCCGTTTCGGAGGAGTACGGGAACGAACATTGTGACACGAGAATTTTATATATAAGATTTTATACAATATTTTGTTTTAATGAATAAACAATTTATAATTCAGTTGGCTTTTATTGCACAATAAGTAATAATTTTACATATACAGCCCACAGTACTGACAAAAAGTAAGTAATCTAAAAAATAAGTAGGTATAAGTATAAAATATCACATTTTTGTAAGATTTCTACAATCGGCTCCAACTATATCGAAATTGTAACTTCATCGCTCCATCATAATGATAAACGGAGTTTGAAATGCAGAGCAGAAGTTGCTTGTCTTATGTCACGAACTGCCGTAGCTGACCTTATACACCATTTCACCCATCGTCTAGAGCTCTTCTCCTGCATGCTGGAGTTAACTTACGGTGAGCCCCGCAACAGCTAAGCCGTTTTCTGCAGAGGTGCCATCTGTTTGCCACCACTTCCAAAGCCAGGCGATGTATTCATCCTCATAGCATCCTGATGATCCGGTCAACAGTTAACAAGCTCTTCTACATCCTTTGATTTGTTGTCACGATTTGGTTCAATTTTTTCAGTTAACATTTAAAAATCGTGTATCTATTTAAACTAACAATGTCAGTAAAGTTTAATATGAACACACTTGCTAATTACATTATTTTCTGAACATAGTACATAATGCTTCAAAAATGTATAAATTATGTAGTATTTAAAATTAGTTTGTCATCATATCTACAATATTTTACTGACTATGCTATGATTACCTCATTTGGGAACCTCTTGTCCTCACGGCTTACAATCCATTATGACTATTAGGTGGACATAAGTTGTGTAAACACAATTATGTTTATAGCCATACTGTTATTACCATATTATGGATCATAGAACAATTCAGTCCAGATCCAAATGAAAATACTGTTTTAGTATTATGATAAAAAATCCATTTTATTTTCACAAACTAAAAGCCGTCTTTTGTGACTGAATAAATGCAAATTAACGTTTTATATAATATTATGACCATAACCATAGCTAGTAAAGAAAATAAAATTAATAACGGTAGTTATTATAGGAGTGGTGATATTGTTGACCCCCTCTGCCATCGTAGTCGTAGTTTGGCGGTGGTCGCCGATTGAACTGGTTCTGCTGTGGTAGTGGCTCCTGAGGTTGCTTAAGCGTCTTCGCTCGAGCTGCTAGCTGCGATACCAACTGGGCCGGAGTCAAGTGAGCAATAGATATAGCAGCTCCTTCGCCAACACTGCCGCTCGGATTGAAAATTGATTTTGAGCTGATCAAATCTTGTTCCACAACTTGCGTATGAACAGTAGAAGTAAAATACTCAGGTTCTGTCGAAGTGCCCACATCATGGTACTTGGTGGACTCCCGGATCTCGCAGACTTCGCACGCAGGCCTTGTTGTTTGAATCACTGCATCCTTCATATCTTTAGGAATCTTTCTTTTATATTTAGAGACTACTTTATCAAGTCCAAGTGTAGATACGATGCTCTCGACGAGTTGTTTTGTTTGCTGTGCTGGAGACACCGACCCTTTTGTGAAGCTAAATTCCGTGACTGCTTGTCTCTTCAGCGGCGAACAATACTTTGGCGCTAAATATTTATCTTCTACACTGACCAACATCTGGTTGTTCAACATCAAACGATTTGGCAGAAGCAACTTGTCCAACTTTGATAAAGCTTGGTTGCACCGAGTCAACACTGCAAACACAAAATTAGCACCATTTTGATCCAACTGCACTATTGAAGGTAAATAATACACAAATGACAAAAGCGGTTGAACAGTTGTCGAACAAAACACACTTAAATTATAAATATTTGAACCGGCAAATACAAAACACGGTGTAAAGACTAATAACCAAAAATTAAAAATACAATATAAGCAGCAATTTTGATCATAAATTTTTTTGTTGTAATTTTTTGTATTTATCAATTTACATGCATAAGTACAGTAATTAATACCCACCCAGGACCCTAGTCTTTGTGTCCATAGTAGTGGTCTGACCTGTAATACCATAATAAATGTTTATTTTGTATATCAATATTAGCCTTTTATATTTCAATAATTAACCTGTATCAAGTCATCATACCTTTATTAGGTGTGAGCTTAAGATAATCTTCTTGAGAAATTTTCCCCTCAGCAACTAACTGAAACAGTCAGTGCAATAATGTAATTCAATTTAAATGATAATAAAAACAATATATTTATTATTATAGATATATTTACTTGAGCCAAAGCATCATAAGGATTTGCTTTGTCTGTTGCGGTGACTGTTTGCGGGGCTGGAACCATAGGTGGTGGAGCTGAAACTGGGTTTAACATTGTGGGTGTTGAGACTGGATTCATATTTGGCATTAGCTCAGATGCAGGCATAGTGGCCTGGGGAACCTGTGGCACACCATAATTATAGGGATCAGGAAAACCACCACCATATGCCGGAACTTGTGGATATGGATATCCAGAGACATTTGCAGGGAACTCAGGATGCACTGGCGGGGCATACTGTTGCCCCAGCTCTGGCTGATATATTGGGTTGCCCAAGGGATAACCGGTTGCAGCATCTGAATTTGTAGGATAAAGAAAACTGTCATCATGACGTGGTGATCTTGGGCGCGAGTGTGATCGTGGGCGTGAATGTCGTGATTCATGGCGCCTGCGGGGGGATCTTGACCGGTGTTGACGCCGTGGACTGCGACGTGCAGGACTGTATCTTCGTGGACTGCGTCTTGGTGGGCTGTGTCGTGCTGGACTGCGTCTCTGAGGACTGTAGTTTCTTTTAACATTCTTGTAAGGACTAAATCTTCTAGTGGGATAACGCTGCCGAAATGAACTTGGACTTGGGTTGCGAATCATACGCCGGGGACTCCCACGAGGACTGAACCTTGGCCGAGGGCTGTGACGGATATGAGGACTTCGCCTCATACGGGGGCTGTATCGCGGCCGAGGACTATGCCTTAACCGTAGGGGTGACTGCAAGTGTTCTTTTGAAGTGTTTGCCAATTCATCATATTGTAGATCTCTTTCTTTATAAATTGGCTCCTTCTTTCTTTTTTCTTCTTCGTAATAATCATCGAGCTCGGTTCCAGGAGGCCGTAGATCGTCAGATGATTCTAAACTTTTCGCAAGGAACTGCTGTACTTTAACTTCTTTGTCTTTCTTGATAGCTTCATTTGTTTTACTAGGATCTCGTCTACTGCCTTGCTTAGTAATGGAATTGTCAGGCTTCGATGTTAGTGGTAAATCTGGTCGCCGCCACCTGTATTTACTGTTGATAACCGCAAAGTTAGGTCTTCTTTTAGCCTTGCGGTTGACGATTTCGTCGTCATTGGTCTCTCCAATCAGTTCACGCAGGTCTTTCACGGAGTCCACCGCGTCGACGAAGCGTGCCCGCGAATCACGTTTTTGGTTAGGTGTTGCACTGGCGTCGTCCCAACACTCGTCAATAACACTCAAACCTTCCATAAATTCATCCTTATTAAAGTCATCGAAGAAATCACTAGGTAAATCTTCCGATTCACCCATTTCCGACACTCCATCTTTTATAGATTCCATCGAGAACGTGAAAGAAAATAGTAGCGTGATAAATAAAATTTATTGGAATTAAGCAATGTAACCTTACATAGAACCTATTTTAAAAACTTTACATGTAACTTAGACTTAAAATAAACAACGCATCACTATTTCTACAGCCGAAAACATTTTTAACATTTAAGGTTCACTTCAATTCATGTCATTTCATGTTTATCCTCGAAATCAAGTTACCTACAGTTTCGTTTATCACGATAGCTTTTGGAAATTTTAGACATTAGTCTATAACTCTACTCTATGATTCGTATGGCATCAAAAGACCTGACATTGATTTTGTTGCGTTCAGTGCTTCATAATATAAAAAATATTTGGAATCAAAGAAGTACTACAATATCTTTAGTTGGAATGGAAAGGGAAACATACGAGAGTTAACCTAGTGGCAGTGTTTTAAATGTATTTTCAATAAAATCTATTTTTTAGATACCATCACATTCATAAATCAAATAATATTAAAGTCTCTCTTTATGTAAGTTTGTGATATATAGCTATAAGGAACAATATACAATATCTTTGCCTAGCAGCTTGTGGTGTAATAATTTATAATCTGTATTGTATATTGACAACGACAACCTTACGGGCAAATAAGCGGCGTAATTCGTAAACAAGTTCAAGCGCGAAAGTAACCTGTATTGTTTAATGTTTAAATTGTATAAATACTATTTTTTTGTTATGAAATAATATAAAGATGGAGTGTACACAAAGATTGGAGTGCACTCAAGACTTATACGAAACGCATACAGAGAAAGTATGCCCCGAACAGGTTAGCAAATGTTTGATTTTACTTCTAACGTATTTGAGTTATTGCTGTACGAATATTGGTTATTAAATGGTTTCTATTTTGATTATGATTTCGAATGCATTTATGTTCATATTTATATTCGTCTTATTTCCTTTTTAAAATCATTTGGGTGTCAGTTGGTAATGTAACTGCATCGCTATCAGTGTGAAGTAGATTGCCCCACTTCAACACTGTTATCTATTATAGTAATGTATTATACATTACCTACGTAGATTATTAAACACCTACGTATTATGAATGTTCTTCTTATATTGTCTAATTTAAACCAAGAGTGAAATAACCTACCAATATTATAATTTCTAATAAGCTTTATCCTTACAGCTTTACTAACTCGTCTTAAGATAGCTTCTCTTTAATTCATACATATTACAATCAAAGGGAGCAGACATAAGTACCAACATAAAATAAATAACATAAATCAGGTATATAAAACATACAAAACACATGCCGAGTCCTAGAATTATGTTGTTTAGTTCACTATAATAAACAAAACATTTTTAATTGATTGTAATACAAGTGGACAGTGAAGAATATATTATTTTGTAATTTGAATGATTAATTTTCTGATACCTGTTGTTAAGTTTGTTGCTCTCCTCTCCTCATAACCTTTTTCTTGCATTGTAGCATAACATAAGGTCTTGGGCCTTATTTTAGGAAATTATCAAAAGGATAGATCCTGCTAGTAAATACTCCTATGAACATGGCAATGAGTCCACTATATAGTTTGCAAAAGGCTTGCCTCCAAAACTTACAATGTTGGTATAATACACTTATTCCTACCTGGTTAGGGATAGACAGGCTGAGATCTATGTGTATACCCAAATTGACTTATCTATACCGGTAAACCAGACACAATAAAGAAAGCATCATGTCTGGACCCTGGGGTCTAAGAATAAACCAAAAGACTAAACAGATTTTATTTGTATTTATTTCAGATTGGTTTCCTGGGGATATGTGGAGCAAAGCACCCAGTGCTGAGAGGTCCAAACAAAATAGGAAGAGATCCACAAACATGCAGTATTGTATTAAATTTAAATGTAAGTACTGCTTAATTTAAAATTGCCTACTTCAAAGTAGTGCAATGAAATATTTCTATTTTTATAAAATCTCACAGATACTACATGGAGAGAAAAGAACTTATTAAGTTTTTTATTTCTAGTCTATATCAAGGCAACATGCTGTGATAAATGTACTGAACAGTAAGGAGTTTATGCTTATGGACCTAGATTCTGCAAACAAAACTAAGTTATTAAATGTAAGTATCTTATTATGTAACTCTATGCATGTATATGAGCATTCATAGGAGTCTTAACCCTTTAACCAGCACATCAAAAAAGCAAAAGCGTGCTCTCGGCGCCAAGCTACTATTTCATCCTTTAATTTGTCATGTAGTTGTGACCGTGGCGTGCTGGACACATTTTGCTTTGTCATGTATACATGACTGTGGGGGTCAAAAGGTTAGCAATCCAGTTATTGGATGTGTGATACCATTTTTCCTTTCCATTCTAAATTAAGCTGTAGATAAAGATGATCTAATGATATAATTATATTAAATTTACAGGCTTCATTTGCTTACTAGGTGACTACTGTTTAATGAAAATAAAACAAATTATTATTACATAACAATAAAAAACATTATTTCTCCTGAAATCCACTTTATTTATAAGAGATTGTGGGATTAAATGCACCTATACCAATGTTTAACAGGAAGATTAATCTATACCACAAACATTATTAGTAGATAAAATCTTTGTGATAAAATAATCAGCAACAGAAGTGTAATAAAGTGTTACTTATTATTTAAATTGTAACCATTTGCACCATTTTCGGCATTTGCAGTAAATCTTTACATAGGTACTAAAACAGCTGGCGAAATGTCAGTATATATATGCTGCAGCTAGTGAAATGTCACCTTGTCTATGTCTTCGAGAACAAGATCAACATTGGAGACTGTCCCACTGACTGAATCGCAATCTGAATAACTTCTAAATACTGTTTGCATTTCTGTTTTCCATTAATTAATTTTCATTTAGGCCAGGTTAACAGTACATTAAACAGCCTAAAGTGCTTGAAGAATGTTATGGAAGTTAAAATAGCAAGCGAGATATAATAGGATTGTAGCAAGTGTAAGTCTGTACTCTCTGCCTACCCCATATAGAACACAGGCACAAGTCAAAGCATCTATGTAGCATCTAATGCTTACTTATTTAATTATCTTTGCAGAAAACTTTACAACCATACATACCTCATCCTTTAAGGAATGGCGACACAGTACAATTTGGAGACATATTTGGTATATTTAGACTCTTAGAAGAAGATGATGAACTGCCTATGACACAAGCTCTTGACATTCCTGAGACGCCGGTGCAGAGAAGACATGTATCCAAACTGACTAAAGTACCCACTACAATGATTCCGGAGTCACCTGATGTTAGTGATAGGGTATGTTCATATATATTATATCTTGCTTTTGCTTGTTTTGCTATAAATCGATAGAGATATGCCAGGATTGAACAAGGTGGAAAGCCATAGTATTTCCCTAACCAGTAGGGGAGTAGTTATTTCTCTATGCATGCTCTATAGTATTATTGTTATGTTTGAAAGGTTTCACTGGTAAACAAAAATTTATGTCATATAATAAGGCCTCAATGTAAGTATATTATCTGAGAAGCTGGAAAACTGATTTATCACCAAATAAAATATGAACTACATGTGAATAAAGCTTATACTATATGAAAGATGCTAAGGCTCACAGTGATGTGTATATGAAACAAATCTTTTAGAGGTCGGTAATTCCAAAGATCTTTGTTTTTGAGTTACAATATTATTCAGTTTTTTTTATAATAATATTAATTATACTTAATTAATATTATCCTTAAGCTAGAGTTGCGATAATGATAGACTCTGACCTCGAACCTAGGTTTATATACTTGTATCTTAGATTTCACTGATGTTGATGTGTTAGTAACTAGAAGTGACACACAATAAACTTTTTCAGGAGGATTCTTTTACCACGCCACTACAATCAAACACTGAAAGAACAAGATTATCTAGCGGCCAGTTTATAAAGCCTTTTGGAAAAACATTGTCTATACAACCCATTAGCGCTTCAAAAACAGATTCAAGTCTTAATTCTTATAAAAAGTCAATTTCTCATATAGATAATGCTACCAGTTTAAATGAATCACTCACATCTCCAAAAGTTAATAAAAATGCTGATGATATTCATGAAATGGATACTCAAGCGCCTTACCCGATCGCCAAGGCCGCTGTCAATGATAGTACTGACTCAATATATATGGCTGATACTCAAATTCCACCAGTACAAGGAGTTTCACCTTCTATACATAATTTGGACACCCAAATACCCACCACAGACAATTTACCTCAAGTACGTAAAATCGATAACCAACAAGAAATGCACTGTGACATCTATGCAGCAAATAAAGAGAATGATATAAGTATTTTTAACGCAGAAACGCAGCCTTTTATTTGCGACAAAGATAAATCAATTGAAGTTAAAACTAAATCAGATGATATACCTTCTGATTCGCTAAATAAACCGGAAGAGGAATTACTGTTTGACGAGATTGCAGATGACTGCTTTGAAAATTTTAATTCACAACCTTTGCTACCGCAAGAGTCTCCTAAACGCGAAACAAGTCCGAAAGCACCTAAGAAAACGAATGCTATAATCCAATCAGACAGTTCAACAGATTGTGAAGATATTGACATACCACCCACGCAAAAAGTCGAAGAATTACCATTAGAAAAGCAACCAGCAAAATTAGAAGAAAAGGTTAATCCTACAGCGTCAAAAAGAACTAATAGGTTACAGTCTGATGACTCAACAGATTGTGAAGACATAGAATTTATGCCTACTCAGAAAATACCAGAATTACCAACAGTGAAAGATAATGCGAAAGGGAATAAAAGTGACAAGAAAGATGTTGCTAAGAGAGTAAATAGGATACAGTCTGATAGCTCAACAGACTGCGAAGACGTCGCTATGATGCCGACGCAAAAGATATCGGCAATTAATGTTAAAGAAGATGATGATCTGACCGATTGTGAAGACGATGTCGTTGAAAACATTTTATCGAACAAAGCAAAGAGTCTTGGAGTAACTAAATTTGAAGATATCCCTACTCAAGTAATAGACATCGACCCAGACAAAATTGATAAACTAGCTTTTGAAGATATGAATACACAAATCATATGTATAGATGAGAATGCTGCGTCAACTTCTAATAAAGATAACAGTTTTGAAGACCAGCCCACACAAATAATAGACGAAATCATACCAAATAATCCCGAGTCTGCTAAAAAATCCTTTGATGAAATAATCAGTCCATTTAAAATACCATTTCAATCTCCAATTAGAATCAAAAGTAAAGAAATTCCAAAAATTTTACCGAAGGGCAAAATACCTGAAACTATTACCATAGATGATGATAATTATTATAATGCAACGCAAGATATATTAGAAGATTTGTGTTCTCAAAGAGAGGGGTCACCTATTTTAAGGCCATCGCCTATAAAATTAAAGACTAATAAAAACTCGCGTAATATCATTGACGATGACGTTGTACCATGTTCTGTAGAGGAATATAAAACCGGCGATAAGTTTGCAAACATTGACAGAGAGCTAAGTCCAACTAGACCTAATAAGGATCAATGTGCAAAGAAATATGCTGAAGGTTTAACTAGCCAAGAAGTTCGAGATGTTATAGGTGTAGACGGTTCAGTTGAGAAGCTGAAAAAATTCCCTAGTGATTCTTCTTCTGACGTAGAATGCACTCCTAAAAAAGTGCGAGCAATTTTATTTACAGACAGCGATCTACCGAACAGTCAGGAAATTAAATCCACTATGTTGACACACCATAACAAATCATATACTACAGAATCTTCGAGTGAATCTGAGACGGAAGCGAATACCGAAGAACAGTACACTCCATTTTTACATAGGAAGAAAAAGTCGAACCCTGTTGTTAAAATAGATCTAACTAAAAAGTTCGATGTTGAAAAATTGCCTGATCGAATCATTACGAGGGTCCGGAAACCTACAGCCAAGATGGAGGAGAATTTACAGCTAGATAAAAAATCCAATAAAGTAAATATACTCAAACCAAGTTTTTTAACTGAACAAGAGGATCAGATTGATCAAGAGATTATTACCGAGAACATGAAACGGCTCAAAACATATGAAAAGGCCAAATCTAGTAAAGAAGCTAAAATTGAAAATAAACCAAAGTTGGATAAAAATGAAACCAAGGAACATAAAAATGAAAATAAAACGAATGATGCTAAAAATATATCTAAAGACGATAAAACTGAAATCAAGCCAACAGAAAATAAAAGTGAAAGTGCAACAAAAAGTAAAACTGAAAGCAAAAGTAAGAATGTGAAAGAGAAAATCAAAGTTAGAATTGAAAAACCGAAGAAGAAAGAAACCGTTAAAGATACCAAATCAAGGACCGAAAACGTATCCACTCGGAATAGTAAAGAGGAATCAAATACTGTTAAAGGTAAGGAAAGAACATCTGCTACGAAACCTAAAGAAGACACAAGTCGAAAAAGTGAAAACGACAAAAACAAATCAAAAGAAGATAGCTTAGTTTCAACATCTGATGGTAAAATTAGTACTAGAAGTACAAGATCCAGAAGAAAAGAGAGCAAATGTAAAACAGCTGAAGAGAAATCAGTATCTCCAGACAATATCAATAAGGAACCCATTGAAAACAAAAGAAAAAGGCCGATCAGAAGAAAGGAACAACCAAAGGAATCTTATTCACCTGAAATCGAAATTAGAAGGAGTAAAAGACAGGCGAAAGTCAAAGAAGATAAGAAGTCAAGTCAAAGTCAAGATAGCCAGCCAATGCAAGGTCCGAAATCTATACTAAAGAAGAGTATGCATGAGCAGAGTACTGTATATAACATATCGACGTCGAGTGGAGAATCGCCGAAGAATTTGAAGAGGTCTTTAGAAGATGATAGTGAGGTGCCAAGCCCTAAAAGAACAAGAGGAATTGTTAATAATGTGAATAGCAGTATAAATAACGCGTCTTTAAGAGCTACTCCGGCGAGAACTATGAAGACCCAGCACGTGCTATTCACCGCTTTCCCCAGTGACGAAGTCAAGCAGAAGTTGAAGAAACTAGGTTAGTATGTCGTTGGTTTTGTTTATTTCTGAATGTTTATCTTGAGTTTGATTATTATGCGATGTAGATTGACACGACTACTCGTCAATTACACAGTAAAACCAGTTAAACGTCAACTAATTTCGATCGAACTTGGTCCATCAAATGAGATCATGCCATACCGACTCTCTGAAAATGAGACTGGCCTTGCGCAGGAGACAGTATAGTGCAAAAGTGAATGAATGCAGAATCTCACCGGGTTTGTGTTCATTAGGTTTGTCTACTTAATACTGGCTTCAAGCGAATTGTTACCACCATTCTGTTTATTTCAGTACGCTGAAACAACACTATGGTGATGGTCATATTTCCATTTGAATGATATTCGAATACAATTCTGCACAATGCGATACCACTTTGCTAGGGCTACGATTCAGGGCAGGTACTTGCGTATGACATGGCTTGACTTTAATAATGCAAGTTTAATTTAGTTTGTGAGTTATGTAAATTCTTTTTATGTGCAGTAATTTTTTATTTTTATTTTAAGTGTTGTCAACACATTCTAATACGATTCAATTGTAACTGCATCGGTATTTTAGTGACCTAAGCAGCGTCCCGATTGAACATCACATGTTTGTTGTTTTACGGTAGACAGCGGGTTGGCTGTATTGCGTTTGCTTCTGCTATTCTAGCGAAACAATGAGTTATTGTAATTTTCTGCTAAGAATTCTCAATAGCACTCCGCAGTTGAGAAGTACCATACCATGCGTCAGTACCCACATAAAGCCGTTGGTCCTGCGCTTGATCAATCCAGTCGAGTCGGATTGCCGCCCCATCGGATTAAAAGTTAGGGAACAGAACCGGATATATTATGGCGCACACACTTGTGCACTATAATATCTCCGACTTAGACAGCCAGTCACCGTTAATATTGGCTGCCGTGACCGAAACTGGGTTTTGAGGACATTATCACTAGGAAAACAATCATGTTACCTGACTGTCGGTAACTGCTTACCATCTGTTGTATCGATGGCACATGCAATAAAAAATATAACATTTGGTGTTGTTTCAGGGGCGGTCGTAGTGACCGACGTGATGCAATGTACTGTAGTATTGACAATGCAGGTGAAGAGAACGTTTAAGCTGTTGTGTGCAGTGGGACTCGGTCGGCCTATCGTGGGTCCTGGCTGGGTACAAGCGTGCGTTGATACGCATATGATTGTTGGTAAGTACATGTGGTTACGTTGTAGATGAAAGTGAATGCAGCCAGAAAAGTGTGTCAGCATCGTAGCAAATGGAAATCCGTAGTCTACGCCTACCTCTCTGGGACACAGGCGTGAATCTATGTATGTATGTAGATAGTATAAAGTCGAAGTCAAAAATGTTTATTTCCATAAAAATGTGCAAACAACAAATTCTTGGACACGTCAATTAACTATATAAGTTATATTCATAAAAAATAGAATAATAAAATGGAAATAAAATTATGCATTAAAATATACCTGTTCCAGGAGTAGAGCTTTCATGAGAAGAAGCAGGCAAGAAACTCATGGCCACTCTTTTCAATCGCCAAATGTTTATTAACAATACGAATCATTTTTTGTTCTTATAAATGAGCTGCTGTGTGTAGTTATAACAAAAGTTTATTATACAGGGTGTCCGGTAATTAATGGATAACCTTGAAATGTCTTATAGTAGAACTGAAGGCCGTTCAGAAAAAAATGTAAAAAAAGAATTTAAAAAAATATATTAAAAAGTGCAAGCTATATTAGCATAGCATACTTTTGTCTGTCTATCTATTAGCATAATTCGTGTTTAATAATAAAACAACAAAAAACCGATGGATTTCATTCATTTAGGATCGTAGTATATAAGAAAGTTATACATGGTAATTAAAAAAAAACACATATCTCAGGTAGTAGTTAGGATAGATTTTTCATATTTTTTCTGAACGGCCATCAGTTCCACTATAAGACATTTCCAGGTTATCCATTAATTACCGGACACCCTGTATAAGTTATATTCATAAAAAATTGAATAATAAAATTATGCATTGAAAAATACCTGTTCGAGGAGTAGAGCTTTCATGAGAAGAAGCAGACAAGAAACTCATGGCCACTCTTTTCAATTGCCAAATGTTTATTAACAATACGAATCTTTTTTTATTCTTATAAATGAGCTGCTGTGTGTAGTTGTAACAAAAGTTTATTATATAAATATTTATTTCAAAACTTTATTGTGAGACATTCTGCTTTCTCTGTTATCGTTAAGTGCGTTCATTTACATTTATATTATTTTCTTTTAGATCCGTGGCTGTATTTAGTAAAGGATGAATCGGCAGAGAAGCGATTTGTTTTCAACTTAGAGCGGACTCTAAACGGCAAGAGGAACTTTTTGAAAGGATACAATGTGTCTTCTACACCGAGCGTTCAGCCTAATGCTTCGGAAATGAAATGTAAGTTGTATCCAAGAACCGTTAGCGATTAAGGTATACGGTTTCGCTACCGGTATAAAATAATTGCAGCGCTTCATTTTAAAGGTCCACCGAAAGCGCTTAAACATGTTCTTTGTCCGCGGCTCGCATACGAGCCGCTACATTGTGTACCTCTATTTATCAGTAGCTCGGATACGAGCCACCAAGTGCCACGCCACTTTAAACCTTATTTTACTAACCTTACCGCTTAAAACTAATTGTTTATCGGCTACAAATGGATTTTATGGGTAAAGGACATATTGTTAAGTATTACGAAAATATAAATATACAATAGGTTTGCGGATTCGCTCATACCGTTAACCTTTATAACCGATATTTTTTCGATACGCGGTCCCTGGTTGTTAGAAATATAAAATTAATGCCTTGTGCTATATGTTAGCGTTTACGATATATCATATATCGAAGGGGTTTAATATTAGTGTCGAGGAGTGTTATTCGCTTTTGTATAAAATATTGGAGTTGACATAC